>JBBGZY010000133.1:0-600000 GCA_037952925.1 Lithobates clamitans | reverse complement strand
CCTGTTACACCCATAAGTAATCTAAAAAGCAATTTCAGCATATGCTCACTATTACACAAGAAACTGGTGAGAAGCCAAACCGATTCCTGTAACTCATATTGTATGTGAACAATCATTTAACCCCCACAGTCATTTTGTTGTAGATACACTGCTTGGCAAAGAGGACATCATGACCACACTTGGCAACTTTCCTAAATCTTGACGAATGATATTCCATTTACCGACCACATCTGTGGTCACATCCATACAGTTGAATATTTAAAAAAAAATACAACCTAAAAAGTAGCTTGACATATTTTAGGAAAGCTACAACATGCTAATCGGTGCTCAGGAGTCATTCTGCAGGGTCAACTCTGAAGTAAATGTATCAAAAATGTAATATTCCCCCCCCCCCCCAAACGCTTTGCCTTAAAGTGGAGTTCCACCCACTTTCACAACTCTTCAGCATCCCTCACTAAAAACTGTGCACTGTAAACGAATTGGATATTTTTTTTTTCTCAGCACCTACTGTATATCTGCTGTATTCATTTTTCACTTCCTCCTCCCTGGCCGTGGCCCATCGCATCATTTCCTCTTTGCAATGCCTTCTGGGAAGGGGCGGCAACTTCCTCTGACACTGCCGTTGCTCTGGAAACCTGACCTGAAACCTATTACACTGCTTGTGCTGCACTGAGCATGTGCGAGATCTGCAGGGATGAGATCCAGGAAGAAATACAGCCTGGCTTCAGATGCCCACACTTAAGATGGCCACGGCCTGCTGTAAGTTTATAAAATAACAAAACAGACCTTAGTTTACAGACTAACTTTACTAGAATACATTAAGCTTGTGTATTATAGGGGTGTTTTTATTTAAAAACTATAATTTCGGCCGGAACACCACTTTAAAGGCCATTTTTACACTGGGGCGGTTTGCAGGCGCCATTGCGCTAATAATAGCGCCTGCAAACCGACCTGAAACTGCCGCTGCTGTGTCTCCAGTGTGAAAGCCCTTGGGCTTTCACACTGGAGCGGTGTGCTGGCAGGAGCGAAAAAAAAAAAAACGCAAACAGAATCTTTGGAGCAGTGTATACATCGCTCCTTCACCGCTCCTGCCCATTGAAATCAATGGGGCAGCGCAGCTATACCGCCGCTGTAGCGGCGCTTTGCGGGTAGCTTTAAACCTTTTTCGGCCACTAGCGGGGGTTAAAACCACCCCGCTAATGGCCGAATACCGCTGCTAAAGCACCACTATAAATAGCGGCGTTTTACCACCGACTCCCCCGCCGCCCCAATGTGAAAGGGGCCTAACTGGCACAGGAAGAACCTTTTTAATTCTCTTTGCTTTCGATAAAACATAACATACCATGCAAAAAAAGAAGACTTATTAGGGTACATGCCAGGGCTTTTTTTCCCTAGCAGGAATGCAGCGCCTCCAGCACTGAACTTATGCAATGGCAAGGGGTGCCGAGGGTCTGTTGATGCCGGATGCTTGGGATCTATTGTCACTACTGGGTATCTATTGTTGTAGTGGGGTCTATTGTTGCTGGGGGGGTCTAATGTTGCTGGAAGAAAGGGGTCTACCGTTTCTGGCTGGGGTCTGTTAAAAGCGCCCCGCTAGCGGCCGAAAAGCGCCACTTAAACAGCGGTAAAGCGCCATTAAAACTATCAGCGCTTTACCGCTAACGGACCCGCCGTCCCAGTGTGAAAGCAGTCTAAAAGTGGCCGTAGTCAGTAGGCTGTCCCTGGATTTCATTTTGAAAATCTGGTCATCTTATTTCAGGAGGCAGCAGTATCACCTCCTTAATGCCTGGCAGCCTCTGCTCTACTACCCTCTCCACCGCAGATCGCTGTTCACAGGGGCACTCCAAATTTGCGGCTGTGTTGAATTGCAATTCTGTTAGCTTGCTGCACATTTTCATTGGCAAGTTGTACACTTGCAGAGCACACGAAGCACAAAGTTCTTGTAGATACTTTTCAAAATTTGTTGCAAATTTGCGTGACAAGTCTCTAGCAAAATCAAAGTTGCAGTGGTGAGTCTACAGCAAGAGCTCTGCAAGTCTACAGCATGAGAGTTCAGCCACAGTGCCCCCCTGTGGTGGGAGGACTACTGCACAACATAACTGAACCAGAACTTGCAGCAGGCTCGCAGAATGTTTGCAAAGAAAGTTGATCTGGAGTCATGCAATGCGGACTTGCTGCAATTGTGCAACAAACTTGTGAAGCCTGGCAAGTCTAGCAATAGGTTAGAAAGTCATTTTCAAAAGTGCAGCTCAATTGCTTGTTATCAGAGGGTGCTGACCTGCCAGGGAACACCTTGGGCGTTATTTGACTCTCGTTAATTCAAGGAGTCAATCTCTGGTGAGTGTGGTGTGGATTGGGGAATCACCAACTGGAATGGTGTGGACACACTTAACTGGATCACATACACACTAATGCATTATTTAATAATGCAGCATTACAGTTACAGCACAGATTCACTGAGCATGGCTATCAATTTGCACTTTAGAATGTATGCTTGGACTTGGATTTCATTGAGTTTTTGTTCATTTTGGTTTGAGTGCATAGCACTGTGCCTACTTTGTATATTCCTCTTGTATCTTTTGACCTTCCCTCTTAGATTGTAAGCTCTATGGAGCAGGGCCCTCTGATTCCTACTGTATCAAAGTGTATTGTATTTGTACTGTCTACCCTCAAGTTGTAAAGCACTACGTAAACTGTTGGCGCTATATAAATCCTGTATAATAATAATAATAATATTCCTCATCTCACCGTTAACTGCAATTGGGATCTGCTTGCTGTCTCTGTGTGTGTGTGTCTCTCTGGTATGTGTCAGCTCATCCACATCTTCCACCGTTAACTGCAATTGGGATCTGCTTGCTGTCTCTGTGTGTGTGTGTGTGTCTCTCTGGTATGTGTCAGCTCATCCACATCTTCCACCGTTAACTGCAATTGGGATCTGCTTGCTGTCTCTGTGTGTGTGTGTCTCTCTGGTATGTGTCAGCTCATCCACATCTTCCACCGTTAACTGCAATTGGGATCTGCTTGCTGTCTCTGTGTGTGTGTGTCTCTCTGGTATGTGTCAGCTCATCCACATCTTCCACCGTTAACTGCAATTGGGATCTGCTTGCTGTCTCTGTGTGTGTGTGTCTCTCTGGTATGTGTCAGCTCATCCACATCTTCCACCGTTAACTGCAATTGGGATCTGCTTGCTGTCTCTGTGTGTGTGTGTCTCTCTGGTATGTGTCAGCTCATCCACATCTTCCACCGTTAACTGCAATTGGGATCTGCTTGCTGTCTCTGTGTGTGTGTGTCTCTCTGGTATGTGTCAGCTCATCCACATCTTCCACCGTTAACTGCAATTGGGATCTGCTTGCTGTCTCTGTGTGTGTGTGTCTCTCTGGTATGTGGCCTTCTCTATCTGTTGCCCTGTGCGAACAACCATGACATTATTTGTTTTTCTGAACTGTCTTACCTAAGTTTTATGTGTTGATCTTGTCTTGGCCTCTTGCTATTCTGACTTTTGTAGCAAAAAGTTCACTTTGATTGCTAGGCACTCTTATAGTCACTCATGATTAATTAACGAACTTCAACCCCACCCTTATAACAGTATATATTTGAGCATCCTTAAGGGGGCTGCACATTGCTGGGCTGCACATTGCAGGGGCTTCTATCCTTAAGGCTTCTTCCTCTAAGTGTTTCTTTATACAAGTGTTATGCACTTCATTCTCTGCACTTCAGCGATTGCACGAAGCAAACAAATACAGCAATCTGCACTGGATAGCAGCTAACAGACTGCAGGTGACCCATCTCTCTATTAAGCTGTCCTTCCACTCTGTAACATGCACTCTCTACCACTGCTCCTGACACTCCTGTCCTCTCTCCTCAAACTCTCTTACCTCCACCCCCCCTCTCCACCCACCTGCTTATACATATCACCCTGCCTTCTGTCTTCCCCCTACTACTGCTCTTACCAACTCTCGCTCATTCTACATCCATACACTGATAAAACCTCCAGTACTCTGAGACATGCCCCTTCACATAAATCACAGTCCCACATTACCTCCCTCACCCTCCTGCTTCTCCTAATCTCTGGTGACATATCCCCAAACCCTGGGCCACCATCATCTGTCTTTGCCCATCGCTCCCTACACCCTCTGGCAGGAGCCGCAACCCACAGAACTTGGTCCATATTCCTCTTTCCAAAACCAGCCCCCCCTTTTCCTGTGCCCTATGGAATGCACGTTCTGTCTGCAACAAACTCACCGCCCTCCACGACCTCTTCATCACAAATTCCTTTAACCTTCTTGCCATTACTGAAACCTGGCTTCATGAATCGGATACTATTTCTCCTGCTTCCATCTCCCATGGGGGCCTTCTCTGGACTCACTCCCCCAGACCAAGTGGACGGAAGGGAGGTGGAGTGGGAATCCTTCTAGCCCCATGCAGCACCTATCAGGTTCTTCACCCACCTCCCTCTCTGACACTCTCCTCTTTTGAGGCACATTGCATTCGTCTTTTCTCTCCCATTTCTCTAAGAATTGCTGTCATCTACCGGCCCCCTGGACCGGTATCAGCCTTTCTTGATGACTTCTCTGCCTGGCTACCCTACTTTCTCTCTTCTGAAATCCCCACAATTATTCTTGGGGACTTCAACATCCCTGTCAACACTAACACTACTATTACTTCTAAACTTCTCAGTCTAACCTCATCGCTTGACCTGAAGCAATGGATACAGGCTCCTACCCACTCCAACGGCAACACCCTTGACCTTGCCTTCTCCTATCTGTGCACTCCATGCAACCTTTCCAACAATCCACTCCCACTCTCTGATCACCACCTTATTAGTTTTGCTCTCTCCTTGTCTTCCACCTCTTCTCCCTCCAACCGCCCAACAGTTACACGCAGAAACCTTCGCCACCTCAACCCTTCGCTTCTCTACTCTGCTACTGATCACCTCTATGACAAAATCTCCCCCCTGTCCTGCCCCAACCTAGCTACTTTCATTTACAACAGCTCACTGTCCTCCTCCCTAGACAAGCTGGCCCCCCTCACTACACGCAGAATTAGGCCCCGACTGCTACAACCCTGGCAAACAGATGACACCAGAAGTCTCAGAAAACGTAGCCGCGCTCTTGAGCGCCTGTGGCATAAGACTAAGACCCAGGAAGACTTCACACAATATAAATCTGCCCTCCTAAAATACTACTCCTGCCTTCACACTGCCAAACAGACCTACTTTATCACACTCATCAACACCTTCTCATCCAGTCCACGTCAACTCTTCTCTACCTTCAACACTCTACTCTGTCCTCCACTGCCTCCACCCACCAACTCAATCACCGCCCAGGAGATTGCCAATCACTTCAAAACTAAGATTGATACAATTCATGAGGAGATCGCCAATGCGCAAAAACCTCCCCCATGCAACACCCCATGTCCACAGATACAGTCATTACTTCCCTCATTCAACCCTGCTACTACTACTGAGGTTGCTAAACTTTTATCTAGCACTCATCTAACCACTTGCCCCCTGGATCCTGTCCCCTCGCAAATGCTACGCTCACCCTCTGACTCGATTCTACGCTCTCTAACTCACATTTTCAACCTCTCCCTCTCTTGTGGCATCTTCCCAAACTCTCTAAAACATGCGCTAGTCACCCCCATACTAAAAAAGCCCTCACTGGATCCCACCAATCTCAACAACTTACGTCCCATCTCCTTACTCTCCTTCTCCTCCAAACTTCTTGAAAGACTGGTCTACAACCGACTAAGCGACCATCTGACCATGAATAAACTTCTTGATCCCCTTCAGTCCGGTTTTCGCCCTCAACACTCCACGGAAACTGCTCTCCTTAAACTCTCAAATGACCTACTAATGGCCAAAGCCAATGGACACTATTCTGTACTACTTCTCCTGGATCTCTCTGCTGCCTTTGACACAGTGGACCACCCCCTCCTCCTCGAAAAACTCCACTCCTTTGGTCTCCGTGACTGTACTCTTCGCTGGTTCTCATCCTACCTATCCCACCGCTCCTTCAGTGTCACTTACAACTCTACTTCCTCCTCTCCTCTTCCTTTTTCCGTTGGGGTCCCCCAAGGTTCTGTTCTCGGACCTCTCCTTTTCTCAATCTACACCACCTCCTTGGGTCAGTTGATTGCCTCCCACGGCTTTAAATATCATCTCTACGCTGATGACACCCAAATTTATCTCTCCACCCCCCAGCTCTCTCCACCTGTCTCCTCACGCATTACCAACTTATTAGCAGACATATCAGCCTGGATGTCACATCACTTTCTCAAACTCAACCTATCCAAAACCGAGCTCATGATATTTCCTCCCTCAGGTGCCACTTCCCCTGATCTCCCTGTCAAGATCAACGGCTCAACTATCAACCCATCTCCCCACGCCAAGGTCCTAGGTGTAATCCTGGACTCTGAACTAACCTTTCGACCCCACATTCTATCACTATCCAAAGCCTGCCGCCTCTGTCTTCGCAACATCTCCAAGATACGCCCCTTCCTAACCATCGACACCACAAAGCTTCTAATCCACTCCCTGGTCATCTCCCGCCTTGACTACTGTAACTCCCTCCTCATTGGTTTACCTCTAAATGGGCTATCCCCACTTCAGTCCATCATGAACGCTGCGGCCAGGCTCATCCACCACACAAACCGCTCAGCGTCTGCTACACCCCTCTGCCAATCCCTCCATTGGCTGCCACTCAGTCACCAAATTAAATTCAAGATACTAACTATAACTTACAAAGCCATCCACAACTTGGCCCCTAGCTACATCTCTAACCTAGTCACAAAATACCAACCTAATCGTTCTCTTCGCTCCTCCCAAGACCTCCTGCTCTCAAACTCCCTTGTCACCTCATCCCATGCTCGCCTTCAGGACTTCTCCAGAGCCTCCCCCATCCTCTGGAATGCTCTACCCCAATCTGTCAGACTTTCTCCTACTTTATCCACTTTCAGACGATCCCTGAAAACTCATCTCTTCAGAGAAGCCTATCTGGCCCCCACCTAACAACTGTACATTTATCTTCTCAATCAGCACATCACCCACAGTTACTACCTCTTGTATCTCTTGACCTCCCCTCTTAGATTGTAAGCTCTAAGGAGCAGGGCCCTCTGATTCCTACTGTATCAAATTGTATTGTATTTGTACTGTCTACCCTCAAGTTGTAAAGCGCTACGTAAACTGTTGGCGCTATATAAATACTGTATAATAATAATAATAATAATCTTCCCTATGCTCCTGCAGTTCCAGGTCCTCTCACATCAAGTCCAATGCAAAACCTGTAGCCCTGCATTGGACATGGAAACGTCAAGGGACAGCTCCCTGTTGGAGCGTAGGGGAGTAGAGGAAAAGCCATGACTTTCACCCTCACCTGATGATTCAGCAAGTTAAACACGTCCTGTATTAGGGTGTCTCTACACTGGATGGAGGAGCAATGGAGACACCTTTAGTTAAACTTTACTAACAAATTAAAGCTGAACTCCAGCTAACCAATTTTTGAAGGGTACGGCAACAGTTTTTTTTTTTTTTCCCCCCCTTTTGGGATAAAAATTTTACATAAATAAAAGCTGATCATTGTAAGCCCCCCTGCCAGTTATAAATGATTTGTCTTAACCATCTAACGGCCACTTTCGAAGTAGCGATGCCGCTCCAAGCGTGTTGGTGTCTCTAATAGCCGCCCTCCCCACTCACAACTTCAGGTGCAGGCTCTGCAATCATGTAGAAAATAGAAGAAAACAGCTGAACGGCCGCACTCCGAATAACACCTTTTATTCGTAGCAAAACAGTGTAGAAGATCCAAAATCTTACATCATGGTGATAAGGTCCCGCCCCCTGGGACGTAATGCGTACGGAACCACGTGACGTCACCCGTATCTTATCGTTGATCCTCGTGGAATGTTTTTATTGCTTATCACCTTGCACTGAGATAGTGATTTTTATGTAAGTGCAAATATATATATTTTAGCAGAGACCCTAAAGAATAAAATGGCGGCAATATTTTCTCTCACACTGTATTTGCGTAACGCTATTCAAAAACGCTATTTTTTGGGGAAAAAAGACACTTTCGTGAATTAAAAAAAAAAAACAAACAGTAAAGTTAGCCCAATTATTTTGTACAATGTGAAAGATGATATATTACTGCAAGTAAAGAGATACCCAACGTGTCATGCTTTGAAATTGAATGGCGACAAACTATGGTACCTAAAAATCTCCATAGGCGACGCTTTAAAAAAAATTAACAGTTACCAGGTTAGAGTTACAAAGGAGGTCTTTTGCTAGAATTATTGCTCTCATTCTGGCGATCGCGGCGATACCTCACATGCGTGATTTACCGTTTACCTTTGCGGGCGCAACTTACAAATGCGTTTTCTTTGCTGCGTTAGCACACGGGGATGGGGGCACTTTAAAAAAAAAAAGTTTATTTTCTTATTTTATTTATTTTTTAATTGCCCCTTTAAAAAAATAAAAAAAACAGGCACACCCCAGTACATGTAATGAAATATGAGTGGTGTATCCGCGCAACGGAACAGAAAATTAAAAAAGTGGAGAAAATGGAAAAAACTGGAAACAATGGAAGAAATCGCATAAAGGACTGCTGCCTCCACAGATATGATTTCCACCTAGGTGGAAAAAACAGAAGGTAAGTGAAGGGTTAGTGTGTGGGTGTGGTGCTGTCCTAATTTATAGAAATACTTGGTAAATTGTGTGTAGCCAAATCCCATATGTAAAGTCGCATAAACCAAAATTGCAAATAAAAAATTCAACGAAAATAAAACCAAACATAAAACAGCATAGTGACCCCCTTAGGAGTGTGTAGGTGTAACGTTGTCCTAGTGGAGAAAAAAGTGGAGAAAATGGAAAAAAATGGAAAACTATGGAAACTATGGAAGAAATCGCATAAAGGACTGCTGCCTCCACAGATGTGATTTCCACCAAGGTGGAAAAAACAGAAGGTAAGTGAAGGGTGTGGCCCAGTCCTAATTCATAGAAATACTTGGTAAATCGTGTGTAGCCAAATTCCATATGTAAAGTCGCATTTAAAGTATAAACCAAAATTGCAAAGAAAAAATTCAACGAAAATAAAACCAAACATAAAACAGAAAAGTGACCCCCTTTGGAGTGTGTAGGTGTATCGTTGTCCTAGTTTAAAAAATACATTGTAAATCGTGTGTAGCCAAATCCCACATGTAAAGTCGCATGTCAATTATAAACAAAATATAAACAAAATCGCATATAGCAAATTTAACGACTAGGTTGGCCCCCTTTGAATTGGGGGAGGGGGAAGGGGAACAGGGGATGAAATAAAAAAATGACTTTAGCCAAAGCTATTCCATCCGCAATAAAAACCCCATATAGTGATTGACAAACATAACATTGCTGAATAATTACATAGGTTAAATCGTGACTAGTGCTCAGTGCAATTTAAGTGAAAAACTTGACACCTTTGTAAAACAAGGCAGGTATTTGTATTAATCTTGGTGACCAGGTGCTCGTGTCTTGTGATCATGCCCGCTGACATCCGACCCGGTCCCATCCGCAAAAAGCAGACGGATGGCCCTACGTCCAGATCCGTTGCTGGCGGATCGGATGAGATCTGATGAAAACGGACATGATGTCCGTTTTCATCCGATCCCTCCATTAGGCAGCAGCGGCACCTGACAAGCCCCTCCCCGCTCAGTGAGCAGAGAGGGACCTGTCATCCGCCGGCTCAGCGGAGATCAACGGACAGATCTCCCGCTGAGCCGGTGGACCGGTAGGACGAGTCCGCCTCGTGTGAATGAGGGCTTAGGTAGTCCCGATGGCTTTTTTGGAACTATGCCCATTTGTCGTGGCCGCTCTTTCCTGTTCTCTTTTCACCTGAGACTGACAGGTTATTTTTCGCACAGGTTATTATGCAGGTAGACTGGAGATGGAAGCTCGGACAATTCAAGCAGGGATTAGGCTGTGGGATCACTGCCAAAACCCCCTTACATGCGGTAATAACAGATATTTACCTGGAAGGGTTGGAACTCCGCACCTCTATCTTTACCCTCACAGAGGGTCCCACGGCACAGCGCCCTTCTTCATATTGCTGATCGCCACCTCTGCATGCAGTTGCAGTATGTGGGCAGCTCACATGAACATGATCTGGAAACCAGCTTCCTTGGGGCCTCCTCTCACAGAAGGCACTGGCACTCTAATTAGGAGTGTTGGGGCCCTCTATCTCACCCATCTCCTTGAACTGCCTTTAGAATGTATGATAACATGTTGTTATCCTGGTTTATGCATTTTATTTTTACAGTTACACACTTAACTGGTAAAGAGTAAGTCCGTGTGGCCGAGTTTAAATGTTTTGATTGTTTAAACCCCCTTAGGGGGGTCACGGTTGCCGTTAACAATAAGCAATATACAACTTAGATTTTTTTTTTCTGTAGGTGCCAGGGGTTGGGCAGTAGCTCTTGTCATTGGTTGGTTGACTTCGATTTTTTTCGGTCCTTGTTACTGACCGGTAGCGGTGGTACCTCTGCTCACGCCTCCCACCTTCCCCAAAGTGGACACTGACACTAGAGCTTCAATAACATTCCTCCTGCGAGGTGTTCTTGTTGACACGCTGTATCACAGTTCCAACTTATTCATACACCTCTAGGTGTCACTACTTATGGGCTAATTACCAAATACCCCGACCCCACTTCCTTTGTGTTGGATAGTGGGATCGTCTTCCTTTTATTTTCCTCATTTTCATTGCTTAACCCCCCCACCCCCTTTTTTTTGTTTTGTTTTGCGATAGCACCTCTGATCGCTCATTCACCATGGTCTATTCCTCATTGGGCAACAGCCCAACTGTGATATCACATAATGTTAGCGGTCTCAATGTGCCCCAAAAGAGAATGCAGCTGTTACATCACCTTGGGAAGGGGAAGCCGGCCTTTGTGTTTCTACAGGAAACGCACTTTAGAGCAAATTCCATTCCTAAACGAACTGATGGTTATTTTACCAAAGCCTACCATGCCACTAGTCCGTAGACTAGGACTAAAGGCATCTCCATATTGATAGGGAAGAACTCGGAATTCGAGCTTACTGAACAATTGGCAGATCTGGGGGGCCGATTTCTCCTTCTCAAGGGGAACATTGGGAAATTCCCTATTACCTTAGCTAGTGTCTATTTCCCCAATACAGCACATGTTTTTCTGTCAAAAACTGATTGATGAGCTTTCGTGGTTTACCTCTGGATGTATAGTCCTTGGCGGGGACTTCAATATCCCGTTGGACCCCCTCTAATGGCAGATCGACGATAACGTTTCACATACTCAAAGGAATCGGAACAATGTTGAACTCATTGACTTTGACGGACTCTTGGCGGGTGACTCATCCACAGGTGAGAGACTATACTTGCTATTCCATGGTCCACAACAAGTACTCCCTCATAGACTACATCTTTGTATCACAGAGGGACCTAAAAATCTTGAAGAAGGACGCACACATAGGGACGAGGACATATCAGACCACGCACCTATTTCACGGACCTTGCGATTACAGGACGTACCTACGAAACCCTGTAGTTGGCGGCTTAACTCGACTTTGCTGACTGACCCCTTGACCGTGGAACCAATTGCGGAAGCCATAAGAACATATTTTAGGGAGAACACCACAGACGACGTATCACACCTCACTGTATGGAATGCCCACAAATGTGTACTGCAAGACAGACTGATTAGCTTAGCCTCACAGAAAAAGAGGGCCTCAGAGAAAGAAATGAAAGCCATACTAGATAAAGTGCTGAAACTAGAAGCCCAACATAAAAGATCGGTGGCAATTAATTTAGCCGATGACCTTTTAACGGCCAGTAAAGAGTTGCAGGCTCAACTGGACCTACAAGCGGAGCGAATACTGTTCTCTCGATGAGGTTTTTTTTTATGAACGCTGGAAGAAAAGTAGCAAAATTTCTAGCTAGGGCACTGATAGACATTCGCTCCACTACAACTATTAACCAGATCAAAAATAGAGAAAATAAATTGGTACACGCCACAGACCAAATAGCTTCGAAATTCCATGTTTTTTTACACAAAACTGTACGATCTCCCACCCGTACACAAACTCGCATCATTTGAGGGATCTAGATCCCAGATTATAGAACAATACTTGTCACAAAGAGGCCTACCATATCTGTCCGCCTCTGATGCAGAGGAAATTGACATATCGGAACTTCTACAGGCAATCAAAACCCTAAAATCTAGTAAAAGACCAGACGGCTTCTCAGCCATTTATTACAAAACCTTCTTGTCCATATTAGCGAAGCCCCTGCTTAACGCATTGAATACTCTAACACCTCAAGAACTACCACCCTCCTTTACTATGGCACTTATGACTGTGCTCCCCAAACCCGGCAAATAACCCAGTGTCTGCTCCAGTGACAGGCCGATATCCCTGCTTAACCTGGAAATAAATAATAATAATAATAATAATAATAATAATAATAAGTAATAATACTTCTGTCTAAAATTATAGCAACGAGATTATGCAGACTCTTAGCAGACATTATTGGCCCGGAATAAGTGGGTTTCATGCCGGGAAGGGAGGCACGCGATGTCACTAAAGCCATAAATCTTATACACGTTCAGAAGACATACAGAAGAAGGCCTTCTCCTGTCCATGGATGCGGAGAAGGCCTTCGATAGGGTAGCGTGGGACTTTATGTTTGCGGTATGCAAGCATATTGGGCTTCGGCCCAACCTGCTGGCATGGATTTCAGCGTTATACCGAAATCCGTCAGCTAGACTGAAGATTAACGGGGCACACTCTCAGAGCCAGCGCAGATACATAATGGCACCATACAGGGCTACCCCCTGTCCCTGATCTTATTCATACTCATGCTAGAACCATGCATACGCACCATAAAACGGGAACTTGACGGTCAAGGGCTTGTCACTAGGGTCTACACATTGTAAATTAGCCGCTTACGCGGACGACCTTCTATTTGTTCTCACACAACCTCATATCGATCCCCAACCTCTTAAAAGAATTTGAATTGTATGGATACATTTCCAATTTTAAGATCAAATACGACAAGTCAGAAGCACTTAATATCTCTCTGAACCCCAGACTCTTACAAGAGGCCAAATCCAATTGCCACTTTAAATGGGTGGACTCCTCGCTCAAATACTTAGGGATATAGCTTACACCTGACCTGGCCAGTCTTTACACACAAAACTTTCACCCTATCTTGCACAAACTACAACAGGACGTGCGGCAAAGGAATCTCAAACCGCTTTCCTGGTTTGGGAGGGCGGCTGTAGTGAAGATGACAGTATTGCCCAGGGTATTGTAACGATTCCATAATTTGCCCATTCTTCTACCTAAAAAGGTTCTTCTCCCAGTTGAACACCACATTGAGAGACTTCATTTGGGCTGGGAAGAAGTCACGCATCAGCATGCTGACTTTGACTAAACCAAAAACAGAGGGAGATATTACTTACCAAACTTGAAACATTATTAGTACATGACACACTTGACACGAATCCTGAACTGGAATTGCCACGCCTCCTCCAAAGACTGGGTGGGAATAGAAGGTCTACAGAACAAGACACCCCTGAGGTTTTTGCCATGGGTCTCTAAGGAAGCACGTCCTACCACCCTAACACTGCACCCCACAATTGGGCCGACATTAAAGTGGATGTAAACCCAATGTCATCCTTTCTAAACTACTGCCATAGGGGTTATCTATAAGAATATACATGCCTCCTGCATGTATGTTTACCTGTCAAATGTCTCCCCTCTGTCTGTTATGAGACCCGAAAAAACTGCATATTCTGTGGGCGGGTCTGTTGTCTGGAGCTCGGTGGGTGGAGTTGTGATGTCAGTAGACTCCCCGCCCACCTCTACACTCCCCTTGTCTATATGCATTTTCTCCTGTGTATTTCTAACACAGAACTTCTGCTATGATCTCTAACATCCAGTGAAAAGACAGGAAAGTAACCACATGACTTCAGCATGCCAAATCATGGTGAGGTGTGGAACAGCCAATCCTTGCAGAGCTGCTGAAGAAAGGAGTGGGGGTGGGAATTAAAAAATACTGCATGTCTCTTAGGCTGGTGCACCAGATATGTAAATCACCTGTCACTCACAGCAAAGGGGAGGATTTGACAAAGTTTTTCTCTGTTTGTCAAGTTTTATCTCACTGAACAATGAGAGGATTGCTCAGAGAAGGATTAACTCTTGGCAAGACTGGGCTCAAAATGATAGGAAATCGTATACTCTACAGTATGATATAAAAAAAAAAAAAAAAAAATTTTGGGTTTACATCCACTTTAAGAGTCTTCCAAACAGTTTCGCAACAGTACAATATAGCCTCCACCCCCAGTCCACTGACGCCACTGATCCACAACGTAGAGTTTGCGGAGGGCAACACCACCATGTCATTCCCCCACAGAGCAGATTTGACTCCCATGACTGTTTCCCACTGTGTGGAAAATGGCAAGCTTAAAACTTTTGATCGACTGCAGACAGAATTGCAAGCTAAACATTTCACTTATTGGCAGTATAGACAGCTACAGGATTAGGTCCTCTGCACTGCCAACAGGCAACATTTTTACAGGAGATAACTTGGTTTGAACAACTACTATGCATTACAGGAACCCCAGTTGGAAAAGCAACCTCCATGATGTACAATTGGTTACAATACAACAATAGCGGGTCACAATGTAGGCATAAGAAAGAGTGGGAAATAGCCCTTAGACAGAACTTTACAGGCGAACAATGGCTTAACGCCTGTATTCTCGCACACAAATGCTCTATCAGCTCCAGTACTCAAGAAACATCATATAAAAGTATTGACGAATTGGTATTTCACCCTGGCCAGGCTGCACGCATCATACCCACAAACAACAGACGTATGCTGGCGCTGTGGTACTGATAAAGGTACCATGCTGCACATCTGGTGGGACTACCCGCATTTGCGCAGTTTCTGGGATGCGGCCTGCACTCAGATCTACTCCATGACAGAGACCAAAAACTGAAACTCACACCAGAATGCTGCCTATTGCATATCTCCAGTTACTCAGTAAGCAAATATAAAAAATCTGTTGTGCGCTGTATGTTAAATGCGGCAAAAACAATTATCCCCGGGCACTGGAAAACAACACATGTACCCACGGTAACAGAATAGCTATCTGCCGTAGACTCCCTTTACAAAATGGAGGAGACAGTGGCCATGGCTTCGGAAAATACTTTAAAAATTCCACAAACTATGGAAAATCGTGGAAATCATGTTTCCTTTTTAAGTACCAAGATGCAAAATGGCTGACTTAGTGAGATGTGATCATTGATACTTCACTTATGTACCCAGTTCTTGAATAATGAAGGTCCTTAGGGCTGGAACCCCATGGACTAACATGAAAATCACTTATGTATACAGCGGTGAAATAACCTAAACTCCCCCCCCCTTTTTTTTTTTTTGCCTCCCCCTACTGCCATTTCATTTCTTAGTTCTTCTCTGTCTCCTTTATGTTCTAATACCAACCTTTACGACACTCACGAAAAAACAACACTCAACTATTGAATCTATTGGTACACAAAACGCAAAGGGTTATTCATAGTCTGAATTGTTCTATGGGATGTCTGCACAAACAGAAACTGTTTTATTGTCCGAGAACAAAGTCAGCATAGCACATGCTGGATGTATTGTGTGACACCCTGAAAAGCTGTTTTTGTATACTATATACACTTTGTTATGACTATGTGTTTGCTCAATAAACAATTTTTATTGGGGAAAAAAAAAAAAGTCAACGGACACAGCAGTGGGACTCGGAAGCGCGCCCGCACAGGTGCCCACAGGGAAAGCGGCTTTCCGTGAGGGCACCCGATGAAGAGGAGGGGCCTGGAGCGCCGGCAAGGGACCCCAGAAGAAGAGGATTGGGGCTGCTCCATGCAAAACTATTGCACAGAGCAGGTAAGAATGCCGTGTTTACTATTTCAATCAACAAAAAAACCCTGAAGGTGTACAACCACTCTAATGCCCCGTACACACGGTCGCATTTTCCGACGGAAAATGTGCGATAGGACCTTGTTGTCGGAAATTCCGACCGTGTGTGGGCTCCATCACACATTTTCCATCGGATTTTCCGACACACAAAGTTTGAGAGCAGGCTATAAAATTTTCCGACAACAAAATCCGTTGTCGGAATTTCCGATCGTGTGTACACAAATCCGACGGACAAAGTGCCACGCATGCTCAGAATAAATAAAGAGATGAAAGCTATTGGCCACTGCCCCGTTTATAGTCCAGACGTACGTGTTTTACGTCACCACGTTCAGAATGATCGGATTTTCCAACAACTTTGTGTGACCGTGTGTATGCAAGACATGTTTGAGCCAACATCCGTCGGAAAAAATCCTAGGATTTTGTTGTCGGAATGTCCGATCAATGTCCGACCGTCTGTACGGGGCATAACTCTTTCTTGTGAAGACCAGAACTCCAAGGAAGTAGCACTGGGAGAGCAGAAGCCAGCAGCTTCAAAAAGTTGTAAACTTTAGGTACTTGGGGCAATAAAGTTTTCGAGGAACGTTTTTTTATTGTGTTCAATGTGTTAAGCTAAAAAATTCTGAGGGTTTAATACTACTTTAAGTATATATTGGATAACATTTGCCGTTCAGTGCCGTTCGGTGACTGGTCATGTTGGATCTCCCGTTAGGTGAGGTTGTTTACACCATTCATTTCTCTCCCACTGCTTTGCTCATGACTACAGCGCACTAATCTCAGACGCTTCTTAGCAGTTAAACCAGCATGACAGCTGCAGCTCAGATAAGACCAGGCTATGACAGGTGGAGTCACCCAATGTATTGAAAAAAAATAAAATAAAATAAAAAACACCTACATGTAAAAATCCTACAAGTCACAGAAATCGGCTCTTTCCCTTCCGCCTCTCACATGGACTTCCATGCGCTGACGTTCTAACAATCCAAATTTAGAGAACACAATGCACTGGTTAGAAGGGAATAAAACATGCCCTTAATCCCACCGTTTATCTTCAAACAAATGCCTCTCCCTGCTCCCCGTGGCTGAGTCATATCCCCCGACATCTGGTCCACTAACACGCTTTATTATCACTTTACAGGTGCTACACAATTCCCTTTTACTGCAAAAAGGTAATGACTTCAATAAAGGGTGACTAAATCCACAGAATGGTTTTATGGAATGGAAATGGATATGAAAAAGATTCAGAAATGTATCGGCGATAATAATACAAAGTACGGCTAAGTGTCTTTTATGGTAATCCATCATTCACCGAAAGTAGGAGACAAGGTAGAAAAACAACGTTTAATGGTTCACAAGATTACCTTGTTACAGGTAGATATGAAATCATGGCATCTACTGTTCAAGGTTGTTTCTATAAAAAAAATAAAATTAAAAAAAAAACAGCTTTTTTTTTTTTTTTTTTTTTTCAGTGTAATCCAGTGGAGCAGCCAGGGCTGAGACAAGGGGTGAGCAGAAGGGAAGCCGCCCAGGGCGCAGCAGTTTGGGAGGCCCCCTTACTGCACTGAAGCTGAAGATCACTGGTTAGTAAACAGGGCCAGGACGTAGCTCCATGTCTGCTTTGACAGCTACTACCATAGAAATCAAGAAAACGGCCACAAAAGTGCAGTTCACACTTCATGCCAACCAGTGGCGGGATGCTCATAGGGGGCCCCCAATCTACATGCAGGGCACCGGACGCAAAGATTTTAATGTTTTTTGGTTTTTTTTGAAGCACATGATTAGAGCCTGAGGCTCCAATTGGCTTCAAAAAGGGTGGGGCTCTGGGCGCAGAGTGCTCTGCGCCCCGAGCCCACCCCAGTTGTGTGACATTAGCGAATTGATATTCACTAATGTCTTTCTGTTTCTCCTCCCGGCCAATCAGGAAGCGGGTCCTGGGACCGATTGGCCACCAGGCCTAGGACCCAATTGGCTGCGAGTCCTAAGTCCTAGAAAACACAAAGAAAGAATCCTACGAGCCACCACTGACCAGATGCCTATTAAAATGTATAGAGAAAGAAAAAGCTGCTGGCGTTAAACACGTCTCACAATTCGTGCAAACATAAATGAGTAAATACTATGCCGTGCTATAAATAGGATCTCATCAAAAATATAAAAAATGTAAAAGGAAATAGGATCAATATAAGAAACAGCAGCTAAAATCAGAACAAATTGTAAAATAAATAAATTGAAAAGTGCTGTGGTGTGTAATATGCACTATACATCCAATGCTTGTATACCAAATGTATATATAGCATAGAAACACACAAATATTGACCAATGGTGAAGTGCCAGTAAATAATAAATAAAAAAATAAGGGAGTGGAAACTCAAATGCGCAGTAAGTATATAGTGCTCATGTGGAAAAAAAAACAGATTCATAAAATTTGTAGAAGTCCATATATATATGCGAGGGAAAATATATATATATATATATATATATATATATATATATATATATATATACACACATACATACATATATATATATATATATATACACATACATACATACATATATATATATATATGTATGTATGTGTGTATATATACACACATACATACATATATATATATATATATATATATATATATATATACACATACATACATACATACATATATATATATATATATATATATACCGGTATATATATATATATATACACATCTCTATATAAAGTAGTAAAGTGCAGGGTAGTCCATGCAATCACAAAACAGCTTGGTAGGTGTTCAAATGTGCCAAGGTGTCCTCCCTCCAGTGATCCCCCAGGTAGTGAACGTTCACCTTAGAGTGTGCAACTTAGCGATTAAGCCAAGTCTAAACACGCACTTGAATCTCCTCTGGGCTCAGAAGGGAAAAACTGCATCCAGGGCTCCTCAGTGAAATACCTCCGTTTATGCAAAAATAAAAGCGCTTGATAGTGTAGTAGGTTTAAACAATTTAATGAACACAAGCAAACAAACCCTAATACAGGGCACTCACATTTATAAAGTGCGTCTAGTGCACGGCTCTATTGCCAGCAATAACCCATAAGATCAGATACTGGAAAGGTATGGGGGTGATGTGCGTTTCCTTCTATGGCAGGTAGACTGCTCCTCGTGCCGTCCTGTCCCCTCCCCAACGCGTATTTGATACAGGGAATTCGTCCTGATTGGCGTGGAGGAGAAGCGGACACAGGGAATTGGGAGGAAGCCACCAAAGTCGCAACCTGGATGGGGTAAATGCGGGGCTGGCAATGGGTCCTGACAGGCAAGCAAAGCAGCGATCAATTTAGGGCCAGGGTGAGGGGGTGGCGGATGGGTGGGCCACTCTCCCCCCCCCCCCCCCCAAAGAAAATTGAGCACCAGCCACCAACTATGGACAGCCGGTGCAAGAGGACAGTGAATGGGCACACAGCGGTACACCCATTCTAGGGCACTCACTAGGAGTGGGGGAGAGGGCACAGTTGTGCATCCTCGCCCAGAGCACTAAATGAACCTGTCCCAGGTCCTGTGTTGCCATGTTGGTCTTCCTTAGTCATCAAAAGCTTGCAGCCTCTTCTGGGTTCGAGCAAGTGCATGAACCCCACAGGAAGACCATGTGCATTCACAGGGACATGCAGCCACGCAGATTTCAAAAGGGTTTCGGCAGCGGTGTCTGTGCAGCCGCTGCGCCCCAACTAACATGAATGGGACTGCCGGTACTTGGATGCACAAAACACCTGTGCATCCCCATGCAGGAAAACATAACCCTCACATGGTTGTACGCTTTAGTTCACCCGTATGAATGGGCCTTAAAAAAATCCAGCTTTTCAGGTAAAGCGGACCCACTCTCCCCAGATAATCTAAGGCTCTGTACATGGCTGCTAACCCCCAGCAACATAAATAGGCCCTTTTTCTTTATGTCTAGAGAGAATGAGGTGTTCCTGCTGCCTCAGCCTCCTGGGATTCCACGTCACATATCCCAGGAGGTTGCAGGAGTAGGGGACTAACAGCGGCCAGTGGACAGAGCTGTAGTCATCATTGGAGACCAGCCGTTTAAACCCGGAACAGGCAGCTGGTCTCCAATGACTGAGCAGGACAAAAATGGCAGAGCGAGACCCAGGCTGCTGCACCTGATCAGAGGATCACGGCAAGACAACGATGGCTCTGCTGGGCAGGTGAGTATTTGAATCCAGGACAGTGCTGCATGACAGGTAAGTGGGGCAAAAAAAAAAAAACAACTGTGACTAAAGTTTCTCTTTGACAGGAGGAGTTGTTGAAATTACTAAATTAAAGTAGAACTGAAGGCAAAACCTGTTTTTCCCCATTGTGGAGAGAGTAATGAAGATTTAAAACCCATCATTTTTTTTCCCCTCATCTTTTCCTCATTTTTTATCCCATAGCCACAACAGAAAGTGAGAGGAAATCCCTGGTAGCCACCAGAACTAGGGTCCATATTGGAAGAATTCCCCTTTGTAGTCTCTCCGGCCCACAGAGCTATCCTGCTGCAGTTGCACAGGTCCCAGGCTTACCACTGACAGCCTTTTCTGTTATTTCCCCACCGCAAAAGGGTTATTACCCTTTTCTTGTTGGAATTACAGAAACTCTGTAATCACATTGGGTCTTGGGCACCAACGCTGGCCATGGGCAGGTAGACCATTGGCAAGTGGGAGGCTGAGAAGAAGGAACTGGGACGCAAAGCTACTATGTGTATTTATATCTTCTACACCTCTTTCAGTCAGAGCCTAGGTGGTATAGACTTTGCCCCCTTAAAACAAGTTTTAGGTACCCATAATAAGTGGTTTTGTTAGTAACCTGTTTGTAAACTGTGTTTTGATGCAACCGTTATTTGCCTTCATTTGCTCCGGTTATTTGATCTGCTGGGTGTGAAGCTCAAATAAAACAGCCTGTCATTTGGCCTTGGGGTGTCAAGAGGGTGCAGTACTGCCTGAAGGGTAGTTATCACCAGGAACATGAAAACTCATAGGGCTTGCTTACACTTGCGATTGGAGGATGGTATAGCCCCATGGTTGAACAGATTTTACCTTCCCTCAACTGTTCACCCTTTAGCTTGGCATAGCAAGAAAAATACCACCTGTCGTGCTCAGTGGGCACTTCTGCCTCTGATACAGCTGGCATGACCAGCGAAACGGGTCAGGCATACCAGTACTGCCCTGGATTCCCCCCTTTCCACCCAAGCGGACATGAGACCACAGTGGACTTAGAATGGTTAAGGAGTACAAGGACCAGGAACACCTCCATAATTGCGTTGCATTGTTGAGCTATAGTTGGTGTCCCTTTGTTATGGCGCATTATGTCAAGTTGGAATATTGGACAAGATATACACTACTTTTGCATGATTGTGGATGGACTTCTGTGGCCATCCTAGAAGAGGTGCAACACCTTTGCTTGGTTGATCATTACTATATAATGTGTGCATTTTCCCCTGATATCAAATACCCGCATGGACAGTGAATGGTCCATTTCCGAGTCCACTTGAAGTCCTGTGATTTCAGCGAGGTCTCTGATGCTTTGATGGTGGGACTTCTGCAATTACGGTAGTTCATTTTCATCTTTATCTTGTTCAGTGATTAGGAGCATAGGAGAGTGAATTCCTCTGTTGCTCCACATATTTCAAATACCACAACTTCCATCTAAAAAAGGTACACGGGTAGATTTACTAAAACTGGAAAATCTGGTGCAGCTCTGCATAGAAACCAATCAGCTTCTAACTATTGGGACACCTGCCTTTACACACACATGTACTTTTAATGACATCCCAGTCTTAGTTGGTAGGGTTCAATATTGAGTTGGTCCACCCTTTGCAGCTATAACAGCTTCAACTCTTCTGGGAAGACTGTCCACAAGGTTTAGGAGTGTGTCTATGGGAATGTTTGACCATTCTTCCAGAAGCATATTTGTGAGGTCAGGCACTGGATGTGGACGAGAAGACCTTGCTGTGTGCACTGGTCCAAATCATTTGGTGGAGGGGGGATTATGATGTGGAGTTTTTCAGGGGTTGGGTTTGGCCCCTTAGTTCCAGTAAAGGAAGTTCTTAAGGCAGCAGCATAACAAGACATTTTGGACAACTTTGTGGGAACATTTTGGGGATGCCCCCTTCCTGTTCCAACATGACTGCCCACCAGTGCACAAAGCAAGGTCCATAAAGACATGGATCAGCGAGTTTGGGGTGGAGGAACTTGACTGGCCTGCATAGAGTCCTGACCTCAACCCAATAGAACACCTTTGGGATGAATTAGAGCGGAGACTGTGAGCCAGACCTTCCTGTCCAACATCAGTGCCTGACCTCACAAATGCTCTTCTGGAAGAATGGTCAAACATTCCCATAGACACACTCCTAAACCTTGTGGACAGCCTTCCCAGAAGAGTTGAAGCTGTTCTAGCTACAAAGGGTGGGCCAACTCAATATTGAACCCTACGGACTAAGACTGGGATGCCATTAAAATTAATGTGTGTGTAAAGGCAGGCGTCCCAATACTTTTGTTGATACAGTTTATGTTTGGACAATATAGTAGAGCCTTAGCCTGGCTTTTATTTTTTGGATTAAGTGCTACACCTCCATTCCGGTACTGGAGACCACTCAACATCTGGGATTTTCTTTCACCTTCAATTTAAGCGATAATGGTTACCAGAACATATAGAGAGGGTTCATTTCCCTTTTACAGGGACACAGACAGCAATAAAAACCTAAGAGGTGTTGTAATCCATCTCCACTCTATCCAATCAAAGGGACTTTGCATAAAAATGAGAGAAGGCCCAAGAGCATCACTTTAGCCCAGGCACAGGTACAAATGGCACACTACCCATCCAAATACAACTACAGCATTACACATCTATTATAGTATACTACATAATAGAGCAGGTGTACTGCAATATACAATACTCATGTGAATGAAGGGTTAATCTACATTGAAGAGGAAACTGGAATATTGGGTCTTAAGTAAACTAAAGCACAAAATAGGTTATAAAAAAGAGATCCTGTTCAATTAGAGCATAATTAACCTTCTGTATTATTTTGAAAAGCAGCATTAATATCTGCCAGCATGGCAGCCTTTTAGGATAATTAGAGTATAGTTTGCATAACCAGATTTGCAGCAAAAAGTCTACTGGAGACAAAGGCCGTTTCAGTTCATCTCCTCTCCATAAAGGTCACATGAGAATAACAGGCGGTATGAACCATGGGAGAAAAAAACTCTTTAGAATTAAAAAAAAAAAAAAAAAAAAAAAGCCATATCCACAGCAGGTGTAGACATTAGAACCTGCACTATTAAAGTACATGCAAAGCCAAAACTTTTCTTTTTAATTTTGGATAGAGTAGAGAAGGGTTAATACCTCGATCAGCTTTTTTAAATTTTTTTGCCGTGTGTCTCCTGTTAGGGAGATTTTCCTTCACTTCCTGTTTTGGAGATGCAATCTCCCTAAAGTAAAGGGAATTTCCATCTTAGACATTTGTTCCAAATGGAAGCATAGGTGTGCGCAGGGGGTGTGCCAGGTGTGCCTAGGCACACCCTAATGACCCCGTGCAGCGTAGATTCCCCCTGCTGATATTTCACCAAAGCCCCCCAATGGGGCTCCTAAAAAACAGTTGTAAAAAAAAAAAATATGAAAATAAAATAATGAAAATAAAAAACTTCTGACACCAACCTCTGCCCTATTGACATGTCCACTGCCCTACTAACACTGTCCATGTCACATTTTAAAATGTTTTTTACATTTATTTATAAGAGTGTGTGTGTGTGTGTGTATTACGCATACATACATACACGCACACACGTGTTTGAGCTTTGGGGTGCGCATCCTAATGCAATAGGCTGCACACACCTATGATTGGAAGGTTTTCCCTTACCTCTTGCTCTCAAGACTACTTTTAAATCCCACATTATTGCCCCATAGTTGGCATTAGTGGGAGGAATAGTGCCCTATAATTGGCATTAGTAGGAGAATAGTGCCCCATCATTGGTATTAGTGGGAGGAATAATGGCCCATCATTGGTATTAGTGGAGGGAATTGTGCTCCATCGTTGGTGTCAGCGGGGAGAATAGTCCTTTATTGTTGGTATTAGTGGGGAGAATAGTACCCCATTGTTGGTATTAGTGGGGAGAATAGTACCCCATTGTTGGTATTAGTGGGGAGAATAGTACCCCATTGTTGATGTCAATTGGAGGAATAGTGCCCCAAGAACCAGATAAAAGCAAGCAAGGGTCCGGCTCACGGGACCCAGTTTGGTGATCACCAATTTACAACATTCCCAGCAGCCCCAAGGATATCAGATATAGATACCAATGTAAGTTTGCAAAAAAAGATAACCCCTGGAGATCCACAATTCAAGTCTATTAGTTTATCAAAATGCACCCCACATGTGGCTTATATATTATGCTGATAGCTATTAGCAGAAATGCAATCACTTCCTTGATGCTAACCAGGACTTCTAATTGTCAATAAAGAATTCTTGGCATGTAATAACAATGTCCATGAAGAACATCCAGTAAAATGTAAGCGTCCTACCAAAAATGAATTTAAAGGTACTTACGTACTTCTTTAGGATGTTCACATGGGAAGGCTGTCCACAAGGTTTAGGAGTGTGTCTATGGTAATGTTTGACCATTCTTCCAGAAGTTTCTCCACCCCAAACTCGCTGATCCATGTCTTTATGGACCTTGCTTTGTACACTGGTGATCAGTCATGTTGGAATAGGAAGGGGCCATCCCCAAACTGTTCCCAAAATGTTCGGAGCATGAAATTGTCCAAAATGTCTTGATATGCTGACGCCTTAAGAGTTCCCTTGACTGGAACTAAGGGGCCAACCCCTGAAAAACAACCCCACATCATAATCCCCCCTCCACCAAATGATTTGGACCAGTGAACAAAGCAAGGTCCATAAAGACATGGACGAGCGAGTTTGGGGTGGAGGAACTTGACTGGTCGGCACAGAGTCCTGACCTCAACCCGACAGAACACCTTTGGGATGAATTAGAGCGGAGACTGCGTGCCAGGCCTTCTCATCCACATCAGTGCCTGACCTCATGAATGCGCTTCTGGAAGAATGGTCAAACATCCCCATAGACACACTCCTAAACCTTGTGGACGGCCTTCCCAGAAGAGTTGAAGCTGTTAGGGCTGCAAAGGGTGGACCAACTCAATATTGAACCCTACGGACTAAGACTGGGATGTCATTAAAAGTACATGTGTGTGTAAAGGCAGGTGTCCCAATACTTTTGGTAAATTATAGAGGGGGCGAGAGAGAGAGGGGGCGAGAGAGAGAGGGGGCGAGAGAGAGAGAGAGGGCGAGAGAGAGAGGGCGAGAGAGAGAGGGCGAGAGAGAGAGAGAGGGAGAGAGAGAGAGAGAGAGAGAGGGCGAGAGAGAGAGAGGGCGAGAGAGGGCGAGAGAGAGAATGAGAGAGAGAGAGAGAGAGAGAGAGAGAGAGAGAGAGAGAGAGAGAGAGAGAGAGGGCGAGAGAGAGAGGGCGAGAGAGAGAGGGCGAGAGAGAGAGAGAGGGAGAGAGAGAGAGAGAGAGGGCGAGAGAGAGAGAGAGAGAGAGAGAGGGCGAGAGAGAGAGAGGGCGAGAGAGGGCGAGAGAGGGATACACACACACATATATACACACACACGTGCTTTTTAAATCAATCATTCACTTGAAGCACACACACACACACATTAGGTCCACTTTGAGATTGTGAAAAGGTTGATTACGTTGAATACTTGGCGGTCGTCTCCATATATGAGTCACTTCTCTACATTGCCGATAACGAGGATTGCACAAACCAGCAGAGAGGAATATCCCCAGTACAATGTAAATAAACATTTCCCTTTTCCCTGAAATTGATAAACATCCACAAAACGTGGTCAGTGGAGGATTGAAAATATCCATCTCGGTGTCACAGGCGAGATGATGTCACATGGACACCAGGACTAATCACAGAATGATTTACTGAAGGGGACATTGTCGTCGTGTTCCAAGAATCTGGACGGATGAGGAGGAAACTGCCTGAAAATGTAGAATTCCTCATCTCTGGGCAGTTTCTGGTAAAATATTCCAAACATCTTCCTATTTTCTGTAATTATATCCAGAATTTCCACAACGAGGGAATTCCAGAATTGGTGAACAATGAATAAATTGAGTTCAGCCAAGGAGATCTACGGGATGAGAAAAACTCAGGACAACAAGTTTCAGAAAAGAATAATAAATTCGGCTGGAGGTAACTTTTACCCTCAGCAGGTTTTTGCATGTTACATTTTGGGCAGCCCATTCATTTCAATGAGCTGCCTTACATGTAAAAACCGTACATGACCCTATAACTAAGCCCAGGTGGGAGGGGCGAAACGCGTCAGTGGAGAAGTCATGAAGGTTGAGGCTGTTACTCACATTTATGTTGCACAGGCTGGTTGGGAGAGCAGCATTTCCTCAGTTGACCCCTTTTTTTTTTTAAAAACGTGCTGCACCAAAAAAAACGCATGATACATAGCTACTATACGTTTTGGCACACAGTTTGGTGCACGTGTTAGAAAGGTGTTTTGGGGTACCTGCAAAAGGGATGCGCGGCTTTTGTGCACATTGCCACAATGCACAAATGTGAACCTAGCCTTAAACCTTTGTGGTATAAAACATTATTAGATCATTTAATATAAATGATGCCATTCGCTACAGCACAAGCCAATCAACAGGTCCCGGCCAATGAGTGAGCGAATGACAGAAGAGAGCCATGTGTAGGTAAACAACCCAGGGCTCTCCACTATCAGCAGAGATGTGTCCTCTTCTTTTTTTTTTCTCCCTGCAAAGCTTTGCTCTGTAAAAAGCAGCACACATTACACATTGTAAGGCACACATTTTACCATTGGTCGCCCTGAATGTTTAACCCCCTCCCAGCCAGTGTCATTAGTACAGTGACAGTGCATAGTATTATTACTGATCACTGTATTGGTGTCACTGGTGATGTCAGTGACAGTTAGTCAGCCCCCCCCCAGTTAGTGTTAGATTGCCCTCTGCAATATCACAGTCCCATTCTGAGCTCCCGTTCCCATCAGCGAGATTTGATATGCGATTTGACAGGTCAAATTGCACCCTATTGCCTGCAATTATAGCATCCCAATTGGTGCTACGCCGACTTTGCGGCGCCACACCAATTTCCAAAAGTAGTTCCCGCAATACTTTTGGCGACTTCAACAGACATCTGTGCATGAACCCGAACAGATGTCTTTAAAGTTGCCCCCAAAGTCAGACTGAAATGCGGCTTTGAAATCGTGTGAGGTCAGGTGAAGTCGCACGATTTCACAGGCTGGTTCAGTGTGAACGAGGGCTAAAGTCTCGTACACACGATCGGATTGTTGGCCAACAAAACCGTGGACTTTTGCCCGAAGGGCGTTGGCCCAAACTTGTCTTGCATACACACGGCCACACAATTCTTGGCCAACAATTACGAACGTAGTGACGTACTACGTGGTTTTTCAGCTCTTTAGCGCCACCCTTTGGGCTCCTTCTGCTAATTTCGTGTTAGTAGAAGTTTGGCGAGTGTTGATTCACACTTTTCATTTCGTTTCTGAACGGCTGTTAGTCAACCAGGCATGTTGCGGAATCGGAGGAGATAACGTGTTATTTATTATTGGCCTTGGAGTTATTGCTTTGACATTTTTTGGTGAATAATGATTTGATTTGGTATATTTTCTATATTTTTGGATGCATAGAATGCACTTTTTGGTTAAGTTCTATTGGCAGATAGCATGTCTAATTTTATTTGTTTTCTTTTTTTAATACACAATAAAAAAAAAATTGTGCAGAATAATACTTGGCTGTGTGTTTTACTTCAAATGACAGTTTGGGAGTAGGCAGTTATATTTTAAAAAATATAAATGTAAAATTGACAAGGGACACCAACATAGTTGTATCTTTGAATACACCAAAGGGAGGAAAAGGTGGAGGCACATCCTAAAATAAAAGCAATTCCTTTAATAAATATCCTTTAAAAGGTACATCAAGACATACAGATAGCTCACACTGATCAACTGACGCATTTCACACTCCTGTGTGTGGGGGTGGTGGGGGGTGGACCGCACCTGTGTGACACCAGGGAGCAGTAGTAGTGGGTGCCGTCGCCCTGCTCCTCCCACGGCAAAGCGGTGTAGACTTCCCCTGCTCAGTTTGCCAGCGGTGCTGGGACAGGGAGAGGAGAGCTGCACAGCATCTGTGTATCTCCCCCCCCCCCCCCCCTCTCTGTCAGCTGAACAGGAGAAGAGATAGAGGCTCCAATCGTTCCCAAATGTTCCCTGCGACCCCGCCCGGCTTCATGCCCGCTCTGATTCCCTCCCCCATTGGCCACAGCAGAGGCCCAATCAGAAGACACTGGGGGGCATCATGGGAAATGTAGTCCCGGAAGATTGGCCTCCCCAGTGTATCTACAGACAGCAGGCTACAGTCCCCCAGCATGCATGCACTCTGGAGGGGGGAGAGAGAACCTGGAACCCGGCAAAAAGCAGAGTGCTACAGGAGAAGAGCAAAAGAGAGGACAGTGCAGGGGAAGCCAGGGAGAGAGAGCCACGCTGTACCCGCACCGCCAGAGACACGCAGTGTTAATTTAGTCGACTAAAACATTTTAGTCGACTAAATGAATACTATTTTAGTCGACTAAAATACGACTAAAACAATTGAGATGACTAAAATACGACTAAAATGGGACTAAAACTAAAATGCCATTTTAGTCCTAAGACTAAAATTAACACTGGAGCCACGCTGTACCCGCACCACCAGAGAGCCACGCTGTACTCGCACCACCAGAGAGCCACGCTGTACTCGCACCACCAGAGAGAGAGCCACACTGTACCCCTGTACCCGCACCACCAGAGAGGGAGCCACACTGTACCCGCACCACCTGAGAGGGAGCCACACTGTACCCGCACCACCAGAGAGGGAGCCACACTGTACCCGCACCACCAGAGAGGGAGCCACACTGTACCCGCACCACCAGAGAGGGAGCCACACTGTACCCTCACCACCAGAGAGGGAGCCACACTGTACCCGCACCACCAGAGAGGGAGCCACACTGTACCCGCACCACCAGAGAGGGAGCCACACTGTACCCGCACCACCAGAGAGGGAGCCACACTGTACCCGCACCACCAGAGAGGGAGCCACACTGTACCCTCACCACCAGAGAGGGAGCCACACTGTACCCGCACCACCAGAGAGGGAGCCACACTGTACCCGCACCACCAGAGAGGGAGCCACACTGTACCCGCACCACCAGAGAGGGAGCCACACTGTACCCGCACCACCAGAGAGGGAGCCACACTGTACCCGCACCACCAAAGGGGTAGAAAGACAGAGCCACTGCCAGGGTACAGACATGCTACACCACTGACTAGTGTCAGCCTGGGCAACCCAGAGTGAGCTAAGATCCAGCCAGAGGGATCACTGTTGTGGTTTCGCAGGGTCTGATAAGAGGGCCTGTTGGCCATTATCCATTACTTATCCTAGGGACTGAGCCATTAGGAAGTGCCTAACCTGCTATCCTCTAGGCCTTATTGACTGATCGCAACGTCCCTCTCTGTCCTCCTTTCGCTCTATCCTCCTTCTGCGGCATCCCTCTTCCCACGGCAATTCTCTGTCCTCCTCCCAAGAAGATGACAGGGTGGGTCTTAAAAAGGAAGGGGTATGGCCTTGACAGGAAGGGGTGGGTCATATTTAAATTAGGGGGGGCGTGAGTTTAGTTAGGCCTATGGCAGCACAAAACCTAAATGCACCACTGGTCATGAGCCACGCATGGCTGCATCCAGGCTCGGACTACTGTCCTGAAAAGCAGCTAATCACTCTGTGTGAGGCTACATGCAATCAGCAGGGGTCGCTGTCAGCCCTCCATTAGTTTAAATGGGTTAAGCCAGGAGTCGTCAACCACCAGGCCGCATCCCACTACTGGGCTGTGGCCTTTCTGCAGCTGGGCAGCGGCCCACTACCGGACTGTGGCCTTTCTGCAGCCGGGCCGTGGGTGCGGGCGGGCGGCCTGAGAGAAGCCGGGGCGGGCGGCCTGAGAGAAGCCGGGGCGGGCGGCCTGAGAGAAGCCGGGGCGGGCGGCCTGAGAGAAGCCGGGGCGGGCGGCCTGAGAGAAGCCGGGGCGGGCGGCCTGAGAGAAGCCGGGGCGGGCGGCCTGAGAGAAGCCGGGGCGGGCGGCCTGAGAGAAGCCGGGGCGGGCGGCATGAGAGAAGCCGGGGCGGGCGGCATGAGAGAGCCAGGCAGACGGCATGAGAGAGCCAGGCAGACGGCATGAGAGAGCCAGGTGCATGAGAGAAGTGAGCGAACAAGCAGAGATGACATCTCTCTCCGAGACATAAAAAGAGAGAGGGGCGCACCGGCCATGTGCATTATCTTTTGTAAAACATTTATTGAATAAAATAATAAAAGAAATTACTCACAAGTAGTAGTACAATCAGGTGCCATAAAACTCGAGCAGCAACAAGCAGCAAGTAGTTATAGTGATGAGCGAAGCTTTCCAAAGGTCTTAGAGGAACATACAGGCATCACTACTAGCTAACGCGTTTCGAAGGGCACGTCCCTTCTTCATCAGAGCTCAGCAGTCTGTGGGCCGGTGCGCCCCTCTCTCTTTTTATGTCTTTGTTTGCTAGGATTCCCCATCCTTGAGGGCAGCAAGGCCTGTGACATTTTTCCACTTATCTGATTGACCACTTGTGCGCAGGAGTCATTTTCTTTTTTCTATATCAGACATCTCTCTCCGCCCTCCGCATCGGTCAGCCTCAATGTCGGAGGTGTGACAGGGGGGAAGAGAGATGACATCTCTCACCACCTGCCCCGCATCACTGCTCTCACTCGGAACCCACCACTGCAGAGAGGCCTGCCTCTGTGCTAAATGGACCAGTGCTGCCGCCAATGCAGTGACAATTTACATCTGGTGGCAGGCAGCGTGGCAAGTGACACGCTCAGGGCTCTCACTGATTCTACATTATGGTGATCTGAACCATTTCATTGATTACTACAATGTAATAATAGAAATAATGCGCTTCAATCACCCTGACACCATAACAAGCATGGTGCCGTTATGATTGAAGCGCTAACACCAGCCATTGCCCTGACAAATTGCCCACGAAAAACTGCCCCCCCCAGGCCAAGTGGCTGCTTCTAACTGCATAACCCACTCATTCTAGAGAATCCGCAGATTCTTGCTGCAGGAATCCGGGGGCCTCAACAAACCAGCCATGTGAAAGGTAAAAAAAAAAAATAATTTTAATGCCGTCGAACCACTTTAATGCTGAGAATGCAAAAACCAGTGTACTTTAGACGCACTTTAGGCTTTAAATAGCCCAAAAGGGTACATTACAGTTACAGTATGCGCTCGTCTTGTGTAGATTTACACCTCGGGGTGTTTTTTACAGCAAAATTTGTACAATTTGTACAGTGTGTGTGAACTATGGCCATAAATTAGGCTGTGAACATCAACAGATAGAAGAGTGGCAGCAACAATGCTGCAATTGGAACGTTTCCAGAGATGGAGGAGTACAAAGAAAATAAAAGAAACTTCCACATGGAAAAACAAACACTAAAGCGATATTAAACGCAAGAGCAATCAATTATTATATTGCAGTTTACCAATTCCTTTCCTTTTTCATTGGTGATCAAGCCAGAAAGTCTGTTTTTCAAAGAACAAGCTGTTCCGCAGATGAAGCAATTAAGAATGTTGAGAAAAACCATTTAGGCTTCATGCAACTCCCAAAGTCTCACGATTTCCAGTGCGACTTTGATGAGACTTTACATTCTCTGGCACTATCATAGCTTCCAACCTCGGTGGATAAAAATCAATGATTAAAAAAAATTTAAAAAAAAAAAAAAAAAAAAAAGGAAGAAAATCTGATTTTTTTTTTATTTCAATTGGATTTTTTTGATTATCAATTTTAATAAAATGCTTTTGGAGCAAAAATCTATCTAAAAGATAGTTTTCTATTTAAGATAAATGTAATAATTTAATTTATTCAGCATGAAATGGACCTTAGTTATGTAGCATAAGGCTGTATATATTCTGCAATATTTACATTTTTATTAAACTCATTCAATGAATCCAAGCTTTGCAAGCTGAGATAACATGCACTGCATGCGATTTCACAGAAACCATGAGGTAAAACAGAGTTCAGGAATATTCCTTTATTCCATTGTTTTGCAAACCTGTGTACACTACAAACTGTATGACTGAATCGGTTCCGATATCTGATATCGCTTTTTTTACTAACCTGGCAGCTTATTAGTTTAAATAGGAAACCTTCATTTTGTTTGCATGATTCTAACTACCAGCAAGAATAAGTCCTTACATTTAAAGAGCACCTGTCATTTCAGATCCATCATGGCAGCGCCTGTTAGCGGGCATCCACTCATCCGCTGCCAACAGTCCCATTAAAGTGAATGAGACTGTCGGTAAGTCAAGGGGAGGAGCCGCTGTGGGACAGAGATGACAGTTGCTCTTTAAAAATTATTATTTAAATTGACTTGATTTAAATTAATTAAATTCACTCTGCTCCCAACTGTCGTTGATTTCGAGGGACTGTCCTTGATTTAGAACAAAGTCCCACCGTTCCTCATTCGTCCCTCATTTTGGTCTGATCTCTATAGTTGTATATAAAATTCACTATTTATCTATCAAAAAGTGTTTTCCAGCGCTAAACCTTTCATCTGATTTCTAAATTGCTGCATTTGTAAATTCCAAAAGCCAATATAAAGGAATAGTAGTGGTAAAAAAAAGCACTTGTGGGTTTAACGAAACTTTTTTTTGTAGGATTCTCCTTTAGGGGGCGTGTCCTGAGCCTACAAACTATTGCTAATAGGCGTCACTCTTTCCCATTTCAAAAAGTTGGGGAGGTGTGCACTAAGTCGCATCAAAGTAGCGCAGGCACGTTATCGAAGGCACACAGATCTGAATGAGTGCCATTGAAAACAATGGGCTGCGACTTGTCATGCAACTTTGTGTATCCAAGTGCACTAAGGGTCTATTCTGTCTGCAGCCCCCTTCCTCTGCCATGTGCATGGATCACTTCCGAGAGGTTTTCCTGACACCAAGAGAAAAAAGCTGGCAGGAGAGGGAGCTCCAGCACACAGCTGGTGATTGACAGCCTCAGTTCTGTTCCTGTGAGCTGTATGAAGGGGAGTGCGTTCATTCCCTCCAATCCGTTCCTACGGAGCTCTGCAGGGTGTAACTTCAGCTCCCCAACAGTGTTAATTTCGTCGACTAAAATATGAATAAAACTAAAACAATTCAGAAGACGAAAATGCAACTAAGCTGCTGAAAGAAAAAAAATCTATATAAGAAAAAGGCTTTTCTTATTTATTGTCTTAACCACTTGTCGCCCGCGCTATAGCCGAAAGATGGCTACAGGGTGGGCTTAAAATGCCAGGAGGGCGTCTATGGACTGCCTCCCGTGTTCGCGTTGCCCAATTGTCTTTCAGACTCGGCTGATCACAGATCGTGATAAAGGCCAAATCACGGCCCTTTACCACGTGATCAGCTGTCAGCCAATGACAGCTGATCAGGGAAGTAAACAGAAGCCCGTTATCGTCTTTTTTTACCCTCAATCTGACATCATGAGGAGAAAAGAATAAAGGTACATCACTCCCAACATTTGCCCACCAGTGTTGCTAATCAGTGCCTCCTACCAGTTCCCAGTGTCACCTACCAGTGCCCATCAGTGCCTCATCATCAGTTTCATCAGTGCTGTACATCACTGCTACCTACCAGTGCCCATCAGTTCTGCCTATCACTGCCCATCAGTGCTGCCTATCAGTGCCCATCAGTGCCACCCATCTGTGCTGCCCATCACTGCTACCTACCAGTGCCGCCTCTCAATGCCCATCAGTTCTGCCTACCAGTGCCCATCAGTACCACCTCTCAGTGCTGCCCATCAATGCCCAGTACCACCTATCAGTGCTGCCCATCAATACCCAGTGCCACCTATAAGTGCCGCCTTACAATGTTCATCAGGGCCACCAATCAGTGCAGCCTTTTCAGTGCCCATCAGTGTCACCTATCAGTGCCCATTATTGTCACCCATTATTGTCACCTATCAGTGCCCATTATTGTCACCCATTATTGTCACCTATCAGTGCCCATTATTGTCACCCATTATTGTCACCTCATCTTCGCCCAGTGTCGCCCATCAGGGTCACCTATCAGCGCCCATCAGGGTCACCTATCAGCGCCCATCAGGGTCACCTATCAGCGCCCATCAGGGTCAGTTAGATTTTTACTAACGAGTTTGGCAATTCTAGAGAAATGCTTAAATAACGCATTAAAATGTAACGGGAAACATTAGATTTTAGTAAGCTAAAATGTACCGGGGATTTTAGTAGACTAAAATACGACTAAAACAATTTAGATGACTAAAATACGAGTAAAACTAAAATGGTATTTTAGTCAAAAAAGACCGACTAAAACAAGATCAAAATTTGACGTAAAAATTAACAATGCTCCCTGTCCCGTTTTCTGAAAGCTCAGACAAGCTTTATAAATTCTGGACTGTGAATGAATGTAGAGAAGAGAAAACTGCAGATAAACAGGTACAATTTACGTAGGAGGATTTGTTTCATCTCTGTGTATCACCCAAGGCCAGTCACTGCACTGGGTATATGTAATGGTTTACAACCACTTTAACAGTGGCTAGATTTTTATTTAAAAGGAAATCTTTACAAACCACTCAAAATCTCAAAATGTATTTAAATCCGAGAGGCTTATTGGATGAGATGAATTGTTGCAGAAGAAAATTTGTGCTGCTTAATCACTTCTTATCCCTCGCAGTGTATTCAGAGGGCAGTCACCAGGATCTTGTTCATACATTAGAAACTTTACTTTAAGCCATGCGCAGCCATGCCAGACCATCCTGAGGATTAAATGAAGCAATTAACCCGACAATCCACACCCAATAGACTCCGCCGGAGCTTAGCTACAAACACTTGGCAATCAGTTGCTATGTTAAATGACGTGCTATGGCTGAAAAAAAAATAAAATCAATATGTATAATTTTTTCATTACAGAAAAACACCGACTGATGACCAGCTGTGGTTTTCATGGAGCACTCGGAAAAAGGTGAAGATTCCCCAGAGATATTTTCTTTTTATTATTGCTTTTTTTTCTTTTTAATGCATACTGTTTTGCATGTACTTTTTTTTTTTTTTTTTTTTTTTTTTGAGTATACTAATGAATGTCAGTGTTGGCACTGAGCCCTATAACACCTCTGCAAGTCATGTCACAACCAGAGGAAAGCCAGAGGACTTTTGAAACCAAACGGTGATTAACCGATCGTTCCTCATTTCTCGTTATATGAAGGACTCATTTCCTCTAAAAGTGCTCATTAAGAAACTGTGCGAAATGGAAGTGAGGAGAAACCTCCCAACGGGGATACGGAACACAATCAAGACCTGACAGGAGGTTCTAAATTCTGTCCAAGGCTAAAAGTTAGAGTTAGGCTTTAAACCTCCGAACCTCAACCATTAATAAAGACAGATTGCACCTTTTTAGAAAAAAAATAATTAAATGCGCCCATAGTGAAAAAAAAAAAAAAGAACAAATTTGAGTTTATTCCTTTTTTTTTTTGCATTTGAGCCTTCAAAACATTGCAACCGCTGGGGAGCAATGCACAGGCTCCTTCAGGATTCTTCCTCCAGCTCCAGGAATTTCTCATTTAAAGTAATTGTAAAGTGTCTTTTAAAAAATAAAAGTAAAAAAATAACAAACATGTTATACTTACCTGCTCTGTTGCAGTGGATTTGCACAAAAGCAGCCCCGATCCTCCTCTTCTCAGGTCCCTCTTTGGCCCTCCTGGCCCCTCCTTCCTGTCGAGTGCCCCCCACAGCAAGCAGCTTGCTATGGGGGCACCCAAGCCGAGCTGCAGCTCCCCGTATCCATTCAGAGACGGAGCTGCTGTACGGCCCCGCCCCTTCTCTTTCCTGATTGGCTAACTAATTGAAAGCAGCAGGAGCCAATGGCGCTGCTACTGTGTCTCAGCCAATTGGGAGGGAGAGTCGCGGAAGGCCAAGGGACTTGTGGACATCACTGGATAGGAGATGGGGTTAGAGAAAGAATTAGGGGGTGCTGGGGCAGCTGCTGCACACAGAAGGCTTTTTATCTTAATGCATAGAATGCATTAGGATAAAAAAAAACCTTCTGCCTTTACAACCATTTAACATCCCTGGCGGTATGTCGTCAGATTTTTGAATCTCAAAGCTGTACATTGTTTCGCATGGAAATTTGACATTTTATATTGTGGATCTGTAATTCTTAGGAATAACACTTAAAGCTGTCCAAGAGTCTAGTAGATATCTTGGGTATGATAACGTTTGAAACACAAAATCATAAATTATAATATAATAAATAACTATAATTCTAACAAATAATAATATAATAATAAATAGTATTCAAATCAAAAACACTGAAAAAAAAACCCCCAAACACTGAAATTTGCTCAGTTGCAGAATTGTCTCTGTCGTTACTTTCAGTGTCTGATGATGAATTTCCCCACAAATCACTATCACTCAATTCTGCAAGTGTTCTCATTTACTATCACTATTTTCTAGCTGGTCTAAAACTGCTTTTGACGTAAAAGGGACACTTTTTGGTTGCCATGGACAATCTCAAGTTTCCAGGCAGGGCAGAAAAAAAAAAAAAATATATATATATATATTATATATATATATATTATATATATATATATATATATATATATATATATATATATATATATATATATATATATATATATATATACACACATATATATATATACACACATATATATATATATATATTATACTGGACAAAGCACTGGGGACAAAAGGGATGTGAAATGATTTGATACAGTAATGTAATCTGTAAGATTAGGTTGTACTCTGCGTTTTGTTTTTATTCACTTTTTGCATTTGCCGCCAGGCTCCGCCCCCATGCGTTGCGTTGCGTCGCTCACAGAGAATGGAGCCTGGCACACAGTAATATCGGGCGGAGGACACAGCCAGCGGACATAGCGGAAGGACATCACAGGATCCCAAGGACAAGGTAAGTAACTTTCCCAGGATACTGCGATGCAATCCTGAGTGTGGCTTGGGGGTTACCGCTTTTGGTAATGAAAATTCACCCCGAGCCAGACTCAGAAATACCGCCAGGGAGGTTAAAGACCGAGCTCATATCTAGTATTTTTTTGATACTTTAGGGTTACAACCATTTCAGCCCCGGAAGGTTTACCCCCCTTCATGCCCAGACCATTTTTTGCGATACAGCACTGCGTTAACTTACAATTGCGCGGTCGTGTGACTCTGTACACAAATAAAATTGATGTCCTTTTTTTCCACACAAATAGAGCTTTCTTTTGGTGGTATTAGATCACCTCTGCGGTTTTTATTTTTTGCGCTATAAACAAAAAAAGGGCGACCGTTAAAAAAAAAAAAAAAAAAAAAATCTAATTTCTTCATTAATTTAAACCAATATGTATTCTGCTACATATTTTTGGTAAAAAAAAAAAAATCCCAATAAGTGCCTATTGATTGGTATGCGCAAAAGTTATATCCTACAGTTTGTAGAAGCTATATTAATGGAATGATATTTATGGTATTTTTCTTTCTTTTTTTTATTAGTAATGGCGGCGATGAGCAACTTATAGCGGGACTGTGACATTGCGGTGGACAAATCGGACACCAAGTGAGACACTTGACACTTTTTTGGGGACCAGTGACACCAATACAGTGATCATTGCTAAATAATATGCACTGTAACTGTACTAATGACACTGGCAGGAAAGGCATTAACATCAGGGGCGATCAAAGGGTTAAATGTGTCCCTAGGGAGTGCTTACTAACTGTGTTGGGGGGGGGGGGGGTGCTTGTACTGTAAGAAGACAGATCTGTGTTCCTGCTTAGCAGAAACACAAGTACTCTGTCTTCTCCTGTCACAAAACAGCGATCTGCCTCGTTTACATAGGAAGATCGCCATTCCGTCTGTCTCTGGAACGATCAGCGAGTCCCGGCGGACATCGGGTTCATTGGACCCGCTGATTGGCTCCTGCTGTGTCCAATCACAGCGGGACCTAGGTCGCCAACCAGGGAAAGCAAAATCATGTACATGCGCAGAGAAGCCACCCCGCTGCAATAAATATACGTGGGGCGGTTGAAAGCAGTTAATGCAGATAAGGCACCAAGCGAGTTTAATTGCCACCTTAATCAGCCGCAGAACCTGTGTAATTAATATGTGTTCGGGTTTAAAAAGGGATGAGCTGGCAACTCTAATGCAGTGCTGGCAAAAACGCAGCATGCGTGTTCAGGCGCTGATCCTTTTCAGTAACGCGTAAACGTGGTGCGGTTTCGCCTCAATAAATCATGCTGCAAAACTGCGTTGCGGGAAGCTCGTCGCCCAGAAAGGAGCGGGAACTTCTTTTGGGCGACAAGCTTCACGCAATGTGGTTTGCCGCGATTGCAGCACAATTTATACAACACACGTGCTGCGATCTGCCAGCATTGCAGCGCGATTTGGAATTGTGGGCTGAATTCCGACCCCAATCCCCGAATTGCTAGATGTGAACGGGGCCTAAAACAGTTGTCCTCATTGGAAAATTTCCCCATACCTCTTGTTCTGGGGACAGCTGTAACTTTTTGGCATTCCCATTATCTCTGAGAATAGTCACCAGTACAAATAGAGGGTGTGGGACAGAGCGCAATAGAAAACTTCAAAAAGGACCCTTTCCTACCCTATCCAAAACTACAAAAAAAAAACTTATTTTGCATAGAAAATAGACATTTGCATAAAATTACAGACAAACAGACCATGTGCAATGTACATTATGCACATTTTAGTTGTAGGTGGAGGGCACAGGCGCACCACACAGCCCCGCTGCCTGTCCAACCCTATGAGAGGTAGACAGATGCAGCGGTTGAATTCTGCACTTAATGGTGCTTCCGTTTTGGGCAATATGTGACCGGGACAAACACCCAGAACACCAGCAGCTCGGGTTTTGGATATTCATCCCTGGGCGCATACTGCAAAAAGTATAAGTATGCGTCCTTTCACACTGTTCCATTAAAAAAAAAAAAAAAAAAACAGAAAATGCATATGCATTTTTGGTGCATTTTCCGGTTGTCTGACGCCAATTATGCACCTGTGATACATGGACAAGTGACTCAAAGCGCACCACAAACGCAACTGAGGTGCGTTTTATGATGCAGTTTCTATGCATTTCAATGGGAAGGTGCATTTTTGGTGCGCTTTTTAAACAAAGCGGCAAAAATGAAGCATGTAGGACTTAAAAACGCACCACACCTGCAGCACATTGGTGTGAAGAGTCGCATAGGATTTAAAGGGATAAATTTTTCATGCATTTTTGTTCCACTTTTTAAACACCAAAATTGCACCAAATACTGATCATTGTGAAAGGGCCCTAAAGCCGGCCATAGACAATTGGTTCAAATCTCAGACGGTTTAGCAGGGACCAGCCAAGATTCAAACCATTTACAGGCTGGCTGAATGTAACCAAGTTGATCAATCGATCAAACAACCAGCCTGTCAGACTTTACATGCGATTATTGCCGGTGGAGAGGCGGGGGGGAGCAGCCCCCCGCCGGGAGAACACAATGGCTCCGCGGGAGGTATGCCCCCATCAACACTGAGCGATGGGGGATAGGCCTCTATGGCCAGCTTCATGCTACACCTTTTATCCAATCTCTAAAATAGGGGTCTCCAAACTTTCGAAACAAAAGGGCCAGTTTACTGTCCTTCAGGCTTTAGGCCCCTTTCACACGATAGACCCCCTCAGATCTGCCTGTCCGTTTTTTAGTCGGATCCAAAACGGGCCACCCATTGACTTCTATGGAGAGGCGGATATCAGCAGAGATGTGTCCGCTGACACCCGCCTGCCATCTGATCCGACAAGATCCACTCAAAACAGACAGATGGCGGTACGTTCGCCATCCGTCCAGGGGATCGGATGAAAAGAGACATGCTGTCCGTTTTCATCTGATCTTCCCATACAGATCAGCGGGGCTCTGACAGGTCCATCACTGCTCAGTGCGCTCAGTCATCCGATGGCTCAGTGGAGATCAACGGATCCGCCCCGTGTCAAAGGGGCCTTAGGAGGGCCAGTGGGAGTAGAAAATGCCCCGTCAGTGGGAGGAATAGTGGCCCGTTGATGGTGTCAGTGGGAGGAATTGTGGCCCGTTGATGGTGTCAGTGGAAGGAATAGTGGCCCCGTTGATGGTGTCAGTGGGAGGAATAGTGGCCCCGTTGATGGTGTCAGTGGGAGGAATAGTGGCCCGTTGATGGTGTCAGTGGGAGGAATAGTGCCTCATCATTGGTGTAAGTGGAGGCATAGTGCCCTATTATTGGTGTCAGTGGAAGAAGTAGTGCCCCATCGAGGACATCAGTGGGAGGAATAGTGTCCCATCATTGGTGTCAGTGAGAGGAAGAGTGCCCCATCATTGGTGTCAGTGGGAGGAATAGTGCCTCATCATTGGTATAAGTGGAGGCATAGTGCCCTATTATTGGTGTCAGTGGGAGGAATAGTGCCCCGTCGAGGACATCAGTGGGAGGAAGAGTGCCCCATCATTGGTGTCAGTGGGAGGAATAGTGCCTCATCATTGGTATAAGTGGAGGCATAGTGCCCTATTATTGGTGTCAGTGGGAGGAATAGTGCCCAATCATTGGTGTCAGTGGGAGGAAGAGTGCCCCATCATTGGTGTCAGTGGGAGGAAGAGTGCTTCAAGGGCCAGGAACAAGGCAAGGAAAGGGTCACAATTTGGAGACCCCTGCTCTAAATAATTACATTGGTGAATTTAATTATAAAGAAAGGCAGTGCTGAAGAAAAAAAAAGCACGTATGGGTTTAACTAATCAATTTTTGCATATTACTTTATCCCGGTATGCTTAACTGGAGGTGGGGTGGGGGTTTGTCTTTTACATTTCTAATTCTCCTAGAAAGTATGATACAATCCACAGCCGGTTTAGTAAGTAACCTCAACCACATCTGGTTTGACTTACAACACTGGCTTTGTGGTTTGGTCCTTGTCTAGAATGAAGGGGGCCCAGCTTTATATACTGGCTTAGTTCTTTAATGGATAGGATGGCCTCCCTTATACAATGTCCTGCACACCGCTGTAGGATGTCTTGGTGTAGTCAGGACCCTAATGGCAGTCCCACACATACATCATAAGCATGTTTATCAGTTTACCAAATGCAGCTTCAAGTAGTTTACACAACGAAATCAGAAATCAAATATTTATTCAGTAGACAAAGTCCTCGCCATTACATGGATTTATTTACTCAGCTCTTTGCATACATTTCCAGGAGATAGAGGTGGATGGAAACTAATACTCCCCGATCTGCAGAACAGTCATCTCTGATCTAAATCCTGCGTGACTCTGTATAGTGCATCAGCCGGCCTGAGATCCATGGAGAAGAATAGGCAACTATAGCACAGGGCAAGTCAGCATCTCATAAGTTACACAGCAAAGCTAATGCAGTACTAAATGTAGCAAGGTCCCAGGCCTCCTTCAGCCTAATAAGAACCTCCAGGGCCAGAGATAACGGACATCCTTCTGTAGGTAGTGGGTTGTGAGGCATAGTGGGTGCAAAGATGGTGAAAGTCATTGGGTGCCAGACACTTCTTGGATGCAAAAGAGGTTTTATTTCTTTTAACAGTCTTTTTGTATTTTGGGGGAAGAGAGGGTTAGAGCCAAGACACCCTTAGGTAGTTGCAAATTCAATTGGCAGACTTCGAGACTTCAATAGGAGGAGGACAGCCGTGCAGAGAAAAGCCTCCAGCAAGAAGCCACATCTGCATGTGCAGGAATGCTGTCTCCTATGGCAACAGAGTTCCTAACACAAAGCGTAACAGTTCTTTCAGCTTCACTACAACTTCTCCTTGTAGTTCTTCCATACACCGAGCTCCCGGTCTCTCACTAGACCCACTGATTCACTGCCATCCCATGAGCTCCTCCAATCTTCACGGTGGTATCTTCCTCAAGCGTCACCGCCGCTTCTCTGCTGGGTCCCTAGAGCTTGGCACTCTAGATACCTCTCACGCTGGCCTCTTCGGTCCCTGGCTTGACACACAAGGCTGCTCTGCAAGCATCACCTCCACTGGCTGGGTCCCTGGCTTGATTCCCACTGAAGTTTCACGATTCTTCACCATCCCCCGTTGGTGAGAATACTGCTCTGGCACTTGCTTCAACTACTCACTGTGGTCCCTGGTAAAGGTGGTTGGTCCCATAGTGCTGACAGCTTCCCTTCTACCTCCGACCACAACAGGTTCTCCGGCCGGCAGAACCATCTCTTCTGGTTGGACTGCAAGCCGCAGTCCCAACCCTGAGCTCCTCTCTTGCTTCTGGATAGGCCCTCAGACAGCCTAGCAGCCAGATGTGCCCAGGATAGGCCTCATCTCTGGCAATACGACACACGTCTACCCAGACAGCTGTCCAGGTGGCACAGAACATAGGTCACCTGACTCCACCCAAATATATAGTTCTCCCAGAAGGCCAAGGGTTTCAATAAAACCCCTGCCCATTGGCTGAGATACCCCATATACCCACAACCCGACCTTGGGTTGCCCTGCTTGTATCTAGTACCACCAACTGCCCGGCCACCTATTGGTAGAAGAGAAAAGTGCAACAAGGCCCAACTTAACAAGAAATCAATAGATCTCCATAAATCAACCAGGATAACTACTTCTCGCAAGTAAATTTGTGAGGAGCTCCCTGCCTAAACTACAGGGTGCTTCATGAAGATTAGTTGTGCTGCCCTTCATTCAATTATGTTCAGATATATTATTATACAGGATTTATATAGCGCCAACAGTTTACGCAGCGCTTTACAACATGAGGACAGACAGTACAGTTACAATACAAATCAATACAGGAGGGATCAGAGGGCCCTGCTCATTAGAGCTTACAATCTAGAAGGGAGGGTCAGGTAGAAACAAAAAAAAAGGTAATAACTGTGGGGGATGAGCTGATGGAAAAAATTAAAATACAGTTGTTAAGTGTGGGTAGGGTAAGATATATACATTAAATATTAACCACTTCAGCCCCGGAAGGTTTACCCCCTTCATGACCAGGCCATTTTTTTGCGATACGGCACTGCGCTAGTTTAACTGACAATTGCACAATTGTGCGGCGCTGTACCCAGAAAAAAATTAATATCCCTTTTTCCCCACAAATAGAGCTTTCTTTTTGTGGTATTTGATCACCTCGGCAGTTTTTTATTGTTTGTGCTATCAACAAAAAAAGACCCACAATTAATTTTTATTTTTTTAAAAACAATATTTTTTACTTCATGCTATAAAACAGATCCAATAAAAAAAAAAAAAAAAAAAAAAAAAAAAGAAAATATCAAATTTCTTAATCAATTTATGCCAATATGTATTCTGCTATATGTCATTGATAAAAAAAAAAAAATCCCAATAAGCGTATATTAATTGGTTTACAAAAAAGTTATAGCGTCTACATGGGATATTTTCATGGAATTTTTTATTTTTTATTAGTAATGGCGCTGATCAGCAAATTATAGCGCGACTGCAACATTGCGGCGGACAAATCGGCCATCTGACACTTTTGACACTTTTTGGGGACCAGTAACACTAATGCCCCGTACACACGGTCGGACTTTGTTCGGACATTGCGGCAACAAAATCCTAGGATTTTTTCAGACGGATGTTGGCTCAAACTTGTCTTGCATACACACGGTCACACAAAGTTGTCGGAAAATCCGATCGTTCTAAACGCGGTGACGTAAAACACGTACGTCGGGACTATAAACGGGGCAGCGGCCAATAGCTTTCATCTCTTTATTTATTCTGAGCATGCGTGGCACTTTGTCCGTTGGATTTGTGTACACACGATCGGAATTTCCGATTTTGTTGTCGGAAAATTTTATATCCTGCTCTCAAACTTTGTGTGTGGGAAAATCCGATGGAAAATGTCCGATGGAGCCTGCACACGGTCGGAATTTCCGACAACACGCTCCAATCGGACATTTTCCATCGGAAAATCCGACCGTGTGTACGGGGCATAACAGTGATCAGTGCTAAATAATATGCACTGTAACTACTGACACTGGCTGGGAAGGGGTTAACATCAGGGGCGATCAAAGTGTGCTCCTAGGGAGTGCTTTCTAACTGGGGGGGGAATGCTGTGACTGGAGGAAGACAGAGATCCGCGTTTCTGCCTAGCACATTATGACTTAATTCTCACAGAACGGCGGTCTGCCTCTCCTGTGAATGATCGGCGGGTTCCCGGCAGCCATCGCGGCCGCTGGACCCATAGCTCCTGCTGTGTCCAATCACAGCGGGAGCGGGTCGCCGGCGGCCCAGACCCACTGCATGAAATCACGTACCTGTATATCTGCGTGGGGCAGTCCTTAAGTGGTTAAAGTGGAATTAAACTCCACTTTTGAACTTTTACCTACAGGTAAGTCTATGATGAGGCTTACCTATACGTACAGTGAATATCTCCTAAACTTCCACTGTTTGGGAGATATTTAAACAACATGCAGCCGGTGACGTCACCGGTGCACGCGCTCTGAAGGGATGGCATACCATGCCGGACCTTCAGAGCTCCGTACCAGAGCCGAGGGCTCCCATGCACATGCATGGAAGTGATGTCATCGCAGCCCCGCCCACTCATACAGCCAGAGCCCAGAAGGAAGACCGGGTGAAGATGGCAAAGTCAGGGAGCAGTGACAGCACTGCGCTTGAGGGCTCCATGTACAAGTAAATCTGTCATAATGTGCTAGTATGCGGTGTATACTAGTACATTATGACTTAATTCTGCAGGGGGGGTCCCATTGCTTTTTATTTTTCTGGCGGTTTACTACCACTTTAAAACCCAACTCGACACAAGAAGAAGAAAAAAAAAAAAAAAAAAAACTATCCTTAAGAGACACCCCAGCCCCCCTGCCTATACGCACGCACATGGGTGCCGAAATATGATTATTATAGAGGATTTATATAGCGCCAACAGTTTGCACAGCACTTTACAATATAAAGGGAGACATTACAATTACAATACAGTTGGATTAGGAGGGCCCTGCTCTCATGGAGCTTACAATCCAAATGGGGAGGGGGGGGGGGGATGGAATGAAAGTTAATAGCTGCAGGGTATCATCTGATGGAGGTGGCTGAAGTACAGTTTTGAGGTGGAGGTAGGATAAACTTCCATGAATGAATACGTTTTCAGGGATCGCCTAAAAAAGGTGGACAGACAGGGTAGGAGATAGGCTGGCTGATTAGGGTAAGGAGTTCCAAATGATGGGAGAGGTCCTGGAGGCAAGCATGGGAGGAAGTAATGAGGAAGCAAGAGAGCAGGAGATCTTGGGAGGAGTGGAGTGGACAATTTGGGCGATATGTTGACATGAGGTCGGTGATGTAGCTGGGAGCGAAGGTGTAATACTTTATTCTGAGCTTCTACGAGGTCCCTCCAGAAGTGTTACTGGTCCCAGAAAGCCTCCCCTCCCAGGCCATGGTTGCACTCCTGCCTCCTCCATGTGCATTGCCACATCAGGTTGGATATTTATGAAGCAAATTGGCAACACAGTTAGGCCTCATTAACAAATGCTGTCAGTATGACGGTAACAATAGGCAGTTAGGGCACAGGTATACATCCCCCTAACTGCTCTTCTTAACCTAACAGACCATTCGAAGGGAGTTGTACACATGCCGCAGCAAAAATGATAACACGTTGCTTTTGGCAGGTAGAACCACCACCAAACCTGACCTATTCAATTGAATGGGTCAGATTTACTTTATTAATCCAGAAGGGAATTTATTAAGAAACAATTATACTCAACGAAGAACAAAAGCAAAAACACAACAAAAAAAACAAAACAAAACACTAACCACAATACCAGACATAACAAATCACCACTAACAAATGAGTGTATACAAGAACATGAACTGAAATAAAACAAATGAAAAACTAAATTAAATACTATAAAAAAAAAACACCATGCTATTAAAACTCTGCATTGAATAAATAACACTGGTTAAAAAAAACAAAAACAAAACCAAAAAGCAAATATTGCATCACTTCTCCTAAACATAAAACTAAAGATTGTTACACATAACTTACTCTATAAGCAACATAATACAAATAAACGTATTAAATTTGGATCATATGTCCAGTAGACACGTGCGATTCATTTCGTTACGAATCAAAATTCCGATGAAATTTTCATTATTCAGATGTATCCGAATCTCTGATAGTAATGAATTTCAACTAATCCAAAATCAATTATAATGAAATGTTTTTGTATTCATTTGTTTCATTCGGACTTTATGTTAATGTTTGAAGCCTCTGAAATACGCAACAATAAAAACGAATGTTCCAAATTGATTCGGATACATTTTGTTTTTTTGTTGCATTACAATTTTTCATTATTATAAAAAAAAATGCACTACATATGAAATGGAAACCTATTGCAATACATACAGCAATGTATAAAAGTGAAATAAGACGATTCCTATTTATTGTGTTTGGGTTGGATGGAGGTGGATCCATCAAAATCTCCGAATCATAACAACGAATAAATCTGAAATTAATTTTGTTCAATTTTTTTATGTTACGATTCAGAGATTCTGATGGATTCACCTCCATCCAACCCAGAGTGCATAAGTAACCTCCCGAAATAATGAATTATCATGTTGAAATTATTAATGCCAATCTTCCAAAATAGCTTTCAAAACACAAATCGATTTGGAAAAATATACAAAATGAATTCCGAAAACTAAATTATTCTAATATAACGAATATGACTAAACAAAATGATTAACTTAACAAAACAAAAAAAAAAATCCGTCCTGCACATCTCTAAAGTCCATGTTAAAAATTCTCACATCTAGCTCTCAAAAGAGAATTACATAATTTGATGGCCACAGGCAAAAACGATTTCTTGTGTTGCTCTGTGGGGCATTGTGGTTGTAACAATCTATCACTGAAGACAAACTCCCCACACTGACCAGTGTATTGTGGAGTGGCTGGGAGAAATTGTCCAAGACTGAACGTACCTTGGACAACATTCTCCTCTCTGACACTGTTGTTAACAAGTCCAACTTCAATCCAACAGCAACACTGGCCTTGCAAATCAGTTTCTTGAATCTGTTGGTGTCGGCCACCTTAAGCCTGCTTTCCTAGCATGCCATCGCATACAGGAGAGCACTGACCAGCATAGACTCCAAATCATCTTTCGCATTGCCCGGCAGATGTAAAAAGACCTGAAAAATAGAAGTGGCCCCAGTCCTTCCTATAGAGCACTAGAGTGTTCTTACTCCAGACCAGTTTTGTTATCGATGTGCACCACCAGATACATGTAATTTCCCACTACATCCACACCCACTCTCCAGATGGAGACAGTGGTCACCAGTATCTTCCTAGTTCTCAGATCCACAACCAGCTCCTTTGTCCCTTTTAGGCTGGATTCACACCTATGCATTTTTAGTGCTTTTTGCATTTTGCAGATTTGCACTACATTCCATTTAACATGGTTTCCTATGGGTCAAGTTCTGTAGTTAAATTCTGCAAAATGCAAAAAGCACTGAAAATGCATAGGTGTGAATCCAGCCTTAGATACAGATAATTATCACCACCAATATCCTAACAAATTTAGTAACAAATCAACTTCAGCTTGTTCAATTAGGTTTTGACAAAATGATCTGGAAGCTGATTGGTTACTATGAACATCTACACCAGATTCTGTGTACACCAGTTTTAGTAAATCTCCCCCCCATGTGACAAAGTTCTCCACCACTGTTCTATACTCGGTCTATTCCCCATCCCCGATACATCCTACTACTGCAGAGTCATCGGAGAACTTCTGAAGATGGCAACACAGAGGAACGCTTGAAATAACATTCCGGTCTCAGGAAACCCTTACTAAAAATTACTATATTTACAACCCATGATACATTAGCGTGATGGTCACTGGGAAGAATTAGCCTCTCACAGATAGCTAAAAAGATCAATGGGGTCAGTGGGAACTTATCTGAGAGGCAGAAATCGCTAATTGCTCAGGGAACCCCTAACAATCTCTGGAGGAACCCTGGTTGAGAAACCCTGCTCTACCTGGCATCTAAAGTCAGTGGTATAGACAGTGAAAAGAAAGGGAGAGAGAACTGTCCCCTGTGGAACTCCAGTATTGCTGACCACCTTATCCAACACACATTCCTTCTAGTCAGGTAGTCAACAATCCACAACACAAGGAAGACATCAACTGGCATCTCCGTTTGCTTCTCATCAAGGAGAACCAGCCTGATGGTATCAAAAGCACTGGAAAAAAAAAAATCAAAAAACATGCCACTCACTGTGCTTGCTGGCTTGTCCAGGTGTGCATACATACGATTTAGCAGGAAGATGATAGCATCCTCAACTCCCAATCTAGGTAGGTGGACAAACTGCAGTTGGTCTAAATATTTACCAGCCATGATGTAAAACGAGTCTCTCCAAGGTCTTAATATTGGGAGAACAGAGCCACCGGCCTGTAATCCTTACAGCACCCAGGACACAGTATCTTCGGCACAGGAACAAGGCAAGACGTCTTCTAAAACTCAAGGACCTTTTAGAGACTCGGGCTAAGTTCAAGTATACTTTGAAAGATACCCCCAGCTGATGTGCACACGCCCTAAACTCCCTGGAGCTGACGCCACCAAGACAGGCCAATTATCATGCCTTAAGTTCCCTCAAATGTCTATTCACCTGCTGTAAAATACATCGCTGTACTTTCCCCGCAAAGTAGTAGTAGTAGTAGTAGTAGTAGTAGTAGTAGTAGAAGAATAGCTGCTGATGGTATCTGATAGGAGAAGCAGAACCCACATCAAATGAGGGAGAACATCAAATGAGGGAGAACATCCAATATGAGGAGTGGATGGTCTACACACTGCATGTCTACTGCTCTGTGTTAAATCTGAGGGAGCCGAGGCAAGGACCACTAAATGCATGAAACCTGTAAAAAAAACAGGTTTAGTTATTTTGCCCTCTCCTCACCTCCCCCAGTCACTCCACCAACCGGTTTAAAACCTGTAATTGTTCTCATGCCACTCCTGACGTGTCTCTCACACTGTTTTGCTGGAGCTTTCACACTAGCTTTCTCTTATATCTCTCCTTCGCCTCCCCAGTCTTTTTTTTTTTTTTAAATTCTAATTTTGTTCATTTTCAAAATATGAAATATAAAACAGAGCCTTTTGGGCATTCCCATGCTTGACTCAACAAACAGTTGCTCTACTTGCCTCTAAACAAGTGGTAAAACCACCATTGAAGAAAATCCCAATGATAATACACTTAAGACCCGAGGTCATAGTTATGAACAATCAAGACTGAAGAAACACTCTAACACATACTCAACATCCTAAAAAAAATATGGCTACACATTTAGAAACACAAAGATCACCTCCAAACATAAACATCTGTACAAACAGATCAATCCGCATTAATGGATAGAGACTCTACCCAGATATCCCACACTTTATGAAATTTTGTGGGACATCACCTGGACAAATAGGTGGCCTTGTACAATAAAATAGCAATATTGACCAACCATTCTCAAAAGTTTAGAGGGGTGGGGGGTTTCCATTTGAGAACAATCGTTTTCCTGGTATAAAATAATAAATATAACCAGGAGAGTCTTGGGAGGCCCTTTGGAACGCTAGTGGGTCCACCAGCCTCAGACACACATACACTGCCAGTGGTACTTGTAGTGCGGTCACAGAGGTAATAAAGGCGGTCACAGCTATCCAAAAAGATTTGATATGTGGACACCTCCAAAAAATGTGGATCAAGTCCACTGAGTATTTTAAATTGTATTAACCAGTCTCTGGCAGACAGCAGCTGTAGAAAGGAACATTCCCATATTTCCTCCCAATCCTCTCTATCCAATGCAGGGAAATCAACCATTTACCACAAAGGGTCTTAAGCCCAGTATGAATAGAGGGTACTAATTCTTTATAGATTGTAGATGGTTGCACCAATGCAAGCCTCTCCAATCCTGATCTTTAGGTCCTTTTGAATCATTTGTAGCTCCTCCCTGTTATCTACCCTAAAAGCCATCTTCTTGGATTAACAATATCCTTAAAGTGTTACTAAACTTAGGACCCTGCATGCACTATCTGGTCTCCTACAGTACACAGAGCGTGGAAATACCTTTCCTCGTCAGCAGTTTATAGCAGTCTTGTGACTTCTATTAGTATCTGGTTGAAGCTTGTAGGAGGAGTGTTCATTCCACTCTGACTGTCTTATGAGGCTGCAGGACCCCTGGCCCTCTGGACAGTGTCGATTGGCCCTGTGACGATGACATACCCCCCTTTACCAAAATAAATAAACACTCTAGCAATACACACCAAACTGAGCGCATGCAGAGTGCTCACAGGGATCTGTACTATCAGGAGATGGACTGGGGACAGCAAAAGAAGGGGAGGATCAGAGTAGACAGGATCAAGCAGCCTTTTTACACGATGCAGAGGATTAACCCCTTAGGTTCCACAGTGAGTAGAACAAGCATGCTTTACTGCATATACAGACTGATTTTACTGTTGTGGGTTTAAGAACTTCAATATCCCTTGTTACCCATGCTTTATTATTTAAACAACAATGAACAATTCTTGTTGAACAACAGAATCTAAACAAAAATGAATATAATATGCCATGCATACCATGCAACCACCTTGCCAATGTGTGCAATGCATGCAGCTGCAGCACCGTGGTACAGACTAAGGATGTGCATGACACAAAAACGTGTTTAATTTCTCATTAATTCGTTAAGTCAATAATTTCTTTTGTCATATGTTAGAATGATTTGTTTTCGGAATTAGTTTTGTATATTTGGATTCGTTTCAAATATTCGTTGTTCTGAATCGAATGGATTTTTGAAAGTTATTTTGGAAGATTCGGATTCATTGGTTATGTTTCCAATGCGACTTTGCATTGCAATTTGCTTGCCAATTCAATGTTTTGCGACTTTGGCCAATCGCAACAATACAGAGTGCTTTTCTGCTCTTTTGCTGGGTCTTCTCCCACTGCTCTTCTTCCGATGTTGACTCAACGCAATCTCCCGATGTAATGCTGGGACCGCCGTGTGCAATGACATATATTGGCATGAGGCGGGGCCACCCAATGATGTAAGTTAGAGGCCACGCCCCTTGTGATGTCATCACCCGAGGCATGATGGGGTGATGACATCACAATGGGCGTGGCCTCTAACTTGCGTCATCGGGTGGCCCCGCCCCATGTATAAGTCATTGCACACGGCAGACCCAGCATTACAACGGGAGATCGCGTTGAGTCAACATCGGAAGAAGAGCAGTGAGAGAAGACCCAGCAAAAGAGCAGAAGATAGCGGTGAGAGAGAGGAGAAGAACCAGAGAAGGTAGAAGAACCGGAGAGGGGACAAGGACAAGGACCAGAGAGGGGGCAAGGACCAGAGAGGGGGCAAGGACCAGAGAGGGGGCAAGGACCAGAGAGGGGGCAAGGACCAGAGAGGGGGCAAGGACCAGAGAGGGGACAAGGACCAGAGAGGGGACAAGGACCAGAGAGGGGACAAGGACCAGAGAGGGGACAAGGACCAGAGAGGGGACAAGGACCAGAGAGGGGACAAGGACCAGAGAGGGGACGAGGACCAGAGAGGGGACGAGGACCAGAGAGGGGACGAGGACCAGAGAGGGGACGAGGACCAGAGAGGGAAGAACACATCGCCAGAAGAGGGAGAAGCCTTTAAAAAAATCCTTTAAAAAACAGTGTAGTGTGTTTATTTTTGACTTTTTTTTTTTAGGTGAATGGGTAGGGGTATGATGTATCCCATACTCATTCACCTAAGGTAGTGGGCCCCCCCCTTGTTAAAGGGGGCTTCTAGATCACGATAAGTCCCCGCCCGCAGACCCCGACAACCACTGGGCAAGGGTTGTCGGGAAGAGACCCTTGTCCTCATCAACATGGGGACAAGGTGCTTTGGGGTGGGGGCGTGCAGGGGCCCCCTCTGCCCCAAAGCATCAACCTCCCCCATGTTGAGGGCATGTAGCCTGGTATGCTCACTCCCCCCCCCCCTTTCCTGACCTGCCAGGCTGCGTGCTCGGATAAAGGTCTGGTATGGATCTTGGGGAGAACCTCAGGCAAAATGTTGTCAGGGTTCCCCTTCAAGATAATCAGCACACAAGTAGCACTGCAAGTCGGATCATCTTGATCTGACTTCTGGTGCGACTTCTATTCAAATCAATGGGTTCTCATAGGGCGAAAACTAGCGTGGCTAAACGGGCCTCCGGAAGACCCAAGCGACCCAGAACCGCCGGCTGGCCAGAGTCCCGAACAAACCCGGAATCGGCTTTGATCAGGTTCCTTTGTAGTAACTCGGAAGCAACATCACTTTCGGTTCACTCAGCAGCCAATAGAACCGATTTTAAAAAAAAAATCTAAAAAGATATTTAAAAACGCAGATTTTGGCGCTTTGAATACTATGAAGTGCAGAGGAGGGGTTTGGGGTCTTTTAGATCTCAGATCCCTCCATAAAGAGTACCTGTCACCACTTATTACTGTTACAAGGGATGGTTTACATCCCCTGTGACAGCACTAAAAGTGATCAGATTTTTTTTTTTTTTTTTTTTTTTGAGGGAACAAAGGTAAAAATAATAAAAAATAAATAGATAAGAAAAAAAAGAAAGAAAAAAGAAAATTTTTTTAAAGCGCCCCCGTCTCCGCACCAAAGAAAATGTATGCGCAAGTCGCACCCGCAAATGTAAACAGTGTTCAAATCACACACGCAGGGCCGTTTTTAAGGCAGGGCAAAAGGGGCAGCTGCCCTGGGCCCTGTCATTGTTGTGGGGACCAAAGCAGCTGCCTCATACTTGCCAACTATCCTGGTTTAAAATTACCTCGTCCCTTGAGGTTTTAGTCCCATGCTGTGTCCCAATATCTCAGTGTGAAGTGCTGCTACTAATGCTGCCCAGCTCTGCCCTATTGTTGTGTACAGATGACTCAACCTGCAGACCCTGTGTTTACATGTAAATTACCGGCATTCATATGTAAATAGCGGTGGTATTCATATGTAAATAGCGGCGGCCAGCAGCATTGATATGTATATCAAGCCTCCTGAGGTCATATCCACAGTAATCTCTAGCAACCAATCAACAAGCAGACATCACGTGCTGTAACCTCTAGCAACTAATCAGTGAGCCATGTGTGCTGTAACCTCTAGCAACCAGTCAGTGAGCGGTAATGATATACTGTAACCTCTGGCAACCAATCCCAATAGCTGTCTGATCTTATTCAGTAAACTGATTTTGAGTCTAGCTGCTATTTATTGTATGTTTTTAGAGCAGGTGGAGAGGAAAACTGCATTGGGGGGGGGGCCCCCCAAGAAAAGTTTTGCCCAGGGTCCAATCAATATTAAAGTGCACACACGTGAGGCACTGCCGGATCGTCAGAGCGAGAGCGATGATTCTACCAAAAGACCTCCTCTGCATCTCTAAACTGGTAAGCGTTAAAATTTTTTAAACGTCTCCTATGGAGATTTTTAAGTACCGTAGTTTGTCGCCATTCCACGAGTGCATGCAATTTTAAAGCATAACATGTTAGGTATCGATTTACTGGGTGTAACATCATCTTTCACAATATGCAAAAAATAAATAAAAAAAGGGCTAACTTAATTGTTTAGTTTTTTTTTTAATTCAGTGAAGTGTATTTTTTCGAAAGACCTCTGAGCAAATACCGTACAACATAAAATATTGCAACAATCTCTATTTTGTTCTATAGGGTCTTGGCTAAAAATATATTTTTTTTATATATATATATATATTTTTTTTATATATATATATATATATATATATATATATATATATATATATATATATATATATATATATATATATATATATATATATGTTTGTTTCTAGCGAAAAATACTGATTTTAACTTAACTAAACAAGTGGCAGAAATAGGCTTGGTCTTGAAGTGGTTAAATATTCCATCCTGCCAGCACATTAAAAAGGCCAAGGTTAAAGCATTTGCCTTTTTAACTTGTATAGAGTGGGACGAATATCTACGTTACATAGATGAAATGTCAGCTTATAAAAAGGTAGAATAACATTTATAAATAGAAAGATTTGTATTCAACAAAATGATTAACTGCATAAAAACACAATAGTTGCAAAGCCTACAGGAGGTGGATAGGTCTGGCATTTTCAGAAAGCTAAAGACAAAAAAAAAAAAAAATAATAATAATAATAGCAAGGCTGCCATCGGGAAAGTCGCTAAACTGATTGCCAACAAACGTTTTCCATAAATGTTGACTAATTCTGATTATACAAAGACCATCGTGACTTTTATTTTTTTGTACATCTTACGTCAGCATGCAGTGCACAAAGATTCTACATCTATTCTGTATGTATTGCTGTAAAGAATGTATTCATAGGAAAGGATGAGTAGAACTTTTGTCTTACTGCAAATCACACCAGGGTCACACCTTGCGCATCCGTACCTGTACGCGATTTTTTTTTTTTTCTGCAGCTCTGGGGCTTGCGCGCCGCCGGAGCCCCACTCTCCTGCTGCGATTGGCTGCCGCTGTGTCCAATCAGGGGATCCGGCTGGCCCGGTGTCTGCGATCGTTCCGAGAGAGGCAGAACGGCAGTCTGCCTATGTAAACAAAGCAGATCGCCGTTCTGCTAGTAATGAAGACAGAGATCTTGTGTTTCTGCTAAGCAGGAACACAGATCTCTGTGTTTCACCATCCCTCACACAGTAAGAAACCACTCCCAGGAAACACATTTAACCCTTTGATCGCCCCTGATGTTAACCCCTTCCCTGCCAGTGTCATTAGTACAGCGACACTGCATTTTTTTTTTTTTTTAGCATTGATCACTGCATTAGTGTTACTGGTCCCCAAAAAGTGTCACTTAGGGGGTTATTTACTAAAGGCAAATCCACTGCAAGTACACTTGGAAGTGCAGCCGCTGTAGATCTGAGGGGGACATGCAAGGGTCTTTTTGCTTGCACATGATTGGATGATAAAGACAGCAGAGCTTCCCCTCATTTCAGATCTTCCCCTCCAGATCTACAGCGACTGCACTTGCAAGTGCACTTGTTGCGCATTTGCCTTTAGTAAATCAACCCCTTTGTGTCCGATTTGTCCGCCGCAATGTCTCAGTCCCACTATAAATTGCTGATCGCCGCCATTACTAGTAAAAAAATATAAAAAGTCCATAATTCTATCCCGTAGTTTGTAGACGCTTTAACGTTTGCGCAAACCAATCAATATACACTTATTGGGATTTTTTTTTTAACAAAACCATGTAGCAGAATACATATTGGCCTAAAATGAAGAAGAAATTTGATTTTTTTCGTTTTTTTATTGGCTATGTTTTATAGCAGAAAGTAAAAAATATAGTTTTTTTCCATGAAAATTGACGCTCTTTTTTTGTTTATAGCGCAAAAAATAAAAACTGCAGAGGTGATCCATTACCACCAAAAGAAAGCTCTATTTGTGGGGGGGGGGGGGGGGAGGACATCAATATTATTTGGGTACAATGTTGCACGGCCGCGCAATTGTCAGTTAAAGCGACGCAGTATTGCAAAAAATGGTGGTCAAGCAGATACTGATACAAGTCACAAGACTGCTATATAATATATAAGGTAAAAGGTGGGCATGTGATCAGCACAGGGCCAATCGACACTGTCCAGACAGAGGGTCAGGGGTCCTGCAGTCTCATAGGACAGTCAGAGTAGAATGAAAACTCCTCTTACAAGCTTTAACCAGATACTAATAGAAGTCACAAGACTGCTATATACTTCTGATGAGAAAAGGTATTTAGCAGTTTATATTTACTAAAATAATTGCATTTCCAGGTTCTGTGTACTGTGGGAGACCAGATATAGTGAATGCAGGCTCCTGGGTTTAGTAACACGTTAAGGCCGCATGCAGACAGGGTGCTTGTCCAGCTCTCCTAAACACCTTTCCTCCTGGCAGCAACGTTTGGCAGAAAATAAAAAACAAACCCGGTTTTGTTCAAAACGCGATAGGCGCGTCACGTGCTTGGGCATTAATTTATTTCCAGAATAATAATCTAATCTGCTGTCCACTTTACGTCCTACTGCCGCAGGGGCTGTTCTGAGAAGTAGCTGCAAAAGGGAAGAGAGTGTCCCCTCCCATTCTTGTTTAGTGTTCTGAAGTATTCCACAGCTGCCCTAAGCTCCATCCAAGATATCCATTCTATGCAAGGTAAGAAAAACTTCTGTGTGCTGCCCCCCCCACCACCACAGAATACTCACCTGAGCCCCCTCTCCATCCAGTGATGTGCACGAGAGACTCAGCTGTCCCGGGACTCCCTTTCCTCATTGGCTGACACAGCAGCGGGTGCCAATCGCAGCTAGTGAGCTAATGATGAGGAGAGAGGAGAGCGGGGGGGGGGGGGGGGTGGACCGAGCTGCGACTCTGTGGGTCTTATGAACGCATAGAGCAGGGTTGACAACCGCCAGTAAATTTACTGACAGTAATCATGCAAATTACTTTGTTATGGGTATTGTCAGTGTTTCCATATCACGTTTCTACTGTTCAAATATTCACTGTGTTAGTTTTCAATAGGAGTTCTGTAATTTTTCAGGTTAGCAGTAAAAAAAAAAAAAAAAAAAGTGATCCGTCAGTAAATTTTTCATATTTTGTCAGTAAAAATGCTATGGGTGGTTGGAAACCCTGGTATAGAGCCAGGGCTCAGGAGAGCACGCATCAGTGCCCCCATAGCAGGTAGCTTGCTATTGGAGGCACTGGACAAGGGGGAGGAGCCAGGAGCGCCAGCGGGGATCGGTGCTGCTCTGTGCAAAACCATTGCACAGAGCAGGTAAGTATAACTTTTTTTTTTTTTTTTAAATCCAAGCCTTCAATGTCACTTTAACCACTTTCAGGCCGCCCACCGTCGTTCTACTGCCATAACCTTGGAATGCTCTTCTTCAGTGAGCGGTCCAGTTTCAGATAAAAGTGGTCTCTGCGGCGGATTCGCGAGATCACTTTTATCAGTGGCGGGAGAGATCGGATCTTCACCCTTGCTGGGCATGGAGACGAGTGAGGTGGAAGATGACCCCCACCCGTCTCCATAACAATGCAGGGCGGAAGCGACGTCAAAACGTCACTTCCGCCCATAGCTCTTAAAGGGCCATTTTTTTGTTTATTTTTTTTTTATGACAATTTTTTTTTTTTTTTTAAATTGCATCTTAGTGTAAATAAGAGATCTGAGGTCTTCTTGACCCCAGATCTCATATTTAAGAGGTCCTGTCATGCTTTTTTTCTATTACAAGGGGTGTTTACATTCCTTGTAATAGGAATAAAAGTGACATGATTTTTTTTTTTTTTTAAATAGTGTAAAAATAAAAAATAAAAGATAAAATAAATAAGTAAAAAAAAATTTTAACGTGCCCCATTCCGACGAGCTCGCGTGCAGAATCGAACGCATAAGTGAATAGCGTACGCATATGAAAATGGTGTTCAAACCACACATGTGAGTTATCGCCGCGATCGTTAGAGCGAGAGCAATAATTCTAGCCCTAGACCTCCTCTGTAACTCAAAACATGCAACCTGTGGAGTTTTTTAAACGTCGCCTATGGAGATTTTTAAAAGTTTGTCGCCCTTCCACGAGCGGACGCAATTTTGAAGCCTGACATGTTGGGTATCAATTTACTCGGTGTAACATTATCTTTCACAATATAAATAAAAAAATTGAGCTAACTTTACTGGTGTCTTATTTTTTAATTCAAAAAAGTGTATTTTTAAGTGCGCTTGTAAGACCGCTGCGCAAATACGGTTCTGACAGAAAGTATTGCAATGACCTCCATTTTATTCTCTAGGGTGCTAGAAAAAAAATATATAATGTTTGGGGGTTCTAAGTAATTTTCTAGCAAAAAAAAAAACTGTTTTTAACATGTTAACAACAAATCTCAGAAAGAGGCTCGGTCCTTAAGTGGTTAATAGAATATAATATAAATGATACTTTTACAAAACGAATACTGCAGTTTATGTCCACTAATCAGTGTCTCCCTAGGAGTACAGATCTGCAAAGAAGTTGTATACGGCACACCAAACAGGTCCTTCAACAGCTCTGTACAGTCTTGCCTCACCGCGAGTTTCCTGTGAAGCCGGGCACAGAAGACAGGAAGTTTGCTGGCCGTCTCTAAACTGTCTGCACGAAGGTTTTCACAGGGGAGTGCGTTGTTTCAAGTCATGCCACACTGTAAATTTACTAGGTATGTCAGCGTTGTACAATATCTGTCATATGAAATTAAGAAGGGATAACACATTCATAAAATTCAATGTAAATTTACTTTATCAAGTATGCTTTGAAAATTCATGTTCCTCCCAATACCACGTGGTCAATAAATACATGACGCATTTCACCAACGTCCACTCATTTTAAAACGTTATAAAATATGTGCGGGGTTTTATTTCTTTCCGTTTTGTGCAGACTTGTGTAGCAAGGTCCCCGGCCTCCTCTGGTCTAATGAGAACCTCCAGGGCCAGAGATATCTGACATCATTCTGTATATGGTGGGTTGCACGACATAGTGGGTGTGATACAAAGTAGATTTTTTGGGCACCAGACACTTCTTGGATGCTAAGGAGATTTTATTTCTCGTAACAGAACTTTGGGAGAGAGGGTTAGGGCCAGGACACCCTTAGATAGTTGCAAGATTAATTGGCAGACTCCGAGACTTCAACAGGAGGACAGCCATGCAGGGAAAGGCATCCAGCAAGACACCACATCTGCATGTGTAGGAATGCTGTCTCCTATGGCAACAGTCTTTAACCGTCCCTAACACAAAGCCTAATGCCCCGTACACACGGTCGGATTTTCTGACGGAAAATGTGTGATAGGACCTTGTTGTCGGAAATTCCGACCGTGTGTAGGCTCCATCACACATTTTCCATCGGATTTTCCGACACACAAAGTTTGAGAGCAGGATATAAAATTTTCCGACAACAAAATGCGTTGTCGGAATTTCCGATCGTGTGTACACAAATCTGACGTACAAAGTGCCACGCATGCTCAGAATAAATAAAGAGATGAAAGCTATTGGCTACTGCCCCCGTTTATAGTCCCGACGTACGTTTTTTACGTCACCGCGTTCAGAACTATCGGATTTTCCGACAACTTTGTGTGACCGTGTGTATGCAAGACAAGTTTGAGCCAACATCCGTAGGAAAAAATCCTAGGATTTTGTTGTCGGAATGTCCGATCAATGTCCGACCGTGTGTACGGGGCATTACAGTTTCTTCGCTTCCGCTACAAATCACTTCTTGTAGTTCTTCAGCCCACTGAGCTCACAGTCTCTCTCACTAGACTAGATGATTCACTGTCACTTAATCCCTTGAGCTCCTCCAAGCTTCATGGTGGTATCTTCCTCAAGCTTCACCCCCGCTTCTCTGCTGGGTCCCTAGATTGGCACTCCACATACTTCTCAAGCTTCACCCCACTGGCCTGCTCGGTCCCTGGCTTGACACACAAGGCTGCTCTGCAAGCCTTACCTCCGCTGGCTGGGTCCCTGGCTAGATTCCCACTGAAGTTTCACGCTTCTTCACCGTCCCCGGTTGGTGAGAATACTGCTCCGGTACTTGCTTCAGTTACTCACTGTGGTCCCCGGTAATAAGGCGAATGGTCCCTTACTGGCGACAGCTTCCCCTCTACCTCCGACCACGACAGGTTCCCCGGCCGGCAGAACCGTCATTTCTGGTTGAACTGCAAGCCGCAATCCCAACCCTGCGCTGCTCTCTTGCTTCTGGAAAGGCCCTCAAACAGCCCAGCAGCCAGATGTGCCCAGGATAGGCCCCATCTCTGGCCTAGCAGCCCGGGCCATACAACAAACGTCCACCCAGACAGCCGTCCAGGTCCCCAATCACCTGAGTCCACCCAAATATATAGACTCTCCCAGCAGGAAAAGGGATTCAAGAAAACCCCTGCCCATTGGCTGAGATACCCCATATACCCATAATCTGACCTTGCAATGCCCTTCTCATATCTAATGCCACCAAGTACCCAGCAACCTAGCGACAAAACAGAGAAGTGCAGCAATTACAAATTTAGAGTGAAATTAATTGATCCTCAACAATTAGCCAAGGTAGCTAGCTATACCTGGCAGGTAAATTTAGGAGCAACCCTACCTAAACACCAGGGTGCTACACTTGGAAAGTTTTATTGGGAATTGGACTATATAGAAGAACCCTTTTTTTTTTTTTTTTTTTAGACTGTTTTGTCCTGTATACAGTACTATGTTCCATCAAAATACAAAGTGGTCACTGCCCAACCTAAAAGATCTAGAAATTGCCTCTGTAAAGTGCCTGAAAACTGCCTCCCATGCCGCCGGAGTGTGAAAGCCCAAGCGCTCTCACACTGGGGTGGTGCGCTTGCAGGACGTTGTTAGAAAAAGTCCTGCAAACAGCATCTTTGGGGCAGTTTGGAATGAATGGGCAGCAAAAGTGCCTGAAAATCGATTTGGAAGCGCAACACAGAGGTTTTTAACCCCTTCTTTGGGGTTAAAAGTGCCCCGCTAGTGGCCGAAAAGCGCCGCTTAAACAGCGGTAAAGCACCGATAAAACAAGCGGCGCTTTACTGCTAATGCACGGGCGGCCCCAGTGTGAAAGGGGTCCAACTGGTCTATTTCAGCAAGGAGCTCTGGAAGGCTGAAGCATGTCAAATACAAGGAGATTTCCAAGCTTCAACTTACCAACCAGCCAGCGACCAAACCGAATTGACAATATGCGTTGAACCTCTGTTCTTAACGCATATCGTTAGACAGGTCGATTTGGTTGGTTGCTGGCTGGTTGGTAAGTTGGAGCTTGGAAATCTCCTTGTGTTTGTTTGACATGTGTCCCCTTCCAGTGATCCTTGCTGCAATAGACCAGTTATAGGTGGGGGCAGTGGCCACTTGTTTGTATTTTGATTATATCGGTCAGGCAATGCACTGACATCTTTGCTGCCATAGTGCTATGTTCAGTGTGCCCCTGTACCTTTAAGGAGGGGTGGGGCTCCTTCCAGGCCACCCGTCCATACTTATCCATAAAAATGGATGTGCTCTCATTGTGGAGACCCAGAAGTTAGGGACTACAGAAAACTGGTTGCCTTGGCGTGGCCTGTAATTTACGAATGTATTTGCAAATGTGTGCAGACTAAACCCCTGTTCTTAACGCATATTGTTACACAGGTCAATTCAGTTGGCAAGTTTGAGCTTGGAAATCTTGTATTTGTTTGACTTGGTCCCATGTTGATAGCTACTTCCTAACAGCAGCTATGAGATCTGAACTACATCCCCTCCCCTCCTGCAGGAGCCGATCCAACAAAAGCTAGGAAGGGGATTGACACTTCATAACATATCTTGGATTCAAGAATTTTTCTAAGACAAGCAATGGCAAGAGGAATGCAGAGGGACGGGGACTCTATTGCTCTTGCCGCTGCCTGTCTCAGGAAAGTGCTCTGTGCCAACACAAGCTACCCTTATGATGTGTCCATCTCCTTGCTAACTGTGGTCGGTTTAGCCAAGGCAGAAGGAAAGGAGACTCCGAGCACTTGTCCCAGGGCAAGCAGTGGCAAGAGGAATGCAGAGACTGGCAAGTCTCCCTCCCTCTGCATTTCTCTTGCCGATGCTTGTCTCAGGAAAGTGCTCTGTACCAAGACAATCTGCCTTTATAGTGCTTCCATCTCCTTCCTAGCTGTTGTCGGATCAGCCAAGGCAAGGGGGAAGGGGATTTAGAGCACTTTCCTGAGACAAGCAATGGCAAGAGGAATGCAGCAACTCCCTCTGCATTTCTCTTGTCATTGCTTGTCTCAGGAAGGTGCTCTGAGCTGAGACGAGCTGCCTTATCAAGCATCCATCTCCTTCCTAGCTGTTGTCAAATTAGCCAAGGCAGAAGGGGAGGGGGTGCAGTTTGGACCTCATAGCTAGTGTTAGGAGGCACCTAGGACATGGAACAAAGCACTACAAGCCCTTTGTCCCATAGGGGATAGAACAGTAATAAAACAAAACAAAACCACACCTTCTTTAACCATTTCAATACTGGGCACTTTCACCCCTTTCCTGCCCAGGCTGCCTACAGCCGGGTGCTGATTGTCAGAGGCTGAGCAAACTCACCGGGGGGCAGAATGATCACACAGAAAACTCCTGTACAGCCCGGAGATCACAGAGCACAGGCCTACTTTGGGGGGGACAGATCACACACACAGGCCAACCACTCAACCGGGGCAGCTTCTCCTCCATCCTGAGACATGATGCTCACCTTCTCCACCACCCCAACTGTCCTCTGACCCCCCAGGAGCAAGCTCGGTGTCGTCCTCCTCACAAGGCTGAACTGCTGCTGAGCTCTGCAGCCTCCTCTGTAGCCATAACGGATGTCCTCCACAGCTACTGCTTTCTCTCCCCTCGTGTTCCTTGGCCAGGCTAGTAGGGAAGTCAGCGGCCATGGCTGTGCCCCCTAGGCAGCAGTGCTCCCTACACAGCCGCCTAGTTCGCCTAGCGGCGGCCCTGCCCACATGTACAACTGTCCCACCATCTTGTAGTTTTGCACTAATTCCATATTGCCCTATAAGGTTATACACCTTCAAACTTTAGGACTTCCTTTCATTTTCTATTTTATGTGTTTTAGACAGTTATGAATAAAAGTGAAGCGTTAGGTCACAGTGTATGGGTATAGGGCACCCCTGCCATTGTTTTTTTTTATGAATATTTCCCACATAAAGACCAATCATACAGTATTAGTATACATCAGGTCGTTTTTTGTCTATTTGAAATATTTTCTCTCGAGGTTGCATGTTCTTCATTCACAATAGCGTGAATAAGGGGAATATTGCATCATGACCATTAGATGGAGCTGACAATAATGGAAATACTTATTTACTGTGATTGTCAGCTCCATCCCGTGGCCATAATGCAGCATTTTCCTGATTCAGGTTGCTCTTATGAATGAAGAACATACGACCAGGTGAGAAAATAGCCCAGTAAGCTTAAAATTTTTGCCTGAATTCGCACTGAGCAAATGTACATGCAATTTCGCATGACAAAAAGCCCTACATATTTTTTATAAATACACCCCTAAATGTCCCAACACCTGATCTGCACATTCTTCTTAAAGTGTTACAAAACCTACAACAGTAAAATCAGATTGTATATGCAGTAAAGCATGCTTGTTATACTCACTGAGGAACCTAAGGGATAAATCTGCTGCATTGTGTAAAAAGGCGGTTTGATCCTGTATGCACAGATCCTCCCCTTCTTGCATTGCCCCCCAAAAAATGTCCGGATAAGACAGAGTTTGTGGAGTCAGGCTGCACATGCTCACTTTGGTGTGTATTGCTAGAGAGCTTTTCTTTTTCTTGGGAGTGCGCATGTGATCAGCACAGGGCCAATCAGCACTGTCCAGACAGAGGGTCAGGAGTCACGCAGCCTCAAAGGAAAGTCAGAAGAGACAGAAAACTCCTCCTACAAGCTTTAACCAGACACTGATAAAATTCAGAAGACTGCTATATACTGCTGATGCGAAAATATATTATAATAATAGCAGTTTATATGTACTAAAATTATTGCATTTCGATGTTCTGTGTACTGTGGGAGACCAGATATAGTGAATGCAGGGTCCTGGGTTTAGTAACACTTTAAGGTCAGTGATTCACTGAATGGTGAAGAAAGGATAAAAAGATGGCAGCCCCGGACCAGGGCCAGCAAAGGCCTTTTTCATATTTCTTTCTTGATAGCTTTGTATTAACCTTTCAGTGGGTCACAGATCCAGAATAAGCATGCAGCCACTCAAGTGCCAGGACACCTAAACTGTATATACTTCTTCCAGGCCAATGACGGGAACCGAAGGAGCTCTGGAGATTGCACCTTACACATTTTTTTCCAAGCAGCTTCCTAATAAAGTTGGTTATACATTGTAAAATCTCTAGCATTGATGGAGAGAATTCTATTGATTCCCCCCTTCTTGTTTAGTTTGTGGAGATGAATATGAGAAATCTACTGACACCCCCTCGACCCCGACTATTATATTCTGACAGCCAGTATCCGCAGCTGTCAGAACACCTGAACAGTGGCTGCATCTGATTGGATCAGGTGACAGTTTTCCTCCTGGCTCTATCAATTTTCAGATCGAAAGATGTTGGGTGGTAGGATACCAACAGGGCCACCCACAGCTCCAGGTATGGCCAGCTTAACTTCGTGAATCACTGACCTGGATTAAGTATGCGTCCGCTGAAGTCACAGGATACCCGATACGCACATACTCGTTTTAGGCCAATGACTCAATAATGACCGGAGAATAAGCGTGACAGCTCTGGAGCATGATGCTTGAAAAACAAATCAGAAACACAGTAATAAAAAAAAGTTTCCTTTGCTGCAAGACTACATTGAAGTTGTTTTTGAAGCTTGGATAGAACGAGGAAAATGTATAAACAGTCGGGGTTCTTGAACCACTTGCAGACCGCCCGCCCACAATGTACCGTAGACGGGCTGCCCATACAGGCACAGTGACGTACTGGTTTGTTGTTGCCAGTTTCCGGGGTTTAGGGCATGCGCATGCTGACACCAGCTATGATTGTATATGGTGGGAGTTTGTCAGCAGATCCTGGCCAATGATCCAGGCCAGGACCTGCTGGTTGGCTGTGTCCAATTACAGCCCAGAGCCAACACAGGGCTCTGTACAGAGGGAAAAATCTCTTTGTTTCTGATCCCTGCAAAGCAGGGATCAGAAACAAAGATATCTAGTATAAAGCAGCACATAAACATTGTTAGGCACACATTTAACCCCCCCCCCCCCCAATTACCCAAGAAGTTAACCCTTCACAGTCAGTGTCATAGTACAGTATTATTATTGATCACTGTATTAGTGCTCATTGGTAATGCCAGTGTCAGTTATGCCGGCCATACACGGTTCGAATTTCGAAAATTGTATCTAAGAATTTTCGTACGAATTTCGCACCATTAGTGGGCTGCAGCAACGGCCGTTTTTCGTGCGGCAATCAAATTTGAGGAATCGGACATGTTGGAAATTTAAAAAAAAAACAATTTTCTAATCAATGATGGGAGAATCGTGCGAGAAATGTTATAAGAAAAGAAAATTTACGGAGAGAAAAGAAGATTCCCTGCCACAAAAATTCTTTTCTGTAGCAACATGAAATTGAAGGCTTGGTCGGCCGAATTTCGAAAATCAATGGTGGCGCCATCAGATCACAAAAGAGAACGAACTTTCTGATTTTGAAAAGAAAATTTGTTCGAAATTCGATCGTGTATGGCCTGCTTTAGTCAGTTCCCACCCAGTGTAAGTTTGGGGTTGATTTACTAAAGGCAAGTAGACTGTGCACCTTGCAAAGTGCAGTTGCTCCAGAGCTTAGTAAATGAGAAGCTCTGCCGACTTTCATCATCCAATCATGTGCAAGCAAAAATGCTGTTTTTTTTTTATTTTCCTTGCATGTGATTGGATATTCTTTGCAAAGTGAAACTTTACCTAATTTACTAAACTCTGGAGCAACTGCACTTGCAGAGTGCACAGTCTATTTTGCCTTTAGTAAACAAACTTTAGTGTCAGATTGCCTGCCGCACTTTCACAGTCCCGCTAAAAGTCGCTGATCACCATTAGTAGTATTAAAAAAAAAATAATAATAATAAATTTAATTCCAGTATATATCCCATAGTTTGTAGACACTATGGCAGTGATGGCGAACCTTGGCACCCCAGATGTTTTGGAACTACATTTCCCATGATGCTCAACTACACTGCAGAGTGCCAGAGCATCATGGGAAACGTAGTTCCAAAATATCTGGGGTGCCAAGGTTCGCCATCACTGCACTATGGGGTTGATTTACTAAAAGCAAATAGACTGTGCACTTTGCAAAGTGCAGCTGCACTACGCAAGTGCAGATGCTCCAGAGCTTAGGAAATGAGTAGAAGCTCTGCTGACTTTCATCATCCAATCATGTGCAAGCAAAAATGCATTTTTTTTTCTCCTTGCATGTGATTGGGTATTCTTTGCAAAGCGAAGCTTTACCTCATTTACTAAGCTCTGGAGCAACTGCACTTGCAGAGTACATCTGCACTTTGCAAAGTGCACAGTCTATTTGCCTTTAGTAAATCAGCCACTATAGCTTTCATGCAAACCAATCAATATATGCTTATTGGTATTTTTTTTTTTTTTTACCAAAGACATGTAGTATTGAAAATTGATTTTTAAATTTTTTTTATTAGATATATTTTATAGCAGAATGTAAAAAATATATATATTTGTTTATATAATAAAAAAAATAAATAAAAAGCCCAGAGCTGATTAAATACCACCAAAAAGGAAAGCTCTATTTGTGTGAAATAAATTATAAAACATTTTATTTGGGTACAGCGTTGCATGATGGTGCAATTACCATTTAAAGTAGTATACCCCTCCTATACATACTCAGTTCTGTAATGTTGATCAAAATTGTTGCAACAATGTAATCTCTAAAAGCAAATTGATCTTGTGTTATATAGTACAAAGAGCTGAAAATGTTTTGTTTTTTTCACCCCAATACTGCAAAGTAAAAGCAAAACTTCTGCTCTGCTTGGTGACATCGGTTGTTCCGCAGGAAACCCCACAATCACCAATCTGATCAGCTTTACAGGCAGAACCACAGCTACTGCTACATTCAAGTCAGTTTTTATTCAGCCATAGACACTGGACTCCAGGCGGTCAGTGGTGTCACTATGGAGGTACGGGTCGCCCCCAGGTGACACCCATAAAATCCCTGGGGCACCCTCGCTCTTTGTTCTCTCGTTTGATATGGGATGCGGCTTGGGTTCCAGGCCCCAATCTAATAGGTAGTCTTCAACAAATTTTTTCTAACTTCTCCTATGACCAGCAGAACCCGGCTCCGCACTGCACCCCCCGCCGGCTCCGTGATCCCAGGACACCCCGAGACTCTGCTCGATGGCTGGGATCATGGGTGGGGCTGGGATCACCAAGTAACTACCCACCTCCTGGATCACCTGTGCTTTCCATCCCCATCTCACCTTTTGCACCTAGTACGTGATCCACACGCTCGTGCAGGGGTGGCGCACATGCCAGCCCGGCTGTGCACATGCCGATCACCGGGTCCTGGTCAATAATTGATTGCCAGCACCCGGTGATGGCTCTGATTTTCCCTGAACACCACTCACAGAGAGGTGCTCTCGTTTTTTTTTATCACCACTTAGCAGGGAATGAACAAGATCACCAGTAAAAGCAGCACACAGTAAACACTGGATAGGCACATAATTAACCTTTTGATCATCCTAGATGTTAACTTACAGCATATGTCCCAACTGTCCCTGATTTCAAGGGACTGTCCCTGATTTCAAGGGACTGTCCCTCATTTGGAACAACGTCCCTTTTTCCCTCACCTCCCCGCACTTACCCCATTGTGGCGGGTGGCAGGCAGCGTGGTGCAGCGGCTCGGCTCCGATTCCTCTCCTCCATGACGTCTACCAGCTCCTCCCCTCCTCCTAGGCCTCCAATAGGATAATCTGTCCTTTCAGCCAGCCAATCGGGTGACCAGTGTCAAAACCCACCTGCTGATTGGCCGGGAGGAGGATCAGTGTTACAACAGCGAGTATTGATTCGCTGGTGTAACACACCTGGGTGGGCTTGGAGCGCACTCCCCCTCCTCATTTTCCTTTGAGATGTGGGCGGGGAGAGTGAACTTGTGCATGGGCGTCACAGACACGCCCCGCTCACGACGTCATTTGAAGCCACAATGCGGGGACGTTTGTAGTCAATGTTTGTAGTCCATCTTGTACCAGAGATGGGGCGGGCGTGACTCCACCTTTGGCGCATGCGCTGAGGGTGGATTTCATTGTCCGCCGCTCATCCCATTAGGGGTTGCACATGACGTTGGTGGGGGGGACACGCCTTTAACCGGGCTCTTTTGCATATGGTTTATCACCAGCTACAAACTCATTATGTATTTCCAGAAAATGGAATGTTCAAATGTACCTGTATTTGATCAATAAAATATAGATTTATACTCTATGTAATATCGGTCTGCAGTGATATCCCTCATTTGAGGTCCCACTATTTTTCTCCTTTGTTTTTATATGTATACCAGGGATGGAGGTTTGTCATAGCGAAGGTGGTCAGGTTACACCCCTTTTTTTGTTCACAATAGGTGTCGCTTGTTCCCATCTCAAAAAGTGTCCCTTGTTCCCATCTCAAAAAGTTGTGAGGTATGGTACAGTGACAGTGTACATTAGCAGTGAACACTGTAATAATGTCAATGGTGATGTCAGTCGCAGTTAGTCAGGTCCCATCCAGCATTGACGTCCCTTTTTTCCCCACAAATAGAGCTTTCTTTTGGTGGTTTCTGATCACCTCTGCAGTTTTTTTTTTTTTTGCGCCATTTACAACAAAAAAAAAAAAAAAAAAAAAGGAAGAAGCGAAAATTTTGAAAAAAAAAACAAAACTATTTTTTAGTTTTTGCTATAATAAATATCCCAATTTAAAAAAACAACACAAAATTTCTTCATCAGTTTAGGCCGATATATATTCTTCTACATATTTTTGGTAAAAGAAAAAAAAATTGCAATAAGCGCAAAAGTTATAGCGTCTACAAAATAGGGCATTTTTAATTTTTTATTTTTTTTTTGTAATAGCGGCGATTAGTGATTTTTATCAGGACTGCGACCTTGCGGCAGACAGATCCGACACTTTTGACACATTTTTGGGACCATTGACATTTATACAGCGATCAGTGCTATAAAAATGTACTGTGTAAATGGTAGGGAAGGGGTTAAATGTGTTCCCTACTGTAGGGGGATGCGACTGACTAGAGGAGGAGCCAGATCGTTGTTCCTAGCTAGTAGGAGGTCTGTCTCTCCTCTCCTGACAGAACTGGGATTTGTGTAATTACATGCACAAATGCCCGTTTGGTCTCTCGTGCCCGCGATCGCTGGCCACATGCATAATATATATATATATATATATATATATATATATATATATATATATATATATATATATATATATATATATATATATATATATATATATATATATATATATATATATTTTCTGGTTGGAGCATACAACTTTTTTTGTTTATACAGTACGTTTGGTGTAATGAATGGCTGTAACACCGCATTTGCGTATAGACATATAACCCAGGGGCACACAGCTCTGCACATACATTTGTTTACATAAGTAGAAGCCTAAGCCTGTATACAGCCTTTTATTACAATTTATGGTTGTACACATGGTTGTATCCTGGGTGTGAAATATGCCTGCAATTTATGGTGTATGCTCAAAAGCACGCACACACGCGCACACACACACACACACACACACACACACACTTAAAGTGGTTGTAAAGGCAGGAGGTTTCTATCTTAATGCATTCTATGCATTAAGATAAAAAAGCCTTCTGTGTGCAGCAGCCCTCCTCAATCCATCTCGATCCAGCAATGTTGCAGGAGAGACTCGGCTGTCCTGGGACTCTCCTTCCTCATTTGCTGAGACGGAAGCGAATGGCTATTGGCTCCCGCTGCTGTCAAAGTCAGTGAACCAATGAGGAGAGAGAGAGGGGGCGGAGCCGGGCCGCTGCTCTGTGTCTGAAGGAACACAAAGGAGCTGCGGCTCGGGTGCCTCCATAGCAAGCTGCTATCTTTGGGGGCACTCAGCAGGAGGGAGGGGCCAGGAGCTCCAAAGAGGGACCCGAGTAGATTAGGATCGGGGCTGCTCTGTGCAAATCCACTACACAGAGCAGGTAAGTGTAACATGTTTTTTTTTTGCCATTGACCGCCCCCCCCCCCTCCCGCCACGCTCCGGTGACCTTCAACGCTTACTGGAGTTTGTCGGCAGCGGCGATCAGATCCTCTTCCTTGCTGGGTATGGAGATGAGTGAGGGGAAGATGGCCCCCACCTGTCTCCATAACATTGCAGGGCGGAAGCGACATCAAAACGTCACTTCCGCCCCTAGCTCTTAAAGGGCCATTTTTTTTATTATTGCATTTTAGTATAAATATGAGATCTGAGATTTTTTTTGACCCCAGATCTCATATTTAAGAGGTCCTGTCATGCTTTTTTTCTGTTACAAGGGATGTTTCCTTTTAATAAGAATAAAAGTGACACATTTAAAAAAAATAAAATAAAAAAAAAAATAAAAGAAGAAGAAAGAAGAACAGTGTAAAAATAAAAAAGGTAAAATAAGAATTTTATTTATTTTTTTTTCACTTGTACACCTTCCTGCCCAGACCAATTTTCAGCTTTCAGTGCTGTCGCAGTTCGAATGACAATTGCGCGGTCATGCTACACTGTACCCAAACTAAATTTTTATCATTTTGTTCCCACAAATAGAGCTCTCTTTTGGTGGTATTTGATCACCTCTGCGGTTTTTATTTTTTGCTAAACAAATAAAAAAAAGACCGAAAATTTTGAAAAAAAATAAAAGTTTTGCTTTTGTTTCTGTTAAAAAAATTTGTAAATAAGTAAGTTTTCTCCTTCACTGATGGGCACTGATAAGGCGGCACTGACAGGCACTGATACGGCGGCACCGATGAGGTGGCACCAATGAGCGGGCGCTGATGATGGGCATTGATATGCGGCACTGATGGGCACTAGTAGGCGGCATTGATGGGTGGCACCGATATGCAGCACTGATGTGCATTGATAGGCGGCACTGATGGGCACTTATGGGTGGCACTGGTTGGCACTAATAGGCGACACTGCTGGGCACTGCTGGGCACTAATGGGGTGGCACTGATAGGCGGCACTGCTGGGCACTGATAGGCGGCACTGCTGGGCACTCATACGCGGCACTGATGGGCACTGATACGCGGCACTGATATGAGGCACTGATGGGCATCCCTGGTGGCACTGGCAGTGGTAGGCATTGAAGTGGGCACAGATTGGCAGCTGCCTGGGCACAGATTGGCATTTCCCTGGGGGACTAGGGGCATACCTGGTGGTCCAGTGTGGATGGCTTCCCTGGTGGTCCTGGGTGGGATCCGAGGGGGGGCTGTGCTGATAAACGATCAGCGCAGCCCCCCCTGTCAGGAGAGCAGCCGATCGGCTCTCCTCTACTCGCGTCTGTCAGACGTGAGTGAGGAAAAGCCGATCACCAGCTCTTTTTGTTTATATCGTGATCAGCCGTGATTGGACACGGCTGATCACGTGGTAAAGAGTCTCCATCAGAGACTCTTTACCTAGATCGGTGTTGCAGGGTGTCAGACTGACACCCAGCAACAACAATCGCCGCAATGCGCACCCCCGGGGGCGCGCAGCGGCTCGATATTCCTGATCACGTCATATGACGTCCGGTCAGAAATATCAAACCACTTTGCCGCCGTCATTTGGTAATAGGGCGGGCAGCAAGTGGTTAAACATGCCCCGTTCCTCTGAGCTCGCGTGCAAAAGCGAACGCATACGCGAGCAGCGCCCGCATATGAAAACTGTGTTCAAACCACACATGTGAGGTATCGCCGAGATCGATAGAGCAAGAGCAATAATTCTAGCTCTAGACCTCCTTTGTAACGCAAACATTTAACCTGTAAAATTTTTGAATGTCGCCTATGGAGATTTTTTTAAGGGTAAAAGTTGTCGCCATTCCACGAGCGGGTGAAATTTTGACGCGCGACATATTCGGTATCAATTTACTCGGCGTAACATTATCGTTCATAATATATATATATATATATATATAAAAAAAAAAAAATTGTCTATATCTATGCAAAATATATGCATAAACCATCTATTTCTGTTCTACTTGACAACATACTGTTGCCATATCAATAGTAATGTTCTAATGCAAATTGTAATACATCATCATTGTACTATTACTGCATCTACAGGACTATGACATTGTTTCATTGTTTTTGATTTCCTGTTCAATCAATAAAAAATATATGAAAAAAAAAAAAAAGGGCTAACTTTACTGTTGTCTTATTTTTTATTTTAAAAAAAAAAGTGTATTTTTTTTCCCCAAAAAAAAGTGCACTTGCAAGACCGCCGCGCAAATACAGTGTGACAGAAAGTATTGCAACGACCGCCATTTTTAGGGTGAAAAAGGAAAAAGATTCTGGACGGCCGCACTCAATGAAGAAAGGCATCTTTATTGGACGAAAATGGATAAAATCCAAAATGCAGTCACATTAGAGGTGATTGACAGAGGGAAAAAAAAACTCTAACGTGTTTCACATCAACTGATGCTTGCTCATAAGCATCAGTTGATGTGAAACGCGTTAGCAATTTTTCAAGTACTAGTGCAGAGCCAGCACCTGGAGCTTGAGTAGGGCGGGAGCCAGGGGTGTTGCTAGGTCTACAAAAGATCTGGGGCTAGAGCCCATAGCAGCGTAGTAAAGAAAGTCATACGCTTGGGCAGGCATACACATGTATATACAGTAATATACGGGTGTGTGTGTATATATATCCACAGAGAGCCCCCCACTTACATCAGGTCCCCAAAGAGCCCCCCTTACATCAGGGTCCCCAGAGAGCCTCCTCCTTACATCAGAGTCCTCAGAGAGCCTCCCCCTTTCATCAGGGTACCCAGAGGGCCCCCCCATTTATATCAGGGTTCCCAGAGAGCCTCCCCCTTAAAATCAGGGTCCCCAGAGAGCCTCTCCCTTGCATCAGGGTCCCTAGAGAGCCTCTCCCTTGCATCAGGGTCCCCAGAGAGCCTCTCCCTTGCATCAGGGTCCCCAGAGAGCCTCTCCCTTGCATCAGGGTCCCCAGAGAGCCTCTCCCTTGCATCAGGGTCCCCAGAGAGCCTCTCCCTTGCATCAGGGTCCCCAGAGAGCCCCCCACTTACATAAGGGTCCCCAGAGAGCCCCCCACTTACATAAGGGTCCCCAGAGAGCCCCCCACTTACATAAGGGTCCCCAGAGAGCCTCCCCTCCCCTTTGGGGACCCCTGCAGAGACTCGGGGCTATTGACCCCAGATTTGGGGCTATAGCCTCAAAAGCCACCCCCTAGCGACGCCCCTGGCGGCAGCATTTATCCAGGTGTGGCAGTCCTGGGAGCGGCATTTCTCTTCATGCCATTTTAGGGTGTTAGAAAACAAAAAATGTATAATGTTTGGGGGTTCTAAGTAATTTTCTAGCAAAAAAAAAACCTGTTTTTAACTTGTAAACAACAAATCTCAAAAAAAGGCTCAGTCCTTAAGTAGTTAAAAAGGAGGCAAAATAAATAAACGTATTTATCGTCTCTTTTTTATATTTATAATAAATATTTTGCTTTTTATTTCTATTTTGAACTGAACGGGTTGTTTTACAAGGTGAGGGTTTATATTTACTTTAACAGGTTGTTTTGGGAGACTTGTTCTATCGGGTGACCTGTGATGATGAACACTGGAAGTATGAGAAGCAGCAGCTGGGCTGACAGTAGATCATGAATTTGCAGTTATCATATTATCCTAATACCTTGGGGTTTTTCCAAGGGGGGGGGGGGGGGGGGGAAGGAGATTACCGGCTCATTCCTGACACATAAGACAGGCACTACCTTAGAAATGAGTGGAGTGCAGCGTGCCGGAGAAGTCTGATCCGTGTCACAATCACCGTGTCTTTCCCATCTGTCACACACACACAGGCATGTCGATTGAAATAAAATGCATACGTCACAGTTTATTGCACGCTCATGTAAAAAGCATCATGTAAATCAGCAGAGAGGCCAGCGTGGGTTGTGTGTAAATCATTCAGAAGAAGAACGGTCACATTTTTAAAAACAGCGATTATACTGGGAGAAAAGTCAACAGCATGACGGATGTAATCAGGTCTGCCACTTCCTTTCCTAAAATTTGTTAAAGACCCGGCTCTGGGCACAATCAATGCATTATTATTATTAGAGGCGCCATTATGTTTTTTTATCTGAATTGTAATTTATGGTAATTTATGGTTTCAAGCTGCTGAAGAAGCCATCCAAGACCCCCACACACACTATTAGATTTTCTGAAGATTTTTGTCTTCAGATTTATCAAAACCATAGAATATGGGGAGTCAAACCTTAAAGCTGGATACACGCTATACAATTTTCTGTAGATTTTTGTTCCTTTAAATTTATCAAAACTATATAATAGGATGTCAAACCTAAACACTTTCAATTTGTATGCAATCAGGCAGCCCCTTGCACTACGATCTAAAGGAAATCATACAAATTGAAACTCTTAAAGTGATACAGAAAGGTTCAATTTTTTTTGTAACACGTCATACTTACCTCCACTGTGCACCTCGTTTTTCACAGAGTGGCCCCGAACCTCGTCTTCTGGGGTCCCTCGGCGGCTCTCTCGCCTCCTCCTCACATCAGATAACGCCCTAGGAGAAGCGCTCTCCCGGGGAGGGGGGTTACCTTGCGGGCGCGCTCCTGAGTCCAGCATTTGCGCCCATATAGACGCCGAATGCAGGGCTCGGCCCCGCCCTCCGGTGGCCGCATCATTGGATTTGATTGACAGCAGCGGGAGCCAATGGCTGCTATCAATCTATCCAATCAACAGCCGAGAAACCCCTAGCCGACAGACAGCCCATGGGACAAGTGCGAGGGTTCAGGTAAGTAAAACAGGGGGGCTGAGGGGGGGGCGGTCACTGCCAGGTTTTTTCCCTTTAGGCCCCTTTCACACGATTGTACCGTTCAGGTCCGCCTGTCAGTTTTGACGGCGGACCTGAACGGGCGCTCCATGTTAGTCTATAGAGCGTCGGACGTCAGCGGAGACATGTCCGCTGACATCCGACCCCGTCCGATCCGCTAAAAGCAGATGGATGGCTCTACGTCCAGGTCGGTCGCTGGCGGATCGGATCGGTTGAGATCTGATGAAAACGGACCGTTTTCATCAGATCCCTCCATAGGCGGCAGCGGCGCCTGACAAGCCCCTCCCCGCTCAGTGAGCAGAGAAGAACCTGTCATCCGCCGGCTCAGCGGAGATCAACGGACAGATCTCCCGCTGAGCCGGCGGACCGAGGCGGGCTCCGTGGAAACGGAGTCCGCCTTGTGTGAAAGGGGCCCCTAACGCATAGGATGCATTAAGGGGAAAAAAAACACTTACCTTTACAATCCCTTTAAGGTTTGACCTCATATTATATGGTTTTGGTAAATATGAAGACAAAAATCTGCAGAAAATCCAATAGTGTGTATGGGGCTTTAGCCCTGGTTCACAACAGTGCGACTTGACAGTTCAGAGTCGCATGAAAAGTCGCACTCCCATTTGCGGCAACGGAACCATTTTGATCGCTGCGACTCAAGTTTCCTGCACTATTTCTGTGCGACTTGCATTAGCACCTGTTAACCACTTCCTGACCGCCCTATAGCAGTTTTACTGCTACAGGGTAGCAGCTCTGTGCCGGATAATCGATTAAGGCCTGGTTCACACCTATGCATTTTTTTAGTCCCACCACCCCCTCCTTTTAGAATGTAAGCTCTATGAGCAGGGCCCTTCTGTCCCTTCTGTATTGAACTGAACTGTATTGTAATTGTGCTGTTCCCCCTCTACATTGTAAAGCGCTGCGTAAACTGCTATATAACTGCTATATAAATCCTGTATAATAATAATAATAATAATAATAATAGCAGTGCGTTTACAGGTTTTGCAGAAACAGACTACATTCCATTTAACATGGTTTCCTATGGATGTAGTTCACATCTGTGCATTTTATGGAAAGGGCCAGGGTTTTTTTTTTTTTTCTGGTTTTTGGTTCCCTAGACTTTAATGAATCAAAAATGTGTATTGAAAAAACGCAAAATGCACCTGGAATATGCAAACCGCAACCTGCATAGGTGTGAACCAGGCCTTAGACGTGATCCTGCACTTCCACCTGCAGGGGGCGCAGCCTCCGTGAGCAGGCCGCTTCTGCTGTGATCAATCACAGCACAAACCGATCTGCGGCTGCCGGGCACTCGATGTCCGCCAACACCCGCCGATTGTCAGGCAGAGACTCGGAACAAAGCTCTGCCTATGAAAACAAGGCAGATCTCCGTTCTGATGGGGGGGGAAGGGATGGATTTTGTGTTCCTGAAAAGCAGGGACTAAAATCCATCTAGTAAAAAGCTAGGAAAAGCAGCACATACAGTACACAAAAACACTGACTAGGCACACAGTAAACTCTTTGTTCACTCTAGATGTTTAACCCCTTTCCAGCCAGTGTCATTAGTACAGTGACAGTGCATATTTTTAGCAGAAGGCAATTTGCGGGTGCCAGGCACTCGATGTCCACCGACACCCACCAATCGTTAGACCAGTGTTTCTCAACTCCAGTCCTCAAGGCGCACCAACAGGTCATGTTTTCAGGATTTCCCTCAGATGAAACTGCTGTGGTAATTACTAAGGCAGTGAAACTGATCAAATCACCTGTGCAAAGTAGTGGAAATCCTGAAAACATGACCTGTTGGTGCGCCTTGAGGACTGGAGTTGAGAAACACTGCGTTAGACATAGCTCCATTCTGAGTCTCTGCTTATGTAAACAAGGCAGATCTCTGTTCTGGCAAGGGGGAGTTTGGGGAGGGACTAGAATCCATCTCTTTCCTTAGTAAAAGCAGCACACACAGTGCAAAAAAAAAAAAAAAAAAAAAAAAAAAAAAAAAAACACAGGCTAGGCAAATTTTTAACCCTTTGATCGCCCTGGATGTTTAACCCCTTCCCAGCCAGTGTCATTAGTACAGTGACAGTGCAGATTTTTAGCACTGATCACTGCATTAGTGTCACTGGTTCTTGCAAAGTGTCAAAAGTTTTAGTTAGTGTCCATTTGTCCACCGCAATATCGCAGTCTTGCTATAAAGTTGCTGATCGCTGCCATTACTAGTATAAAAAAAATAATAAATTCTATAAATATAACTATAGTTTGTAGACGCAATAACTTTTGTGTAAACCAATCAATATACGCTTATTGGGATTTTTTTTTACAAAGTGGCCTAAATTTATAAAGAAATTCGATTTTTTTTTTTTTTTTTTTTTTTTTTTTTATTGGGTGTGTTTTAAAGCAGAAAAGTAAAATATATTGGTTTTTTTTATTTTCAACATTGTCGGCCTTTTTTGTTTATAGCTCAAAAAAAACACAAAAAAAAAAAAAGACAGAGGTGATCAGATACCACCAAAAGAAAGCTCTATTTGTGGGAAAAAAGGACATAAATTCTATTTGGATGCAGTATTGCATGACTGCGCAATTTTCTGTTAAAATAATGCAGTGCTGTATCGCAAAAGCGGTCTGGTCATGAAGGGGGGGGGGCAAATCTTCCGGTGGTTAAATGAAGTCAGCAAGCCGCACAAAAAAAAAGAAAAAAAAAAAAACCGCACCAATCGCAAAAAAAAAAAAAAAGCCCCACTTGTGTGAACCAGGGCTTCATTTCCCCAGAATAGTTGTGCTTCTGGCCAGACTCCAGATAGGTGCGGGCTTCATAGACATCAATGCTGGGGTCGTATCTTTATCACCTACTCAGTGCTCCGGGCATACATCATTAAATGCATGTGACCCTAAGCCCTGGTTCACACCAGTGCTACTTCAAATCCGACTATCAGTGCAACGTCATATGCGGCTTGCTGACATCTGTGCGACTTAATTTAACAGGTGTCAATGCAATTAGCACTTAAAATCGCACAGAAATAGAGCAGAAACCTTTTCCAAAGATTTGAATGGTTCCATTGCCGCAAATGTGATGGGACTTGCCATGTAACATTCAACTGTCAAGTCGCTGTGGGGTGAACCAGGGCTGAATGGAAGTACCACTTGATATAGTGACCAGCCGCTGCATATTTCAACCTGTCAGACTTTGACAGGCTACAGATAGCGGGGATGGATGCTATACCTGTGCCTCCTGGGTGCAACAAAAACACACCAGGATAGGATGCACAGGGGCTCAGTGCCTAGTGTACCTAAGACACTGACCCTAAGAAATCCTGCATGAAAATTGCAGCTTTGATGAAGACACAATGGGGGTCATTTACTAAAGGCAAACAGATTGTGCACTTTGCAAAGTGCCCAGTCTATTTGCCTTAAGTAAATCTACCCCAATAACTCCTCCATTGATATTAGAATAATTGTGCGCAGAGTTGGGGCTCATTCACACCATGACTGTTGAGCTGCGTTAATCTGCATAGATCATCGCAGGCTCAATGCAAGGGCACATAGAAGAGAATTATTTTGCGTGTGCTCTGTTTAAATAATGCGACATTTAGAATAATATTACGCTCCCCCCACACCAAACCACACAACACTTTAATCAAGGGAAAAAAAAAAAAAGTCATCAGCCATGTATTATAACAATGCCTCTATACAATGTACACCAGCATGCGTGTGTTTTAGCGCTCGATCCATGCAGGTGGTACTTGATCGTCCCTTCCAACAGCTGGTACTAAGTAAAGTTTACAGTACAAACGCTTCTGTCCATCACACTCGGCACTCATTGCTGCACACACAGATTCTGCACCTTGTTGTAGAGCTCAGCAGGTGCCGAGTGTTCTATGAAGGCGAGTGGAAAAATCGTATCAGTGTGTGTGGGCTGCTATCACAGCAAGGCCAAGGAGGAAAGGTGGAAATCCTGCAATGATGGGGTCCATACTCAGTCTAAAGGTCACCATACATGTTGCAATCATACTGTAGAGTCTCTTCTAGATGTACCTACACAATTATGCAATTTATTATCCAATCAAGTAGTCACTTGGATGACAGTTATTAGTAGATCTAAAAGAGATTGTTCAGTCAGACTGCATATGTGTGGAGAGCTTTATGCAGCTATAGCTACACACATACAATATATAAAAGATTGTTTAGATTAAAAGGTGCCCATGAAGTGTACAATAGGATTGACTGGCTAGACTCTTGACCAGCTTTTTTCCACTCAATTATATGTTGGATATCACCACCTTTATTCCTATGCGGCACAAAGGATACCACCTTGTTAATGCCTATGGGGCATGTTGGGTATGACCATCTTAATATCTAATGGGCATGATGGGTATCACCTCAATGTCTATAAGGCACGTTGGGTATCACCTCGGTAAAATGCCTATGGGGCATGTTGGGTATCACCTCACTAAAATGCCTATGGGGCATGTTGGGTATCACCTCACTAAAATGCCTATGGGGCATGTTGGGTATCACCTCACTAAGTGCCTAAGGGGCATGTTGGGTATCACCTCACTAAGTGCCTAAGGGGCATGTTGGGTATCACCTCACCAAGTGTCTATGGGGAATGTTGAGTATCACCTCACCAAGTGTCTATTGGGCATGGTTAGGGTTGCCACCTCATTCCTTTAACCTGGAACACATATGATTTTCACAGGTTCTGTGGCTGATTAAGGTGGTAATTAAACTCACTTTTTTGCCTTATCTGCATTAAATTTGCCTCAGAACCTGTGTAGTTCATATGTGTTTGGGTTTAAAGGGATGAGGTGGCAACCCTAGGCATGTTGGGTATCCCTTTACTAAACGCCTATGGGGCATGTTGGGTATCCCTTTACTAAACGCCTATGGGGCATGTTGGGTATCCCTTTACTAAACGCCTATGGGGCATGTTGGGTATCCCTTTACTAAACGCCTATGGGGCATGTTGGGTATCACTTCACTAAACGCCTATGGGGCATGTTGGGTATCACTTCACTAAACGCCTATGGGGCATGTTGGGTATCCCTTTACTAAACGCCTATGGGGCATGTTGGGTATCACCTCATTATTGGCAATGGGGGAATATTGACTAGCACCATGCTAATGTCTATCACCTCAACACCCAAGGGGAACGTTGGGTACCACCTCATTAATGTCTATGGGACAGTAATCTAGAGAAAGGGGCTATCCTCCACTATAAACAATGTGGCTTTCGTTCACCCAACCTTGCCATCTACTATTCATCACCATGGGGGTCGCCCAATTACTGCCTATACCTCCACTTTCCATCACTACAGCAAATGTGAACAGCATATAAAATAAAAAAAAATCCAACCAGCCTGATCACTAGTGATGGTGGTCACCCCAAGTTCCATAACACCCCACTTGTGACCCACACATGAAGATCTCGGTACACAAAACCCACATATACAGTATTATCATGAGCTGGTTGTGTTCTGTGGAGAGTTTTACAACAAAAACAAAGAGTTTGGGAACTTCACTGGCACATATACACAGCACTGTACAGAGCAGACCCCACATCTCCTGGAGGGTGGACAATGATCTGACCCCAGCTGTGATCCACACCTGCCCCCACCACTCCTCGTGTCCCCCCTCACCTGTGCAGCTCTTCCCCTGTCCCCCCTCCTCACCTGTGCAGCTCTTCCCCTGTCCCCCCTCCTCACCTGTGCAGCTCTTCCCCTGTCCCCCCTCCTCACCTGTGCAGCTCTTCCCCTGTCCCCCCTCCTCACCTGTGCAGCTCTTCCCCTGTCCCCCCCTCCTCACCTGTGCAGCTCTTCCCCTGTCCCCCCCTCCTCACCTGTGCAGCTCTTCCCCTGCTCCCCCCCCCTCCTCACCTGTGCAGCTCTTCCCCTGTCCCCCCTCCTCACCTGTGCAGATCTTCCCCTGTCCCCCCTCCTCACCTGTGCAGCTCTTCCCCTGTCCCCCCTCCTCACCTGTGCAGCTCTCCTGCGCTCATCTCCGCCCTGCGCTGCGCTCCCCGCACTCCTCTCCGTGTCCCTCCAGCGGGCTCAGCGCCTCCTCTCTGCTCCGACTTCCTTCTCTGCCATAACCAACCCCTAAAGGGGAGGAGGCCGACCTGTCATCGCTGCGATCCCCGGCCAGCCCAGGGAGGGGTGAGAGCTCCGATCTCCCAGGTGTCCGATTGTCGGGAAATAGTGTGTCCAATGAATCGGGAATCATACAATGTATCGGGAATCATACAATGTATCGGGAAACATACAATGTATCGGAAATCATACAATGAATCGGAAATCATACAATGTATCAGGAATCATACAATGTATCGGAAATCATACAATTTAGCAAAACACGATCTTATAGTTTTCCCTCTGTGGGACTTCAAAGCTTGTCATTGAGATACAATGTAACATTTCCCCAATCGGCAATCCACATCGGATACATTTTTGATATTAAAACAAAACCCTCCTCTACATATCACTTGTACCTTCTAGAACATTTTTATTTTTAGACACTTTTAACGCTGAAGGCGCATTTCAGGAATTTTAGCGCTAAAAATAGCGCCTGTAAAGCGCCTGAAAAGCGTCTTTCAAAGCCACCCCAGTGTGAAAGTTTAAGTCAGGGGCGGATCCAGAGTCTAGTCTCGGGAGGGGCACTGCCAGAAAATACGGGTTTTTTTTGCAATTTATCGGGGAAATGGCTGGTGTTAGTGCTTCAATCATCCCGGCACCATGGTTGTTATGGTGTCAGGATGATTGAAGCGCATTATTTCTATTATTACATTGTTATAAAAAATGAAATAGTTCAACTCACCCTAATGCACAATCAGTGGGAGCCCTGAGAGTGTCACTTGACACCGTAGCCTGCCACATGTTGCAGATTGTCACTTGCCATGTCACCTGCCACATGTTGTGGACTGTCACTTGCCATATCACCTGTCACTCGTTGCCGATTTTCACTTAGCTGCGAAGGTGGGTATTGTCGCTTGCTGTGTCCCAGAGTCAGGCAGCAGAGAGATAATGTGATCTCTCTGCTGCCCGCGGCTGCATGCACAGGGATGGCGAAACTGCAGTGTGAGCGATGATGTCATCTCTCTGCTCCCCCCGCCCGCTGGCTCGCTGATTGGCCAGCCGCTCTCTCACCCGCCCAGCCGCCCGCTCTATCACCCACCTGCCGAGCTGCTCAGTGCCCGGCTCACCTGCCCTCTCACCCACCTGCTGAGCCGCTCAGCTGCCCGGCCTGCCTGCTCTCTCATCCACCTGTGGAGCCGCCCGCTCTCTCACCTGCATCTAATTTCTCGGGGGGGGGGGTAACTGCCACGTTGCCCCCCCCCTGGATCTGCCCCTGGTCTGAGTGCTTTCACACTGGGGCGGTGCGCTTGCAGGACGGGAAAAATGTCCTGCAAGCACCATCTTTGGGGCGGTGCGGGAGTGGTGTATACAGCGCTCCTCCACTGCCCCTGCCATTGAAATCAATGGGCAGCGCCTGCAAAGCACTTCGGCAGCAGCGCTTTTTAGGTACTTTTAAGCCCTTCTTTGGGGTTAAAAGTGCCCCGCGAGTGTGAAAGGGGTCTTATTAAACCCACAACAGTAAAATCAGTCGGTACATGCAGTAAAGCATGCTTGTTATACTCACTGTGGAACCTAAGGGGTTAATTTTCTGCATTGTGTAAAAAGGCTGTTTGATCCTGTTTTCTCTGATCCTCCCCTTCTTTTACTGTTCCCTGATAATTTCCTGATAACACAGTCTATGGAGTCAGGCTGCACATGCTCAGTTTGGTGTGTATTGCTAGAGAGGTTTTTATTTTTTCTTGGAAGGGTGCATGTGATCAGCACAGGGCCAATTAGCACTGTCCAGACAGAGGGTCAGGGGTCTTGCAGTCTTATAGGACAGTCAGAAAACTCCTCCTACAAGCTTTACCCAGTACTTGGCTGGACAGTAAAAGAAGTCACACGACTGCTATATACTGCTGATGAGAAAAGGTATTTAGCAGTATATTTTCTAAAATAATCACATTTCCATGTTCTGTGTACTGCAGGAGACCAGATATAGTGAATGCAGACTGCTGGGTTTAGTAACACTTTAAGGGCTCATTCACACCAGAAACTGCACATAACTGCGCGTTTGTAAATGCATATTTACATGTATTTGAAGCACGCTTGTAGCGCATTTGACACGCATTTGACAGTGCCTTTTACGCTGCGTTTACGCTGCATTGTTCTATACGTTTTTGGGCTTGGCTTTCTTGGCTTAAAGCGGAGCGGGTACCTGGTTTTGACAGGTACCCGCTCCCACTTCCGTGTAAGATCGCCGCACAGTGATCTATGTCATGTCTGGCCCCTCCTCCTCCCGCTGCCTTCTGGGACTTGTGTGTATCCATTCAGAAAGTGAAGAGCATGCGCAGTAGTTTCCCTTACGCTTGCACCGGAAGTCAATGAACGAATCGGCTTGGGGTGCCGACATTGCGGGATCCCTGGACAGGTACGTGCCCTTATATTACCTGCTTAGTGACCGCCCCACACAGATTTAATGCAGCAGGGTGGCCGCTCTGTGCCAGATCACATACCTAGTACGTGAACTGACGCTTTCGGGTCTGGGCGCGCACCGCCGGCAACCCACTCCTGCTGTGATTGTACACAGTGGAAGCCAATCAGCGTGCCTGGCAGACGTGATGTCCTCCGAGAACCACCAATCGTTCAGGAGAGAGGCGGAGCGGCGGGTTGCCTATGTAAACAAGACAAACCGTGTTCTGTGAGAGGGAAATGTGCTGATCCTGAGTACCTGCTAAGCAGAAACACAGATCTTTACATTCAGTTAGTAATCACACCTGGGCATTTTCGATGTATTTCAATGGGAGGTGCGTTTTTGGTGCGGGTTTTTTTAGCTGACCAAAAATGCAGCAAGAAAGATTTTTAACCACTTCCTTTTTAAACGTTGCCTATGGAGATTTTTAAGGGTAAAAGTTTGTCGCCATTCCACAATTTACTCGGCGTAACATTATATTTCACAATATAAAAAAACATTGGGCTAACTTTACTGTTTTCTTATTTTTTAATTTAAAAAAAGTGTATTTTTTTTTTTAAAAAGTGCGCTTGTAAGACCGCTGCGCAAATACGGTGTGACAGAAAGTATTGCAGTGACCGCCATTTTATTCTCTAGGGTGTTAGAAAAAATATATATGTTTGGGAGTTCTAAGTAATTTTCTAGCAAAATAAAATGTTTTTAACATGTAAACACCAAATCTCAGAAAGAGGCTCAGTCATTCCTTGATCGCTCCTGATGTTAACCTCTTCCCTGCCAGTGTCATTAGTACAGTGACAGTGCATATTTTTAGCACTGATCACTGTACTAGTGTCACTGGTCCCCAAAAAGTGTCAGTTATCTGTCTGCCGCAATTTCACAATCTCGCTAATCATCACCAATACTAGTAAAAAAATAAATAAATAAATATCCCATAGTTTGTAGACGCTATAACTTTTGCGCAAACCAATAAATATACGCCTTTTGGTATTTCTTTTTACCAGAAATATGTAGGAGAATACACACTGGCCTAAATTGATGAAGAAATTAGATTTTTTTACAATTTTTTATTGGGAATGTTTTATAGCAGAAAATAAAAAATATTGTATTTTTTTCAAAATTGATGGTCTTTTTTTGTATATAGTGCAAAAAATAAAATTCGCAGAGGTGATCGGATACCACCAAAATAAATCACTATTTGTGGGAAAAAAAGGATATCAATTTTATTTGGTTACAGCGTCGCATGCCCGCGCAATTGTCAGTTAAACGAACGCAATGCCGTATCGCAAAAAATGGCCTGGTCATGAAGGGGGGGGTAAACCTTCCGGAGCTGAAGTGTTAGCAGCTACAATAATTTTTTTTTTCCCTCAGACTGGAATTCCACTTTAAAGGGGCGTGGTGTGTTTGAAGTGCGTTTGTAGCGCGTTCTCTGACTTTTTGGTGCAGAAAATGCCACAAGCTCTACTTTTTTTAACTGCGCTGAACTGCACTGCAATGATGTGAACTATGCCCATAGGATTACATTGATTTTTGGCTGTCTATGCAGTTGGAGTGCAGTTCAAAATGTAGTCAACTACTGCAATCGGTGTGAAAGGGCCCTAAGGCCGGCCAGAGAAGATTCGAATCTCAGCCAGTTCAGCAGGAATCGGCCAAGATTCGAACCATTAATGGGCAGGCTGAATCGATCTATCAACTTGGGTATAACCAGCCTGCCGGATTCGCTTGCGATTATTGCATGTGGCTGCTATAGCTGTAATCACTATCTTCTCTATGGGTTGCAGGAAAGAAATTTGCACGATTCTCCCATCAACACAGACAGTGCTGACAGGGGAATCCCTCCTGCCCAGCAATTGTCCGCTTATGGTGGGGGTGGGCGGGGGAAGCCATCCACGCCGAGAGCTGAAAATTGCTCAGCAGGAGGGATTCCCCTATCAGCACTGTCTGTGTTGATGGGCGGATCGTGCAAATTTATTTCCTGCAACTCGTGGTTGCAAGAAAGAAATTTGCACTGTCTATGGGCTGCCTGAGCCTCAGTTCTACTTTAACCACTTCAATACCGGACACTTTCCCCCCTTCCTGCCCAGGACAATTTTTAGCTTCCAGCGCTGTCACACTTTGAATGACAATTACACGGTCATACAACACTGTACCCAAACTACATTTTTATCATTTTCTTCACACAAATAGAGCTTTGTTTTGGTGGTATTTGATCATCTCTGGGGGTTTTATTTTTTGCTAAACAAACTAAAAAAGACCAAAATGTTTGGAAAAAAAAATGTTTCTGTTATAAAATTTTGTTTTCTCCTTCACTGATGGGCACTGATGAGACGGCACTGATGAGTTGGCACTGATAAGGTGGCACTGATGGGCACTGATGAGGAGGCACTATTATGTAGAATTGATGGGCACTGATAGGAGGCACTGATATGCTGCCCTGATGGGCACCGATAGGCGGCAGTGATATGCAGCACTGATGGGCACTGATAGGTGGCACTGATGGGCACTAATAGGCAGCACTGATATGCAGCACTGATGGGCACCGATAGGTGGCACTGATATGGAGCACTGATGGGCACTGATAGGTGGCACCGATGGGCACTAATAGGCAGCACTGATGGGCACTAATAGGCAGCACTGATGGGCACTGATAGGCTGCACTGATGGGCACTGACAGTCAGCACTGATGGGCACTAATAGGCAGCACTGATGGGCACTGATAGGCGGCACTGATGGGCACTGACAGTCGGCACTGATGGGCACTAATAGATTGCACTGATGATGAGGTACTGACAGGCGTTACTGATGGGCACTGATTGGCACTTTGATGGGCACCGACTGGCACTTTAGTAGGCACTCACTGGCAGCTGATGGGCAGTGATTGGCAGACGTGGTGGGCACCTCTGTTGGGGGCTGAGCTTATAATCAATGCATTGATTATTAGCGCAGACCCCCCCTCTCACAGGAGAGCTGCCGATTGGCTCTCCTGTCAGCGCAAATTGAGGAAAGCTGTTTACCGGCACTTCCTGGTTACACGCTGTGATCAGCTGTGATTGGTCATAGGCTCCTTACCACGACTGGAGTTGGAGTGACACACCACACCACCGATCGTTGCGCTGCGCCCACCCCCCCCTCCCCGTGGGCGCACGATTGCGACTTATAACTTAACCACTTTGCGGACGTCATTCTGTTATATGGCGGGCGAGGAGCGGTTAATGCTTAAGCCCCGGTTCACACTGATGAGGTGTGGAATCCGCAGTGAATTCTGTGGGGATTGCGCACCGCATGCAAATCGCACCCCGTTTATGCGAATCAATGCAGGGGTGCATGTTAAGTTAACAACCCCCAAATTGGTTCGCAAAACCCAGTGCAATATTCAGAATCAGATCGAATGGGTGTGAATACTCTGCTGAAGATTCCCCTGTTCAAAATCACATGTGGTTCCCCACACCGCATAGCGTGAACCGGGGCTCAAGGGTGGGGGGTGCCCTAGGCCTTTTCACTGGAAAAACGCAGTTGGCTGCAGTTGGATGCATTTTGAACCGCACTCCAACTTCATAGACAGCCCAAAATCAAGGTCTTCCTATGGGCAGAGCTCACGTCATTGCAGTGCCATTCAGCGCTAGTTAAAAAAACAGAAGAGCTTACAGCATTTCTCCACACCACAAATACACGCTACAAATGAACTTGCACCACGCCCCTTTAAGCCAAGAAAGCCTAACCCAAAAACGTACTGAAAAATGCACCGCAGCACAAAACACGGGGCAAAACGCATTCAAGCGCACGTCAAACGCGTGCTTGAATGCATGTAACCATGCAATCAAGAACACGCAATTATGTGCAGTTTGTGGTGTGAATGGGCCCTAGGGAACATGTAGGAATTTAAAATTTAAGCAGATCCGAATATCGTATGACAGATCGTACGATCGTTATCGCTTAATAGTCGCAAGTAGAAAGTGAATAGGTAGATAAAGTCACGAAAATTCTCGTACCACAGAAAAAAAAAATCAGAGGTGACGTCATGTATTGTAATGTATTTGTATTGTATTTTCGGACGACAACTGTACTGACTAAACGGAAATCGTGCGATCTGGAATCGTACGAGGAAAATTTTCGTGCATGTGATCGAATAATAACGCATGAACTGTCGTGATCGGATGTCGGAAGTAGTGTACACACGATCCGAAAATTGTACGATTCTTCATCGGACGACCGTTTTCGTCCGATATTCGGAGCGCGTGTACGGGCCATTAGCCCCGGTTCACACTGATGCATTGCAAATTGGGTGCGGTACACGGTGCGAATTCACAGCGCGATTTTTTTACATCACAATGTGAATTCTGCTTAGCTTGTGCGTTTTTTTATCCTCTCTTTTCTTCCTCCTTTTTTCTTTTTTCCTTTTTTTTTTTTTTTGCATTGTATATGTTTCAAGATAATGTTTACATTTTTTTTTTGAAATGCTAAAAAAATAATAATTAAAAAAAAAAAAAAGAATGCGCAGTTTCCATGCAAATTTAGTGCAGAATTGTGAGGGGAGTGGTCACATCCGCGATTATATTTTGTATAAGATCTAGGCAAAAAAAGAAAAAAAGAAATTGCAGTGATGTGAACAATGGACTGCGAATTCAATGTGGTCCCATAGAAGTCTATGGAGCTGAAATTCGCACCGCGCTAAACTCACACAGGACCATTTTTCGAAACCGGATCTAATTCGCACTGCATATATGTGAACAGCCCTCACTAGAGATAATGCTTTTTTACATGACATGCAAATCTATGCTTTTCAGATCGCATCTGACCCGCATAGAATTTGCAGAGGGGCTTAAACCCATAAGCAAACATTTAGTACATTGCAGCTTACCAGTTCTTAGATATTATGGCTGCATTTGTTTTACTTTTTAGGCTTCCTTTCCTTTATTTTCACCTGGTGATCTGGCCAGTAAGTCTGTTGTTTTTCACCAGATAAGCTGCTCTGCAGATGTAGCAATCACACAGATGAGACAAACCGTTTACCACTGACAGTGGTGCTCACAACAATCAACTTTTATTTATTCGTGTACAACCTTTATCCCAAATGGGGGAAAAAAGTTTCCCGTAACTGATTATAAAGTGTTAGCTGGAGTTTGGTTTCAATTTGTTAGTGTATTTAAATCTGCTAGTGTATCTAACACTCCCCCCCTCCCAGATAAACAATGCTACTGTCCCCCTGTGCTCCTTCATCCAGAGTGGGGGCACTCTAATACAGGAGGTGTGTTGCTGGTCAGATCACCAGCTGAAACCTGAGGGAAACAAGCCAAAGAAAAGGAAACTAATGCAGCCACCACATCTAATAATTGCATTGCCGTGCGCAGGGGGTGTGCCAGGTGTGCCTGGGCACACCCTAATCACTATGTGCGGTGCCGATTCCCCTACTGTCCGGGCTTCTCCCCTGTGTTTCCCATCCGTCGCCCCACAGTGCTGCTGGCATCCCTCATCTCCCCCTGGCTACTGCAGGAGATGTATCAGGATGGAAAGTGGGGAAGGGAGCAAGTAAATATGTAATTTACCAGCCCCTTCCTTTTCTAAATGAACACAGTGAACAAAGTCACTCACTGTGTTCATTCACAACTGAAGCATAGCAAACCGGGTTTACTATGTCTCAGTTTGTGAATGAACAGGAAGTTGCTCTGCACAAAGCACTTCCAATTTATTCACTGTCCAATGCAGCTGAGGCATCTGTGTTTGAGCTTTGGGGTACACACCCTAATGTAATAAGCTGCGCACACCTATGAATGATTGGTAAGCTGCAATATATTACAGTTCTGATTTTGGGTTTAATACAGCTTTTATGGACATGCATGCTGAGTAAGGTTGTCCACACACACACACACACACACACTACAATCTGATTGTACAACCCCTGTACAATCCCCTTTACTTTTAAAGCTGGCTGTACACAGGTAGACTTCCATTCAGATTTTCTAACCATTAGTGGAATCCGTTTTCAATCGCGGTGATGAGAAAATTCAAAGGAGCGGGATGGAACATTTTTACTTGAGCAAAGTTCTTGTTCACATGAGTGGTTGAGGGCCGGTAAAACCCTGCCATTGAACCATACTTTTAGCCCCCCTCAACCGCTACCCCCTTTAACTGGGGGGGTGTACAGTGTATGTGGTTCATCCAGTCATTGAATGTACGGACCAATATTCGTTTGGAAACAGGACTGGATCTCATCTGGAGGTGCAGTAAAAAAAAAAAAAGTCAGTGGTCATAATGTCAACACTGTGTGTAAGTCTTTGACAGTTTGTCACACAGTGTGACAGAGATACAAGGAACCGGTATTCCCAGTTCACTCGGCACGCTTCTGTACCATGAGTCATGACCATGAGAATGTATTGGGCTGTCATTAGGATGATTAAACAGAACCTGTGCCCTTTAATATCGAGCGTCTCTATCAGAGTCCCCCCTTACATCAGGAGTCTTTATCAGGGTTTTTCCTTATACCAGGGTTTGCATCACAATTATCCTTAGATCAGGGTCCCCACCAGAGTGCCTCTTACAAGGATTGTCCTCATCAGTGTGCCCCCTTACATGTGTCATTCTCATCAGAGTGCCCCCTTACATGTGCTGTCCTCATTAGAGTGGCCCCTTACATGTGTTGTCCTCATCAAAGTGCCCCCTTACATGTGTTGTCCTCATCAGAGTGCCCCCTTACATGTGTCATTCTCATCAGAGTGCCCCCTTACATGTGTTGTCCTCATTTGAGTGCCCCCTTACATGTGTTGTCCTCATCAGAGTGCCCCCTTACATGTGGTGTTCTCATTAGAGTGCCCCCTTACATGTGTTGTCCTCATCAGAGTGCCCCCTTACATGTGTTGTCCTCATCAAAGTGCCCCCTTACATGTGTTGTCCTCATCAGAGTGCCCCCTTACATGTGTCATTCTCATCAGAGTGCCCCCTTACATGTGTTGTCCTCATTAGAGTGCCCCCTTACATGTGTCGTTCTCATTAGCGTGCCCCCTTACATGTCTTGTCCTCATTAGAGTGCCTCCTTACATGTCTTGTCCTCATCTCAGTCCACCCTTACATGTGTCGTCCTCATTAGAGTGCCCCCTTACATGTCTTGTCCTCATCTCAGTCCACCCTTACATGTGTCGTCCTCATTAGAGTGCCCCCTTACATGTCTTGTCCTCATCTCAGTCCACCCTTACATGTGTTGTCCTCATTAGAGTGCCCCCTTACATGTGTCGTTCTCATTAGCGTGCCCCCTTACATGTCTTGTCCTCATTAGAGTGCCCCCTTACATGTCTTGTCCTCATCTCAGTCCACCCTTACATGTGTCGTCCTCATTAGAGTGCCCCCTTACATGTGTCATCCTCATCAGAGTGCCCCCTTACATGTGTCATCCTCATCAGAGTGCTCCCTTACATGTGTCGTCCTCATCAGTGTGCCCCCTTACATATGTCGTCCTCATCAGCGTGCCCCCTTACATGTGTCATCCTCATCAGAGTGCCCCCTTACATGTCTTGTCCTCATCTGAGTCCCTCCTTACATGTGTCGTCCTCATTAGAGTGCCCCCTACATGTGACATCCTCATCAGCATGCCCCCTTACATGTGTCATCTTCATCAGAGTGCCCCCTTACATGTGTCATCCTCATCAGAGTGCCCCCTTACATGTGTCGTCCTCATCAGCGTGACCCCTTACATATGTCGTCCTCATCAGAGTGCCCCCTTACTTGAGTCATCCTCATCAGAGTGCCCCCTTACATGTGTCGTCCTCATCAGAGTGCCCCCTTGCATGTGTCATCCTCATCAGAGTGCCCACTTACATGTGTGGCGTCCTCATCAGAGTGCTCCCTTACATGTGTCGTCCTCATCAGAGTGCTCCCCTTACATGTGTCGTTCTCATCAGAGTGTCCCCTTACATGTAGAAAGATACCGCTGCTCACAGGTGAATCATACAAACCATAATCCACAAAGCATAATGCGAGTGATGGGGTGCGCACCCTGCCACTGCTAGCAGAAATCAAGCGAAAAGAGAAAGGACAAATGGCTGCACACCAATGCAATAAAATGTCGACTTTATTTATATAAAAAATGAGTAAAAACATCCAGGCACCGACAGGCAGGAGACAATGAGGTTGACGCATTTCACAAGAAATTTCTTGCTTTATCCAAACCTTACACGTGTCGTTCTCATCAGAGTGTCCCCTTAAACCACTGTCCCCATCAAATTGGCTAATAGATCAGTGGATACCTCCTCAGAGATCGGGGGGGGGGGGGGGGCAAAACTAAAATGTGGTTGGGGCACAGCCCTCTATTAGTGTATAGCCAGATTAATGGTGGCCATGTGAGATCTGATCAAAACATCACATCCTCAAACATTCGAATATCAATAACTTTCCTTTCAATCGATTTACAATTGGTTTAGATTTGGATTTGGTCAAACTGAGTCAGTCATCCACGGAATGTTATTGATTGCTCTGCATTGATCAGCAGCAGGGCTGCTGTTATAAATCCTACCTGACAGGGCCCCTGCCCTTCCCGAAATGATCAAAACAATATTCTCACCAAAAAATACACTACAATCATTATAAGCGGACACAAACATAACATATCTTACAAAATTCCTGCTAAGCCCTCCTTCACATTGACTGCGGCTTTGAAATTGTGCAACTTCATCTGAAATCGCACAATTTGGAAGACATCTGTGCGGCTTCATGCACAAATGTCTATGCAAGTCTCACCCGAAATCGCCAAAAGTAGTGCAGGAATGACTTTTTTAAATCGATGTGGCACTGCAAAGTTGGCGTCACACCTATTTGAACAGTGCGATTGCCGGCAATAAGATGCGACTTGTCAAGCGATTTGACTTGTCAGATTGCATGACAAAGTCGCTCCAATGTGAACGAGGGCTGAATCTAAAAGATAAAACTGTGTTGAGTTAATAAAGTTCTGTGTGTAAATGAGGCCTTGGGGGTCCTTCACATAGGTGCTGTGGTCTGTACAGTGTGAATCTGCGTTTTTTTTTATGTGGCTATCGCTGTGTGCAGGCAGCCTATGTTACTCTATGGAAGTGATGGGGAACCTTGGCACCCCAGATGTTTTGGAACTACATTTCCCATGCTGCTCACCTACACTGCAGAGTACATGAGCATCATGGGAAATGTAGTTCCAAAACATCTGGGGTGCCAAGGTTCACCATCACTGCGTCTATGGGGACGCAGCAGCTGTACAAACACAGCCTCAGGTCCTAATTTGACAATTGTGCGGATGCAGGTATATGGCCCCAAACACAGACAGTATGCATTCAGGGTCACTCACCCACACCTGCACACCTATCAGATTAGGACCTGCGGCTGTGTTCATGCAAACGCTGCATCTCCATAGAGTAACAGACGGTAAAACATTTGCTCAATCACACTACATGGGCCAGAAAACCCATGTGAATGAGCCCTTCATTTTTTTAACTATTTTTTACAATTTAAAAAAAAAAAAAAGAAATTGCAATTTTTAAAAAGTATTTTTTGCAATTTTTAAAATTAATTTTTACAATTTAAAAATGAGTTTTTGCAATTCTTAAAAATTCGTTTTTTTACAATTTTAAAAATTAGTTTTTTACCGTTTTCAAAAACTATCTTTTACAATTAAAAAAAAAATGTTTTTACAATTTAAAAAAAAACTTTTTACAATTAAATTACTTTTTTTTTTTAGAAAATTATTTTTTATAATTTGTTATTTTTTTATTTTTTTTTTAATTATTATTATTATTATTTTTTTTTCAATGCTGTTGGGGGTGGGGCTTGGGTGAAATATCAGTGGTCTAAACAGACCTCCGACATCTCACCTTTGAAAGAGAGAAAGGAATTAAGGACACATATGGGGTTATTTACGAAAGACAAATCTACTTTGCACTACAAGTGCAAAGTGCACTTGAAATTGCACTGAAAGTGCACTTGGAAGTGCAGTCTATGTAAATCTGAGGGGTAGATCTGAAATGAGGGGAAGCTCTGCTGATTTTATCATCCAATTATGTTCAAGCTAAAATGCTGTTTATTATTTTCCTTGCATGTCCCCCTCGGATCTACAGCGACTGCACTTCTAAGTGCACTTTTAGTGCAATTTCAAGTGCACTTTGCACTTGTAGTTTGCACTTGTAGTGCAAAGTGGATTTGCCTTTCGTAAATAACCCCCAGATTCTTCAATTCCTTTCTCAGTAGCGTGGGGTTGATTTACTAAAGGTAAATAGACTTTGCACTCTGCAAGAGCAGTTGCTCCAGAGATTAGTAAATGAGCAGAAGCTCTGCCGACTTCCATCATCCAATCATGTGCAAGCAAAAATATTTTTTTAATTCTCCTTGCTGGTAAATTGGGTATTCTTTGCAAAGTGAAGATTTACCTAATTTACTAAGCTCTGGAGCAACTGCACTTGCACTTGCAACTTTGCAAAGTGCACAGCCTGTTTGCCTTTAGTAAATCCAACCCAGAGGCTTCTGTTCATTCATAAACTGAAGCATAGTAAACATAGTTTACTATGCTCAGTTTTTAATGGACACATTACCGATCACTCACTGTGTTCATTCAGAAAAAGACGAGACCGGGAAACGACATGTACTGGCCCATTCCTAGCTTTCAGTCCTGACAGCTGACAAATCCCCCCCCCCCCGTGTACCAGCAGCACCCAGCGGGAGGGGGGGACACAGGGGGGCACATGGGGGGGATCAGATGTGCTGAGGACAGGGAGGAGGATCGGTGCAGTGGGGCGCTGGGGAGAACTATGCACTGTGTGTCTCTTCCTCCAACAGCTGAATGGAGAGGGGGAGGAACCTGCTTTCAGCTGCTGCAGGGAGAGCAGCACAGTGCATCGTTCCTGTAATCCCCCTCCCTGTCTGGGCCCATTGTGTGTCCTGGGCCCCCTACAGGAGGATTGGTAGTGCCCCCCTATCGGCAGCCCTGATCAGCAGCACTAAGATACTTTGTTCATGAAAACGATCGCATTTCGATGAATCTGATTATGAGATTACATGGCAGAAACAAAGAAGCAATCCATTATTTACAATCGCAAGTTACATTCATATCTTAACGACTGTTTGAAATTCACTTCCCCCTGTGTGACATATTGATTGAACAGGTTGCTGACTATAAGTCGATTATTCCTACTGGAAGAGATTGATCGGAAAAGAAATCAATCATTTATTGAAGTTTGTATGGCCACTAGGGATGAGCTCAGGTGGGTTTGGACAACCACTTTAAGTGTCACTTTAAGGGACGTTTCACGCCATAAAGGTGCTTCTGAGCACATGCATTTCTTGCACGCTCCCACACGGCACGTTGACGGAGGCCCATTCATTTCAATGGGCTGTCTAACACGCCGGAACATGCAAAAAGTACTGCTGGCTAATTTTTTGGGAATCGTGTTGCTTCAAACCAGATAGTACTGCGGTACAAATGCATTTTGGTGGCTGCAAATGTATCTGTGTTTGCTAGATGCGTGGGGGTACCATTAACAAATAATGGCACCCAGGACAATGGGTGGGCAGGAGGGGAAGGGTGCACGGGGTCGCCCCCCCACTCTCTCCAGCCACTCCCATCTATGACTAATAGATAGATTCATGCATTGCATGAATCTATCCATGGCCGCCGCCACCCCCTATTCAGGCGTCTGGCCCCTTTTCGGACGCCGGGCACCTAAATTACAGCAGAGGGGGTGTATTTTTGAAGCACATGATTAGAGCTATAGGCTCGGAGTCCACCCAGGTGTGTTAGAAAAGCAACCCGTCACCTGATTGGCTGAAAGGACAGGCACTGCGATTGGACGCCTATCAGGAGGAGGGGAGGAGACGCATAGAAGACATAGCTCACCGCTGTCTAACCCGCTGCAAGGTCCCACAGCTCGCGGGTGGGGGTGGTCACAGTGGCAACTATTGATGGGCACAGTGGCGGCATTTGATGGGGCACAATGGCAGCATTTGATGGGGCACAATGGCTGCATTTGATGGGGCACAATGGCTGCATTTGATGGGGCACAGTTTCAGCATTTGATGGTCACAGTGGCTGCAATTGATGGGCACAGTGGCAGCATTGATGGGCACAGTGGCGTCATTTGATGGCACAGTAGCGTCATTTGATGGCACAATGGTGGCATTTAATGGGCACAGTAGCAGCATTTGATGGGCACAGTGGCGTAATTTGATGGCACAATGGCGGCATTTGATGGCACAGTGGCGTCATTTGATGGCACAGTGGCGTCATTTGATGGCACAGTGGCGTCATTTGATGGCACAATGGTGGCATTTGATGGGCACATCAGCTGCATTTGATGGGCACAATGGTGGCATTTGATGGGCACAGCAGCTGCATTTGATGGGCACAGTGGCAGCATTTGATGGCACAGTGGCGTCATTTGATGGCACAGTGGCGTCATTTGATGGGCACAGTGGCGTCATTTGATGGGCACAGTGGCAGCATTTGATGGCACAGTGGCGTCATTTGATGGCACAATGGCTGCATTTGATGGGCACAGTGGCATCATTTGATGGGCACAGTGGCATCATTTGATGGGCACAGTGGCGTCATTTGATGGGCACAGTGGCTGCGTTTGATGGGCACAGTGGCTGCGTTTGATGGGCACAGTGGCTGCGTTTGATGGGCACAGTGGCTGCGTTTGATGGGCACAATGGCTGCAATTGATGGGCACAGTGGCTGCAATTGATGGGCACAGTGGCTGCAATTGATGGGCACAGTGGCTGCGTTTGATGGCACTGTGGCTGCAATTGATGGGGTTTTTTTCCGAATTTTTTAGTTTGCTTGTGCCCCCCAAAAATTTTAAGCACTAGCCGCCACTCCTACTGGGTAAGTGTGGTAAGTGTGGGGATTTGTGTTGGGAGGAGGGATGGAGGGGGAGAAGACTTGTCTTAAGAGGGGAGATTTGGAGTGGGGGGCATGTGTACTCGGAGGGGAAATTTTAGGGGTAGAGGTATTGTGCTAAGAGGGGTGATTTTTTTTTTTTCTTAAAGCGGGGTTCCACCCAAATTTTGAACAATATCTGTATGTATTCTCTTCCTTGCCTAGATGCTGACATGCCGTTTAAAAAAATTTAAATCGCCGTAATTACCTTTTTATTTTTCTATTCTTCTTTGCACTTCCTGGTTCTCCTCCCGTGGGAGTAGGCGTGTTTCTAGCCTCTCCCAGACTCCTGGGAGCTAGTCTCAGGCTTCCCAGGATGCCACTGAGCATGTGCGGGAACAAGCAGTGAATGCTGGGAGCACAGCATTCACCACATCCAGGAAATAAATGCTTGTGGGCTTCAAATGCCCACAATGAAGATGGAAACCGCCTGCAGTGAATAATATAAGTTATTCTTCCCAACGAAATCTGACACAGGCGGACATATTACACACAATATGTGAGTATGTAATGCTGAGAAGAAAAGTTTGTGAATGAACTAAAAAAAAAAAAAACGATAGATAGGTGGACCCCCGCTTTAAGGAGGGGGATTTGGTGATGGGGGGCAATCATTTGTACTGGGAGGAGGGGGGATTCATGCTTAGGGATTAAGCATGCAGATTAGAGCTCAGTTTTGTTTTTTGGGGGGGGATCTTTGCTGCCACATAATACTTATATGTTTGGGGGGGGGGGTGCAGTTTGGCATGTTTGCCCTGGGCAGGACTGGAGGTAAGTTGTGTCCGGGTTCCAGGTGGACAGAAACCCGGGCACAAGTTGCAACACCCAGATTGTCTGGGTCAAACCTGTACAGGGAGCGAGCCCGCATGGGTGCCCCCAATGGAAAGCGGATTTCCATGGGGGCACCCGATGAAGATTTGGAGCCTGTGGGGGACCCCAGAAGAAGAGGATCGAGGCTGCTCTGTGCAGAACCATTACATAGAGCAGGTAAGCATTGGCACATTTGTTATTTATAAAACAAAAACTAAACGTTTAAGGCCTGCAGAAGTGTGAATGATCCCCAGATCTGAGAGATATGTATAGACCATCAATACTGACCACCTTGTGAAATCTGGCTATAATATTTATGGAGCCATTGACCCAGAACGAGGACGCAGGAAGTGAATTCTCAGCTCCTGATCTGTAGACTTGTTTAGAATCAGTTATTCAGAAAAGTATAGAAGATCTAAACGTTACTTTTTTCTTCTGTTTATACAAATGCGTGCAAATTCCTGTATGAAGAACACACACCCTTCTCTATTTTAAGAAAACCTGTTTTTGAATCGATTTTTTTCAGTGAATCTATTCATCAGACTGAACTGATCCACATAAAACAGTTCACTATGGACACAATAGGAGAGCAAGTCTTGTAATATGATCCTTGAGTGAGAGCTCCGCCCCTCCCTGCAACCAATCAGCCGGCTCACAGCACACCGACTGTGACGGAACGTCCCTACACTCCGCTTAAGTGCTTTCGTCATATACTGCTTCCTCCCAGTCTGAATATAGATATCAGATATCCCAACCGCTCACAAGCACAAAACAAGACGAGACTTGTTTAGCTGCTCAACATGGACTCTTTATTAGAACCAAAATTACAAGTCTTATATACGGTAGAAGAGGAGGTCCCCCCTCCTGCTCATATTACTCTAATAATACATCTGTAACCAGAAACAGAATTAACATGAGCTAATTAACTAATGCCTTAAAGCAGCCGATGTGACTCCGTGCCTTCCTGACCATTGTTATGATTAATCAGGATTTCACTACAGGTCAGACTTGTTGTCACTGAGCTTCACACATTAGTATAAACACAGGACACCTTCTCACAATAGCAGGAGCTAATTACAATTAACGATACAAACAGTGATCTCCCCCCCTCCTCAGCCTAGTAGGCAACAAACTATAGTAGGAGTAGACTGTCCGGCTCCTACCCAGCTCTGGAGGCCAATGTGATCAGCTCTCTCAACGAACATGTTGAGTTCAGAAACAAACAAACCAAGAATAGTCTATACATATATCCTGGGAGATATTGTGGATAAATATTACTTTCCCATTTTAGGCAATCCAAGACATACCCTCCCAGTCACCATTTCCAATATGGCATACACAGGGTTCCCAGAGTCTGTGTGTCCTGGGGGACAAGGACCCGAATCCAAAGTAACACCACCTCAAGGGTCCCCAAGCATACAGCTCACAAAGCGCACCGTTCCCCCAAATGCCAGGGCCCATAATCGGTAGGCAAGAGGCTAGCATTCAGTCCCCTCCAAAAGCCTCTGTCCCGGGTGAGTCTGTTACACAGACAATCAAGAACTGGATACAAACTTACAGCTGCTTATTATTTATTATTTATTATTTTTTATGTCACTTGGTCTAATTTATATATTTTTTATGTCACTGGGCACGTCAGTGGGATTTTTAAATGTGGATATTTTTTAGTGTCACTTATATCTATTTTTCATGTTTTATGGATTTTATGTTTATTTTCACCTTTTACCAATGGTGGTGATTTGCACACCCACATCTTATGTGATATACACACTGGAATAGGTTGTAGTATTTTTGCAGTACTTCTCACCAAGTTTGTTGTGGACTTTGGTGCACACATTTTATATATTGGTATTTTTCTTTTTTTCTTTTTTTCATTTTTCAGTTTTTACTTTTACCTTCCAATTGTCTGTGAACAGCGCCATTCCCCGATTAGAACATATTGTAGTACGTGGATTTCACTTCGGTGTTTTCCTTTTGCTTAGGAGGCTGCAGTTCCTTGCTGATATTGATCCTAAGCGCGGAATATTTGATTTTCAGTTAGAATACAGTACACTAAAAGAATCAAAGAATCATGAGTCACCACCAGTAGTACAATACACTGACACTCACACCACATGCAGTCAGTCCAGTGCATTTTTTTTGGCATCAAAAACGCATGGATAGTAGGTTATATGGTTTTCAGTTTGCATAGTTCACACCAGTGTGGTCAGTTTTAGTGCGTTCCAGTAGAAAAAGTAAAAAAAGTAGAACATGCTACATTTTTTTCTGTACTGAACTGTACTGGAATGCAGTAAAATTCATCAGAAATGCACCAGAATACACCCAAACACACCAAAAACGCACTGGAACACACGTCCTTGTTTAAGGTGAAGAAAAAAAGAGGGAGAAAAAAAAGCACTGGAGCGCATAAAAACACATAAAAACGCATAAAAAACGTGCATGCAGGAAAGCATCAAGAACGTATCCTGACTGCGTTTCTATGGTGTGAACAGGCAAGACAGCGAGGACTCTCATGCCCTGTACACACGGTCGGATTTTCCGACGGAAAATGTGTGATAGGACCTTGTTGTCGGAAATTCCGACCGTGTGTAGGCTCCATCACACATTTTCCATCGGATTTTCAGACACACAAAGTTTGAGAGCAGGATATAAAATTTTCCGACAACAAAATCCGTTGTCGGAAATTCCGATCGTGTGTACACAAATCCGACGGAAAGAGTGCCACGCATGCTCAGAATAAATAAAGAGATGAAAGCTATTGGCCACTGCCCCATTTATAGTCCCGACGTACGTGTTTTACGTCACCGCGTTCAGAACTATCGGATTTTCCGACAACTTTGTGTGACCGTGTGTATGCAAGACAAGTTTGAGCCAACATCCGTCGGAAAAAATCCTAGGATTTTGTTGTCGGAATGTCCGAACAAAGTCCGACCGTGTGTGCGGGGCATGAGTCTGGATTAGAGGAGATCCTCAGTCAAAGATGAATTCTTTAAGGCCCCTTTCACACTTGTGTAATCTTAAGGTCTACGGACCAGAGTCGCATCAAAGTCAGATCAAAGTAGTGCAGGGAATACTTTGAAGTCGCACAGATATGAACGGTACCCATTGGAAATCATGGGGTTATGACTTGTTATGCGGTTTTGCAGTCCCAAGTGGCAGGACAAGTCGCACAAGTGTGAAAAGGGCCTTACCCTTTGTTTTAACCACTTCAGCCCCGGAAGATTTGGCTGCTCAATGACCAGGCCATTTTTTGCAATGCGGCACTGCGTCGCTTTAACTGACAATTGCGCGGTCGTGTGACGTTGTACTCAAACAAAATTTACGTCCTTTTTTTCCCCACAAATAGAGCTTTCTTTCGGTGGTATTTGATCACTTCTGCGGTTTTTATTTTTTGCACTATAAACAAAAGAAGAGCGACAATAACACAATATCTTTTACTTTTTACTATAATAAACACCCCAAATTAAAAAAAAAAACAAAACAAATTTTTTCCTCAGTTTAGGCCGATATGTATTCTTCTACATATTTTTGGTAAAAAAAAAATCGCAATAAGTGTATATTGGTTGGTTTGCGTAAAAGTTATAGCGTCTACAAAATAGGGGATAGTTTTATGGCATTTTTATTATTATTAATTTTTTTTACTAGTAACGCTGGGCACTCGCATCGGCTCCGGGCACACGCTGCAGGCGCGCGCACCCCTCCTACAGCATCTTAAAGGGTCGATATAGAGTTATGCCGGAATTTCCGATAATAAATGTTCGATGTGAGCTTGTTGTCAGAAATTTCGACCGTGTGTAGGCTCCATCGGACATTTGCTGTCGGAATTTCCGACAACAAACATTTGAGAGCTGGTTCTCAAATTTTCCGACAACAAAATCCGTTGTCGTAAATTCCAAGCGTGTGTAAACGCACAAAGTTCCACGCATGCTCGGAATCAAGCAGAAGAGCAGCACTGGCTATTGAACTTCATTTTTCTCGGCTCGTCGTACGTGTTGTATGTCACCGCATTCTTGACGTTCGGAATTTCCGACAACATTTTGTGCGACTGTGTGAATGCAAGACAAGTTTGAGCCAACATCCGTCGGAAATATATCCAGGATTTCGTTGTCGGAATGTCCGATCGTGTGTACGCGGCATTACGGCGGCTCGTCCGGAGGAGCCAACCTGCCGCAGTACAACTGCAGCGTCCGGTCCGGAACTGGTTAAAAAAAAAAAAAATTATAATGTTTTTTTTTTAAATTAAACAGTAAAGAAACCATTATGGGACACTTTGTAATAGTTATAACACAGAACCGTTTGATCCGATTGATTATATCTCTGATCAAAGTTGTTCAAAAAGGAAGGAAAGGGTTAAATACTCCAAAGGTGACGATTTAAAAGCCTGTACAGGACATCAGTTTAGATTCCACCATGAATTATGTTTCTAGAATTATTGCTCTCCTTCTGACGTTTGTGGTGACACCTAATGTGTGAAGCAATCATCATTTATGTACACGTGCACGCCCTACACACGTTCATTCACATGCAGATGTCGGAGTCGGTGGGGATGGTTTTAGTTTTTATGTCATTTTTTCTTGATCACTTTTTTTTTTTCACTTAACAAGGATCTGCCAACCTTCTGTGAATAAGAGTCTTCTGATTCAGATCATTTAAAGGATAGCTAAAGGTTCGCTTTTTTAACCACTTCAATACCGGGCACTTCCCCCCTTCCTACCCAGGACAATTGTCAGTTTTCAGCGCTGGCACACTTTGAATGACAGTTGCGCGGTCATACAACACTGTACCCAAACAAAATTTTTATTATTTTACTCCCACAAATAGAGCTTTCTTTCGGTGGTATTTGATCACCTCTGGGTTTTTGTTTTTTTTTGCTAAACAAACTAAAAAAGACCGAAATGTTTGAAAGAAAAAAAGTTTTTCTTTGTTTCAGTTATAAAATTTTGTTTTCTCCTTCACTGACCAGCACTGATGAGGCGGCACTGATGGGCACTGATGGGCACTGATATATAAAATTTATGGGCACTGATGAGGCGGCACTGATGGGCACTGATGGGCACTGATATATAAAATTTATGGGCACTGATGAGGCGGCACTGATGGGCACTGATGGGCACTGATATATAAAATTTATGGGCACTGATGAGGAGGCACTAATTTGTAAAATTAATGGGCACTGATAGGCGCAGTTATTCAGAACCTTCACCAATAAAATGATAATATTAAATAATTATAAATAATCATGACAATGTTGTCATTACGTTTTAATCATTCTATTGGTGAAGGTTCTAATTAATTGTTCTGGCTAATTTTCCACATATGTTTATATTTCAGATTTTTATATCAATAAAACTTTGTACCTATTCCGCATTGTGTGTGTTCCATTTGAAGCCCCTTATTAAACCTCTCTGGTTTAATTTTCTCTGTATGCATTCTATTAAGGCTTTAGGGACCCCAGTTATAATTAAGCTCAGTCGGTAATGTACTTAATATATTATTTTTATTTAAACTCTCAGCGTTGAATTTCCCCTTTCCATATCTGTTATTGCCACTGATTTGCAGCACTGATGGGCACTGATATGTGGCACTGATGAGCACCAACAGGCGGCACTGAAATGCAGCACTGATGGGCACCGATAGGCGGAACTGATCTGCAGCACTGATAGGCACTGATATGTGGCACTGATGGGCACGACGGGTGGCACTGATGGGCAGTGACAGGCGGCACTGATTGGCGCTGACAGGTGGCACTGATGGGCAGCACTGATGAGGTACTGACAGGTGTTACTGATGGGCACTGATTGGCACTGTTATGGGCACTGATTGGCACTGTGGTGGGCACTGACTGGCAGCTGATGGGCACGGATTTGCAGCTGTGGTGGGCACCTCTCATGGGGGCTGCGCTAATAATCAATGTGCTGATTATCAGCACAGACCCCCCCACGCGCCGATTGGCTCTCCCTGTCAGCGGGAACCGAGGAAAGACTTTAACCGGCACTTCCTGGTTCACGTGATGATCAGCTGTGATTGGTCACACCTAATCACGTGGTAAGGAGCCTCTATCAGCGGCTCCTTACCACGACCGGAGATGTGGTGTGTCAGACTGACACACAGCACCCTTGATCGCCACGCTGCGCCCCCCACGCGCGCTGGCATGCTATCCTGAAAGATGTCATATGATGTCCAGTCAGGATAACAGAACCACCCCCCGGCCGTCATTCGGCTATAGGCCGGGCAGGAAGTGGTTAAAAAAAACAAAAAAAAAAACAAACATGACACACTTACCACCTCTGTAGACTTGGTTTTGCACAGAGTGGCCCCGATCCTCTTCTGGGGTCCCTCAGCGGCGCTCCTGGCTCCTGCTGTTCCCCAAGTGCCTTGTTGGAGAGCCGCTCTGTTATGGATGATATGTTTCTTTAAATGCAACTCTATGGTTCATCTCTGTTGTACTTCTTCCTGTGTGGTGTTTCCTGTTCCTGCTGGGTCTTTCAGTAAACATGGCTCCTGTACAGGGGCGGACTGACCACTCGGGCACTGCCCAAGGGCCCCATGCCACTGAGGGGCCCCATCACAGTTGCCAGCCTCAATAAAACCAGGGACAGTATGTAAAAATCTGTGTTTTTTAAAAAATCCCAAGATTATAGCTGCCCCGCCTCTCCAGTTCCTTTTCAGTGTTTGTTTGTGTATTCTGTGTGTGTATACTGTGTGTGTATATTGTGTGTCTGTGTGTGTATACTCATAGTTGCCAACATTGTAAAAAAAAAATGTGGGACACTTTAGTGGCTGTAGGCGGAGTCATACAATAATTCGGGGGCGGGTCATTCATTTGTAGGCGTGGCTTAGGGCAAAAATACAAGTGCAGCGCACTTGTATTTTTACGCGGCATAGTGGGCATTGCTTAAATGGGCGTGGCTCAAGAGGGTGTGGTTAGAGTCTGAGATGAATGAGGGATGGAGAGGGAGAGAGGGATTAGAGGGGGAGAGGGGGAGAGGAAAATGACGGGACAGCAGCCCCAGATCCTACACAATAAAAATATGTGTATTCTAGAAAGTTTAACAATCAGCAGATAAAGATACTCCAAACGCCTGGTGTTAGCACTTCAATCATCCCGGCACCATGGTTGTTATGGTGTCAGGATGATTGAAGCGCATTATTTCTATTATTACATTGTAATATAAAATGAAATCATTCAACTCACCATAATGCAGAATCAGTGGGATCCCTGAGCGTGTCACTAGCCACGTCGCCTGCCACCAGCCGTCCATCCTTGCGTCAGATGTCCCAGCAGAGTCCGTTCTTACATCAGGTGCCCCCAGCGGAGTCCCCCTTACATCAGATGTCCCCGGCAGAGCCCCCCTCACATCAGGAGTCCCCGGCGGAGCCCCCCTCACATCAGGAGTCCCCGGCGGAGCCCCCCTCACACCAGGAGTCCCCGGCGGAGCCCCCCTCACACCAGGAGTCCCCGGCGGAGCCCCCCTCACACCAGGAGTCCCCGGCGGAGCCCCCCCCTCACACCAGGAGTCCCCGGCGGAGCCCCCTCACACCAGGAGTCCCCAGCGGAGCCCCCCTCACATCAGGTGTCCCCGGTGGAGCTCCGCCTCACACCAGGAGTCCCCGGCGGAGCCCCCCCTCACATCGGGAGTCCCCGGCGGAGCCCCCCCTCACATCAGGTGTCTCCGGCGGAGCCCCCCCTCACATCAGGATTCCCCGGCGGAGCCCCCCCTCACATCAGGAGTCCCCGGCGGAGCCCCCCTCACATCAGGAGTCCCCGGCGGAGCCCCCCCTTACATCAGGAATCCCCAGCGGAGCCCCCCCTCACACCAGGAGTCCCCAGCGGAGCCCCCCTCACATCAGGTGTCCCCGGCGGAGCTCCTCCTCACACCAGGAGTCCCCGGCGGAGCCCCCCCTCACATCGGGAGTCCCCGGCGGAGCCCCCCCTCACATCAGGTGTCCCCGGCGGAGCCCCCCCTCACATCAGGATTCCCCGGCGGAGCCCCCCCTCACATCAGGAGTCCCGGGCGGAGCCCCCCTCACATCAGGAGTCCCCGGCGGAGCCCCCCCTTACATCAGGAATCCCCAGCGGAGCCCCCCCTCACACCAGGAGTCCCCAGCGGAGCCCCCCTCACATCAGGTGTCCTCGGCGGAGCTCCCCCTCACACCAGGAGTCCCCGGCGGAGCCCCCCCACATCAGGAGTCCCCGGCGGAGCTCCCCCTCACATCAGGAGTCCCCGGCGGAGCCCCCCCCACATCAGGTGTCCCCGGCGGAGCTCCCCCTCACATCAGGTGTCCCTGGCAGAGCCCCCCCTCACATCAGGCGTCCCCAGCGGAGCCCCCCTCACATCAGGAGTCCCCGGCGGAGCTCCCCCTCACATCAGGTGTCCCCGGCAGAGACCCCCCTCACATCAGGTGTCCCCGGTAGAGCCCCCCCTCACATCAGGTGTCCCCGGCAGAGCCCCCCCTCACATCAGGTGTCCCCAGTGGAGCCCCCCTTTCATCAGGTGTCCCCGGCAGAGCCCCCCCTCACATTAGGTGTCCCCAGTGGAGCCCCCCTTTCATCAGGTGTGTGTCCCCAAAGGAGCCCCCCTCACATTAGGAGTCCCACAGCGGTGCGCCCCCCCCACCTCAGAGGTGTCCTGGTAGTCACGTGTCCGCAGCATGGCTAGCATCAGACAGGAAGACGGCTGGGGGGGGTGGACGGAGCTCCTGCGTCGCCGCCCACCCTCCGCCTCACCCCGCCTACCCCCCGCCCCGCTGCCAGTCTGATATGGAAAGGGGCGGGGGTAGGCGGGGTGAGGCAGAGCGGGGCGGCGACGCAGGAGCTCCGCAGGAGCTCCGTCTAGCCCCCCCCAGCCGTCTTCCTGAACTTCATCAAAATGGCGGCCGCGGACCTCTAGCGGCGGTGGAACCGGATTTCTCGGGACATTTCCCGGGACACCAGAAATTCGGGAATTGGGCCCAAGTTCTGGGAATGTCCCGGGACAGTTGGCAAGTATGTATACTGTGTGTGTGTGTGTGTGTGTGTATACTGTATGTGTGGTGTATACTGTGTGGCCCCATAATCTATTGCCTGGGGGTCCCATAATCTCCTATTGCCTGGGGGCCCCATAATCTCCTATTGCCTGGGGGCCCCATGAGTTGTCAGTCCGCCCCTGCTTCTGTACAGTAATGGCCTGTGCTGTTTCTTTACATATATCACTTCAAACATGGTGTCAGAAGATTTCTGGATGCATGCTCTTTCTACACACTTGATGCTGAGAGCCTGCTAGCCTTGATGTGAGTGTTCTTGGAACTGATTGTGCCTCCTGACAATTGCAGTCCTGTCCTGGATGCTGAGTATTTGCAGCAAGGAAAACAGCATCATGGCAGCTACCAGCATTCCACTGCCTGAGGCAATGAGGGTGAGTGGAGATGTCAGCAGTAACTGGGACAATTTCAGGGCAGAGTTTGAGGACTACTCCCTAGCCACAGGGTTAAAGCGGGGGTCCACCTATCTATCGTTTTTTTTTTTTTTTAGTTCATTCACAAACTTTTCTTCTCAGCATTACATACTCACACATTGTGTGTAATATGTCCGCCTGTGTCAAATTTCGTCGGAAAGAATAACTTATATTATTCACTGCAGGCGGTTTCCATCTTCATTGTGGGCATTTGAAGCCCACAAGCATTTATTTCCTGGATGTGGTGAATGCTGTGCTCCCAGCATTCACCGCTCGTTCCCGCACATGCTCAGTGGCATCCTGGGAAGCCTGAGACTAGCTCCCAGGAGTCTGGGAGAGGCTAGGAACACGCCTACTCCCACGGGAGGAGAACCAGGAAGTGCAAAGAAGAATAGAAAAATAAAAGGTAATTACGGCGATTTAAATTTTTTTAAACGGCATGTCAGCATCGAGGCAAGGAAGAGAATACATTCAGATATTGTTCAAAATTTGGGTGGAACCCCGCTTTAAATGAGAAGACTGCAGCAGTGCAAGCAGCCACACTGAGAAGGGTGATGGGCAGTGAATGCCTCCATAATTACAAGCATAATCTGAACCTCACAGAGGAGCAAAAGAGTGACACCAAAACCATTCTGGATGCATTAGAAGCTTTCTTCAGACCCTTGTAGCAATAACTCATGGTGGAGCTGCTGGTTTAAAGCGGGCTGTTATCGTTACCTTCGTTACTTCAATTTTACCAGAACCGGGTCTAGGGTCCCGTTGAGCTTAATACCAGACAATGTAGACACTGGACACTTGAGTATCTTTTCCAAGGTTTTAATAAAGAGTAACTGAAGGAAGTAGCAGGAAAGAGGTAGAAGAAGAGTTGCAGGGAAGTTCAAATACCTTTTCTTAGTGTAGTATTAGGAATTGGAATCTTGTAGATGAATGTACTTTCCTTTTAGAGGTAAATCTTTGCCCGCCTGGATAGGTTTCTCTCACTAACCTAGCAGCCGATATGCAGCACGAACAAAAGTCTCTGCCACAGACTTGAATGGAATAGAAACCTGTACGATCCTCTGCCACAGGATGTAATGGTTTACGATGGATAGCAAACACAGCACTAGAACCTTTAAGCCGACCCGGCAGTACTATGCGGTAGGTTAACTTTAGGATGCGTCCTCCAACTGAGTCACCAGGCCCCTCTCCAGACCAGCACTCTGCATGATCCTTCCATGACGGGTCCTCCCCTGGGATCTTCTCAGTTGTCCAGCTTCTTACCATAGGACAGACAGCACAGGACCATTCCTTTGCCGCTGTGGTAGGCCCCAGACAGGCTTCTGGGCACACCCACACGCTGCAGCAACGTGGTCCTTCCGGTCGGAGGACCACACTCCTAACACATACCTGTCGGCCAGGAGGGCCAGCAGGTGGAACAAAAGACCCTAAAACATGGCGTCTGTCCCATAAATACCCTCTCCCAGAATGCAACTCGGAGGACCACCTCCTCCGAGTTATCTCCGGGACAGAGGAGCACTTATACACTTTAACATGTTGCCTTTCCAACACCGACCCATGGTGACAACGACACCCACAGGCACAATGTGAAACTACATGCAACACAGCCAAACTGGAACAGAGGCTAAATCTGACTATGTATGAACAAGTAACCCACTAAATTTACCTATAAGCGGTAGATTGAAAAATCTGCCAGCGCTACACCCTCTAAAAATGTCATATATGAAAGATATATATTTGGCTGCTGTAAGCAAGAAGACTGAATCAATAGACAACTTATTGGTGATAAAATAGTTTTGGGTATCACCAGTGAAAGCACACGCCACCATCTATTGAGGAAACATGATTTAGATCTACGAACAGCGATTGAGATATGTCGCACTGCAGAACTTACTGACAAACATATGAAAGCTATGGAGCAGGATAAACTGATTGACAATATCAATGCAGCCTCTAAACAACAGCAAAGCTTCAAAAACCACCAGCATAAGTTTCAGCACAAGGGTCACCTACACAACTCACCTGGGAGGAAGCCTGCATCATGCAAGTATTGCGGTAATGTGCATGTACGAGAGAAAGAAAAGTGTCCCGCATATGGGAACATCTGTACTGCATGTGGTGAACCAAATCACTTTGCAAGAGTGTGTCTCTCCAGTAAAATGGAAGCAAGGAGTTTACTCCTCAGAATGCATTGGTGCTGTAAACACAAAAGGCAAAAAATGGTTTATAAACCTCAGATTAAACAATACAATCCAACCCTGCCAGCTGGACTCGGGTGCAACGTGTGATGTCATGAGTATAAAGGACAAAATGAAACTGGCACCCAGGGCACCCCTTCAGCCTAGTAGGGGAACTAATCGAATCATTGGGGCTATTCCAAACAGAATGCAGCATACGTGATTGTATACACAAACTGAACTTTGAGATTGTTGACGCCGATCAGAAACCGCTATTATCGGGTTCAACATGTGAGCGCCTTGGACTGATGCTGTTCACCATTCCTGCTGAGCTCCATAATGTTGATAATCAGCCTGCAAAATCTCTAACGTGTCTTCACACTTGTTGATGCTAGAGATGCCTTTTTACAGTGCAAACTGGATGAAAAGAGTAGCTACATGACCACGTTCTGGACACCTTGGGGCAGAAAGAGATGGCTCAAACTACCATTTGGAGCCTCTGTAGCACCTGAGGTATACCAGCGAAAGCAGCATGAACTATTAGGTGGTGTTCACGGAATTGAGCCAATAGCTGATGACATTCTTATAGTTGGCTGCAGTAATACAGATGAGGAGGCTGAGCAGGACCATGATGAAAAGTTAATAGTGGTACTGGATCGTTGTAGGCAGGTGATGCTGAGGCTTAGTGTAAAGAAATTGCAGTTCAAGGTGGAAGAAGTCCGTTTCCATGGACATATCCTGTCTTCACAAGGCTTAAAAGCTGACCCGGATAAGATTAAAGCCATTGTGGACATGCCACAGGCTACTGATGCCAAAGCGGTCCAGAGATTTATTGGCTTTGTTACATACCTAGCAGAGAAAATTGAGTACTGTCCGTGATACTTTTTTTATTTGCACTAACATACAATTTTTCAGAACAAGCTTTCGGGGTATGTCCCCTTCTTCAAGGTCCAAGCAGTACTGCTTGGACCTTGAAGAAGGGGACATACCCCGAAAGCTTGTCCTGAAAAATTGTATGTTAGTGCAAATAAAAAAAGTATCACGGACAGTACTCAATTTTCTCTGTCACAATTGCACTAATACGGCTACAATCAAATCAAGTATGATGGAAGTTACATACCTAGCAAAATTCCTGCCGCACTTATCTGAGGTGTGTGAGCCATTAAGGAGACTTCTGGACAAAGATGCAGTTTGGCACTGGCTTCCCAAGCATGACCAGGCAGTAGAGAATATAAAACGCTTGGTCACCTCTTCCCCAGTGTTGAAATACTATGATGTCGTAAAGCCTGTTACGATACAAAGTGACTCCAGTAAAAATGGTCTAGGTTGTTGCCTTTTGCAGAAAGGTCACCCAGTTGCATATGCGTCCAGAGCTCTTTCCACAGTTGAGCAAAATTATGCTCAAATTGAGAAGGAATGTTTAAGCATTGTATTGTTTCCATCATTATCTTTATGGACGGCATTCAATTACAGCTGAAACTGATCACAAACCTCTGATAGCCATATTCAAAAAGCCCCTTTTGTGTGCATGATGCTTACATTGCAGCATTACAACCTCAATGTTGTCTACAAGCCAGGGTGTGAAATGTATATCAGCGATACGCTGAGCAGAGCTACGTCAGATAATGTGGCACCTGGAGGTGCGCATGAGCATCGAACAATTTGTCTGCTGCAACAGGAACATGTCTTTGCTGATATCAAGCGGACTATCTTAATGTCACAGATCAGCAACTACATCAACTCATACAGCACAATGAAAGTGATGCAACTTTACAAGCTTTGAAGTCTATTGTTTTATTGAAGTCAACCTTTGAAGTCTATTGTTTTGAGTGGGTGGCCAGATGAAAAAGAGGCAGAACCTGGAATTGTAAGGGAATACTGGTCCTTTAGAGATGAGATCAGCATACAAAACGCTATCTTGTACAAAGGTCCAAAGGTCATCGTGCCGAAGTCACTGAGAGCCGAGATGTTATTACGCATACACTCCAGCCATATTGGTGATGAAGCATGCTACAGACAAGCTCATGATACTCTTTACTGGCCCAACATGCATGGTGAAATCAAAGACTTTGTCAGTAATTGTCCCACCTGCAATGAATTTGCCCATTTACAACAAAAAGAAACCATGATGTCACATGAGATACCTACATGTCCGTGGCAGATTATCAGTATGGACTTATTCAACTACGCCGGCAAAGAATACCTGCTATTAGTCGATCATTATTCAGACTTCTGGGAAATAGACCTTCTTCCCGACTTATCCACTAAAACTACAATTAAGAGGTGCAAGGCTCAGTTTTCACGTCATGGCCAACCAGATACAGTGATCTCCGACAGTGGCCCTCAGTTTGCAAGCCTACAATTCAGTAAATTTGCCACTGAATGGGAGTTTGAGCATGTTACTTCCTCACCACGTCATCCACAGGCTAATGGCAAAGCTGAATCAGCTGTAAAGATTGTTAAAAATTTATGCAAGAAAGCACAAAGTGATGGTAAAGACCCATGGAAGGCCATTTTACATTGGAGAAACACTCCGACTGAAGGCATGGATAGTAGTCCGGCACAAAGACTGATGTCAAGGAGATTAAAGACCTCCTTACCAGTAGCAAATAGGCTGCTTGAACCCTCTGTCATACAAGGTGTTACAGAAAAGTTAAGGATTAAGAGACAAGTATCAAAGGCACGATATGACACATCGGTCAGAGATTTGCCAGAATTGAATATTGGGGAACGAATCCATATGAAACCATTACCTGGAGATCGAACAGGCCGTTGGAAAATAGGTACTTTTCTGCAAAAGGTTGCACCACGCTCCTATCTTGTGGACGTTGAAGGAACTCTCTATCGCCGCAATCGAGTGGATTTGAGAGTGGCAGAGCTGCCTGAATCTAAGTATCCCGTTGATAGATCGGACTCACCCAGTATCACAAGGACATACTCACCCATTGACAATGAGGCATGTACAGAGGCAATGCCTCATACCAACAGCAATGACAGTTCTGGGCAAGCAAGTATATCCGACAGCTGTCAAGTGCAGAGCATGCCAGTATGTGATGAGAGGAGCCCAGAAACTTCAGAGAGGTCTAAAGGAATCCTTGCACAAAGGCCAGTCTTCACCTGTAGTGGTAGATGTTCAAAACCACCTACGAGACTTAACCTATAGAATGTGTTATTGCTGTGTTTCTTTTGAATTTCACAATGTTCCTTTATTAACACTAAAAGGGGGAGATTTTATGGATGATATGTTTCTTTAAATGCAACTCTATGGTTCATCTCTGTTGTACTTCTTCCTGTGTGGTGTTTCCTGTTCCTGCTGGGTCTTTCAGTAAACATGGCTTCTGTACAGTAATGGCTTGTGCTGTCTCTTTACATATATCACTTCAAACACGCTCTCCCTTGGGGCACTCCTGCGGGCGCGATCCCGTGCCCTGCTGCTGTGTCTATTGACACCGACAGCAGGACTCGGCCCCGCCCCCTGACTCCCGCATCATTGGATTTGATTGATAGCAGCGGGGGGCCAATGGCTGCGCTGCTATCAATCTATCCAATCAGGACCTGAGACACTGGCTGGAGCTGCTGTGCTCGTTCACGTCGCTGGAAAGACCGGGTTTAGGTAAGTAAAAGGGGGGCTCTGGGGGGGGGGGGGGCTGCAGCATTACAGAAGGTTTTTCACCTTAATGCATAGAATGTATTAAGGTGAAAATCCTCGAGGGTTTACAACCCCTTTAACAAGGGTGATTCAGATCCGGAGCTTCAGTTCACTTGCTTGTCAGCAGACTCAAGTGGACTGAAGAATTGATTCCTGAATTGGTTCATTTCAATGAGTAGTTTAAAGTGAACCGATTCATATAAAAGAGCTGAACTTCCCATCACTGGTTTCTAAGATATGTCATTGCCCCAGACCAAGTATATACAGTACACTCTGAGTCCAGAGTAACCTATTTCTATTTGTTTTGTATCTTTTCTTGTCTTTTTGCCGCGGCGTGGTACGTCATTTCTGCATCTGCATAGGCCTTCCCCCCTGCCTTCTGGGACCTGTGTGTGTCCCAGGAGGCTACGGGGCCATTCAGAAAGTGCAGCGCGACTCACGCATGCACAGAGTTCCAGGCTTGGGGGGGGGGCGCCATCGCGGCATCCCTGGACAGGTAAGTGTCCTTATATTAAAAGTCAGCAGCTACATTATTTGTAGCTGCTGACTTTAATATATATATATATTTTTTTTTTTAGAGCCTGGAACTCTGCTTTGAGCCCTGGTTCACACTATAGCGATGCGGGAACCAGCGCGGTTCCTGCATCGCATCTCTCCCGCAGGCAGTTCATACTGCCCTCTGCGAACCGCTGCCGGTGTCAATACAATGTTAACCCCCAGATCGGTTCACAGATTGCAGTGCGAACTGTGGATTCGGACAGGAATCAGATCCCAAGGGTGTGAACACCCACGCGATCTGATTCCTGTGCGGGAAAAAAAAGTCCCTGCACCTTTTGTGTGAATCCAATGCGAGATCAGCCATACAAACTGTATGGCTAAACTCGCATTGCACAGACATCGCATGTGATCTGCACAGCAGTGCGAGTGCGAATCACATGTGATGTCTGTGTTGGCATATGTGTGATGAACCAAGGCTTAAAGTCTGTGCTTTTGGTGCTGCCTCTTCCTGCACTGCTGCCTTAGCTCTGACCCACAGCATGGTCCTGCTCCCTGCCTTCGTGTAACAATTTACCATCCTGTGTCTCCTTCTCCAGCAGGAAAGGGTTTAACTAATTTGCACTTGTGACTTTAGATTATATGAGGATTACTGCAGATTAGAGAAGGAAGGCGAGCCGGGGTTGTATTTTTGACACACAATTCAATCCTGCTGTAGCTGCCGCTCACTTACTTACACTTCGTAATGCACAGAATGGAAGCATGCAATGGGGGTGATGTGGACTCGGAGTGTACTGTATACAGAGAATACAGAGAACTGAATCTAAAGAGAGTAGTTTTATAATTCTCAATCAGCTGCGGCACTCACAGGGCTCTAATGTGGAAAGTGGTAGGGTCTGCATCCCTTTACACATGATTTCCCTTTGGGAGTATCTCACTAAAAATTATATTTGTGTTGCAGGGGATGCCCAAAATCTAAATTGTATCTTAGTGCAGACTTCTGGGAAAATCAGCGACCCAATCATGCAAACAGGGGATGACATTTCTGGGTGGGGGGGGGGTCTGTACACCATTTGTGCACAGACCACCTCCAGTTAGCCATATAGAAAGGCCTGAAAAAAAAATTGGCAAAGGGCAGGCATGACTGGGCTAGCAGGGTAGTTTGGCAGTTGGAGGGTTAATTTAATATTGGGTAAAATGTAAGGTAGGGACTGGCAAGGCAGGTAGGGAGGTAGGGTCGTTATGTCAGTGGGGCACTTGGAAGAAACGGACGAAGAAGAAGCTTCCCACCATCCTGCCCCTGTGGATGTTGGACTTGTTGGGGGATTGTGGTGGTATAGTGGTTGGAGTCCTCGGAGGAGTCCAGAATTTTCTGTGTAATATCAGAGTAAGGACCCGTCTATGGTATGGTGTCCTATGGTTAATCCCAGTTAATGGTGATTTAACGGGAATTTGTGGGAATGGAGGTGTTAGCAGGAAATTTGGTATTGTCCTCGAGCCGGTGTTTTGCGGCTGAGAACCCTTAAGTGGTTCCGCTGATACAATTTTGTGTTGGTTTGGTGGCGCCTCTAACGCCCCGTACACACGGTCGGACATTGATCGGACATTCCGACAACAAAATCCTAGGATTTTTTTCGATGGATGTTGGCTCAAACTTGTCTTGCATACACACGGTCACACAAAGTTGTCGGGAAATCCGATCATTCTGAACGCGGTGACGTAAAACACGTACGTCGGGACTATAAACGGGGCAGTAGCCAATAGCTTTCATCTCTTTATTTATTCTGAGCATGCGTGGCACTTTGCGCGTCGGATTTGTGTACACACGATCGGAAATTCCGACAACGGATTTTGTTGTCGGAAAATTTTATATCCTGCTCTCAAACTTTGTGTGTCGGAAAATCCGATGGAAAATGTGTGATGGAGCCCACACACGGTCAGAATTTCCGACAACAAGGTCCTATCACACATTTTCTGTTTAAAAATCCGACCGTGTGTACGGGGCATTAGGATCGGCAACCTGGGTGTCATTATGGTTATTGTTCTATATTTCTGTTCTAAGGAATATTTATATGTTGTCATGGTTAATAAATGGCCACTACAGCCAATTGTACTCCAAAAAGTGTGTTGGTCGTATCTTTTTAATTATAAGTTGAGTTCAGAGTGCTATAGCAGTCTTCAGGCATACATCTGGCACTACCTCTGGTATGCCTTAGTCATGCATTTTACAGGAATTTACAGCTCTGCAGAGCGATTCCTCAGAAGTACGTGGCTCCACCTCCGCGCGGCATCATTGCATGCTCTCCAACTCGGGGCACAGAGTTGGGAGGAGCGAGAGAGAGGAGGACGATGTGCCCATCAATTTCCGCCACTGTGCCATCAAACACAGCCACTGTGCCCATCAATTGCTACCACTGTGCCATCAAATGCAGCCACACTGCCCATCAATTGCCGCCACTGAGCCGTCAAACGCAGCCACTGTGCCCATCAATTGAAAGAGCAAGGGGTGTGGTTTACAGATGACAGGGCGTGTCTTAAATAGGAAGGGGTGTGGGCCTTGACAGGAAGGGTTGGTCGTATTTAAATTAGGGGGTGCATGAGTCAGGCCTAGGGCAGCAAAAAAACTTAAATACACCCTTGGTTAGGACTACAGAAAACCTCCCCCCTCCTAATTTCCATAATGTAGGTTACTCTGTAGTCTACAGAGAGAACTGAAAACAATTAATAATGAACCTTGCAAAAGAAATATAGAAGCAACCCAAATTGGAAGTTCCACTAGCAGCAGGAAGAGTGTGTTGAGACCAGAATCGTATAGCCTCACATGGCTTTGGCTGTCCTAGTTGGGAAATTGATAGACCCACCAGCAACCGAACAGAAAGCTCCATGGGAGTTTGCTATTGGGAAACTGACAGTAGGGATTGCTCATCTCCAGACAGAGGTACCGCATTGAAGCAAAGACAGGAATACCCCTCTGACGGGCAAGAAGAGCATGCTCCCTCCTGGAAAAAGCAAACAATGCCTCTGAGGCAGCCAAGGTGGGCAATGTCAATATCCCCCAGCTGGGGAGTTGCATCATGAAAGCCACTAAACTAGAATGCCCCGCTTCCAGGAGTCAAGCATTGAGGCAGTACAGTGGAACAACTCCCCATCCAAAAGCTGAAGATGTGGATGAAGAAGCTGAAGAGATACAAATTTCTGACTTAATTAGAGGAAGGCCTAAAGCCTAGTACACACGATCAGAAAATCGGACGAAAAATACCAATTTGGAAGCGATAATCTGATCGTTAGTACACAGCTTTCGAGAGCTGCTCACGACAGTTCATCCAAAATTATCCAAACGGACAAGCGCGAAATTTTTCTCGTACGATAATAGATCGTACGATTTTCGTTTAATCAATACAGTATTCGTCCGAACAAAGTCAGAAGAGCAAGACCACATGCTCAGAAACGAAAGAATACATTACAATACATTACAACACATTATATCACTTCCGAAGGAGTATTCTGTCGTAGGAGAATTTTCATAAGTTGAGTAACCTCCTCATTTTTGATATGAGACCAGCATGCAAAAAAAAAAAAACGAACGATCCTCAGCCATACATTACAACCACAAAGCATCCACCTGTATTAATCATTGGGAACTATCGCAAAAAATCCACCATAGATGGTATCCTACTCCTGTACAAATGTATACATTCGCAAATCTTGACGACGACAGTTGGAGAGAATGCTCCTCCAAGGGTTCGCTAATACACATTCTCTGGGATTGTCCACACATTCACACATTTTGGAGAAAAGTATTCTCTTTGATCTCAGATATCACTGGGCTATCTCTTCCCTAGCTACTCTCAGTATAGGATTAGAATCCTTCCCGTACGAATTCAGAACCATAACGATGCATATTCTATTTCTATTCTATTTCTATGCTAGGTTACTCATAATGCGCGAATGGAGAAGCTCTTTAATTCCAAATGTTTCTGATGTTAAACACCAAATAAACTTGATCAAAGATTATGAATATACTTCTTGCTAAACACAACACTCTTGCTAAATTTACCAACGTCTGGAAGTTTTGGTTGAAATCCTAAGTGTGAGTAAGTAATGTACTTCCTTCCTTGGTTTCTTCTCTGAGTTCTGCCTTGCTTGGACTAACAGACTGTACCCCAGTGTTTACTTCTAGATGTATACATGTACACATGTTATGTGTTCTACAACAAGATGTTTCCTTCCTATATGTAAAAATTTAATAAAAATGATTTTTGAAAAAAAACAAAAAAACGGACGATCATTACTCCAATATTCTCATCGTCTGTACGAGGCTGTGTGAAGGATGTGGTGGTTGCCTCCCTCAATATTTATAGTTATGGTGGTGGCTCACTCTTAGAAAAAGACAGAGGATACTACCAGAAAAAAGCAAACTGTTAAAAGTGTTTCCATCTCCTCCTGAGGGATTGAATACTGTACTGCAGAATAATGTTCCCTCATGACTTGTTAGTGACCAGACAGGTCATACTGTCAAGGGGTTTTCCACAAAACATTTACCTGGTTTAGGAGACAAATGAGTCTTTTCCAACTGGTTGAACAAGTTTGCTGTCGCTTTGCTGTCTGTTCGGTGCCAAAAAGTGCAGAGTCCTGAATTCCACCTCTGACTTGACTTTTGTCTGTCCAACTAGAAAAACTGACCATCAATTTTCTTACACACAACCTGTCAAAAGACGGATACAATCGGGTTCTAGTCATGGTGACTCACTTTACCAATTTTCCGATGGTAGTACCATCTCATAATCAGACCAAGACCAGTGCCCAGATGGTATGTGCCTTCTTTTTTGCTGTCCACAGAAGATACATTCAGACCCAGGATCCTTTTTTGGAAGTGTGTTCATGGTGTCATTCACTAGGTAAGAAATTGCACACTACCCTGTACCACCCACAAGACAATGGGGCATGTGAGAGGCTCAATCACACAACTGCCGATTTACCTTGTGGGAAATTAAGGAAAAAGACAAATCACTTAACTGAACTGGTGTGGAAATACAACCATATGTTACATTCTTCGATAGGCTCCTCACCCTATTATATTATGCTTGGCCATACTCTCAGGAGACCCACAGACCTATGGGTCAGAGTGCCTACAGAAGAACTTGAACACAGTCTTACTTCCTGTATTCAGGAATTGAACCAACGCCTGCCCAACAGTTTGTTAAAGACTGATCATGGGAGAGCTGAAAGCATTAGACTTTGTCCTTCCACCTGGGAGGCAAAGGACTAGTAAAATGTCAAGGTGCACACCAGCAAGGAAAATTGCAAACACATAGGAAAGAAGTCCCCAGAGTTGCCCTACAACAGCCTTTTCCAGATGTGTCTACGATATCCATTGAGGAAGAAACCCTCCAAAAAAATAAATGACTACAATGTAAGCTCCCCAACCCCAATGAGACTCATAGAGAGGTCCAAAAGGGGGTGTTTAAGGAACCTGCAGAAATTCATGAGCCACAAATGTCTCTGCCACCGGAGGTTTGATGGTGGCTTCCTCCTGTTCTTTCACCATTATCTCCAAGACCCCTGGGGAAGCCATTGATCTTGACAATATTACACAGTCAATTGCTCACCAACTCCATGCTCCAGCTATACAGTTGTCTGAAACACCAGAGACTATGCGATGCAGCCACGTTCTCCTTTTTGGGTCATTGCTGTAAAGAGTCAATTGTTATGCAGCTTTCATATGTTGCTTCAGATTTAAAGTGGTTATAAAGCCTAAACATTTTTATCTTACCGCACCGCAGCGATGGAAGTAAGTTCACCTCTCCCCCCTTCCTCTCGGAAATCATCTGGGACATGTCACAGGCCCCAGATGATTGCCCGGCCAGTCACAGTGCGCCGCGCGGCTCCCACAGTGACAATGCCGGAGCCGCAGAGCGGAGGGGGAGGCGAGCAGGGCTTCGTTTCCCCGCATTGCTGGACCCTGGGCAGGTAAGTGTCCAACTATTAAAAGTCAGCAGCTGCAGAATTTGTAGCTGCTGATGTTTTTTTTTTTTTTTTAAGCAGAACTCTGCTTTAAAGAGGTGTTCCACCTGGGGAAAATATTTTTTAAAGTCAGCAGCTACAAATACTGTAGCTGCTGACTTTTAATATATGGACACCTGTCCAGGAAGCCCGCAATGTCAGCATCACCGTCGATTTTCGGATCGGCTGTCCGGTGCGGCTCATCGTAGTAAGGGAACCCGGCAGTAAAGCCTTTCAGCTCCACAGCCGGCTCCCTACTGCACATGCACGAAGCATGCTACGCTTTCTACCTGGCCTGGTGGCGGAGGAAGGAGGAGGGAGCCAAACTTCAGAGGGACGGTGCCACAGCATAGTCTCCTGGAAGTGGGGAAGGGTACCTGTCAAAAACAGAAACCCATTCCCCTCTCCCTCCTGAAAGGTGCCAAAGGTGGCACCGGAGAGGGGGAGGAAGCAGATAAACGGAGGTTTCACTTTTGGGTGGAACTTCACTTTAATGCATAGAATGCATTAAGGTAAAAAACCTTAACGCTTTAGACCCACTTTAAGGTAAAAAATGTTTAGGCATCAGTATCGCCAGGGCCGGTACTACCACTAGGCAAACTAGACAGCCACCTAGGGCGCCTGGCCGCTGGTGTTCCTACTCTACTCTCTCTGCGGCAACTAACTCTCAGCAGGCAGATGCTCCATCTGTACATGGTGCCAGAGGCACAGCGGCAGCAGAGGACTGTGTCCCGACTCCCAACGGAATGGAAAACCCCTGCGCTCCTCTTATCAGTGACCTGTCTGTCTCACCACGGTCACCAGTCTGTGAGTGATTGTTGACTTGTTGTCCATCCTACAACCAGCTCTGCTTCTCTGCCCAGTGCCCATATGTGATTCTCAATCCTGTGATCCCTGGTCCCACCCCCCCGTCATAGAGGCCACTCTCCCTCCTGGCCTGACCCTGAACAATGGCAGCGCCAGCATCACTCACGTGCTTGCAGTGGCATCTGGAGCCTGCCTGGAGGAGGCACAGAGGCCGGCAGGGTTTGATATTGTTTTGGCAGGGTTGCGTCGTCAGATGCACAGCAGTCTGCAGATCCCCGAACCTGGTGAGTAAACTGTCACTGAGATTGTATATCGTATGTATATAGTGTAAGACTGATCTGTCCATCACACTGATGTGTGTGTGTGTGTGTGTACCGGGCCTGGATGTAAGGACCCCCCCCCCCGTAGGCTGCATTTAATGGGCACTGGTAGGCTGCATTTGATGGGCACTGGTGAGGCTGCATTTGATGGGCACTGGTAGGCTGCATTTCATGGGCTAGGAGAGAGAGAAGAGCAGCGCCAATCTGAGTGCAGCAATGTAACAGACAAGTTTATTTTAAAAAGTATTACATTCACTAAACAGTGGCGATTTCAGTCACATCAGTAAAAATCAGCCAAATGGTAGCAGAGATCCAGGGCGCAGCATGGAGGCGTGATGTCATCATACCGGCGGCCCCCAATGGTTTCTGGTGTCCCGGGCTGGATGAAGGAGGCACAGCACAAACGTATTCACAGACCCAGTATCCTGACACAGAGACTTCCTGTTGACAGCTTCCTCCTGCGCCTCCAGTGGTGTATAGGGATCCCTATCCTCCCTCCTGCAGTTACCATGCAGGATATACGGACTGTGCATTGACTATCCTCTCTCTCCTCCCCACCCCCCACCCTTTATCTGAATAAAATTGTCATATGGTGACACACATGCCATATCTCGCAGCTGGTGTGTCCCTGTATAAGCCTTAAAGTACTTGGCGTTGCAATTACCATTTTTTTCATTTGTCTTGCATTTGATGGGTACTGGTGAGGCTACATTTGATGGGTACTGGTGAGGCTGCATTGATGGGCACTTTAGAGGCTGCATTGATGGGCACTGATAAGCTGCATTTGATGGGCTCTTGTGAGGCTGCATTCTTGGGCACTGGTGAGGCTGAGCTGATGGGCACTGATCAGGCTGCATTTGATGGGCACAGGTAAGTCTGCACTAATGAGCATTGGTGGGGCTGCATTGGTGAGCACTGGTGAGGCTCCACTGATGGGCACTAGTGAGGCTGCATTTATGGGCTCTGGTGAGGCTGCATTCGATGGCACAGGTGAGGCTGCATTGATGGGCACTGATAGGCTGTATTTGATGGGCACTGTGTGGCTGCAGTCATTAACCACTTCAGCCCCCGACCATTTGGCTGGCAAAAGACCAGAGCACTTTTTGCGATTTGGCACTGCGTTGCCTTGACTCACAATTGCGCGGTTGTGCGACGTTGCTCCCAAACAAAATTGACGTCCTTTTTTCCCCACAAATAGAGCTTTCTTTTGGTGGTATTTGATTACCTCTGCGGTTTTTATTTTTTTGCGCTGTAAACAAAAAAATAGCGAGAATTTTGAAAAAAACACATTATTTTTTACTTTTTGCTATAATAAATATCCCCAAAAAATATATAAAAAAACATTTTTTTTCCTCAGTTTAGGCCGATACGTATTCTTCTACATATTTTTGGTTAAAAAAAAATCGCAATAAGCGTTTATTGATTGGTTTGCGCAAAAGTTATAGCGTCTACAAAATAGGGGATAGTTTTATGGCATTTTTATTATTTTTTTTTTTTTTTACTAGTAAAGGCGGCGATCAGTGATTTTTATTGTGACTGCGACATTTTGGCCAACAGATCGAATACTTTTGGTGCTATTTTGGGACCATTCAAATTTATACAGCGATTAAAAATGCATTGATTACTGTGTAAAATGTGACTGGCAGTGAAGGGGTTAACCACTAGGGGGCACTTAGGGGTTAAGTGTGTCCTAGGGAGTGATTCTAACTGTGGGGGGGAGGGGCTATGTGTGACAGGACACTGATCACCGCTCCCGATTACACGGAGCTGTGATCAGTGTGCTGTCTCTAGGCAGAACGGGGAAATGCTTGTTTACATCAACATTTCCCCGTTCTTCCTCTCCGTGAGACGATCACGGGTATCCCCTCAGACATAAAGTCCGCAGGACCCGCGATCACACTCACGGAGCTCGCAGCGGGCGCCCGCAAGCCACTTACTAAAGGGCAACGTACAGGTACGTTAATATGTCTGTACGTGCCCTTCTGCCGACGTATATCGGCGTGAGCCGGTCGGCAAGCGGTTAAAAGGGTGGTGTATACTTGGGAATGGCAAAGGGGGTGGAGTCAAGGGTGAAGCCAAGGGGGGGGCCGAATGAGGTTTCCCCTCATCCCTCCTTTTAGTTACCTGAGCCCTCATTTGATCCAGGGCTGTGCCCATCTGCAGATCTTCTCTCGTCTCACTTCCTGGTCTCACTGGCTTTGCTGAGCCAATGGCTCCCGCTGCTGTCAATCAAAGCCAGTGACGAGGGAACTGGGGACGGGGTCCAAGGCTCACCGTCTGAATCTATAGATGTAAATAGCTTTAGCTCCCAACTGTCCCTGATTTCAAGGGACTGTCCCTGATTTGGAGCAATGTCCCTCTGTCCCTCATTCCCCCTCATTTGTCCCTCATTTTGATCTGATCTATATAGTTGTATATAAAATGCACTTTTTATCTATCAAAAAGTGTTTTCCAGCGTTAAACCTTTCATCTGATTTCTAAATTTCTGCATTTGTAAATTCCAAAAGCCAATATAAAGGAATAGTAGTGGTAAAAAAAAGCACTTGTGGGTTTAACCAATCTTGGTTTTTTTGTACAATTCTCCTTTAAGGGGGCGTGGCAAGGGGTGTGTCCTATGCCTGCATACTTTTGCTGATAGGTGTATCTCATTCTAATCTCAAAAAGTTAGGAGGTATGAAATAGCAGGACTTGGGAGTGAGCCCACATGAGTGCCCCCCATAGAAAGCCAGAGAGGAGGAGCAAGGAGCGCCAGCGGGGGGACCCGAGAAGAGGAGGTTCGGGGCTGCTCTGTGCAATTCACTTGCACCGAGCGGGTAAGTATAAACCTATTTGTTATTTTTTTTTTTTTTAATGCATTTACACTCACTTTAATTATTCAGCAGCATATGCATATTTTTTGTTTTTTGCAATTCTGTCAATGTTTGCATTATTGATTCTATTTTGCACCTGTTTAGTAAACTACAAGTTATAGTTACTATTTGTCTGATCATTCACCTGATTACCTATTCAACTTCTATTACTGCTTATCCACATGTTCTGAATCTAGTTGAACTTTGTTGCACTTGCGGGAATGCTGTCTGTACATATGTATCTGGGGAATAGTGTATCCAGTGTATCAGGAAGGGCTGTCTATATATGTATTTCCATAGGCGCACTGACCTTTCCGCTAGGATATGCTTCAGTTTCTTGAAGTTAAGATTGTAGTAAATCGCAGGAAAGCAGAGTATGCTGGAGTATGGCAATAGCTCTCTCTTTTTTCTTTTTTTTTTTATACAATGATTATCAAAAAAACAAATACATATAATAATAAATACATAAAAAAAAAAAAATTATATATATATATATATATATATATATATATATATATATATATATATATATATATATATATTTTTTTTATGTATTTATTTCAGAAATATAAACAGCATCATGTATGGAAACAATGAAAACAGGAACATGCAGTGTGAGCAGTTTGCAGATAAAGTATTATAAAAGTATTAAACACTTTTATTTTTTTTATTATATTATTTTTATGGGCACATAACATGAAGAATGGAAAAATAATCGAGAAGTACTGTGCGAGCCAAATCAACAACAAAGCAACAAAATGTTTGTGCCAAGAATAAAATGAATCAAAGATTTTTGTTGTGGAGTAGTACAGACATTCATTCTGTTAGCTGACTAATACAAGGAAGGAAAGACTGAATACAGTACACTGCCCACACAATTTAAAGTAAATCTAAAACCCAAACATTTTTGTTTCAATTTGGAAAGAGTAGGGGGTTGGTTAAAAAACCTTGTCGGGAAGTTTTTTTCCTATCAGGGAGATTTCCCATCAGTATTATTATTATTATTATTATACAGGATTTATATAGCGCCAACAGTTTACGCAATTTACAATATAAAAGGGAGACAATACAGTTATAATACAATAAAATACAAGAGGATTAAGAGGGTCCTGCTCAGAAGAGCTTACAATCTAATAGGGTGGGGCAGGTGGTACAAAAGGTTGTAACTGTGGGGGAATGAGCTGGTGGAAGTGGTAGGAGATTAGTTGGAGACGTGATAGGCTTTCCTGAAGAGATGAGTTTTCAGGGATCGCCTGAAGGTAGCAAGAGTAGGGGATAGCCGGACAGGTGGAGGTAGCGAGTTCCAGAGGATGGGAGAGGCTCTGGAGAAATCCTGGAGACGAGCATGGGAGGAGGAGATGAGAGAGCTTGAAAGCAGGAGCAGTATCCAAGAGACACAACAGGAAGTGAGAGGAAATCTGTCCAAAGTGATGGAAATTCCCCCATAACCTGGCCATACACATATAGCCCTCTTTTGGGTAGGGGGATTATGGGAATGGACCCTCTGCAAAAAGGATATTGTGATAAACCTGTAGTAAAATAAGAGAACCAGAATCTGCAGTAGAATATGTTTCTTTATGGAAAATTGTTACCAAACTTACCGTAATTTTCCTTTCCTGGGAGCTCATCGTGTCAGCTTACGAATGGGTCAGCTCCACCCCTCTGACCCCACAGGACAACCCCCTGCCTATATAAAAGGAGGGATTCCCCATACCCCAGTGTTCCTAATGCCACCTTGCGACAGAACACCAGGGAGGGAAACCCTAGGCTGACATGATGAGCTCCCAGTAAAGGAAAATTACGGTAAGTTTGGTAACAATTTTCCATATTCCTGGGGCTAATCATGTCAGCCTACAAATGGGATATAGCTAGCATGAAAAGAAAGGGTGGGAGCAAGAAAAATAAAGACAAACAAGACACTAGGCAGATCGAATGCAATAGAATTGTATTAATATCACATGGAAAGCACAGAAGCAAGCACCAAAGTGCCCAAACTCCAGGAAGGGCCATCCATCACGTCCAAACGGTAATAGCAGATGAGAGTGTTTGGGGTCTTTCAGCTGGCAACCTTACACAGCACTTCCATTGGAATCCTGGCGTGACTTTCCCACGAAGCTGATGTTGCCCTTGTGGAATGCGCATGGACCCCCTCTGGAGGGGAAAGACACGAAGCTACCTATGCCTGTCTGATGGTTTGGACTATCCAAGAGGGAAGGATTCTAGGTGGAGCCATTTGACCCATTTTAGGACCTACTGGCAGGATGAACAAGTTATCCGCCAGCCTGAACTCCATTTTCTGCAGATACGTGGAATATTACCTAAATTGTGTCCACCCTTGACCAATCTTCCTGTCCCGAAACTGCAGACAATGAAGGCAACACACTTCCCAATTTATCTGAAAAGGCCAAGCAACCTTCGGAAGAAAAGATGGAACTGAATGAAGAACCACTCAGTCCTGAAACAGCTCACGATATGAAGGCCTGGCTGAGAAATCTTGGATTTTTCCCCCTAGACCTGACTGGCTGTTGATATAGCTATAGGGTTGCTCACATAAAATAAGCCACCAAAGGATCCTCTGCACAACGAACAGTTAGAGCTAAAACAATCAACAGCTGGACCGTACTGTAGCTAAGCCCTTTGTCTAGGGCCGATTGCAAGAATTCCAAGACAGTAATATAAGAGGGGGACTCCACTTTTCCACAGCTTTTTTACACTCTATAGTACTTAGCGTGCAAGCATATCTTCCAAGATTCGAGCAGCGTCCTCTGAACCTCTTCTGCTATGCCCATCTGGGCTAGCATGCCTCTTACAAATAACCAGGCCGTCCAATTGAGCCGTGTTGGAGTGAAGCCTTCTACCCTAGAACCAAAGATCTTTGGACCTCGGAAGTTCCACCGGCAGAGCTATCAACAACTGCCTCAAAAACGGAAACCTTGAACAGTCCGTATTCAGGATTAGAGAAGTTTTAGGAAAAATGTATACAGGCCGGAAAATCCAGCGCTGGGACAGAGCAACCTGACCACTGGCTCTTGGATGGAAGAACCAGGAGAAGAACACCAGCAGTTGAACATTGAGAGGAGATGCCATTAAATCCACTACCGGGGTGCCCCACTGAGCAAACAGTTGTAGGAGACTATTCTGATTCAACATCCATTCATTTAGATCCAGAAAGCGTGTGCTTGCAAAGTGTCTGCTCTCATATTCTCTACCCCGGGAAGGTAAGAGACTGACAGGGATCACAGATTGTACTCTGCCCACCGAAAGACGTGTGCCGCAATCTGCTGAAGGCTGCTTATTCCTCCCTGATTGGACACATATGCTACTTCTGTCCAGTTGTCTGTTTGAATCCTCACGACGGCCCTGAAGCAGTGGCACAAAGGTTAGTAATGCCTCCTGTGCTGCCATCAACTCTAGAACGAGGAATCGCTCTCTTCCATCCTCCTTGAGAAACCTGGTCCTGACGGTGACCTTCCCAACCTCTTATGCCGTGTACACACGTGCTGACTTTTCGACCGGACTGGTGCAATGCCTCCACCCAGAACAGGGCCTCTGTGAACAGAGGGGATTTTCTTCCTGGGAAATGAACCAGTAATCTAAATAAAATAATTGGAAGCAGAAGAACTACTGCAACCAGCATAGAACATTAACCCTAAGCATATTGATACACACCAGTATAGAAATAATTCAAGCATTATATAAGAAGGGATTATCCACTTGACCTCTGGTAGATTTACCTCTCTGCATGACCATGCCATTTTTTTGCAACACAGCACTGTATTACTTTAACTGACAATTGCGCGGTCATTCAGCGCTGTACACAATTAAAATGGCTTTTTTTCCCCACAAATAGAGATTTTTTTTTGGTGGTATTTGATCGCCTCTGCGTTTTTCATTTTTCATGTGTCTATGGGAATGTTTGACCATTTTTCCAAAAGCGCATTTGTGAGGTCAGGCGCTTATGTTGGAGAAGGCCTGGCTCGCATTCTCCACTCTAATTCATCCCAAAGGTGTTCTGTCGGGTTGGGTGCAGGCCACTCAAGTTCCTCCACCCCAAACTTACTCATCCATGTCTTTATGGACCTTGCCTTGTGCACTGGAGCGCAATCATGTTGGAACAATTAGGGGCCAAGCATGAAATTATCCAAAATGTCTTGGTATGCTGACGCCTTAAGAGTTTCCTTCACTTGAACTACCCTGTTTCCCCCGAAAATAAGACCTAGCGTGATTGTCGGTGATGGCTGCACTATAAGCCCTACCCCCCAAATAAGCCCTACCCTGTTTCCCTGAAAATAAGCCCTACCCTGAAAATAAGACCTACAAGGACTTTAACTAGGGCTTCTTTAGAGGGTAGGGCTTATATTGCAGCCATCACCGACCATCACGCTAGGTCTTATTTTCGGGGGAAACAGGGTATGAGGCCAAGCCCAAGCCCTGAAAAACAACCCCGCAACATAATCCCCCCTCCACCAAATGATTTGGACCAGTGCACAAAGCAAGGTCCATAAAGACATGGATGAGTGAGTTTGGGGTGGAGGAACCCAATACCTTTTGGATGAATTAGAGCGGAGATTGCAAGCCAGGCCTTCTCGTTCAACATCAGTGCCTGATCTCACAAATGCACTTCTGGAAGAATGGTCAAACATTCCCATAGACACACTCCTAAACCTTGTGATCAGTATTCCCAGAAGAGTTGAAGCTGTTATAGCTGCAAAGGGAGGGCCAACTCAATATTGAAACCTACGGACTAAGACTGGCCATACACCTGTAGATTATCTGCAGATTTTCTATAATCAGATGGAAAAAGTGGAACAGATTCCTCCATCTACGCTGTACTGTGTGGATGGAAGAATCTCCCACTGGCCCAAGCTTCCATATCTTGCTAGTCGGCCCCACTGGCTCTCACAATACCTGAACATTCTGATTGGGTGCAGGCATTGTTTAGGTTGAGAGCCAGCGGGGCCAACTAGCAAGATACTGAAGCTTGGCCCAGATTCCTCCATCCACATAGCTTAGCATACATGGAGAAATCTGTTGCACTTTTTCCATCTAACCATAAAAAATCTGCAGATAATCTACAGGTGTATGGGCAGCTTAGGACTGGGATGCCATTAAAGTTCACGTGCGTGTAAAGGCAGGCGTCCAAATACTTTTGACAATATAGTGTATTTTAGATTTTCCCACACTTAGTCACCTGGACAGATTAAGAAGGTGAATCTCTCCAACTAGAGATGCCCTCATGAAGAGGACCTGCATTCCCTCGAAATGTGTGACAGTGATTGCTGTTTGCAGAAGCTATACCGTGCATGAAGTGCTGGCCTTTCTTCATGTTCTTCCCAGTGAGGACTCAGATATAGACATAAGGCTATAGACAATGGGTGGGGAGATACCAGCCCATATTTGACCAAGCTTGATGAGTGCTGGAGGCTGTGTCATTAAGTATTGATGCTCCCCTTCCCCCAGCAAATCCATGCAATTAAAGGTATAATTACAGTCAGAGGGTTGAACATAGCCAACCAAAGTCGACATAATACCTATCTATTGCCATTTGCTAAGAACAATGATCACTATAGTCACTTTTTTTTTACATTCAATTACTTATGGGACGAAGTACATGTAGTATTGCCCCATCTTCTTAGGTTCCCTATAATACCAGCTGTGAGGTTAGATGGGGCACCTTCCCTTGGTGCTCAGCCGTCCGACATTACAGGTAGCAAGGAGAAGGCTGCTTTGATAATGAGCACTTGTCTCCGGCTCCCAGGACAAGCCCAAGGCAAGCACTGGTATGAGGAATGCAGGGGGAGGGGAACGCATCATCTATTGCACTCAGCTCTCAATTTTTTTATTTGATCAACACAAAGCATTTTTATGGACTTTGTCAGCCCAGCCTAAATTTTCTTTTGCTGAACTACTCAATCTATCCCACTGGATTCCTATACATGCATACTCATTCTACGTTTCATCTGGCACCTTGTAGAAATCTGCGTCATGTGTGTTCATGCATTGGAATTCCCCACATGTGTGCAGACATGCCATGCTGGGGGTCTCTACCAGATATTCGGAAACAGAGTCATGTTTGTGCATCCGCAGAATCTCATGGTGTGCATGTGCCCTTCAGTACAACACTGCCACCTGAAAGTGTGGCATGGATATCCCAGGAGGCAGCAGGGATCCCAATGTCATTCACACCTAGGCTAGGAATCTGGAAGTGTTGGGTTGTTGAGCACACATCTGACCCCTGTACTCTCTGCATTACACACTCCTGACCCCTGCACTCTCTGCATTACACACTCCTGACCCTGTACTCTCTGCATTACACACTCCTGACCCCTGCACTCTCTGCATTACACACTCCTGACCCCTGCATTCTCTGCATTACACACTCCTGACCCCTGCACTCTCTGCATTACACACTCCTGACCCCTGCACTCTCTGCATTACACACTCCTGACCCCTGCGCTCTCTGCATTACACACTCCTGACCCCTGCACTCTATGCATTACACACTCCTGACCCCTGCACTCTCTGCATTACACACTCCTGACCCCTGCGCTCTCTGCATTACACACTCCTGACCCCTGCGCTCTATGCATTACACACTCCTGACCCCTGCGCTCTATGCATTACACACTCCTGACCCCTGCGCTATTTGCATTACACACTCCTGACCCCTGCGCTCTCAGCATTTCACACTCCTGACCCCTGCGCTCTCTGCATTACACACTCCTGACCACTGCGCTCTCTGCATTACACACTCCTGACCCCTGCACTCTCTGCATTACACACTCCTGACCCCTGCACTCTCTGCATTACACACTCCTGACCCCTGCACTTTCTGCATTACACACTCCTGACCACTGCACTCTCTGCATTACACACTCCTGACCCCTGCACTCTATGCATTACACACTCCTGACCCCTGCACTCTCTGCATTACACACTCCTGACCCCTGCACTCTCTGCATTACACACTTCTGACCCCTGCGCTCTATGCATTACATACCCCTCACCCCTGCGCTCTCTGTATTACACACTCCTGACCCCTGGGCTCTCTGCATTACACACTCCTGACCACTGCACTCTCTGCATTACACACTCCTGACCTCTGCACTCTGCATTACACAATCCTGACCCCTGCACTCTATGCATTACACACTCCTGACCCCTGCACTCTCTGCATTACACACTCCTGACCACTGCACTCTCTGCATTACACACTCCTGACCACTGCACTCTCTGCATTACACACTCCTGACCTCTGCACTACACAATCCTGACCCCTGCACTCTATGCATTACACTCTCCTGACCCCTGCACTCTCTGCATTACACACTCCTGACCACTGCACTCTCTGCATTACACACTCCTGACCACTGCACTCTCTGCATTACACACTCCTGCACTCTCTGCATTACACACTCCTGACCCCTGCACTCTCTGCATTACACACTCCTGCAATCTCTGCATTACACACTCCTGACCCCTGCACTCTCTGCATTACACGCTCCTGACCACTGCACTCTCTGCATTACACACTCCTGACCTCTGCACTCTCTGCATTACACACTCCTGACCTCTGCACTCTCTGCATTACACGCTCCTGACCTCTGCACTCTCTGCATTACACACTCCTGACCCCTGCACACTCTGAGTTATTCACTTCTGAGCCTTGTACCATACCTCACAACTTTCTAAGATGAGAATGAGGGACACCTATTAGCCAAAGTATGTAGGCATATAATACACCCCTTGCCACACATCCCTTAAAGCAGAATTATACAAAAATGATTGGTTAAATAGACAAGTACTTTTATTTATATATATCTATATTAGCTCTTGAAATTTACAAATGCAGCAATTTGAAATTGGGTGAAATGTTGAGCTCTATAAAACACTTTTTGATAGAAAAGTATTTCATTTTATATACAACTATATAGATCAGACCACAGTGAAGGACAAATGAGAAGGAAGGAGGGACTGAGGGACTTTGTTTCAAATGAGGGACAGTCCCTCGGAATCAGGGACAGTTGGGAGCTATGTTTTACTGCATGATATACACACATTCTGAGTCCTGCACTCTCTGCATTACCAATTCCTGACCCCTGCAGTCTCTGCATTACCAATTCCTGACCCCTGCACTCTCTGCATTACCAATTTCTGACCCCTGCAGTCTCTGCATTAGTCCCTTGTGACCCTGCACTCTCTGCAATACACAATCTTGACCCCTTTCCATCTTTGCTTTACACCTTTACACACTCCCAAACCTTGCACTATAGACACTATGTTGTACATTTCATACTCCTGACTACTGCACTCTGTATGCTGGGCTAAGGCTTTATATGACAAACTCCTGGCCACTGCACTCTAAGTTCATTATATATTCCTGAAGTTCTTCTTTAAGGTAGGCTGTGTATAGAAAAGTATATACTGTATGTAGGACTTTCATTCCCTAATACTAACCTGAGCTCCCTCTCAATCCAACGATGTCCACAAGAGCCTTGCCTCTCCAGGGACTCGCACTCCTAAATGGCTTTTGGCAGCAGCGGTAGCCACTGGCATTACCCACATGACCCAGATCTTTCCCAGCCTGTCTTCAGGGAATCTTAAGCAGGAGGAGCTTCTAGTCCTCTGCTGCTGGTCACATGTTCAGAATAAAAAATAAAATTAAAAAAAAACAGCCTTTGGAATACAGAGTAAAATAAATAATCAATATCAATAAATTGTCATACAAATATATATTTAAAATTAAATATTTATAATCTTTTGGCAACAACATGGTGTGGGCTGATTTCTGCCAGTCACAGGCTGTGTCACGCCCCTCCAGCCTGTTTCTTAGAATAAGAGGGAGGTAAAGCCTCCATCCATCTACATGTAATATCTCACTCCATTGTGTTAGCTGGTCAGTGGGCATGGAGGAGGAGGGAGGGAGTGGGCTGTCCTTTACCACTGTGTATACGCCCACATGTGTGACTCTATAGTCACATGGGCTGCTCAGATGTGATAGGAAGGAAATGCTCAGCATGGAAACTCACTGAAAACTGAGCATGTGCAGAGTTGCCCCCACAGCTACAAAATCCCTAGCTGAATTGGGGCCACGGACAGAAGGTGGAGATAGAAAACAGCAGGGTCAACCAGCAGAATACAGAAAACAAATCTCATAGTGACTGAATGAGTATGAACAGCATGTAATATACCATTTATTGTTAGTTTTTAATGATGTGGGTTTAGTAACGCTTTAAACCTCCCTTTACACTTGTACCTATAGGTAAGCCTAGAATAAGGCTTACCTACAGTATAGATACTGTAAATATCTCCTAAACGTGCGCCGTTTAGGAGGTATTTACAGTATACTGTGCTGATGCTGTCATCGGCCCATGCGCTCTGAAGAAATGGGCCGCATGTAGTTGCTTCAGTAGCGACTGGTGTGGTCAGCGGCTCCTGCGTGCATGCGTGGGAGTGGCATCACGCGGCTCTGGCCAGTCACAGAGCCGGAGTCCGTGGCCCCCGGAAGGAAAAGGGGTGAAGATGGATGTGGCCTGCAGCGGGGACAGCACGGGCTTCGTTTGCAGGTAAGTGTCACATAATGTGCTAGTATGTGATACATACTAGCACATTATGCCTTTACTTTGCAGGGGAAGGAGAAGAAACATTTTTTATCAAGGCTTTACTTCCTCTTTAACCACTTGCTGACCAGCCGCCGTCATTATACTGCGGCAGGTTGGCTTGTTCCCGCGAATCGCCGTAATTGTACGTCGGCTCCTTTAAGAGCCATAGCAGGCATGCACGCCCGCCTGGCGGGGAACCCGATGCACGTAGCCAGTGGCCGTGATTCCCCCCGACCACCTGAAATCGCGGACACGAGAGCCAGAATGGGGATTTGTGTGTGTAAACACACAAATCCCCATTCTGACAGGAGAGGAGAGACAGATCGTCTGTTCCTAGGAACAGCGATATGTCTCCTCCTCTAGTCAGTCCCATCCCCCCACGGTTAAGCCTCCATACCTGATTGGATTTTCGGCAGACAAAGCGCCAGACTTTTGTCTGAAGGGCGTGTGCCAGGAACTTGTCTTGGATACAAACGTTACACAATTGTCGGTCAACAAACACGAACGTAGTGACGTACTACGAGGAATTTCAGCTCTTGAGCGCCACCCTTTGGGCACCTTCTGCTAATGTTGTGTTTGGTGAGCATTGATTCCGAGCATGCGTGTTTGTACTTTGGACTTTTGTCCATCGTACTTGTGTACACACGATAGGAAAATCTGACAACAGTCTGTTGTCTGCCGAAAATTTACTAGCCTGCCCTCCAACATTTGTCGGCAAAAAGATGGACAACAATTGTCCGATGGAGCGTACTAACGGTTGGATTTTAGGCAAACAGTCTGTCATCACACAATTCCCGGCCGGAAATCCGATCGTGTGTACGAGGTTTTAGAAACACACGTGAGAGAACCCATTTAACCCCTTGATCGCCCCCCCTAGTTTAACCCCTTCCTTGCCAGTGACATTTACATAGTAATCAGTGCATATTTATAGGACTGATCGGTGTACAAAAGTCAATGGTCCCAAAAATGTGTCAAAAGTATCCGATCTGTCCGCCGCAATGTCGCAGTCCCACTAAAAATTGCAGATCGCCTTCATTACTAGTAAAAAAAAATAAAAAAAATAAAAATAGTAAGGACTGGCAAGAGAGATATTACTTTGACCTACCCTAACGGCGTCATTTATTTTTTCTTTTCTGATCATCCTCTATATCCCTCAATGCACTCCTCTCTTCTCTATGACAGATTTTCCCAATCAGGGTTTTGTGTAGGACTTGGGTTCCTCCAGAGGTTGCTTAGAGGTACCTTGAGCAATAAGCAAATTTTGCCTCTCCAGTAAGAAACTTTGTATACCAATGATCTTTTTTTTTAGCTATCTGTAAATAGGGTATTCTTCCCAATGACCACAAATGTAAAGAGCTTCCTCCTAGTGACCACCACACTTATGAGCTGTAGATACAATAACTATTAGTAGGGGTTCCCTGAGACTGGAAAGTTATTTAACGCTTCCCGTCCCCCGTAAAGTGAAATAACTGGGGGGGAGCACTCTCGTTCTGGGAAGATGTCATAGGATGTGCTCCCATTCTTGCCGTGTATGTGTGTTCGGGGGGTGCGCAGCGTGGCGATCGGTGAACACAGTGCGTCGCCGATCACGGTAAAGAGTATGATGTAGGCTCTTTACCATGTGATCAGCTGTGTCAAATCACAGCTTATATCACAGTGTAAACAGGAAATGTCAGTTATCGGCATTCCTCATCTCACGCTGACAGTGGGTGAGGAAAGCCGGTAAGTGACATTACTCAGCGGAGACATCGGCACTTACAGTCAGGGCATTGATCATCAGTGCCAATCAGTGATGCCTGTCAGTGCCCACCAGTGCTGCCAATCAGTGCCCAACAGTGATGCCTGTCAGTGCTGCCTTTCAGTGCCATCAGTGATTCCATCCATCAGTGCCGTCCATCAATGCCACCTATCAGTGCCACCTATCAGTGTTCATCAGTGCCGCCTATCCGTGCCCATAAGTGTTGCCTATCAGTGCCCATTAGTGAGGCCTATCAGTGTCTATCAGTAATACTTGTCAAAGCCCACCAGTGCTGCCAATCAGTGCCCAGCAGTGATGCCTGTCAGTGCCCATCAGTGCCGCCTTTTAGTGTAATCAGTGATGCTGTCTATCAGTGCCACCTATCAGTGCCCATCAGTGATACCTGTCAATGCCTGCCAGTGCTGACAATCAGTGCCCATCAGTGATGCCTGTCAATGCCTGCCAGTGCTGACAATCAGTGCCCATCAGTGATACCTGTCAATGCCTGCCAGTGCTGACAATCAGTGCCCATCAGTGATGCCTGTCAGTGCCCATCAGTGCTGCCTTTTAGTGCCATCAGTGATGTTGTCTATCAGTGCCCATCAGTGCCACCCATCATTGCGGCCTATCAGTGCTCATCAGTGATACCTGTCAATTCCCACCAGTGCTGCCAATCAGTACCCATTAGTGATGCCTGTCAGTGCCCATCAGTGCTGCCTTTTGGGGCCATCAGTGAAGCTGTCTATTAGTGCCACCCATCAGTGCTGCCTATTAGTGACTATCAGTGCCTCCTATCCGTGCCCATAAGTGTTGCCTATGAGTGCCCATCAGTGCCGCCTAACAGTGGGCATCAGTGCTGCACATTTGTGCCTCCTCATCAATGCCCATCAGTGACACCTCGTCAGTTGCTTTCATTTCAGCCTCATTAGTGCCCATCAGTGCAGCCTATCAGTGCCCATCAGTGCTGCATATTAGTGCCTCCTTATCAGTGCCCATCAATGCCACCTCATCAGTGCCCATAATTTCAGCCTCATTAGTGCCCATCAGTGCAGCCTATCAGTGCCCATCAGTGCTGCATATTAGTGCCTCCTTATCAGTGCCCATCAATGCCACCTCATCAGTGTCCATAATTTCAGCCTAATTAGTGCCCATCAGTGCAGCCTCATCAGTGCACATCAGTGAAGGAGAAAAATAACTTACTAAATAAAAAAACAGTAGTGATTAAATACCATCAAAAGAAAGCTCTATCTGTCTCAAAAAATGATAAAATGTTTGTTTGTGCGACAGCACCAAAAGCTGAAAATTGGCCTGGGCAAGAAGGGGTTGAAACTCCTGGGTAGGTAAGTGGTTAAAGGGTTCCTCCAAGGTAAAAAGGTGGAGAAAGGTTGGTCTATAAAAACTTCCATGAGCCAATGATATAACATATAAGAACGGAAACAAAAATGAAACAAGAACACATTTCTTACAGCAAACATTATATGTTAACAAGCGACTACATAACAGAAAATGTGCCCACTCCTAATAGGTCTCAGTTTATGAACAGATAACCTTTACTAGTCAGGTCCTGTACGGAACAAACTAGGAACATGAATAACCTGAAATACAAAGTTCTGGCAGATGTTGATCCTGTAGGATGTGTGTTCCTTTGGTAGTAGACGGCAGCCAATGTTCTCCACAATGACAGTGTTCAGCAGACAAGCACCAGAGCTACCCTGTTTCCCCGAAAATAAGACCTAGCGTGATTGTCGGTGATGGCTGCAATATAAGCCCTACCCCTCAAATAAGCCCTAGTTAAAGTCCTTGTAGGTCTTATTTTCAGGGTAGGGCTTATTTTCGGGAAAACAGGGTAGGGATTATTTGGGGGGTAGGGCTTATATTGCAGCCAACACCGACAATCACGCTAGGTCTTATTTTCGGGGAAACAGGGTAATACTCTTATTTTGTAAACTAGTGTGCTCTAATGTTGACCGAGATTGAATGCTAAGTACATCCAAAATTACATTTCAGTTTTGGATAAATGCCAGAAGGACCGAATCGCACGCTTTCTTTTTATTTCTCTCAAGGACCCATTGCTGAGATGTCTGCAGCTCAAATCCTGACTCTGCACATGTGACAGACATTACAAGGAAAATCTCATTCACTGTCCCTAGATTCCCCATTTATTTTTCACCATACAATTCAGTACAATACAGACTCCCTTGCTTGCCTTTATAGTGGCCATGGCTTTTGGGGGGGGAGATCAGAACCTGGAGACACCACTGAGGTCATCAGATTGAAGATAAGAAAAGCTAGTAAAGCTGTTATCTTATTTTTTAATTAAAAAAAGTGTGTTTTTTCCAAAAAATTGCGCTTGTAAGATCGCTGCGCAAATACGATGTGACATAAAGTATTGCAATGACCGCCATTTTATTCTCTGGGGTGTCTGGGAAAAAAAAATATATATATATACTTATTATAACTTATTCTCTCTGGAGAAGAGACGCTTGAGAGGGGATATGATTTCAATATACAAATACTGTACTAATGACCCCACAATAGGAATAAAACTTTTTCGCAGAAGAGAGTTTAACAAGACTCGTGGCCACTCATTACAATTAGAAGAAAAGAGGTTTAACCTTAAACTACGTAGAGGGTTCTTTACTGTATAAGCGGCAAGGATGTGGAATTCCCTTCCACAGGCGGTGGTCTCAGCGGGGGGCATCAATAGCTTCAAGAAACTATTAGATAAGAACCTGAATGACCACAACATACAGGGATATACAATGTAATACTGACATATAATTACACACATAGGTTGGACTTGATGGACTTGTGTCTTTTTTCAACCTCACCTACTATGTAACTATATATATATATATATATATATACATATATATATATATATATATATATATATATATATATATATATATACATATATATATACATATATATACATATATATACACATATATATACACATATATATATATACACATATATATACACATATATATAAAATATTTTGGGGGTTCTAAGTAATTTTCTAGCAAAAAAAAATATTTTACCTTGTAAACAACAAGTCTCAAAAAGAGGCTCGGGGCTTAAATTGGTCATGCAGAGGGGATAGTTTGTTTTTTGTTTTTTCTCAACAAACATGGAGTTACATTTTAAGTAATTTCACAAACCAGTGTTTATCATTGGGTAAATTTACTCTCTGGGTATGTCAGCTTTTCCAGGGATCCTTATTAAAGTGTTAATAAGCCCAAAACAGTAATATCAGTCTATATATGCAGTAAAGCATGCTTGTTATACCCACTGTGGAACCTAAGGGGTTAATTGTCTGCATTGTGTAAAAAGGCTGTTTGATACTGTCTCCTCTGATCCTCACCTTCTTCCAGTGTCCCCAATGCATCTCCGGATATTCATCTCCAGATAGTACAGAGGGTAAGGGACAAGCACATGCTCCGTTTTGTGTGTATTGCTTGAGAGTTTTTTTTCTTAGGAGAGTGCATGTGATCAGCATAGGGGCAATCAGCACTGTCCAGACAGAGGATCAAGGAAGGGTACTGCATCCTCACAGGACATATAGAGCAGTATGAAAACTCCTCCTTCAAGCTTTAGGCTCGATTCACATCTATGCATGTTGCTTTTGAGCGTTTTTGGAGTTTTTTTTTGTGATGCTTGCCACATTTTCGAGCAGCGTTTTTGTAGCGTTTTTGCGGCGTTTTTGCCACGTTTTGTGGTTTTTTTTTTACCGTTTTTTTTAGACTGCACTTGCGTTTTTGATGCTGGTCCATTGAATTCTATTACATGCAAAATGCTGCATTTTGCATGAAAAAAAGTCCCTGACCCTTTCCAAAAATGCAGAGGTACAAAAAGGCATTGATGTGAACATGTTCCATAGGAACCCATGTTAAAAAATTCCCATGCATTTCTGCAAAATGCATCAAAAAACGCGCTAGTGTGAATGGAGCCTTAACCAGTCACTGATAGAAGTCATAAGACTGCTATATACTGCTGATGAGAAAAGGTATTTATCAGTTTATATTTACTAAAACTATTGAATTTCCATGTTCTGTGTACTGTGGGAAACCAGATATAGTGAATGCAGGGACCTGGGTTTAGCACTTTAAGGTTTGACAGACATAAGTAAATTATGTTGGATAACAAACCTAATATCTCAGACAACTGCATATATGGCCCAATAATCCCACAGTTAGGTTGGGTCCTTGCAATTTTCAAGTTCAAGGCTAGAGATACACTATGTTACCAAAAGTATTGGGACACCTGCCTTTACACGCACATGAAGTTTAATGGCATCCCAGTCTTCGTCCGTAGGGTTAAATATTGAGTTGGCCCACCCTTTGCTGCTTCAGCTCTTCTGGGAAAGCTGTCCACAAGGTTTAGAAGTGTGTCTATGGGAATGTTTGACTATGTATGCCAGAAGCACATTTGTGAGGTCAGGCACTGATGTTGACGAGAAGGCCTGGCTCTCAGTCTCCGCTCTAATTCATCCCAAAGATGTTCAACACGAATGGTGCACAGTCATGTTGGAACAGGAATGGGCCATCCCCAAACTGTTCCCACATAGCTGGGAACATGAAATTGTCCAAAATATCTTGGTATGCTGATGCCTTAAGAGTTCCCTTCACTGGAACTTTCTGTTATCCCTGTGAGTATCTACACCTGGGTGGTATATTGCTTTCTATTGGATAACTGGTGAGAAGAGGTATGCCCCAAAGTTGTCTACTCTGAAGTTGTCTACCTTGAAGTTGTGAAAGCAAAGCTCTGAAAATTTGTTGGACTCACCTCTTTTTCCTACCAATTGCCTATCCATTGAACTGGTACCTGGCCCAGCCGGAAAGAATGCGGGGTGATGTGTTGGGCATGGCAACGTATATGTACTGGTAAAATGTACACTATATTTTTCCCACCAGGAGCAGAGACTCACACTAAGATAAATATAGGCAAGAGGCCTGTTGGTGGTACCTGGGAATGAAACAATACACCCTTGTTCTAATGGCTCTGCCTACAACTTGCAAAGTTAACAGCGTATTTGTCTTTAGTAAATCAACCCCAATGGTCCTTTGTCTTGACCACGATATTTGAGAGGGTGGTGTTTGCTGAAGCCATTAGCATACATTACTACAAAGATGGCGTTACCACAAAAACTACATTACTACGTAGGTGAAGTTGAGCAATGGTTCCAATTCCAATAAAATTCCACACTACTTCTCAGGCACGTGTATAAAATAATTATTATGCAACACACAGCTAATTTAATTTCATGTGATGGCATGCTTCTCTTCTGACTCATTCTTAGGAATTTAAATTCAGTCATCTACTATTGCTGAACAATGAAGACACTTGTGTTGGGAAAACTGAAAATGTATTCAAATACTTACCGTAATTTTCCTTTCCTGATAGACTCCATGACAGTCTATGTGTGGGTTAACCCCGCCCCCTCTCCAATGCTATAGGACCCCACTCCCATAAATTTGAGCTCAACGCTAGAGACTGCTTTCCGTAATTAGCCAACTCTTGACCAACGGGTGGGACCTCTGTCTGCCATGGAGTCCATCAGGAAAGGAAAATTACGGTAAGTATTTGATAATACATTTTCAGTTTTCCTGACAGACTCCATGGCAGCTTACATGTGGGAAATAAAGAGCCAGTCCACACGGGTGGGTATGCTAAACAAAGAAAATTTTAGTTTAACCCGTCAACCGACAGGATTCTTAAACCAAAGTTCACAGAAGATAGAGAAGCAGGCTGTATACAGTAATGTGACATAAAGGTATTAATGGAGGCCCATGAGGCCGATTTGCAGATGACGTCTGGAGCCACATGCCTGGCTGCTGCCCACAAAGCCGCCATACCCCTGGTGGAATGTGCTGTCACCGCCTCTGGAGGAGGCAAGCCCTTAGCCCTATAAGCCTGCTGAATGGACTGGACAATCCTGGAGGCAATCGTTCTGGTCAAAGCTAGCTTCCCTTTATTACTGCCAGAGTGCAAGACAAACAAGTAGTTGGAGCGTCTAAAGGAGGAAGTAACTTGCAGGTATTCCTTCAGTAATTCACCTACATCCAGAGGATGTGCATCGGTGGAACCTTGGGCCCTAAATGTAGGTAGGACAATTTCTCAGTTTTCATGGAACACTGAGGTGACTTTCGGGTTTGAGCCGAGCATAGGGATGAGGACCACCCGGTCTGGGAAGAAAGTAAAAAATGGTTCTTCATGACCCAAGGACCCGATCTCAGAAAGCCTTTTGGCTGAAGTGACAGCAACTAGGAAGGCAACTTTTTCAGAAAGGTCTTTGACAGAAAGCAGAGTGGACCCCAAGGTACTTGAGACAGACAGTGAGTCAAGGACAAGGGGAAGATCCTATTTGGGGAATCTCTGTCTTCTTTGGGGCCTGAGTCTTGCTGCCCCACGGAAGAACTGCCGGATTAGAGGATGAAGGGCCCATGATGTTCCAGAGAGGGCCGACAAGGCCGAGACTTGGACCCTTAGGGTGATGATGGATAGAGACAGATCTAGGCCGGATTGGAGGAAACTCAGGATATCCTGAACTCCTGGATCTCTGAACGATCTGCCCGTAGAGAATGAAAATTCTATGAACTTAGCCCATATTCTTTCATAAACCTTATTGGTGCTTGCCTTTCTCAAGCTCATGAGGGTGGAAATCACTCTTGAAGCGCACCCGAGAGATTCCAGCCTCTCCCTCTCAAGAACCAGACCATCAGTCTCAATATCACCGGGACAAGGGTGCAGGACTGCCCCCTGAGAGAGAAGGTTCGGCCTGAGAGGGAGAGGCACCGGAAGCTGAGCTGGATCAGGAGGGGAAACCATAGCCTGTTCGGCCAATAAGGTGCTATCACCACCACTTCGACCGCTTCCATTTGGAGTCTCCGAAGAAACTTGAAGATGATCAGGAGTGGGGGAAAGGCGTATGCCCTGTTGAAGCTCCATTGATCTGACAGAGCATCCACTCCAAAGGCTTGGCTGCAATGGCCCCAAGTGTAATACTTCTTGATTTTGAATTTGCAGGGGGATGCAAATAGGTCCACTTCCGGAATGACTCCCAAAGACAGAATCCATTCAAACGTCTGCACATGAAGAGATCACTCCTTGTTATCCAACTGTGTGCGGGACAGGAAGTCCGCTTGGACATTCTGAACTCCAGGGAGGAAAACCGCTGAAATGTTGGCCAGGTTCTTCTGCGCCCAGGACATGATGGGCTCGACTTCTGATGAGGGCCACCACGGCTAGAAGAACTTTCGAAAAGACTCGGGATGAGGATGTCAGCCCGAAAGGGGCCAGAATTCTTGGTGGAATCCTTTTTCCACAGGCACATGAAAATAGGCATCTTTCAAATCGATTGAGATTAGCCAATCGCCTGGCCGCATTGCTTGTTGGATGGTAGACAAAGTCTCAATTTTGAATCTTTCGGATATTATAAACTTGTTTAGGTAAGTTAAGTATATCACGGGGCGCCATGAACCATTTTTCTTCTGCACAAGGAAGAGACGGGAGTATACCCCCTGAATCTCTTTGATTTTTAGAACAGACACTGCGGCTCCCTATAGTATCAGAGAATCCACATAGGACAGTAACACCTGCTTCTTTTCTTCTGACCATGGTAGCACGGTGGAAATAGATCTGATGGAAGAGTACTGACGAAAGGACCATGTGTGACCTGTGGAGACCGTGTTGGTGGTCCAGAAATCCGAGATTGAGGCCACCCAGACGTGCCGGAAGAGAAGCAAACGCGCCCCCACCCGACCCGCCTGGGCGGGCCCAATCTCAAAATGACTTAGCTGGCTCTCGTTCGCTGAACGCCTGACTCTTATGCCCCGTACACACGGTCGGATTTTCCGATGGAAAATGTCCGATCGGAGCGTGTTGTCGGAAATTCCGACCGTGTGTGGGCGCCATCGGACATTTTCCATCGGATTTTCCGACACACAAAGTTGGACAGCAGGAGATAAAATTTTCCGACAACAAAATCCGATCGCGTCAATTCCGACCGTGTGTGGCCTGTTCCGACGCACAAAGTGCCACTTTGCTCAGAAGAAATTCCGACACGGGACAGCTCGTTCTGGTAAACTTAGCGTTCGTAATGGATAAAGCACTTTCGTCACGCTGCAATGTAAAAAATGGTTTAATACAGCGCACTCTCTTCTTCTTTATAATGTGACAAGAATTAAGTCGTTTTGATGCTCATATTCACACACACTTCTCACAAAGTTTTTTTGTTACTATTTATCGGGATTCCCTCAATATATTTTGATTTCTCACATCTGACAACATATTTTTTATTTTATTTTTTTTACTTTAATGTAGAATCTTTTTTTGTGTTTCTCTTTTTATTTTTTATTTTTTTTTTGGTGATTTTGATTTGTATTCCCGAAAATGTTTGTGTGTTTTTTGTGACAAGTTCCCACAACACCATTGATATGTTGTTCTATTTAATCTGTAGGAGGAGATTGTTTGGTATTTGTTGTCCCTTGTTAATTTCACATTGTACTTTAGAAATGTACCTGAATACTCACCAACAAACTGTCCTTTTTGGATGAAAACACACACAGGAGAGTAGGATTTACCTAAAAAATATTTTATTAAGGGGTCACAACTATAAACAAAGAGGGAGGCAACGCTGGAGAAACTGCAGAAGTGGGCGAAGCCTTGGACTCCCAGGGCAGACATCAATTATTTAAAAGCAAAATTGGTGGCCTGAGGAGTCCTTATCTAAGGGAGGGCAGTCTGGTCCAGAAGTCCCAGAGATCCGGAAAGCAGCAGATGACATCTGTGTCCCCAGGTTGTGGTCATACGAGAGACTGCAGCTTCTGTCAGACCAGACTGAACCCAGGGTCATCACTCACAGGTCTTCTTTCCACGCTTCCTTACAGGCTTTGGCTGTGGTGGTGGAGTTGTGGCAGCAGGAGGAGGAGGAGGATCGTCCCTCTCCATGACAATCGTCTTGGGTGTCAGTTCCCCACTCTCCCCCTTACGAAGGACTTTATAAATCAGGTCCTCAGAAATCTTGCGTTGGCCCTCCTGCATGCCCAGCAATTTGGTGGCAGCCATGCAGGCAAAGGCCTCTGCAGGACTGGGGAAGGCTCTGAGGGACGCCGAAGCCTCCTGGATCAGCCTGTACGCTGAATCCTGCACAGGACTGGGAGTGGCCTTCCTGGCCCTTTTATATGGCAGGCGGAGGGGAGGGACCTGAGACTCAGTCAGGCTGCGACTGGTCCCAGGCTTCTCTTGGCTGACACTTAGCCCCGCCTCCTCCTGGCTGCCACTAATCCCCGCCTCCTCCTGGCTGACACTAATCCCCGCCTCCTCCTGACTGCCACATTCCACAGCCTCCTCCTGGCTGAGGTCTTCCTGTGTATGAAAAAGGGACATAGTTTTAGTATTGTTTTCATCAATCACACACAATTTTCACCTCCTGACTGCTGCAAATTCAATGTTAACAAATATAACAGACTATCCTTCTGAGCCCAGCATTTTGCATTCTTGTCCCAATTATTTTTGCCCACTACTGTCTATTGATATGTAAAACACTTTTTTTAATCAGCAATTAGTGATCAATAATAACATCTAATAAACATAATTTATTTATTGCCCAGAAATCTGTAGAGGAATGCTATACCTGACTCCAGCTGGGCTCCTCCACTTCTTCCTGGCTGGAAGGCCCAGGTTGGACATCAGAAGCCTCAGCTGGTATGGAAGGAAGAGTGGAAGGAAGAGTAGAGAGGGATTCCCTGACTTCAGTGTGGTCTGACAGAAATCGCAGTCTCTCATAGTACCAGAGCCTGGGGACATAAACATCATCTGCTACAGCTCCGGACCTCTGGGAATCCGTGACCTTCTTGCAATCCCTAAGATAAGTGCTCCTCAGGCCACCAATTTTAGCTTTTAAATAAGGGATGGTTGCTGTGGGGACCACCGGCGTCACCAACTCCAGCAGTTTCTCCAGCGCTGCCTGCCTCTTCTGTTTGTGGTTATAGTGGGGGTGTCTCACCTGCCACAGACAGGGCAGCTCTCTGTACTTGTCAATAAACAGGGGCAGGAAATTGTGGTCGTTGAACCCATCCATTTTCTCTGCAAGACACAACACAAGACAAACCCTAATGTCAGGCCAAACTCCCCTAATCTTGTTACAATATAGGCTTCAATTTCGAAGCAGTATAGGCCCAAGTTTAGATCCTACCTTCGTTAGCACGATCGGCGTCTCCGATGCTCCTTCCTCCGCTCACAGATCGTACGTAAGACGCGCGCGTTACGATTTATACACACTGCGCATGCGTATAACTCCGCCCGCCCCTGACGTTCTTTCTATTCTATTCCCCGCCCCTTTTTGTTCGGCGCAGTGGAGGAAGAGCACATGGTGGAGAGACAGCAGGATAGTGCTAATTACAGCAACGAGGAGGAGGAGGAGGAGGAAAGGCTGGAGCCTGAAACGTCCCGATCCAGAAGGAGATTAAAGGACTCAAATATGTCCTTTGGGGAGATGTTGGAAATGGTGGACATCCTGAAGAAGGCCGACTATGATGGAAAGTATGGGCCTTACCCCAACCACAATGTCCGAAAGGCCAAGATCATGGCGAAAGTGGTCAGGAGTCTGCAACGGAAATTCGGGGTACGACGATCGAAAGATGAGCTCAGGAAGCGGTGGTGAACATGAGCAGTACAGAAAGATCCGGAGAGTGCTGCAAAAAAGTAAGTAGTTGTGCTGTGTTCCTATTGTTCTTGTGTTTATTACGTTCGTGCTGCTCCATGTGCTTTTAGGAACTGTTGTACAGTTTAAAATGGCAACTTTCATGTTCATGGGCACATTATTCGTTCGGATCACACATTTTTTTTTTCGGACTATAAAATACCATTGTTTAGCCCATATGCATTTGGCCACCATTTTGAGGCCCTATACTTGTCTTCAAAGAATTGGGTTGTGTAGATGGCTTTGTTACTAGAATTAAATGAAAACTAGATTCTGTGTAAGGAGAGGACACTGAGCAGCTGTTTTCACATCTGGACACTGGAGCACTAGTGTGGGACACAAGAACACCATTTTTATTAGGGGGGCCACACAGGTGCTCCAGTGTATACTATAGGGGGGGTCTCCATCTGTGAAGCTTGTACAAAACAGGTAAAGTATTGCAGGTTGACAAAGGACACTAAAAAAGCTACATCTTGGAACTCTGCTAAAATAGATCATTGTACCCCACTTCCAAACAATGTTTCATCTTTAGAGTTCTGCCATCAAATATCTGTGCGCTAATTATACCATTTTTGTTTTACATAGGGGAGAAAAGACTCGGAGGACACCCCTCATCCGAGGAGACCAGAGCCCCCCCCCCTCCCCTCTGGAAGAAGGGGAAATCCCAACACAAGCTGAGCAGGAGGAAGAAGATGTGGTGGAAGTAGTCACCACAACAGGTGAGTGTCTGCGACCACAGGCTCAGATAAGAGATGGATGGCGGCATTTTTTTTAGACCTAATTTATTTTGGGTTTCCTCTCTTTTTAGGTGATCGTGAGGTTGTGGATGAAGATCCTTTCACATCCGAAAGTGCCCAGATCCTGATCGGGGAGATCATGGGGTGTAATTTACAATTGGAAAACATCAAGCAAAACATCAATGATGTTATTCCAAAATATAAAAACATCATTGATGTTTTGGGGCGAGTTTAAAGCCCCTCCAAATCACTTTCTTTTTTTGTCTGCTACAATGTGCGAAATGTTTTTGTGATTTTTCCCAAAGCCAAATTTGGAGGATGCACACAGTGTGCCAACATGTGCTATCTGCCATCACGGGAGATCAATGGATGCGTTTTGGGGGTGCAACCCCTTCCTCAATAATAAAGTAGCGGTGAGGAAGGGCTTTCTCCCCCAAAACACGTCCCTTGATCCCCCATGATGGCAGATAGCACATGTTGACATTGGGAAATTTGTGTGCATCTTCCAAATTTGGCTTTTCCAGGGGTGATTTCCCCCCATCTGAACGCTATATCAAACACAGTTCCTAAATACTCATGTCTGATATTGCCTTCAAGTTCTACCAAATGTGAACTTTGTAAGATCAAGATTAGTGTCTTTCTTGTGGGTTTTACACAGGCCTGTTTTCTATAAAATGCACATTTTGATTTTGGATAATGACACCACAAAATATGTTATACAACAAACATGTCGGTTTGTCAGAAAAACCTTTGGTAAATGCACATGTGATTGTGCTGGTATTAAAAAGATTGTTCATCAAGAATGTGTGGATTATTGTCTCAACGCTACAACACTTTTGGGGTGATGTAATTGTTGTTTGAAGAGAAAATGGGGGTAATTTCCTAAGGGCAAATCCACTTTGCACTACAAGTGCAGTTTCAGTGCAGTTGCAAGTGCACTTGTAGTGAAAAGTGTCTTTGCATTTAGTAAATAACAGCCAACAGTGCTTTGTATAAGGTTACACAATCACGACATTTTCTGGACTCCACACATTTCTGTCAGGGTCATCTCAAACAAACACAAGCAGTAAATGTCCACAAAGAAGAGCCTGGGGGGAGATGCCTGTCGAGAACTTGAGGTCCTGCAGGCTTCTCCCTGTGGCCAAATACCGCAGGGTAGCGACCAACCTCTGCTCCGGAGTGATGGCTTGCCTCATGCAGGTATCCTGCCTGCTGATATAGGGGGTCAGCAAAGCCAACAAACGGTGAAACACGGGGTCCATCATCCTGAGAAAGTTCCTGAAATCATCAGGATTATTCTCACGGATCTCACGGAGCAAAGGCATATGACAGAACTGGTCACGCTGAAGCAACCAATTCTTGGTCCATGAACTCCTCCCCACCCTGTTCATGGACTGGACTTGTGTCAAGGTCAGGACCCCAACACCAAGCCCCCGCACAGCACGAACTGTACGAGGAGTACGCATACGAAACATGGCTAGAAAACGGTCGGCTGCTCAGAACGAAGTAACAAAACGCACTGAAGAACAGCAAGGCCTGTGAAGAGCGACCTGAAAAACAGCAACGAGCGGACAAGATCGCACAGAAAACTCCGATACGAACTGACTGCACGCACTGAAGAGCAAATACAAACCCACAAGCACAAACTGAACGGCAGAAAACGATCTGAAAGCCACGAGTCTGAAAAAGCACGAATCGTCTCTCACCAAACTTTTATTAACACGAGATTAGCAAAAGGAGCCCAAAGGGTGCCTCGCTTGGTTCTGAACCGGCCTTTTCTAGTCTCGTCGTACGTGCTTGACGTCACCGCGTTCTTGGCGATCGGATATTCCGACAACTTTGTGCGACCGTGTGTAGGCAAAACAAGTTTGAGCCAACATCCGTAGGAAAAAATCTGAGGATTTTGTTGTCGGAATGTCCGATCAATGTCCGACCGTGTGTACGGGGCATTAGCAGATTTTTGGAAGTAAGTCTGACCTCTGTTCCAATTTCTTCTGAAATCCCTGCCGGGCCTGTAGGAGTGTGCTTCCCTTAAATGCTCAGTACTGCATCTTCTGCGCTGGGGTTTCTTCTGACCAAACAGATGCCTATCCTGGGGTAGGAAGCCTGACTTCCCAACTGTGGCTCGGGCTATAGTGCTATCCAGCCTGTTACCAAACAACGAGGGCCCTTCAAAGGGAATCTTACACCAGGCTTAGATGCTGGATCAGCAAGCCAAGGGCGAAACCATAAGGCCCGCTTAGCCATGACCGAGGTTCGGAAGGCCCTTGCCTACTACAATTCCTGGACTGCCGAACCCCTATCTAGTTCCTCTGAGACATATCTGAGTACAGAGTCCACAATTTCTGTTCAGGCTTCCATAGCCTTGGACATGGCTGCGAGGGCTAAGACAGGTTTGCAAGCCATACCAGCTAACCTGTAAATTCTTTTGAGATCTAGGTCTATTCTCCTCTCAAGCCCCTCCTTGAAAGATACAGCATCTTCTAATGGAAGAGTGACGTGTTTAGCCAGTCGCATCAGAACTGCGTCTACGAGGGGAGCGTTTTCCAGATATTTCACTTTCTCTGCCTTGAAGGGGTATAATCTGGAAGTTTTGCTTAGCATAGAAGTCTTCTTATCTACCTTGCTCCACTCCTCATCGATAATATCCTTCAATTCAAAAAGGAGCGGAAAATTGGAACGTTCCTTTCCCAGATGTTTAAAGAACTTCCTCTGCTTAGCTGGAGGAGTGGAAGGATCTTCCCACTTAAGGGCCTCTTTGACCGCCTTAATTTGTGGAGAAACCAGGGTGAAGTCAAAGGCACCGACAAATTCATCTCCCTCCAATTCGCTATCTGAAGAGCCGGGGGAGGCATTATAAGGCTGGAATGGGCCCGGATCGTCCTGGGCCTCGTCAGCCACAGAGCCAGATAAAGTGGTGGACTGGCTCTGCGTGCGGGTTGTACCCCATTCCTTTAGGGATTGCTGCACCACACGCTTAACAAGAGACTCCATTTGTTGGTTCTCTGTGTCTTTCTCCCCAACCGCCTGGACATAGCATGGATCACAGAGTGACTTGCCCTCCGGGTTTCGTGTCCCACATCGCCAGCAGGCTCTGCGATCAGAGCGGCTGTCATGGCGGTGGGTGTGGTGTCTGGAGGAGGAATGGGAACATCTCCTCTGTTGATGGGTCCTAGACGGAGAGTCACGTCTGTACCTAGATGAGGAAGGTTGACGTTGCGGCCTGGCAAGATCCCTGTTGTCCTGGACAATAAACTGGTGACCCGACCTGGAAGGGATAAAAAGGAGAAGGGCAGAAAACACATCGCTTTAGGGAATACAATCATCCCACGTGAACCTGGCCCCCTCCCCTCACACACTCCACGTACCATGAGGGCTGGCCTTATGAAGGCGGTGAATTGAACATGGCACCATGGCGGACAATCGGTGATGATCCTGCAGCTTGTAGGAACACACAAACGTCCTGGGAGAAGGAGAGCAAATAGCATGCAGCTTGCCCTTTAAGAGCCATCTTCGCCCCCCCCCCAGGCCAGCTTACCTTAACCTGGGAACCCTGGTGCATGGAGGAGCTGTCGCAAGGTGCCCACAGTATGACAGGAGCTCACAGGGATTTAAATATCCCCGCCAAAATTACGTCACCGCCATGTCTAGCGCGCCTTCACGACTGCGCGGCCGTACTGCGCAAGCGCAAAACCAAGCCTCGGTTTCACCTGAGAATTGTGCATGCGCAGAAGTGCGCTGGAGCCATGACCCAGAAGAGGAAGCCGCGTCCTGGAATGCACCTGCGTTACAGGCACCAAAGAGGAGAGAGAAGGGGAAAGGGGAGACAAACATAAGCATAAAAACAAACACTTTCTGCCATGGAAGAACCTTCAGACCTACCAGCCGATCTGCTCCTGGGCATAGAGAGGCCGTCCCTACCACAGGACATAGAGGCCGAGAGCCACGCACCCACCCATGGCTGGGTCCTGGGCTGTCCTGACACCATTAGAAGGTATGCCCGGCATCAACCTCAATCGATTGGACCTCCGTAAATGTAAGTGTATTGTTTGCAGGTCCAATGAGGAGGACAAAAAAAAACGCAGTCCCTATCGGTGAGCTCAAATTTATGGGAGTGGGGTCCTATAGCATTGGAGAGGAGGCGGAGTTGACCCACACGTAGGCTGCCATGGAGTCTATCAGGAAAAAATAACTTTCCTGCCTGTTGGAAACGATATGGAACACATGGACCAATAATGCAACGTACATGCGGCCAGACTTCACAACAGAAAAAGTCCGATGGGAGCTTTCGGACGGACATTCCGACCGTGTTTATGCCCCATCGGACTTTTTCTGTCGGCATTTCTGATGGACTCAGATATAGAACATGTTCTAAATCTTTCCGTCGGAAATGCTGAAGGAGTTTAGTTAAGAGCAAGAAAAGAAGAAAGTAGTGCAGGGCCGGGCATGACAGTGTGCAAGGGGAGTCAACAAAGCATTAACAAAATGGTGAAACAAGAAAGTGTAACAGGAAGGGGTTGGAGCGGTTTGAGAAAGACTGAGGGGGTGGAGCATTATTTAAGGAGGAGGCGGGGACTTCCGGGCAGCAGAGGGAGGGACTGAGAGGAGGAAGCAGTTTCCCACCCTCCCTCCCTGTGTTGTTGTCTTGTTCGTTTTGTCTGTCTGTTTTTATTTCATTTCAGGTTCAATGGAAACCGGTTCGTCATAGCAGTGGAGTAACGGCGGTGTTTTTGGTCTTTGATGGTGTCAGAAAGCATACGAGTGGAGGTGTTGGGGGGCTTATTGGTAGTATGTGCCCCTCTGGTGTATTCCAGCAGAACGGTTAGCTGGAATACGGTAATGGTTGCACTGCGGGAAGGGGGTTGTCTCCGAGCTGGTGGTACGGCTGGAGGGCTATAATGGAAAAAGGTCCCACAGTGTAGTGGTGGAAGAAGTGTGAAGTTCGGGGGGGGGCCGTCAAAGACCAACAGACTGAGGGTGCAAAGTTGTCGTTACAGATGTTATGTTTAAAAGTTTTGAGTTATTGATATTTTGTTAATAAAAGGCTGCTATGGCCAGTTATGCTCCAAATTCAGGTGTGGTCTCATTAATTTAGAATGGTAAGAGGATGTTGGTGGAGTACGAGTGGTTGGGCAGTCTATGAAGGCTGAGGACATATGGACTACACTGGTCATGTCTAGATTCAGCCAAACGCGCGGGTTTGTGTGTGGTCAATCTGCTAAAGACTGGACCACCTGAGGTAGAAACCAAATGAGACAGAGGTAACAATCTTTGCACACATAGACAGCTAATATTGGAATTCCAGGCTATTGCTAACTACTTCTCACTAGCCTACCCCCCCCCCCCCAATCATATTCTAACTGTGAAAGGAAGATGTTTAAACATATCTATTCTCAGAGCACTCTGGTCCACTCATGAGATCTCCCCAACGGCCCACTTCAGGAGAGATCGCAGACAATGGCTGAAATGCCTGGGTGGTGACGTCACCCATAGGCTTGTTATGGGGCATCTGTTGCTGGCTGTCCCTCCTCTCCCCTGAAGCCAGTCACTGGCCATTGTGTGACCATACCAGAGCTCCATACCAGAGCTCCCTCAAGTATCTTCCTTTCACAGGGCAGTTAGAATAAGATTTTGAGGTGGGAGCAGATTTAAGCTTAATTACCATAACCTGAAATTCTACTTGAACAGCTTAATGGACAAGAAAAACTCATTATTGTGATTTTGCTTTCCAAAATATTACAAATAGTATGGTGGTCTTTTTTGCTCTTTTTCTGTTTTCTTCTTGCACTTTTTCAGTTCTTCAAAATCAAAGAGAACTTTTTGGAACCAGTTATTCCATTGTCATTGGCAGGTAGAAGGTAGAACACCATTTGTAACAGGCTGGTGACCTGTCAGTACCATAATTCAGGGGTCCTCACACTTTCTCAACACAGTCAGTTCACCGTCCTTCAGACGTCAGGGAGGGAAGAATGTGGTCAAAAAATGCCCCAGCGCCAGTAAGAGTAAACAATTACTTCAGGCTGATTTGGGCTCGTAAATATATTACAACCTGGAACCTGGGAGGGAACTTCTTGACTGACACAAAGAGGCACAAAACATACAGTTTATTCAGGACTTTCAACTTAATGAATTGTTGAAAAAATGAGGTCTACCATCATGAATTATTTTTTTTTTAATCAAATAACACGAAAGCCTTCTTTTAAATTAGATTCCTAAATTGTGATTATAGCACGTCCACAATTGCCCTTGCATAGTAGGCAATGGAGAGGCTAACAAGATATGGAGAGACCTGCTAAAACCCCAGAGCATTAAAGCCCAATTCTAGGCAGAAGAAACCACCCCACCCCCCCTACACACACACATTACAAGGGCTAACTGCTCATTTTTGCCTGGGTGGAGGAAGATGTAGTACTTACCTAATTCCTCACTTCAGCAGGGTCTGTTCAGCCGTGCAACCAGTCCTATGAAGCCTCCTCTTTAAGGTGACTTCTCTATGTACAATGCAGGGTTAATGGCCCCACACAGTGGTTTAGTGGATAGCACTTTCACCTAGCAGCAAAAGGGTCACTGGCTTGAACCACAACACTACCTGCCTGGATTTTGCATGTTCTCCCTGTGCCTGTGTGGGTTTCCTCCAGGAACTCTAGTTTCCTTCCACACTCCAAAGACATGCTGGTAAGCTAATTGGTTCCTGTCTACATTGGCCATAGTAAGTATGAATGTGAGTTAGGGACCTTAGATTGTAAGCTCCTTGAGGGTAGGGACTGATGTGAATGTACAATGTATATGTAAAGTGCTGTGTAAATTTGCCCGTGCTATATAAGTACCTGAAATAAATAAATAAACTATACCTGATGATGCCGAAGGACCACCCACAGCCTGAAACACTGAAGGGAGAAGAGAATAGCACTGGAGCCTGCTGAAACAGGGATAAGGTTAGTAGTGCAGCCTTCTCCAGCCATAGGTGTGTGCAGCCTATTGCATTAGGGCAGTGATGGCGAACCTTGGCACCCCAGATATTTTGGAACTATATTACCTATGATGCACTCTGCAGTGTAGATGAGCATCATGGGAAATGTAGTTCCAAAACATCTGGGGTGAGAAGGTTCGCCATCACTGCATTAAGGTGTGCACCCCAAAGTTCAAACACACATGTGCAGTGGATGTATCGGTAGGGCAGAGAATGGTGTCAGTGGATGGTATCAGTCAGTAAAGCAATAGGCAGTGGACTGTGTCAGTAGGGCAGAGATTGGTGTCAGTAGATTTTTATTATTTATTATTTTTACATTTATTTTTTTTATTACAATTTGTTAGAGGCCCCATGCCCCATTAAGGGGCTTTGATGAAATCGCAAAGAAAGGGACTAAGGACAGAGATTCCTCAGACCCCTTCTCTGTAGCCTCAGCTGCAAAAGAAGGAGGAGGGGCATTTATTAGGGGGAGATCTGCATTGCACAGGGTGATTTGGGTGTGCCCAGGGACAACCGGCGCACCCTGTGCACACGTCTATGTCTTCTACTGTAATGAATATTAATCCCTTGCAATGCGGGGGGTGCACTGCAAGGGTTTTCTTTTCTTCGAGCCCACAGTTGGGATTTAAACTGGCCTTGTGCAGACACAATAACTTTTGTGAGTCACCTAAACTCAGTGCAAAACTGGCTTTTTGCCATTAGTCATTTTCCCAATTTATTAATTAATCACCTCCAGAGTTTGAACCTCTGTATACGCTACTGCCCTGTGTTGGTTGTGGTGCACTTTTGGGATGTTGGAATAAATGGACTTCATGGTATCTCGGTGTGCAGCTATTTCTTCCTTTATGCACATTCCACGGCAGGCGGGCCGAGGCTAGCACCCTTGGGAGGAGTCCATCCCATTTAATCAATTTACCTGGATCCACTCACCTGGAGTGACAAACCTCTTGCTTGTATTGTTAGGTTTTTTGGGGGTTTTTTTGCTGACTATCATGAAACGGTGCTGGAGACACTTTTTATTGCTTTGCGTATTGCCCTGTCCATGCGTATCTTTCCCCCTTTTGCTTGTTTTACATTGATCTATGCAGATGCCAATGATGCTTTTGCATCGAAAAGTGAACTACTCAGCAGGTAGGCTGTGACTAACCATCAAAAGGTTTAATCTCGACTGGAGTGAGTGTACCATCAAAGAGTTTTCAAGCAAAGCAATGAAAGCAATGCTATATTATGAAGAGACGAAGAGAGATCGAAGATGTTAAAAAATGAATGCCCCTGTGCTGATGAAGAAGGATATAGACTTTCTTCAGTTCCTTCAAAGAAATTCATCTCAAAGAAATTCAATTGCATCTGCGTCACTTCAATTGCTCTACTTTCCTAATGAAGAATGTTTGAGAACCATAAGAGATGCAGGAATTGCTGCTCATGTTATAAGTAGTCCAATGAATAAGCACAATAGACTTACACTGTATACTGATAGAAAATGAATTAGAAAGCTTATGAAATCATCCTGGCTAATGAAATACTTATAGAGTGAATCCACTTTTGCTGAGAACAAAGTAATCCCCTCTGAGTGATCAATGTATATTGCTGGGACTTTAACCCCTTCACGCCCGCGCTATAGCTTTACTAATAATGGCAGTGATCAGCCATTTTAACGGGACTTGCGGAGGACAGATCGGACACTTTTGACACTTTTTTGAGACCAAGAGGGGGTGAATACTTTTGCAAAGCACTGTATGGGCTGAGGACTTTAACTCTGCCTTATAGGCTGACTTATGCCCTGTACACACGATCGCACATTTATTGGACTTTCCGACAACAAAATCCATCGAATTTTTTCCGACGGATGTTGGCTCAAACTTGTCTTGCATACACATGGCCGCACAAAGTTGTCGGAAAATCCGATCGTTCTGAACGCAGTGACGTAAAACACGTACGTCGGGACTATAAACGGGGCAGTAGCCAATAGCTTTCGTCTCTTAATTTATTCTGAGCATGCGTGGCACTTTGTTCGTCGGATTTGTGTACACACGATCGGAATTTAAACGATCGGATTTTGTTGTGGGAAAATTTTATATCCTGCTCTCAAACTTTATGTGTCGGAAATTCCGATGGAAAAAGTCAGATGGAGCCCACACAAGATCGGAATTTCCGACAACACAATCCGATCGCACTTTTTCCATTGGAAAATCCGACCGTGTGTAGGCATTAGACTCCTCCAACCCTCAGCGATTGTCCTCTGTGGATCTAGGGTCCTGGGCTCACACCTTTGACCTCACAGAGATCTGGAGATATAAGTATCCTTTAGATTGTTTTTATTCCCACTACTCTGCTTCACACAAATCTGGTTCCCACATTGATTTAGCGTTCAACTCATACGGGTAGTCTCCTACTTGCCGGCTGGCATTTTGGACCACTCTCCAATGGAAATTAGTGTAAAGGTAGGAGAGGGTAAATCCTCGGGTTGTTGGCACCTAGACTCTAAATGGCTTCATAATGAGAGGGTACAGGAGCTGCTGCAGGACTGTGGGATGCCTTTAAAGTGTTCACTCGAGGTCAGTATATATCGGCCACCAAATCTGCAAGGGTTGAATATAACTCCCAGCTGACCTTGCTTGAACAGGCTGAGCCTGAGGCAGCTTCTGAATTTGTGTCCTTCCCTACTGGATACAATTACCAAATTTTGGCGCAGGCTCGTAGAGACCTAGAACTTCATCTCACATCCCTCACTCATGCAGATGCTGCTCTTCAGACTGGGAGGCTGTTTGAGTCCGGGGACAAGAACAGTAAGCTGCTGGCCGATCTAGTTGCAGATTTCCGACATCTGACGGCTGTCTCTGAAATGCACTCGGATGCTGGGAACTCTATCACAGAACCCTCTGACATTTTACATGCATTTCAGAGTTTTTTTCAGTTCTTGTATCACAAAGGCCCTCCCCAAGATCTCTCTCCCTTATTTGGCACTCTGCGCAGCCTTTCTTCGTTGTCCTTGTCCGCTGAAGAAGCTGCCTCTTTAGATGCAGACATCTCAGTTACCGAAATTGCAAAGGCAATTAATTCACTACCCCCAATAAAACTCCTGGACCGGATGGGTTAAATTGCAAGTTATACACTTAGCTCAGAGGCTTTGCGAGGTGTATTCAGAGAGCTATGAGTCCCAGGACTTACCCTCATCAATGGATCAGGCTCATATTATACTAATGCCCAAGCCAGAGAAAGACCCCAAGCTTTGTGCGTCTTATGCCGCGTACACACGACCGGTTTTGGCGTCGGAATAAACTCCGAAGTTTTCTCCGACAGAACTCCGATGGAATTCCATTCAAGCTGTCTTGCCTACACACGGTCAACCCAAAGTCTGACCGTCCAGAACGTGGTGATATACAGCACTTGCGACGGGACTAGAAAAAGGAAGTTCAATAGCCAGTAGCTAATAGCTTCCATCTCGTACTTGCTTCAGAGCATGCATCATTTTTGGTCCGTCAGCATACAGACGATCGGTTTTCCCGATAGGAATTGGTTCCGTCGGAAATATTTAGAACATGTTCCATTTCTAGGTTCGTCAGAATTTTCGAAGAAAAAAAGTCCGATGAGGCCTACACACGATCGGAATAGATGATGAAAAGCTTCCGTCTGACTTTTTCTGTCGGACATTCCGCTCGTGTGTACGTGGTTTTATAGACCAATCTCCCTCCTAAATTACGACTTTAAAATCTACATCAAGGTGTTAGCCATGAGATTGAAAAAATACCTACTATCCTTAGTTAGTATTGACCAGACTGGCTTTGTCCCCAGGAAATCGACGGACATTAACCTGCGCAGAGTTTTGATGCACTTGCAGCTCCCCCCTGACGAACTAGCCTCCAGGGTCCCGATTCTGCTTGACATAAGGCTTTTGATTTAGTGGGCTGGATCTATATTTCTGCTGTACTGGAGGTAATGGGCTTTGGTCCACGTTTCCGTAACTGGATCAAGATCCTTTATAAGGCCCCTCTGGCACAGGCAAAATTGGGGGGTGACTAAACTGGAAGGGGGACCAGACAGGGGTGCTCGCTGTCCCCGCCACTATTTGCACTCATGAGGGGGCCAATAGCTCAAGCCATACGTAAGTCTGCCATTATTAAAGGTATTCAGGTAGGTGCCATTAGTGAAAAAGTGGCGTTATATGACGACATGCTCTTTTTGAACAACCCTGGACCTTCCCTTAAGGAAGCCCTGGCCTTGCTTTCCATGTATTCTACATCGACAAATCTGAAAGTTAACTGGGATAAATACCTCATCCTGCCCATAGATCGAGAGGTGGAGGCCAAATCTGATTCAGATCTGCCTCCTCTTCTGCCAAATACTTGGGGGTGGTGCTATCCTCCACAGCAAAAGACAACTTTACCCTGAATTTGCTGCCGCTCTTCGAATCTAACAAAGCAACGATTATCAGCATGGTCCCACCTCCCCCTCTCCCTCCTGGGCAGGATCAACCTTATTAACATGAAGCTGCTCCCCTCTATTCTGTACATCCTCCGCCATGCCCCGGTGTGGATCCCTAGGAGATACTTTAGGCAATTTGAATCTGCAATGACCTAATTTCTGTGGGGATCACAAAGACCTAGGTTTCGGCTGACTGCAAAGGCCCCGGACTGAGGGTGGACTGGCGTGCCCCAATTTCTTTACTTACTACTTTGCTCCCTTACTTGCTCAGGCCCACAACTGGTTGGTAGCAGATGAGATCAATGCTGCTGTTGTGCTTGAGGCAGCGCAGCTCGGCTCTTATGAAGCACTACGTAACATATAATATAGAGGCCACTCAGCCCTATCCCCTATCACTCAGTCTATGAGAGCACCTTGTTCCCTGACCCTATTGTGTGGGCTTCTAAGGGGATTAAATACCTAAGCCAAATTTGCAAAGGGGGGGAACTCCTAACCTTCAAAATCCTTAAAATAAAATACGCCCTCCCTAATTCATATCTGTTTAGATATCTCCAGCTGCGACATGCCTTTCAGATGCAATTTGGTAATCAGCCTATAATCATGACCCCTATAATCAGGGCTTTTTTTCAGGGGGAACTTGGTGGAACTCAGTTCCACCACCTCTGGCTCAGACCCTTTGGTGCCTGCTCACCACAATCACTTGTAAACACAGAAGTCTGGTTTCTGTGTTTACAAGTGACAGCTCTGCACTGCACTGTGTGTAATGCAATCCTGGTATTTAATGCCCCTTTAGGACCCTCCTACTGTTTTCGTGAAATTTGACTGAGCACTATTTGATGTGATTTGGAGGGTGTGTGTAGGGGGAGGGGTTTTGTGGGGCCGTGATTAAGTTCCAGCACCTATTGTTTGAGAAAAAAAGCCCTGCCTATAATCATAACAACCACAGTTTAACCACCTGGTTTTACTTCCCCCTGGAAGCATGTGTTAATGAACCCTTACACAAGAACTTCTTCAAAACATCTAGGAGCTACTTTTTGTTGAAAATATAGAAAATATATACTTTATTTTATATAAAATATATACAAACCAAAATACTTAATCAGGGTATATTCCACCCTGTACTGTGACGCAGCGCATAAATACACCTCATTACAATACAGTTCCCATGCGCCCGGGCCCTAATCTACATGCAGGCCGCATGGATTCCAATGAGTTTTTTTTTTAGAAGCACATGATTAGAGCCAGAGGCTAAAATTGGCTTCGAAAAGGGTGGGCTCAGGACGCAGAGAATTGTGCTCTGAGCCCACTCTGTTGTATGACATTAGCAAATTAGTATATGCTAATGTCTTCCTGTTTCTCCTCCCAGCCAATCAGGAAGCTGGTCCTGAGACCCCATTGGCCGGGAGTCCTAAGACCTTATTGGCCGGGAGTAGAAGCGACGGCCAGGACACGAAGGAGACCAGGGGGGAAGCCGCCGCTGCAGCCTTGACCTGGGGGTGGGCTTGGGGCGCAGAGCATTGCGCCCTGGGCCCACCCAGGTGTGTGACACTAATGAAATAATATTCACTATTGTCTTCCTGATTCTCCTCTTGGCCAATCAGGAAGCGGGTCATAAGACCCGATTGGCCGAGAGGAGAAGCAATTGTATTGGTCACAGAGGGAAGGAGGAGAGAAGCTGACGAGGAGGAAGCTGCAGTGAAGCCGGAGACACAGGGTGAAGCCGCTGAGAAGGAGACTGCCGCTGAGGAGGAGGAGAAGCAGGAAGAAGCCAAAGCTGCCCGCGACCTAGATGGGGTAAGTGCAGGGCTGGTGGGGGGATGAGCGAGCAACGGGGGGGGGTTTGACTGAGTGACCAAACGGCCGGGGGTGGGGCTCGGGCATCGGGATATACAGCACCAGCCGCCACTGCCCTGCAGTATGATACCTAACGTGTTGTGTGGAGTAAAGTTCCCCAAAATACTACATCATGCATTGTCTCTATGTACACTGTAACCATACATTTTATAAATGCTGTACCTGTTATAATTAAAAAGAACAGTTCTTGAGCCCCAATCAAGTAACTGGGCTTAGCCTGATAATAGGCACACCTTGGGATTGTAGTGATTACTCCCGCAGGAGCCGCTGGGGATGATGAGTTCTCTGTTCTGCCACGATTTTTAAAGCTGCTCGGTCCCCACTGACACACCTGGTTATACGTAGGGGGGCCGCTCACACCCGGCAGATAAACAAATTTAAGGAGACTGTACTAGGTAAATCATCACTGACCCATAAACTGGCAATCAGTAGAACTGCATCAATGGTAAATTAACTATAACTAGTGTAACTACAGTTTAAGTAATGGTATAAACAAAAAAAGGGTTCTTGTGTGCACACTATGCATACAACCCCAATAGCGAGTGGGCGTATGCATTTTTGGTGTAAGGGTACTTCTGAAGATGTCTGAAAGTACCTGACGCCTAATTGTCTGCATTGGTAGGCTAAATTGGGACCCTTCTGTAGTTGGTACACTGTCCCTTGAGTGTGGGTGATTAGTATTGGACGAGCTGCTAGGTGAGAGTAGTCTCTACTGTACTGTGTGTTGCAAGTGTAGAGGTCTCCCCGACCTCCAGAGGCCTGGTGGTGACCCCCAGAGTCAGGGAGAGCTGACTTTCCTCCTCAGGGTGCAGGTTACTAGGCAAGGTGGGTGTTGTGCAAGGTGGAAAGATGGGTGCCAGTCACTTTTTAAAATGAACAAAGAGATTTTTATTTCTCTTAACAGGAACAGGGGGAGAGAGGGGTGGGGCACAGGCCACCCTTAGGCAAATGCAATGGCAAATTGACAGACTCCTTGAACAAGAATAGAACTAGGCAGACAGCAATACAGAAAAAGGGCATTTAAGCTGAATGCAGTGATCTGTATCTTGTAGCAACTGCTGTCTCCTATAGCAACAACTTCACTCACAGTATCCCACTGTAGATGCTCAAGATCAGCTCACAGTATCCCACTGTAGATCATCAAGCTCAGCTCACAGCTACATGCTGGACTTCTTGGACTCTCAGCTGGATCTTTCAAGCTCATCTCACAGCTACCCGCTGTATTCTTCAAGTTTCACCCACCGCTACCTGCTGGGTTCGCCGGACTCACAGCTACCCACTTGATCCCTCAAGCTTTACTCACAGCTATCTACTGTACTTGTCTTAAAGCTTTACTTACAGTTACCCGGTGTTCTCCTTCAAGCTTTACTCACAGATACCCACCGTTCTTCGTGGATGAGTTCTCTCCTGAAGCTTTCCCAGCTACTTCACAGTCCCCGGCTGATGAAGAATCTCCTCTGGTACTCCTTCAGAACTCCGTCTCCTTTGCACTTTCCTCCGGCAACAAGAGTGGTTGACCCTCTGGCAATTTCTTCTCCTATGCCCCCTGGCAACGATCAGGCTCCCCTTGGGCCGAGCTCCTTTACACATGGTTAGGCCTTAAGCTTCAAGCCTACACCTCTGCTGCTGCTCCACACACACCCACCCAGGCCGCAGCCTGCGTGGAAAGAACCCGATCACCTGACTCTCTATGAAAAAATAGTCTGTTCCAGCAGCCTCAGCGGCCAAAGAAACTCCTCCTGATTGTCTGAGAAAACACATTCACTCATAACCTGAATTAACTGTAATCTATCATACTAATGCCAAAGGTAACAGTGCCACCTATTGACAGAAGAGAGAATCACAGTTCAACTCAAGCTTAGTAGAAAACTATTTGATCAAACTATAAATTAGCCAGGCTAGTTACCACCCAGCACAACTAAATTTACTAGCAGCCCTGTTTAGGACAAGGGTGCTACACAAGTATTTAGGATGTGTAGTTCAGCTCACCACTCCTGGGAGGCAGCAGGTCTGGTCCCAGGCACTTGGCTCTCCCAGACCCCAACAGACCCCCAACAGTAGGTCTATACCTCTTGCTTGCTCTCCTCTCAGGACTGATCCCTCTTGCTTTGCCGTGAAACTCTGAAGCTCTCCTTCACAGGGAATCATGAGTATTACAGTTCTGCAGCCTATAGCCTACATTCACTTGCATTGTGCAGCACTCCATGTGGACTACAATTCCAAGTATCCCCTGAGACTCCTATTTAATGTGTACTCTCACTCTCATTGGATCCAATCTACACTGCAGGAGGTGGGGGGTGAAGGAGTGAATGGGGGATTAACACAGAGCCCATTCATTCACATAGATCCCAGTGGGGGGGGGGTGAGCGAGGAGAGCAGGCACCTGAGCACACATCCTGCTCTGTCAGAATGCAGTACAGCTGCTCTGTACACAGCAGCAGCAGTGGCCTCAGCAGCGACAGGGGGATGAGCGGGGGATCGGCTACACGCAGTTACAGAATAATGATACATGTTCATTCACAGCACCTATCATTTCAGTAGCATGCTGGCTTAGTCGGTACCATTGCATGCTGCAAAGCAGGGTTAAAAAAGATTCCAAATCATTAGCAAAACAAAGAATTTATGGAAAACAAAAACTTGTCAATCTTATGCCAGTCACTTTGTTGCTCATATGCACTCCACGGATTAATGTTTAGCAAAAGTTTAAGCATCGCCATTGCACAATTCTGCAGCTCTATTCTTCCAAGGTGGAAAAAATTACTAAGGGAAGCCAATAATGGCCACAAACTGTATGTAGCACCCTCTACCATAAGTAGGTGCCAGAGGTGTAGTGTTGTAGGTTCTGTCAGTGCAGGTAAATTTAAGCAGGCCTATACTGCGGGCTAGGCCTGTTTGTTTTTGATCTGGGGGGCAGGGAGTGGTTAATGTAGCAGTGGGTGTGACTGACATGTACTTCAGCTTTTGGGCGCCTCCCCTGCTTTCAGTGAGAATGTTCTGGAAGAAGGGCAAGGCTGAGAGTTGGAGTGGCATGGATTACATGTGAGGAGCTCTGACCAATCCCCAACTAGGATTGGCAGGGGGCAGGCCTCCTACAGATACTCATGGTCAGCCTGCTGGGGAGGAGTTGTCGGCTGGGTGAACATAAGGATGGAGTGCTAGACTGTGTGCAGGAGGAACACCATAGCTCCCAACTGTCCCTAATTTCGAGGGACTGTCCCTGATTTGGAGAAAAGTCCCTCTGTCCCTCTTCCCCCTCATTTGTCCCTCATTTTGGTCTGATCTATATATTTGTATATAAAATGCACTTTTTTTCTTTCTAAAAGTGTTTCCCAGTGCTAAACTTTTCATCCAAATTCTAAATTGCTGCATTTGTACATTTTAAAAGCCAATATAAAGGAATAGTAGTGGTAAAAAAAAGTCCTTGTGGATTTAATTAATTTTTTTTTGTTAATTGTCCTTTGAGGGGGTGTGGCAGGGGGCGTGTCCTATGCCTACATACGTTTGTTAGTAGGTGTCCCTCATTCCCATATCAAAATGTTGGGAGGTATGGGAACACCCCCATCTGGGGGGGGGGTGACTGAGGCGGAGGAGTTCGGGAGCTGTGAGGGAGCCTCTCCTTACATGGTCATGGAGAGGTGTCCTGGAACAGGAGCTGGAGAAGCAGTCGGTCCGGGTAAATCCTTCAGAGAGGACTCAGGGCAGGAGTCGGTGAGTGAAGCACAGTGGAGATCTGGAAGAGGCATGCCAGGGGAGCTGGGTGCAGAGCCAGAGGAGAAACTGTGGGGTTTTGTGTCAAATCGTTGCAGCCTGAGAGCGCAGGATTTGCAAGTCGGGCTTGCTGGGATCAGTAGTCCATCATCAAATATCTTTTCCAACTAAACATTCAGGGCCACCAAGAAGGGGTACTGCAGGCCCCTGGCCCATTAAGAATCATTAAGTGAAACTGCTTCTAGGACTTATTCAGAGTAAGGCCTAGATAGCTCAAGATGATGGGATAGGATGTCTAATGCTGTGACGGGAAAGTGTTGTGCAGGAGGAGAAGTGTCCTGGAGGTAGAAGTCTGCAGGGAAAGTGCAGAGGAGGAGAATGGTCTGAAGTAATGCTGTCAAGGTCCACCATTTTTTGTTCTATTCAAGGAAATTTAAAGAATAACTGCTATAACATTTGCAAAGGTAATGAGTAGACCACTAGTGACATTTGTCAATGTAAAGCTGCTATAACATTGCAAGTACCAATTTGTTCTATGGGCAGCCCATATCCCTCCACCCAACCAAGTTCAATCCCCCAAATAAAACAAAAAAACAAAGCAAAAGGCTTGCTAATAGCCAATGTGCGCAAACGCATGCTCGAGAATGACTCGGCTTACCATGACCTGCTCCTGATATCTTTCTGTACTGACCCTGGCTTGAACTTGAACTACACTCCTGCCTTCTTCTTCTATTCCTGACCTGCTCATCTGTTACCAACTCCGGCCTGAACCCTGACCACGCTTCTGGTTATGCTTTTGTACTTGATCTGATCACCAGTTGCTGATCTGACTTGCCTGACTTCACATGGCACAGCCCTAAGTTACCCAGAGCAAGGGGTAGGTAGGAGGGGCAGCTTCCCTGGGCACGTTTTTTTTATTGCAGGGATGGGGGCACCCTGTACCAGTTGCTTCTGTTACGAGGCTGACAGGAGTAGTGACAGTGACATCACTGCTAACCTAAACCTAAGGAAAGGGGGGGCGCAATTTGGCATCTTGTCATCTACTAAGGGGAAGCTACTCAGCGATGACCGGTTCAGAAACACCTGCTAGTGCCTACCTGTACCAACTTCTGACAAGAACTATGAAGTATGTGTGCTACTCTGTTCCCTTGAGTCACCTGTTTGCTTTACCATAGGCTCTGAACTAGAGGTGTAAGAGAGGCCGTCCTCATTTCCTCAGGTTCCTTCACCAGGTACGTGACAGTTGCATGCAATTTGAAAGAATCAAGTATTACAATCGGGATACTCAGATCTTGTAGTGATTAACTATCAGTATGTTGGAAATTCCCATGTGATCAGAGGCCACCAGCTTTTAATTATAAAGCAAGGAGACACATTTTTCTTTTTTTATGATAGTCTCAACACTGCAGGTATGCCTTTTTATGATGGTCTGAACCCTCCAGATGTGTCTCGTTATGATGGCATAAACACTTCAGGTACACGTTTTTTATGATGTTATGAACATTCCAGGTATGCCTCTTTTTGATGAAAGACAAAACCAGAGAAAATTTCCAGCTCAACTCACCATACAGACTGCTTACCAACTGAATTGACCTGTCCAACAGTCTGCATTAAAAAAAACAGGGGTTTAGTTAGCACACATTTGCAAACGCATGCATAAGCTGCAAGGCCTCTTCACAGCACCCTGTGTATTGCATGCAGTCCTAACACTACTAAATTTATGAGCGTCTCCACAGTGGGAGCACATGCATTCTTATGGATAGATGAGGGGCAGGTGGGCCTGAAGGTAGCCAAGTCCTCCTTAAAGGCACAGGGAGCACATTGGACACCCAGCACATAGCACAATGACAGCAAAGGTGCCCAGTGTGTCCCCTGACCAAATTTACACCAGTAACAAAGAGATGGCCCCTGCCCCCACCTCTAACTGGCCTTCACAGTGAGGAGCACATGGAAGGGAAAACGCGCGAAAGACAAAACCAGAGAAAATTCCCAGCACAACTCACCAACCTGCTACACCTTTTTTATGATGTTATGAACACTCCAGGTATGCCTCTTTTTGATGGTCTGAACCCTCAAGGTATGTCTCTTTATGCTGACCTGAAAACGCCAGGTATGCTTTTTCATGATGTTCTAAACACTTCAGGTATGCCTCTTTATGGTGGTCTGAACACTCAAGGTATGCCTCTTTATGGTCGTCTGAACACTTCAGGTATGCCTCTTTATGATGGTCAGAACAATCCAGGTATGCCTCTTTATGGTGGTCAGAACACTTCAGGTATGCCTCTTTATGGTGATCAGAACACTCCAGGGATTCCTCTTTATGGTGGTCTGAACACTTCAGGTATGCCTCTTTATGGTGATCAGAACACTCCAGGGATTCCTCTTTATGGTGGTCTGAACATTTCAGGTGTAGCACAGCCCCCTTGGAGACTGCTGAGAATTACCTGCTCATTTGCACAGCCATGACCAAATGAACCTTCCAACCTACCTGACACTCTGGGTTCAGACATCATGTTAATACTATAAAGCAAGAATCAAGCAACTCAGTAGTATAAGGTTCTGAAATGTTTTACTTGAACCAAATAGGAAAAGTTATTTCACTAAGAAAAGAGTAAATCGGCTGAGCTGTGATGCCAGCGCCAACAGACTCCTCCCAAAGACACAACAATGTTTAAACAATGAATAATGTTATATACACAAGGATACACTATATTCAGATCCAAAGTCACCTCCTAGTGGATGTATCAGTTAACTACACATGTGGTCACACTGAGATAGATGTAATCTAGACAGCCTATGCTATTTTAATGGGAGAGCTAATCTCCCGCTGGTGTTTTATATATATATATATATATATATATATATATATATATATATAGGTCTCCTATGGGTAATTGCAGTAGAGTTCCACGTGGCAGATCTGTTATTCTTCGCTAGCTAGTTGGAGCTCTTTAACTGTAATCCGTTTAGTTGCAGATGAAACAATAGATTCCAAGTGGTAAAGGCCTAAAGCATCTGAGTACAGTGTTCCAGCAATACAGTAAAGTGTTCTTGGGTGGAGATGTGTGCGCACTGTGTTCTGTAATGGTAGTAATGAATAGATAAAGATTAAGCAGCTTGCTCTCTCACCAACGACCCAAATTGATCTGCAGTCTTCTAGACGGGAACACGAATGCCAACACTCCGGCAACAGGTCCTCTGTCTCGACTATCTCCACATGTCCGCACCGATGGGTAGGCGCTGTAAATGATGCTAGTAACAGGATGTCTGACAGCGGGTAGCCGGACTGGGCCTCTCAGGCCTCGTGGTAGAAGTAGCATTCTGCGTGGTAGGCCACGACCTCGCTTTCTCTGTCACACAGAGAGGTCCGTCTTGCGTCAAACCCAGGAGGAAGAGAGCGTGCGCGGGCTTCTAAGCTCCTTTTATCATCCCTCCCAACAACCTTCAGGTCACTGCAAGGGTCCCTGGGATTTGTAGTCTTAGGGTACATGGATGCATAGTGGCAGATTCAAAGAGGACTATAAGCCCCATGACTCGCTCTGTTGGCACACAGATTTGAGGTGACTGGCTGCATGAATAATCACGGGGACAAACAATGTTTAGAAAACTGGAAGGTACGAAGCTTTCTGGTAACAGTCCATATCGCTACACAGGTATCTCTCTTTATGCTGGTCAGAACACTTCAGGTAGGCCTCTTTATGGTGGTCTGAATATTTCAGGTATGCCTCTTTATGGCAGTCTGAACACTCCGGGTGTTTTACATCTCAGAACCTGGTGATTATTGTCAATACTGTAGGTGTGGTCATATAAACCTAAATTTTTACTGAAAGATATGCTGCTGATATGTTGGTGCAAAGACTGTCAGAAAAACCTTCACTGCTCAACACCAGTCTTCAGTGCATATACTGTATAACGAGCCAGCAAAAAAAAAAAATAAGCAGCAGCTAGCATACCCATTCCACCTGATCCCAATGTTTCAACAGCAACATCAACTCTCTGCGAATTCAGCATAGGATCAGAAGGTTCATAGGTTTTTTCAATTTAATAGCACCCTCGTTTCAGCACATTAAGATTGAAAAAACAATAATTACACTGTATTTAAATAAACAAAGACTAATAATAACATTCATGAACCTGAGTGTTTATAAACCATGTCAATACCTGATGCAACTGCTTTAGATTTCTTGTGCTGTAATTGTAAGGTGATCTGAAAAACCTTACCCTAGATTAGTCTTTCTCATCCTTTTTAACACAGAGGAACCCTTAAAATACACTATATCACCAAAAGTATTGGGACAGCTGCCTTAACACGCCCATGGTATTCCAGTCTTAGGCTGGCCATACACTATACATTTTTCTTATTCAATTTCCTTTAGATTTACCTTCAACTATGTAGTACAAGGGCCTGCCTGATTACATACAAATTGAAAGGGCTTAGGTGTGACCTCATATTATATGGTTTTGGTAAATCTAAATAAAAGTTGAACAAGAAAATTGTATAGTGTATGGCCAGCCTAAGTCCGTAGGGTTCAATATTGAGTTGGCCCACCTTTTGCAGCTATAATGCCCTGTACACACGACCGGTTTTCCCGTCGGAATAAACTCTGAAAGTTTTTCCGAAGGAATTTCAACGGAATTCTGCTCAAGCAGTCTTGCATACACACGGTCACACCAAAGTCCGACCGTCCAGAACGGGATGACGTACAACACGTATGACGGGACTAGAAAACGAAAGTTCAATAGCCAGTAGCCAATAGCTTCCGTCTCGTACTTGCTTCAGAGCATGCGTCGTTTTTGGTACTTCGGAACAGCATACAGACGATCGGTTTTACCAATAGGAATTGGTTCAGTCGAAAAAATATAGAACATGTTCTCTTTCTAGGTCCGTCAGAATTTTCGACGTAAAAAGTCAGATGGGGCATACACACGGTTGGAATAGAAGATGAAAAGCTCCCGTCGGACTTTTTCTGTCGGACATTCCGCTCGTGTGTACACGACATAACAGCTTCAACTCCTCTGGGAAGGCTGTCCACAAGGTTTAGGAGTGTATCTATGGGAATGTTTGACCATTCTTCCAGAAGTGCATTTTTGAGGTAAGGCACTGATGTTGGATGAAAAGGCCTGGCTTACAGTCTCTGCTTTAGTTCATCCCAAAGGTGTTCTATCAGATTGAAGTCAGGACTTCCTCCACCCCAAACTTGCTCATCCATGTCTTTATGGACCTTGCTTTGTGCACTGGTGAGCAGTCATGTTGGAACAGGAAGGGGCCATCCCCAAACTGTTCTCACAAACTTGGGTCCATGAAATTGTCCAAAATGTCTTGGTATGCTGACACCTTAAGAGTTCCCTTCACTGGAACTAAGGGGCCAAGCCCAACCCCTGAAAAACACCCCCACACCATAATCCCCCCTCCACCAAATGATTTGGACCAGTGCACAAAGCAAGGTCCATAAAGACATGGATGAGCGAGTTTGGGGTGGTGGAACTTGACTGGCCTGCACAGAGTCCTGACCTCAACCCGATAGAAAACCTTGGGAAAGAATTAGAGCGGAGACTGCGAGCCAGGCCTTCTCGTCTAAAATCAGTGCCTGACCTCACAAATGCACTTCTGGAAGAATGGTGAAAGATTCCCATAGACACACTCCTAAACCTTGTGGACGGCCTTCCCAGAAGAGTTGAAGCTGTTGTAGCTGCAAAGGGTGGGCCAACTCAACATTGAACCCTACGGACTAAGACTGGGATGCCATTAAAGTTCATGTGTGTGTAAAGGCAGGCGTCCCAATATTTTTGGTAATATAGTGTATCTTTCAAGTCTCAGGGAAGCCCTGCCAATAATGACTATATACTCTACAGCTTATTATACATTAGCGTGAACAGTAAGCTGAGATATGAGAATAAACAAAAGAAGCAGCGTGACATACTTTGTGTATTTGACACCCAGGACTGCTCTATATGACATAATTATTTTCAGTAATAATAATTGAAATGAAACAAATTATTATAACACACAACAAAACAAATGATTTGACAGGCTTAGTCTTTTTTGCAGTTTCCATAAATAATTTTTATGGAAAATAATATGCAATATGTCATACAATTCTATAGTACAGCCCCCTCCCTCCTTGCACCTCATTGTCTGCTCCTCTTCTGGGAGTGTCTAATTACTTTCTGTGCTGCCCCATCTCCTCTGTCAGCAACCAGGAAAGGATCAAAGGAGAATACTATATAGAGTATCATTGGATTGACAGCTCTGAGTCTGCTGGGGCTGCTGACAGAGGCAAGCCGAAGTCGGTCGGCTACGGAGATGTAGTGTGATTGCAAGTCACAGCATTAGGAGTAGGTCCTATGGTATTGATAGATATATATATATATATATATATATATATATATATATATATATATATATATATATAAAACACTATATATACTCTTATGCCGTGTACACACGACCGGACTTTTGGACAGCAAAGGTCCAGCGTATCCGCTGGACAATTCAATCGTGTGTGGGCTTCATCGGACCTTTGCTGTCGAAAAATCCGACGGACTTTAGAAATAGAACATATTTCAAATCTTTCCGATGGACTCGAGTCCGGTTGAAAAATCCGTTCGTCTGTATGCTAGTCGGACGGATGAACAATGACGCAAGGGCAGCTATTGGCTACTGGCTATGAACTTCCTTATTTTAGTCCGGTCGTACGTCATCATGTTCGAATCAGTCGGACTTTGATGTGATCGTATGTAGGCAAGTCCGTTGCGTCGGAACTCCGTCGAAAGTCTGTCAAAAAGTCCTTCGGAGTTCAGTCCGTCGAAAGTCCGCCCGTGTGTACACGGCATTACACTGCGCTAAGCCTTTGGGTTAAAGGGGTTGTAAAGGTAATTTTTTTTTTTTTTTTTAAATAACAAACATGTTATACTTACCTTCACTGTGCAGCTCGTTCTGCACAGAGTGGCCCCGAACCTGCTCTTCTGGGGTCCCTCGGCGGCTGTTTCAGCTCCTCCCCGCAAGCATTAACCACCTTAATGCGAGCTCCCTCGCATGGTGGTTAGTGCTTGCGGGCGCGCTCCCGTGATACAGCCGGCGGCTATAGCCGCTCACTGTATCACTCGGCCCCGCCCCCCAGCGCGCCGCGTCATTGGATGTGATTGACAGCAGCGCGAGCCAATGGCTGCGCTGCTTCCAATCCATCCACTGTAGCCAATCAGCGGCCAGGGTGAGCGGAGGAATAGATGTCGGGAACGCGAAGCTGACTTTTGAGGCATCAGGTAAGTAAAACGGGGGGGGGCTGGGGGGCTGGGGGCGGCGGTATTGTCAGAAGTTTTTTCACCTTAATGCATAGAATGCATTAAGGTGAAAACATTTTTACCTTTACAACCCCTTTAGTAACCCCCTTTGAAGTGTATAGATGAACAATCATAAACAGGAATCCCTCAACAGAAAATTAAGCCCTGAATGTGGAAAATAGTAGCTAGTGATCTCCCAGGGAAGCTAAGGAAAGTCTTTAGATCCAGAAGGCTGGTACTCCGAGTTCCCCAGCCAAACCGTAGCTGAGACCCCCACAGAAAGTGGTTGCAGGTTCAAGGTAGATTTCTAAGGGATGCCACAGCCCTCAGATTGGGTCTTACTTCCCTAGAAACAAGAGATTCTGCTCTGGACTCCATTCATACCCCTCTCAGGCCCCTGATGGTCACCTGCCATATTGACCAGGGATTGGCTGGGGAGATGGTAAAGTGGGGTTCCACCCAAAAAACAAAAATACCTGGAAAAATTCTAAAAAACAAAAACAAAAAAACATTTGGATATTTTTTTTTTTTCACTTACCTCTAAATGCCTGTTGCTAGGTGGTCCCTCGTAGTCTGCCTGTTCCTTTGCCTGGGCTGGTGACATCACTTCCCCCCCCAGGCACAGGAAGGGCTCCGCTCTGCTCCCTCCCTCCTGTCAATCATCTGGGACCCATTACAGGTCCCAGGTAATTGAGCGGCCAATCACGGCGCGCGGCGCCGCTCGCGCATGCGCAGTGGGTGCCAGGCTGTGAAGCTTCGATCCCCCGCATCGCTGGACCCTGGGACAGGTGAGCGCCCAATTAAAAGTCAGCAGCTGCAGTATTTGTAGCTGCTGACTTTTAATTTTTTTTTTTTTTTTGACGGCCCCCCTGGGTGGAACTCCTCTTTAACATGCAGGCTGAGGTCTTATTCTCCAACCCACTATGTCCCAGGGTCCCCTGGGAGACAGGGGGGAGTCATTGATCTGATACCTACAGAGCCCAGAGCAGGCCCAACTAGTCAAATACTGCTCTCCCTGATTACATGGAGGCCAAAAACTACATTTAGCAAGCAGTAGCTATATGGGGAGCTACATGTAAAACGTCTGTTACCCTAGGTAACCACTTGTGTCTTCACACCGCTCCACTCCATGCCAATGTTTTTATACCCCAATGTGTTTAACCACTTCAATACAGGGCATTTTCACCTCCTTCCTGCCCAGGCTAATTTTCAGCTTTCACCGCTGTCACACTTTGAAAGACAATTGCGCGGTCATGCGATGTTGTACCCAAATTAAATTTTGATCGTTTTTTTTCCCCCACAAATAGAGCTTTCTTTTGGTGGTATTTGATCACCTCTACAAAAAAAGAGTGACAATTTTGAAAAAAAACACAATATTTAATACTTTTTGCTATAATAAATATACCATTTTGAAAAAAAAAAACATTTCCCTCAGTTTAGGCCGATATGTATTCTACATATTTTTGGTAAAAAAAAAATCCCAATAAGCGTATATTGATTGGTTTGCACAAAAGTTATAGCGACTACAAAATAGGGGATAGATTTGTCATTTTTATTATTTATTACATAGGCAGATCTCCGTTCTGTGTGTTTTGGACATCCAATGCCCAGCACCCACAGATCGGCATCTGCTGTGATTAATCACTGAAGAAGCGGCCCGCCGGCAGCGTGCGCGTGCCCTCTGTAGGCGGAAGTGCAGAATTATATATATATACACACATGCGTTCCTTCACAGGAGGGCCACCCTGTAGCAGTAAATCTGCTATAGGGCAGCCCGGAAGTAGTTAAAAGGCATAATTCTTCCCTACTTCCCTAACACTAACTACAGACTGTGTGCTGCCCTGGCATACCTGCAAAGGCAGTGTCCGTGTGATACAAAGTCCATCAGAGGCATTCTTCCAGTGATGGTGTCTCCCGGGCGAACCCCAAATTCTAATGACTTTACATCTAGATGGTAGTCAGCGACATCCTTCTGCTCCTCGAGAGTGTTATTCTCTGTCTCATTCTCTTTACAGGCATTTGTCTTAACTCTCCACTAGGCGTTTTTTCGGGGACATTCTGTTAGTGGGAACCCAACCTGTACTGTACTACTGTCCCATATATACACTCACCGGCCACTTTATTAGGTACACCTGTTCAATTACTTGGTAACACAAATTGCTATTCAGCAAATCACATGGCAACAACTCAATGCATTTAGGCATCTAGATGTGGTGAAGACAACTTGCCGAAGTTCAAAATGGGCATCAGAATGGGGAAGAAAGGGGATTTAATTGACTTTGAACGTGGTATGGTTGTTGGTGCCAGATGGGCTGGTCTGAGTATTTGAAAAACTGCTGATCTACCAGGATTTTCACGCACAACCATCGCTCGGGTTTACAGAGAATGATCCGAAAAAGAGAAAATATCCAGTGAGGGGCAGTTGTGTGGAGAAAAATGCCTTGTTGAAGTCAGAGGTCAGAGGAGAATGGGCAGACTGGTTCCAGATGATAGCAAGGTAACAGTAACTAAAATAACCACTTGTTACAACCAAAGTATGCAGAATACCATCTCTGAAAGCACATCACATCAAACCTTGAAACAGATCGGCTACAGCAGGAAGACCACACCGGGTGCCACTCCTCTGAGCTTAGAACAGGAAACTGAGGCTACAATTCGCACAGGATCACCAAAATTGGACAACAGAAGATTGGAAAAACGTTACCTGGTCTGATGAGTCTTGATTTCAGCTGTGACATTCAGATGGTGGGGCCAGAATTTGGGGTAAACATGAAAGCATGGATCCATCCTGCCTTGTGTCAAATATTTAGGCTGGTGGTGTAATGGTGTGGGGGATATTTTCTTGGCACACTTTAGGCCCCTTAGTACCAATTGGGCAACTTTTAAATACCACGGCCTACCTGAGTATTGTTGCTGACCATGTCCATCCCTTTATGACTACAGTGTCCCCATCTTCTGATGGCTCCTTCCAGCAGGATAATGCACCATGTCACAAAGCTCCAATCTTCTCACCACTGGACAATGAGGTCCCTGTACTCCAATGGCCTCCACAGTCACCAGATCTCAATCCAAGAGCTCCTTTGCGATGTGGTGGAATGGGAGGTTTGCATCATGAATGTGCAACCAACAAATCTTCAGCAACTGCGTGATCCTATCATGTCAATATGGTCCAACATCTTTTTGAATCTATCCCATGAAGAATTAAGGAAGTTCTGAAGGCAAAAGGGGGTCCAACCCAGTACTAGCAAGATGTAGCTTATACAGTGGGCGGTGAGTGTATATCATGGGATTAGTGAGCCGGACTCAAAGAAGAACCTGTCGAAAAAAAAAAAAAAACAAAGAACCGGCAAAGGCATTTACTCCTACCCTCCCGTCCGGGACATCACCTAACTGGCTATTTTTTAACCCGCTTACAAACTGACAAAACCAGGTGCTACTGAGTTTGTTCTATGTGCTTATCGTGAATTTTCCGTCACACATGCATCATTTCCTGGTTATTACAAGCCCATGATAAGCTGTCTTCAGGTTTGGTAAATTATTGTATGGTTTATTAATCCAAAGAGAAGAATAGTGCTTTGTTGTGCAACCATTATGCACATTTCACTGTTCTTTACTCTGGGATTAAATTCTCCATCACTGTGAAGTCTTTCAGTATATATTGGTAACTGTTTAGTAAAAAATAGGAAACATTGCATTACATAATTAGTAATGCACTCTGCATTCATGATAACCCTATTTCCTCTACTGCTCTGTTCTTTCCTCTTCTGCACTTTTGATTCTCAAAACCACAACCTACTTTCTATAGAAAACTGGCAGCCGCCCATATTTCTAATCAGCATTCTAAGTAGAAGCTTTCCTATCAGTTTAAAGTGGTTTTAAAGGCTAAAAGTTTTTTTTTTTTTTTTTTACCTGAATGCATTCTCTGCCCCTTTTAAGTGTAGCCGCCCCCTTTTTTTGTTGAAAAGGTATACTTCATTGCATAAAATAAAATATACAAAAATGATATGCCATGATGCCACTGTATGTGCCCAGTACATTACCCTCTTCACTTCCCCCTTCGTCGGTGTATGACCTGTACAATCATGTATCTAGTTGACTGCGGGAAGGTACAGCTTGGTGCGGCGGCAGTAAACACTCAGAGTCCAGTTGCAGAAATAAAACTGTATTGAAGTTAAACGGACCTTCAGCCATTTTTTTCATCTTTCCATCTATTAAATCTTCTGCCCTTGTTGTTTTAACGTTGGATGGTAAAACATTTTTTTTTTCTGACAGTAAATACCTTATACATCCCACTTCCACTTTCTTGTGTAGTGTCATTCTCAACCTCCAAAGGCCTAATGGTGACCTCCAGAGTTAGGGAGAGCCGACATCCTTCTTCACAGTATGGGTTACTAGGCATGGTGGGTGTAATGCAAGTTGAAAACATGGACGCCAGTCACTTTTTGAATGCGAACAAAAGAGATTTATTGTCTCTTAACAAGAACTGAGGGAGAGAGGGTTTAGGGCCAGGACACCCTTAGGCAGATGCAATAGCAATTGGCAGACTCTGAGACAAAATAACAGGCAGACAGCTATACAGGTGGAGGTCATTTTAAGTGAAAATACTTAATGCGCAAACTAAAAAATTATATTATAACTGAGTGGCTGCCAACATGAAAAGGTGTTCCCACACAGTGCTAATTAAATACTATGGTATGTGGCACTTACTCAATAAATGATGTGAAAAATTCTCAGGTACAATAAAGTGCAAAATTCCAAAGTGACAGTGCAAAAAATGATAATAGATGACTTTACTTAACACACAATGAAAAAAAATATATATATATATGACATTTTCTTCACGCACCATAAGGGTGCCACAGTGTTTAAAGTAACAACGCAAAAAATAAATAAACATGCCCAGTCCAAAAGTTCAAAAATGAAAGTGCTTGTGCAAAATGAGTAGAATCCAATTAATCCAAATCATATATGCTTCCACCATCCCTAGTCCGCCAGTGATACCCTTGATGAAGTCACGTGATCTGTGACGCAACGCGTCTGGAGGAGACGGGTGACATTACTTCCAGACGCGGCCGAGACCGGAAATGCTGATATATGTGAAGCCGATTGTGATTTTTTTTAAGTGTAATTTTCTGCAGTTTTAATAAATACGTATTATTGGATTACTGCACCATGGAGATCCTTTTATGTTACATTGGTATATGGAGGGCAGTGAGGATCTGTAAGGATATCATCGTTACCAGTGGAGGGCTATTAACCTGTCTGACTGGAGGCCCCAGGAGGATGAAACCATTGCTTGGATTGTGGAGTCACACATAAACATAAGCTCAACTAGACCTGTAGGGGTCTTTATCTGAGGTGAGAGGTTGGGGCATTTATGAACTTTTGGACTAGGCACGTTTATATATTTTCTGCATTGTCACTTTAAACACTCTGGCACCTTTATGGTGCATTAAGAAAACATTATATATATATATATATATATATATATATATATATATATATATATATATATATATATAATTTTTTTTTTCATTGTGTGTGAAGAAAAGTCATCTATTATAATTTTTTGCACTATCACTTTGGAATTTTGCACTTTATTGCACCTGAGGATTTTTAACATCATTTATTGAGTAAGTACCACATACAATAGTATTTAATATACAGATGGAGGGCCTTTAAGTTGGATGCAACAACTATATTTGTAGAACGGCTGTCTCCTATGGCAACTGAACTTTGAACAGTCAATAGAGATCCATAGAAATAACTCACAGTAACCCGTTATAGATCTTCTCTCACAGTATCTTCACTTACTGAACTCCTAGTCTCTCACTAGACTTCAAGATCCCAGACGTCACTGGATCCCCTGAGCTCTGCCCCTGCTAACCCGCTGGGTACCTGGCTTGGCACTTTGCTGAAGCTTTCCCACTTGTTCACCGTCCCTGGCTAGTGAATAAGGCTGCTCTGGTACTTCTTCAGACTTCCATACACTGCCCTCTGATAACCAGAGTGATTGTCCCTTAATGGCGACTGTAATCTCCTTCATCTCTGACTCTGACCTTGATCCTCACTTGCCTCTGGTAACAGGAGTGGTTGTCCCATGTGGCAACTGCTTCTCCCTCACCGCTAGCAACAATGTGGTCCCCCCGTCCAGTGGAACCTCTGCAACTTTGATGTCACAGTTGCTGCACATGATGGGCACAGTGGCTGCATTCGCTGCTGCACAGTGGCTGCATAAGTTGGGCACAGTGGCTGCATAAGATGGGCACAGTGGCTGTATTTGATGGCACAGTGGCTGCGTTTGATGGCACAGTGGGAGCATTTGATATGGCACAGTGGCTGCGTTTGATGGGCACAGTGGCTGCGATTAATGGTACGGTGAGGCTGCAATTGATGGTATAGTGAAGCTGCAATTGATGGGGTTTTTTTCAGAATGTTTCAGTTTGTTTGTGCCCCCCCCCCAAAAAATTTGGAGCACCAGCTACCACTGGTACTGAACTGTGCCCCTAACCCTCTTCCTGGTTACCAGTAATGCTTAAAGTGGAGTTCCACCCCCCCAAAAAAAAATAATTATAGTGCTTAAAGTGCGCGCCCGGCTGTGAAGCCACAGCCGGGCGCCCACAGTTACAATGCCGGCGCCGCCGAGTGGAGGGGGAGACGAGCGGGGCTTCTATCCCCCGCATCGCTGGACCCTGGGACAGGTAAGTGTCCGATTATTAAAAGTCAGCAGCTGCAGTATTTGTAGCTGCTGACTTTTATTTTTATTTTTTTTATAATGGGATATCCTCTTTAATGTTTGAAATGTTCATATCTGTTTACACCCTGATATGTTTTATGTACTTTTACAATCAACTTACTCATTGTAGGACCTTTCTTTGTGACAAAATTAATAACTGTTTTTTACGTGCATTACTCTTTGTTCTTGTAAAACCCTTCAATAAAAGCGATTGTAATGAAAAAAAAAATGGCCTGTTAATAAAGGGGTATTTCCCCCAGAGGGAGAACCTCTGGGGGAATCTAGGATGGAAAAGGACCTGGGGGTCCTAGTAGATGATAGGCTCAGCAATGGCATGCAATGCCAAGCTGCTGCTAACAAAGCAAACAGAATATTGGCATGTATTAAAAGGGGGATCAACTCCAGAGATAAAATGATAATTCTCCCGCTCTACAAGACTCTGGTCCGGCCGCACCTAGAGTATGCGGTCCAGTTCTGGGCACCAGTCCTCAGGAAGGATGTACTGGAAATGGAGAGAGTACAAAGAAGGGCAACAAAGCTAATAAAGGGTCTGGAGGATCTTAGTTATGAGGAAAGGTTGCGAGCACTGAACTTATTCTCTCTGGAGAAGAGACGCTTGAGAGGGGATATGATTTCAATTTACAAATACTGTACTGGTGACCCCACAATAGGGATAAAACTTTTTGGCAGAAGAGAGTTTACCAAGACTCGTGGCCACTCATTAAACCTTAAACTACGTAGAGGGTTCTTTACTGTAAGAGCGGCAAGGATGTGGAATTCCCTTCCACAGGCGGTGGTCTCAGCGGGGAGCATTGATAGCTTCAAGAAACTATTAGATAAGCACCTGAATGACCACAACATACAGGGATATATAAGGTAATACTGACATATAATCACACGCATAGGTTGGACTTGATGGACTTGTGTCTTTTTTCAACCTCACCTACTATGTAACTATGTAACTATGTATTACAGACGGGTGCTTAAGTGGTTAAAGTAAGGTGCACATGGAAGGGCTTCGCCCAGAGCCAACATAGCAAAGAATTTTCCAGCACATTTACTAACTACTATAGCTAGCAAAAAGGACAAATTATACAGTTTAACGATTTGCATTAATAAAAGAAGTTTTGGTTGCCTAACCTACTTTCTGTGTCTCATATATCCAAATCATTATGCTCTTCCACACCTTTCCCATTTCGTTCAGGCATTGTTTTAGAGTGCTTGGCGTTTGCTGACATCTCGTTAGAATCTTGTGACACGGTCTTATTTTGTAGCACAGGAACAAACATTTTTTTCCCAAAGCACCCAACCAGGATGTTATCTGCCTATTTCTGTTCCTGGCTCGGCAGCTAAAGACTAATTAATCTTTGAAGTGCACGCTGTTCCTTTACTTAAAACAAATTCTCACCAATTGCAGGCAGACAAGGCTGAAAATGTCCTGTGAGTTGCAGCACCTCAATGTGACTGTTTTCCCCATAAACACAAGTGAGCTGCCATGTTTATAGGGCTCAGATCCAAGGGGAACATTTCAAGAAGTAAACACTCACCGAATGACATTTACTTTGCTAAAGTGCAGCGCCTCTTAAACAAGTGTTCTTTTTTTTTTATATGAAGCGGGTCCCCCCGTGGGCTCGCTGCGTGTTTCAGCATCCACACATCACCCTACTTGGTCAGACATCCATTTTAAGCACACTTTCTCCAGTCTCTTGCTTGTTTTTGCTGTTTTTATTACGGGATTAAGCTTGGATGGGGAAAAGGGACATGGTGGGATGCCCAAATGATAAATCTTTCTTAGTTGAAATAAAGGTACAGTAAAACCTTGGTTTGAGAGCGTTTTGTAAGTCAAGCAACATTTTTAAATAAATTTTGACTTGATATACAAGCGATGTCTTGATATACAAGTAGTGTCATACTACAACTGAGTATAAAAGAGAAGAGAGGAGCCTCTACGTGTAGCAATATGGTTACATTTAATGAAGGTACAACATTTTAGCCACATAGTTGATGATTAAAAGAGGCACATCTAAGTATGCAGGCATCCGGGATAAAGCTGTCCACATAGACCGTCCTCCTCACCGCCATTGACGTTGTCCCTTCCACCCTGCGCTCCACCAGCAATCACAATTACAGACTGACAGCCATGAGAGGCGGCAGTATGGGGAACGGTCTATGTGGACAGCTTTACCCCGGATGCCTGCATACTTAGATGTGCCTCTTTTAATCATCAACCATGTGAGTTGCTAAATGTTGTACCTTCATTAAATGTAACAATTTTGCTACACTTAGAGGCAATAAATACGTCTTAACATTTTCCTAGTAGCCATTTGCAGGTGGGGGTCTGCAGTCCCCTTTGTAGTAGCAACCATTTTAGATGAAGAAGATAACTGTGCTAACTGATCCTTGGTGGACTACTGCTCCCAGCAAGTCCGGTGCAAATCCTGCCAACCCTCCTGGTTGCAGCGACTTGACTTCAACAACACCACAGTCTCTCCCCTCTGGCTCCACATCCAATCCTGGCATGTCTCTCCCAGAGCTTCTCACTGTGCTTCTCACTCACCGACCCCGGCATGGATCCCTCCTGAATGACTTTCCTGGCAGTGCTCTCCGCTGTCTTCCTCCTGCTCCTGTTCCAGGACACCTCTCAATGACTGTGTAAAGAGAGGCTCCCTCCCAGCTCCCGAGCTCCAGGCCAGAGGTCACCCCCCCCAGAAAGGGGGTCCCTCAAGGGCGACCACAGTCTAACACGCCATCATCTCAGTTCTTCCACCCAACAACTCCTCCCCCAGCAGGCTGACCATGGGTATATATAGGAGGCCTGCCCCCTGCCAATCCTAGTTGGGGATTGGTCAGGGCTCCCAAATACACCCCGTGTCACACTGCCCTGCCTCTTTTCCAGAACCTTCCCACTGGAAACAGAGGAGGCGCCAGAGAGCTGAAGCCTATGTCAGTCACCTGCTGCTACACTAAACGGCTTCCCTGCCTCCAGATCAAAAACAAACAGGCCTAGCTCACAGCTAGGCCTGCCTAAATTTACCTGCACTGGCAGTAAAAACACAAACACTACTCTAGCACCTACCTACCTAAGGTAGAGGGTGCTATTTATAAAATACTTGATTTCACTTTTTTGTATCCTTTGTTGGTTCTTAGTGATGCTCATCTCCTGCTGACTCTGTAACCATATGGCATTTCTCATGACAGGTTTCCTAATAGTGACAACAGTGGACCAGGCCTGCTTACAAAATTTTATGAGGCATATCTTAATGTAGAACTATAGGCAAAACTTTTTTTTTCCATTTTGGATAGAGCAAGGGAGGGTTATAACCCCTTTCAGATTTTTTTTTTTGCCATCTGTATCCTATTGCAGGGATTTCCCTTCACTTTCTGTCCCATAGCCAAACAGGAAGTAAGAGGAAATCCCTGCAAAATAAGGGAATTCCTTTGGGGACTCCCAGGTCACCAGAACTAGTGTCCCCATTACTTGTAGTACCATCTAGCTAGTGTGCTAGTGATAGGTAGGTAATGATGTAGATGTAGGTAAATTTGGCCTGGCTAAGAGCCAGGCAGGGTAACTCAGGGAGGCTGAATGACTCATCAGGAAGCACGTCTGGTACCTCCCCCTACTTTCTGGAAGCTTGGAAAAGCTTCCAGAAGAATGGGAGGGAGGTTAGGAGATGCTGTCTGGAGTAGTGAGCAGTGCCCCAGCTGATACCCAGAAAATGGGCTGGCAGGAGGTAGGCCCTTCTTAAATACTCAGGGTCAGGCCGGCAGGGGCAGTGGAGTTCAGGTGGAAGCTGGAAAGCTGAGGAGGCTGTCGGTGGCCCTTGAGGGTAACTCCCTAGTCTGGGGAGAGGGGTGACCTCTGGCCTGGGGGGAGGGTACTGGAGGGATCCTCTTACAACACACAGAGGAGTCCTGTCCAGAGGCATGGGAGCAAGAGTAAGGACAGCAGGAGCCAGTGAGAACGTCCAGAAGGTCTCCAGGAGAAGTCAGCCAGGTGGGCTGGTGAGTGTCAGTTTGAGAGGACTGTGGGATGTGGCCAGAAGGCTAGTGAGGGCGGCTGCTACAGCCAGACGGGTTGGCGGGGCCTGAAGAGGTAGTGTTGGGACCAGTTACCACGGGAGGAAATGCAATAAAATTGCTAGTGGTGTCACCCCATTCTTCTCAAGTATAGGGGTCTGCGGTCCCTGCCTGTATATGGCCTTTGCTAAAGACTTTCCTAGGGTGACACCACTGTGGACCTGCAAGCAAGATTGTGCAGGATGAAGGGAAGTAGTGTATATAGTTGAAGTGTCCCTGAAGAAGTTTGTTCCAGTCAAGTGGAAATCCCATAATCATCTCATCCCCATCCAAGTTTATTAACCCCTAAATAAAACACAAAAACAAAGCTGCTGGACATTTCATTGACTCTAATGCCCCGTACACACAATCGGAAATTCCGCCAGCAAAAGTCCGATGTGAGCTTTTGGTCCGAAATTCCAACCGTGTGTATGCTCCATTGGACTTTTGCTGGCGGAATTCCCGCCAGCAGAAGATTGAGAGCAGGTTCTCTATTTTTCGGTCGGAAATAATTCCGATCGGAAATCACGATCGTCTGTAGCAATTCCGACGCGCAAAATTCCCACGCATGCTCGGAAACAATTCGACACATGCTCGGAAGCATTGAACTTCATTTTCTCGGCTCGTCGTAGTGTTGTATGTCACCGCGTTCTTGACGGTCGAAAGTTACGAGAACTTTTGTGTGACCGTGTGTATGCAAGGCAAGCTTGAGCGGAATTCAGTCGGAAAAACCATCCAAGGTTTTACGGACGGAAAATCCGCACGTCGGTACAGGGCATTAGTGTGACTGTGAAGATTTGGTGTGCCTGGCTGTGCCACCACCAACGGCTCCTACAGGGGATGTGCTACATACTTTTCTGGTGACAACCCAGAATTTGGGATTTTGTTTTACTTTCAATGATAATGGTAAACAGAACAAATAGAGGTGAATCTCCTTAAAGGGGTACAGACAGCAATAAAAAATGACAGGTGTTCTAATCCCTCTCCACTCTATCCAAAACAAAACAAAAAAAAAAAAAAGTTTTGCCTATGGTTATACTTTAAGTTGGCTGCAAAAAGCCATTACAATTATTTAGGGCTCATTCACAGTAACAATATATTGTGGAAAAGTTGAACAAATACCTAAGGCCCAGCAGGGTAGCGCATCTGACCTGAGCAACTTACAACTGAGACAGCGGTGGACCTGCGAGTTGCAAAATGGAAGATGCCAACAGCGTCTGCCACAAGGAGCAGAATGCAGCCTGGCTGCTCCACACACAAAAGGGAAGGCTTCCTGGGAGGTAAAATTAGTCTCTGCACTGTTCCAACTCCTCCAGAACCTTTCCCTATCTCTATTACTGTTCCTGACAGATGGGGATACTTTCCCTTCGTTAGCCACTCACATTATGCATGCCAAGCTCGGGAGTCTTAAGGTGGAAGTAAAGGCAAAAGCTAACTAACTCTCAACCTACTCCCACCCCCATTCTAAGCCTAATCTATCTAGTCCTGTAAAGAAAAGATCGCTATACTTACCTATTAAGAACCTGCCCCAGGCCGGTCTCCAGTGGCGCCCTCTGTAAGCAGGAGAATGCTGACAATAGCTGGGAAATGTCTAGGAAGTGACGTCACCCAGAGACTTACTATGGGGCTTCTGTTGTCGGCTGCCTCTCTTATACACTGAAGCCGCCTCTGACAGCCTGGAACCGTACCAGAGCAACTGCAAAAAAGGTAAGTATAGTGATCTTTTCTTTACAGGGCTATTAAGTGTAGCAAAGTCCCGAGCCTCTCTAGGCCTAATGGTGACCTCCAGAGTTAGGGACAGTTGACATCTTTCAGTGTAGAGTGGGTTACAAGGTATGGTGGGTGTAATGCAAGTTGGATTGATGGGCGCCAGACGCTTCTTGAATGCAAAGAGATTTATTGTCTCTTAAACAGAACTTTGGGAGAGAGGGTTGGGGCCAGGACACCCTTAAGTAGATGCAATGTTAATTGGCAGACTCCAAGACTTCTATAGGCAGACAGCTATACAGGTGAAGGCCTCCAGCCAGACACCACTTCTGTATAGGTAGGATCGCTGTCTCCTATGGCAACAATCTTGTAGCTGTTACGAATAGTAAAGGTATTCAACTATCTGCAACACGAACAGTTCTCTTTACCCCATGCTCACTCACTGTGGGTCTTCATTCAACAAGCTCCCAGTCTCTTTCACTAGACTTCAGTTCCAATAGCCACTGGATCCCCTGAGCTCTTTCACTGTAGCACTCAATATCTTCCTCAAGTGTCATCTCCACTTCACTGCTGGGTCCCTGGCTTGGCACTTACAGATGCTCCTCAAGCTTCACCCCTGCTGACACTTTAGGTCCCTGGCTTGGCATTCCACAAGCGTCACCTGTCCCCCAGAGTCCCTGACTTGGCACTTGCTGAAGCTTTCACACTTCTTCACCGTCCCCGGTTGGCAAGAAGTCTGCTTTGGTACTGGCCTCAGCTTACTCACAGTGGTCTCCGGTAACGAGGTGGAGGGTCCCTTAGTGGCGACAGCTTCCCCTCTACCTCCAACCACGACTGGTTCCCTCGGCCGGCGGAACAGTTACTTCTGGTTGGACTTCAAGACTGCAGCCCCAACCCTGCACTACTTCTGGATAGGCTCTCAGAGGAGGGGGCCTAGCAGCCAGATGTCCCCGGAAAAAGCCTTAGGTTCCTGGCCTAGCAGCCCAGGGCAGCATGACACACGTCCACTCAGACAGCCGTCTAGGTGGCACAGAACCCCAATCACTTGACTCCACCCAAATAAATACACTCTCCCAGCAGGCCAAGGGACCCAAGAAAATCCCTGCCCATTGGCTGAGACACCCCATTCATTCCTAATCTGTCCTTGCAACGTCCTTGTCTTATCTAATGTCACCAGATACCCGGCCATCTAGTGACAGAAGAGAGAAGTACAGCAATTCCAGAATTAGGGTGAAATCAATTAACCTCCTAACATTTGGACAAAGCAACTATCCCTTGGTAAATAAATTTAATAGCAACTCTGCCTAAACATCAGGGTGCTACATCAGATCAGTCTTAGAATGTGGGTGAGAGTAGCGTTAGTTGCATTTTGCCTTTACATTCACCTTAAATAGATTCTGCCTAACCCAAGATGGCCACCAGAGTCACATGGGGCTCCAGCAGCCAATCATATAGCTGCCTCGCTTCCATAGAGGAACCAAGTTCTTCTCAACTTCCTCCTGCACCTGCATTGCCACTGAGGTTGAGCGCCACCTGCAGTGGAGATGACAGACTGCAATGTAGCGCAATGCACATAAAAGCGTAAAGTGACCTTAAAGGTAATACAAGCTTATAAAAAAAGGCATGTAAATGCCCATAAAAGTGAATGTCAAGCACACATCAACGCGCATTCAAATAACGTGCAGTAAATGCACTGTTTCTGGAGTGAATGGGCCTTCAAAGCTGAACCCCAGGAAAACTAAAATTCCTGTGCCCACAGTGCAAGGGTTAACTCCTCATTTACGTCTAGGGGCTGCGGATAAAGCACTTTTTACTTACCTGATCCTCTGCTTTTGTAGGTTGCAGGATCCATAGCTTTTTTTGCATTGGATGCTGAGGAACAGGAGCGACTAGTCCATTAAGGGCACAGGGACGCTTCCCCCCTGCAGGGCGCTGGACTCATACCTTTGTATTGTTTTTTTCTTTTTCAAGCCACATGATTATAGCCTGAGGTTCTAATTGGCTTGAAAAAGGTTGGGCTTGGGGTGCAGAGCACTGCTCCCCAAACCCACCCACTTGTGACAATAGCAAATTAATATTTGCTATTGTCTTCCGATTTCTCCTCTCGGCCAATTGGGACAGGAGGCGGATTGGGATGGCCGGGCGGAGAAGCCGAGGAAGCCGTGGAGGGGTATGTGTGGGGGTAGACCATCACCTTGGAGGGGAAAGTCACCGTGGAGTGGTGCAGGCAGACCTGGGGAGGGTTTTTGTTTGCTGCCCCCCCCACAAAAGTTTAGCACCAGCCACCACTGCTGAGAAACAGTCCACCACCAGATCATGGGGGAGCGCCATCTGCTGGGGGAGCAGAGGATAGGATAAGTAATGCGTTTACCATCGCCTACACAGAAGTCATCACTACTACAGTGATAGCCACGATCTTCCGTGTCCTGTGCCAAGCAGTTTCCTCTCTGCACTGCTGCCTTGTATTTTTTCCGATTGAATATAAGACCTTCTCTGATTTGAAGAGGTGAAGAGAAAAGGTGGCGGCAGTGCACATGATAACACAGATCAGTGCTGTGATTTTTATAGATGTATTGGTGCTAATGTCACGGCCTCACACTAATGGTGTGTAAATATGTTTAGCTTCACATTCACTGATGTTCGAGATATACGTCTTTCCTTCTCCTTAAGTGCCCGCTGATCTTGTAAAATTAGGAAATGAGGGTTAGAGAGTATTGTGTAATTAGACTTGCTGTGGCCATGGAAATGCCTGCAGGGAAATAGATAAGAAAAACAAATGACAAATCCGTTGCTACACAAGAATTTGGTGGGCAGAAAAACGAATATATGGAGATTGCATCTTTTGTTTTTCTGTTCTGCACGAGACTTTGAATTGTTAATTCATGAAAGTTCAAGATTACCGGCAATACTGAGCAAATGTTATGTATAGGAAGCACGAGGAACGTGGGTCTAATATATTTTGCACCCACAATAACTGATTACGTATTTTTTAAGCCTAAGTTTAGTTCTTTTATTTTTTTAAATCAGCACAAGGGATAATACTTACATTTCATGGGAAGTGTCCCCCTCCCCAATTCATAGAAGCTGTACTGTGGCTTCCATCAATGAAAAGGGTTCTATGAATAGAGGAAGGCCAGATGAATGGAAGGTCTACCCCCTCCATTCATAGCACCCTTTTCATTGATGGAAGCTATAGTATTGTTTTATGAATGGAGAAGAAAAGCGGAAAGTTGGTCTTGACGATTCATCTTGCCAGACCTGGTGGTCAATAAGCTTTCTTAGACTTGTAAGACGTAGGTCTTTTCAAGTCACCTGATTTTGGTAAGCCTCTTTTGATGCTCCGGTGATGGTCCCGCCACTCATTTAGACCCTCCATCCATCTGTGGCTCCTTACCTATCTATTCATCTGCCAGAAGTGACCAATTTTGTTTACGAGGAAGCTTGGGAGTTCATTTCCTTTATTTTTCAACATTTAACCCTCATAGACTTTTGGTGGTTGTCTTCTATTCCACTAGTCACTATTGATATATTTGTCAATTTTATGGACTATACTGGTTGATTTGTCACATATGTATGATTATTTTTGTATTATAGACTTATAACATTCACTTATCTCAAGGGTTTTAACATTCACTGTATCTCAAGAGTTGCTGTGAATCACTCAGAGTTGTTTCTATATTATTTTGCCCTGCTAAGGATGGCTTGATTTTTGCTCACTGCCTAGTTATGTAAGATTTATTATTTATATATACACATAGCGCTACACTATTATATATTTTTCTGTATTATTCTGAATTGTTTGTTTGTGCTCCCCCAAAAATTTGTAGCCCCAGCCGCCACTAAGATGTATACTTAGGAAAAAACAAAATACGGTGTGTGTGTGTGTGTGTGTGTGTGTGTGTGTGTGTGTGTGTGTGTATGTATGTATGTGTATATATAGAGATATACTGGTTGATTTGTCACATATGTATGATTATTTTTGTATTATAGACTTATAACATTCACTTATCTCAAGGGTTATAACATTCACTTATCTCAAGGGTTATACCATTCACTGTATCTCAAGAGTTGCTGTGAATCACTCAGAGTTGTTTCTATATTATTTTGCCCTGCTAAGGATGGCTTGATTTTTGCTCACTGCCTAGTTATGTAAGATTTATTATTTATATATACACATAGCGCTACACTATTATATATTATTCTTTATCCCAACCTGTGTCTAGAGGTGTGTTAGCTGCTAACTATATAACAATAATTTTTTAGCACTTCTTGGCGTAGCGTTGTACTTATCCCACCATAGAATAATACAGAAAAACAAGCAACAATTGCAGCTTCACTGTGCCATCAATTGCAGCCACTGTGCCCATAAAATGAAGCCACTGTGCCCCATCAAATACAGCCACCGTGCCATCAATTCCAGCCACTGTGCCCATCAAATGCAGCCACTGTGCCACATAAAATTCAGCCACTGTGCCCATCAAATGCAGCCACTGTGCCCATCAAATGCAGCCACTGTGCCAATCATATTCAGCGCCTGTGCCCATCACATGCAGCCTCTGTGCTCAGCATATGCAGCCTGTGCCCATCATATGTAGCCTCTGTGCCCATCATATGCAGCCTCTGTGCCCACCATATGCAGCCTGTGCCAATCATACAGCATCTGTGCCCATCATATGTAGCTTCTGTGCCCATCATATGTAGCCTCTGTGCCCAGCATATGCAGCCTCTGTGCCTATTATATGCAGCCTCTGTGCCCATCATTTGTAGCCTCTGTGCCCATCATATGCAGCCTCTGTGCCCATCATATGTAGCCTCTGTGCCCATCATATGTAGCCTCTGTGTCCATCATATGTAGCCTCTGTGTCCATCATATGTAGCCTCTGTGACCATCAAATGCAGCCTTTGTGCCCATTACATGCAGCCTCTGTGACCCCCTCTCTGACCAGCACACACTTACCCTATCCTGGTGGTGGGTGACGGTGGCGAGCTGTGGGACATGCAGCTGACGGCGGCGAGCTCCTGTTTCCTCCATGGCTCCCTGTCCTCCTGTTCTTCCATTCCGTTCAGGGCGCCTTTGCTTTCAACCAGGTGACGGGTATTAGATCCGTGCCTCCTGAATGGCTGAGAGGAGGTTCAGTGTTAGCAAAGCAAATATTCATTTGCTTTGTGAACACACCTGGGTGGACTGTGAGCGCAAGGCTCTGCGCTCGCAGTCCACCTTTTTTGAAGCCTATTAGAGCCTATTAGGTGCTTCAAAAATACAACCCCGCCGCTGGAATTCAGGCACCCGGCATCCGAAAAGGGATCGGATGCCTGAATAGGGGGTGGCTACAGCGGCCATGGATAGATTAGTGCAATGCATGAATCCATCCATTTTACTTAGATGGGGGTGACTAGAGAGAGGGTGCGGCGCCCGTGTGCCCTTAACGGACGCACCGCCACTGATAGATCTATGTTTATCCTTATTTACCCTTTTGGTAAAATTTGGTTCTAAGAACAATTTTTAAACTTTTCTCCTATCAGTTGGGACACTTCTCATTAAATACAAGTACTGTCAACCATGAAAAATCTATAGATGTCTCTATAGGTCTATTAGACCCCAGATCTCTCCTCTGCCTTTAAAAGCATCTGATAAAACAGAGATTGGGTTAGATCCGATTCTTTACAAGCCGGTAACAGCTTGTAAACAATAAACCAATATCGGATGTGACAAAATCCTCATTGCTAGTGTAGCGCCCTCTAGTGTGTGCTACTAGAATTACAGGCAAACTATAGTCTGGCCCAGGCATAACCCTGAGTCACTAATTTTGGGTCAGGGTTATTAGAGTTCAAGGCTGGATGAATTATCCTGGCAGCTCTCTGATGCCTTCTCCTGTTTCTAGAATGTTGGAGAACGTTCTGGAAGATTGTGGACACAAGCTAGGGGGGGTTGCCTTAAATATTTAGGGGCCCTTAGCTAATCCCCAGGTTGGGAGCCTGGCAGGGAACTAAGGCGCCCTTAAAAAGACATGAGCCATGCCAGAAGGGGAGTCGAGTGGAAGATGAAGAAGCAGTGCTCAGAGTCTGTCAGTGGCCCTTGAGGGACCCCTGCCAGGGAAGGGTTTTACCTTGGGCTGGAGCTCAGGAGGCTGGCCTGGAAGGATCCCACCACAGGAAGCAGTTGGAGGGACCCTAACCAGAAAGGCAGCAGAGAGAGCAAGGAGAGACAGTGAGAAGATCAGTGCCCTACAGGGACAGACAAGGGGAGAGACTACCAGCTGTAGCAGTGTTCTCTTGAAGACAGCGATGTGCCAAGTCTTCATCCAACCTAGTCATGAGGAGTCTCCATGTGTGTGTGTCAGTCGGGAGGACTAGGAAGAGAAAGCAGCAAGGTTGGGCTAGCCTTTCTGCAAGCAGTAGAACTGGGATCAGTGTCTACAGAGGAAGCAGAAGGTTGTATGAGAGGCTGTTCACTCCACATGTGCTACTTTACCAAGGGACTGCAAGTTTCTAGCCTGTATGGGCTGTTCCTGAACTAACAAGAGACTGTTAGTTCCCAAGGAGTGAACCAACGAAAGCTGTACAAAGAGGAACCAATTTTGTGCAGGAAGGAAGGAAGAAGAGGAATCTGTAAATAGGGAGGAAGTTGACCCTGCTTTTGGTTGTTGGACATTTCAAGTTGGGCATCCCATAATCCCTAACCCCATCCAAGTGTAGCACCCTGGTCTTAAACAGAGCTGCTAATAAATCTAGTTGTGCTAGGTGGTACCTAGCCTGGCTAATTGGTAGGTTGATCCACTGATTCCTTCTCTCTTCTGCCAATAGGTGGCACTGTTGCTTTTGGCATAAGAATGATGGATTACCAAAAATTCAGGTAATGGGTAACTAGGTTGTCTTAGCCAATCAGCAGGAGTTTCTTTAACCGCTGTGTATGCTGGGATAGGCTATTTATTTGAGAGGAGTCAGGTGATTGGGGTTCTTCCCGCCCGAGCCTGCGGCCCGGGTGGGTGTGTGTTGAGAAGGTCCTGGTTGCTAGGCCTGAAGCTTGAGGCCTATCCAGGAGGCATGATGGCTGCTAGCTCCACTTAAGGCCTATTCAGCCGTTCAGGGTTCAGCAAAAGAGGAACAGCCAAGGTTAAGCCCGCTATTACCATTGTGCCATCTTATGCGATTTATTCTCGATTGACATGTGAGTGTTCAATTATTATCCTTTTTTTAATTAAACTACTTCAAACATTATCACACTATGTGGAACCTTTTTTATTCTTTTGGTTTTATCGTGTGAGCTGATTTTCACCTCCCTAAGAGAGTCCTTCCATTGGCTGTATCTCACTTGATGTCCGTTTGAACATATACTGATGCCCCATACCGTACCAAGTTTAACGATATCAATGTCATCAGGATTGTCAGTGGTTTTCCAATAATTGTGGTGTTTTGACACAAAACCCTTTTTGACTTGAGAAGTATATGCCCCTTGAAGTCCAACCTTTCCGGTAAGCCTTCAACCAATTGGTGGCAGTTTCTTCACAAGATATCTTCACCTATTTACCTGCATTGATGTCTACTGGTTTACATCTACTCACAGACAGTGTTCCCAATCACTAGACCCATCGGTCTTTATTATTTATTTTTTGTTAGTTATCACGTGGTGGACATTTGCACTAATGCCATTTATATTTATTTATATATCTTTTTTATTTAAGGGCTCCATAATTTTTTCCTAAAGTTAAGCCCAAAGCCTGGGGCGGAACTGCATGTGTTAGAGGCTCCACCCAAGGGGAGCCTGATTGTTGTCGGAGGTAAAGGAGAAGCAGTTGCCACAAAAGGGACGACCACCCCTGTTACTGGAGGTAAGTTTGGAAAGGATGAAGTTCTGAAGGCGTACCAGAGCAGACGCTTCACTAGCCGGGGACAGCGAAATAGTGGGAAAGCTTCAGTAGAGACTCATGCAGGAAGGCAGCGGGTAGCTGTGAGTAAAGCTTGAAGAAGTTTGGCAGGTAGCTGTAAGTAAAGCTTGAAGATAAAGTACAGCGGGTAGCTGTGGGGGAAGCTCCAGAATCCAGCACGTGGCTTAGAGTCCAAAAAGTCTAGTGAAAGACGGCGAGCTGAGCTTAAGGATCTACAGTGGGATACTGAAATCCTATCACTGGCTGCAGCCATGATGCCGGTATCACTGCTGGCTGTGCTGCGTTACATGGCAGCACAAGCCAATCAGCGGGTGCCGACCAAAACGGAGTAAAAATTGGCACATCGGTTAGTAAAAGCAGCACACAGCACACTTATTACACATTGTTAGGCATACACTTAACCCCTTGTTTGCCCCTAGATGTTAAAAGGGTTGTAAACCCTGGTTTTATTTTTTAATAAAAATAACAAACATGTGTATACTAACCTGCTCTGTGTAATCGTTTTGCACAGAGCAGCCATGATCCTCCTCTTCTAGGGTACCCTGCCAGTGCTCCAGTACCCTCCATTTCATCAGGTTACCCCACGGAAAGCTGCTTTCTATGGTGGCATCGGTGCAGACTCGTTTCCGCTTGATACATTGATACAGACAGTGGGACTCAGACCCCCCCCCCCCCCCGCTCCTATGTGACAGGATTCGATTGACAGTAGCCAATGGCTCCTGCTGCTATCGATCTGTCCAATGAGGAGAGAGACAGCGGCTGGAGCGGCAGGGCTCGTGCACATAGCTGGATCGGATTGGGCTCAGGTAAGAAAAAGGGGGGTATGGAAGGAGTTACAGCACAGAAGGTTTTTCTATTCATTGAGGCTTTACAACCACTTTAACCAATTCCCAGCCAGTGTCATTAGTACAGTGACAGTGCATATTATTAGCACTGATCACTGTATTAGTGTCACTGGAGATGTCAGTGGCAGTTAGTCAGCCCCCCCCCCCCCCCCCAGCGTCAGTTAGTATTAGATTTCTGCTGCACTATCACAGTTCCATTATAAGTCGCTGATCACCGCCATTACTAGTAGAAAAAAATTTAAAAAAATAAAAATTCCAGTATATATACCATAGTTTGTAGACACTATAACTTTCAGGAAAACCAATCAATTTACACTTATTGAGCTATTTTACCAAAGACATGTAGCAGAATATATATTGACCTATATTTATGAAGAAATTCGTTTGTCTATTGGATATGTTTTATAACAGAAATTAAAAATTTTGTTTTTTTTTTTTTCAAATCTTTAGGTCTTTTTTCATATACAGTATCTCATAAAAGTGAGTACACCGCTCACATTTTTGTAAATATTTTATTATACCTTTTCATGTGACAACACTGAAGAAATGACACTTTGCTACAATGTAAAGTAGTGAGTGTACAGCTTGTATAACAGTGTAAATTTGCTGTCCCCTCAAAATAACTCAACACACAGCCATTAATGTCTAAACCACTGGCAACAAAAGTGAGTACACCCCTAAGTGAAAATGTCCAAATTGGGCCCAAAGTGTCATTATTTTGTGTGGCCACCATTATTTTCCAGCACTGCCTTAACCCTCTTGGGCATGGAATTCATCAGAGCTTCACAGGTTGCCACTGCAGTCCTCTTCCACTCCTCCATGACAACATCACGGAGCTGGTGGATGCTAAAGACCTTGTGCTCCTTCATCTTCCATTTGAGGATGCCCCACAGATGTTCAATAGGGTAATAGGGTTTAGGTCTGGAGACATGCTTGGCCAGTCCATCACCTTTAACTTCAGTTTCTTTAGCAAGGCAGTGGTCGTCTTGAAGGTGTGTTTGGGGTCGTTATCATGCTGGAATACTGCCCTGCGGCCCAGTCTCCGAAGGGAGGGGATCATGCTTTGCTTCAGTATGTCACAGTACATGTTGGCATTCATGGTTCCCTCAATGATCTGTAGCTCCCCAGTGCCGGCAGCACTCATGCAGCCCCAGACCATGACACTCCCACCACCATGCTTGACTGTAGGCAAGACACACTTGTCTTTGTACTCCTCACCTGGTTGTCGCCACACACACTTGACACCATCTGAACCAAATATGTTTATCTTGGTCTCAACAAACCACAGGACATGGTTCCAGTAATCCATGTCCTTAGTCTGCTTGTCTTCAGCAAACTGTTTGCAGGCTTTCTTCTGCATCATCTTTAGAAGAAGCTTCCTTCTGGGATGACAGTCATGCAGACCAATTTGATGCAGTGTGCGTCGTATGGTCTGAGCACTGACAGGCTGACCCCCCACCCCTTCAACCTCTAGAGCAATGCTGGCAGCACTCATACATCTATTTCCCAAAGACAACCTCTGGATATGATGCTGAGAACATGCACTCAACTTCTTTGGTGGACCATGGCGAGGCCTGTTCTGAGTGGAACCTGTCCTGTTATACCTCTGTATGGTCTTGGCCACTGTGCTGCAGCTCAGTTTCAGGGTTTTGGCAATCTTCTTATAGCCTAGACCATCTTTATGTAGAGCAGCAATTCTTTTGTTCAGATCCTCAGAGAGTTCTTTGTCATGAGGTGCCATGTTGAACTTTGAGTGACCAGTATGAGAGAGTGAGAGCGATAACACCAATTTTACCACACCTGCTCCCCATTGACACCAGAGACCTTGTAACACTAACGAGTCACATGACACCGGGGAGGAAAAATGGCTAACTGGGCCCAATTTGGACATTTTCACTTAGGGGTATACTCACTTTTGTTGCCAGCGGTTTAGACATTAATGGCTGTGTGTTGAGTTATTTTGAGGGGACAGCAAATTTACACTGTTATACAATCTGTACACTCACTACTTTACATTGTAGCAAAGTGTCATTTCTTCAGTGTTGCCACATGAAAAGATAGAATAAAATATTTACAAAAATGTGAGGGGTGTACTCACTTTTGTGAGATACTGTGTGTGTGTGTGTATATATATATATATATATATATATATATATATATATATATATTCGCAAAAAATAAAAAGCCCGGTGGTGAGCAAATAAAACCAAAAGAAAGCTCTACTTGTGTGAAAAAAAGGGTAAATTGTAGCATGACTGAGTAATTGTCATTCAAAGTGTAAGAGCACTAACAACTGAAAAATGTTCTGGGCAGGAAGGTGGTAAAAGTGCCCGGTATTGAAGTGGTTAATTGCACAAGCTGAAGTTGGAAGCTGATTGGCTACCATGCACAGCTGCTCCACATTCTGAGCGCTCCAGTTTTAGTAACTCTCCCCCATTCTATAGCTGCAGATGTTTTGATCAGTACATTAACAGTTGTATTCCATGTAGAATCTTTTATGTCCACAAGATGGCAGTCAAACTGTACCCTAGAAGGCTTAGCTTGTGATAATATGATTACAATGAAAATAATATAGTGGTTATTAATCATTTGTTGGGGGTGAAGTTCCTCTCTAATGGCTGATTCAACAACTCTCCTGCTATTTAATTTGATTTAAAAATCCTGCTTTGAGTGCCCCCTTTATCATAGATGGACTTAGAACTTGTCTTCTCCTATTTGAAGATCTGTGTGATTGGTATGACTGAGGACACAGACATATAACATAAAAAGTATTTAAAAAAAATAACTATTTATTGCCAGTCCAGCAAGAAAGATCAGTGCCAAACAGTTGAGGAATATTGTTGTGTATATGCATAAGCCCAAATGCTTAATTAAAATGAAAAGTAAACTTGGATGTAAAATATGTAATGCTTGCAATTGTTACTCCTATTAGATTGTTTTTCCCTCGTCTATCAGTCAAATGTTATAAAATAAACAAGCTGGTTAATTGGCTTCTGTCCAAAGTGGCCCTAGTATGTATATGTATACATCCCAACACCTTGAGATGGGAATGAGGGACACCAACAAATGTATGTAGGCATAGGACACGCCCCCTGCCACACCCCCTTAAAGGAGAATAAACCAACAAAAAAAAAGGTTAAATAAATCCACAAAGACTTTTTTTAACCACTACTATTCCTTTATATTGGCTTTTAAAATGTAAAAATGCAGCAATTTAACACTTTTTGAAAGATAAAAAAGTGAATTTTATATACATCTATATTGATCAGACTAAAATGAGGAGGAATGAGGGACAGAGGGACTTTGCTCCAAATCAGGGACAGTTGGGAGCTATGCATGTATGTATGAATGTGAGTTAGGTCCCTTAGATTGTAAGCTCCTTGAGGGCAGAGACTGATGTGAATGTACAATATATATATATATATATATATATATATATATATATATATATATGTGTGTGTGTGTGTGTGTAAAGCGATGCATACATTGTTGGTGCTATACAAGTACCTGTAATAAATACTGTCGATATCAATGATTTGAGCAATAACTCAGACCATATTATGTTACAACTGAAATCTACAAATCCAACACCAGATGGCAGCAGAACACACCTCCAGACCAGTAGACCCTTGTGTCTGATATCTGTGTAGTTTTTCAATTGTCACTGGAAGTATAAAATAAACTGAAATGTAAAATCCTGAATAGGGATGAGCATTGGGTGTGCGCCGAACAGCGAACATTATGCGGTGTTCGCAGCAAATTTGAAAGCCGCAGAACACCTGTTTTAAAAGTCTATGGGACGTTAACACGAAAAACCAAAAGTGCTCATTTTAAAGGCTTATATGCAATTTATTGCCATAAAAAGTGTTTGGGGACCCGGGTCCTGCCCCAGGGGTCATGTATCAATGCAAAAAAAGTTTTAAAGAGGGACTTTTTTTCGGGAGCAGTGATTTTTATAATGCTTAAAGTGAAACAATAAAAATGAAATATTCCTTTAAATATCATGCCTGGGGGTGTCTATAGTATGCCTGTAAAGTGGCGCATTTTTCCCGTGTTTAGAACAGTCCCGCAGCAAAATTACATTTCTAAAGGAAGAAAAGTCATTTAAAACTGATCGCGGCTGTAATGAATTGTCGGGTCTCGGCAATATAGATAAAACTCATTGAAAAAAATGGCATGGGTGTCGCCCCCCCCCCCCCCCGTACATTACCAGGCCCCTTGGGTCTGGCATGCATAATGCATAGTAAGGGGAACCCCGAACCAAAACTATAAAAAAAACAATTGCGTGGGGGTCCCCCTAAAATCCATACCAGGCTCTTCAGGTCTGGTATGGATAGTAAGGGGAACCCTGCGTCAAATTTTTAAAAAAATGGCGTAGGGGACCCCTCCAAAATCCATACCAGATCCTTCAGGTCTATATTGATTGCGCAAACCAATCAATATACGCTTATTGTGATTTTTTTGACCAAAAATATGTTGAAGAATACATATTGGCCTAAACTGAGGAAAAAAAATGTTTTTTGGTATATCTTTGACATTTATTATAGCAAAAAGTAAAAAATATTGCATTTTTTTTTTTTTCCAAAATTGTCACTCTGATCAAATACCATCAAAAGAAAGCTCTTTTGTGGGAAAAAAAGGAGCTCAGTTTTGTTTGGGAACAGCATCGAATAACAGCGCAATTGTCAGTTAAAGCGACATATTGCCGAATCACAAAAAGTGCTCTGGTCAGGAAGGGGGTAGAATCTTCTGGGGCTGAAGCGGTTAAAATGAGCACTTTTGGTTTTTCATGGTAATGTCCCATAGACTTTTAAACTGTGTTCTGCGGCTTTCAAGTCCTTTATTAAAAAATAAAAAAACAAATGATAGAAGATGAATGGACATCGCGGGACATTTTAATTTTTTTATTTTTTAATAAAGGACTTGTCCCGAAGTCTTTTTTACTACTATTTTACTATTTTTGACACTTTTTTTGTGAAATGGTAGGGGTACATCCTTACCAATTCACATGGGGGGATCTAGGGGTCCCCTTGTTAAAGGGGGCTTCCAGATTCTGATAAGCCCCCCGCCCACAGACCCCCACAACCACCGGGAAAGGGTTGTGATGAGTCCCCTGTCCCCATCAACATGGGGGCAAGGTGCTTTGGGGTGGGGGGCACAGAGCCCCCCTGCCCCAAAGCACCCATCCCCCATGTTGAGGGCATGTGGCCTGGTACGGTTCAGGAGAGGGGGGCACTCTCTCATCCCCCTCTCTTTTCCTAGATAGCACAACCCCCCCCCCCAAATGACCCCATTTTGGAAAGAAGGCACTTCAAGCTATTTGCTGAGAGGCATGTTGTGTCCATGGAATATTTTATATTTTTCCAAAAGTTTCTGGAAAATTAATTTTTTTTTTTTTTTTTTACACAACATTGTCACTAAATGATATATTGTTCAAACATGGCATAGTTATATGTGGAATTACACCTCAAACTACATTCTGCTGCTTCTCCTGAGTACAGGGATACCTCGTGTGTGAGACTTTTTGGCAGTCTAACTGTGTACAGGACCCCGAAAATCAATCACTGCCTTCAGGACTTCTAAGGGCGTACTTTTTTAATTTCACTCCTCACTGCCTATTACAGTTTCGGAGGCCATGAAATGCCCAGATAGCACAACTCCCCCCCCCCCCCAAATGACCCCACTTTGGAAAGTAGACACCCCATGTTTGAACGACTTATATAGGCATGGGGCGTGATCACTGGCTGACCCCGCCCCCTTATGACGTCACAGTACTGGGGCATGATGGGACTGTGACTTCATAAGAGACAGGGTCACCGGGCGACATCACCCGGTGACCACGCCCCATGCCTATATAAGTCGTTGCGCACCTCGCACATAGCATTACAGTGGGAGAAAGCATCCCCGACAACCAACGGCCAGAGTTGTCGGGAAGAGGCCCTTGTCCTCATCAACATGGGGACAAGGTGTTTTGGGGTGGGAGGCCTCAGAGCGCCCCCCTGCCCCAAAGCGCCCACCCCCCATGTTGAGGGCATGCGGCCTGGTATGGTTCAGGAGGGGGGCGCTCGCTCGTCCCCATCCCCTTTCCTGACCGGCCAGGCTCAGATAAGGGTCTGGTATGGATTTTGGGGGGCCCCCACTCCGTGTTTTCATCGTAGGGGTTCCCCTTAAAATCCATACCAGACCTAAGGCCTGGTATGCCCTTGGAGGGGAACCCATGCTGTTTTTTTATTTAAAAATTGGCGCAGTGTTCCCTTCATGATTCATACCAGACACCTGTCAGCAATGCTTGTCGCTCATCGGGAAAGGAAAAAACGCAGTTATTACACTTCAAGCAGGCTCTCTCCCCCAGCCTAAGACGGGAATCTACAAGCTGCTGGGGAAAGCCCCGTCAATTAGATCGCACGGTGTCACATGCGCTAATTCCATGATCTAACAAGTGACTAAAAAATGACACGCTCGTGTAATAATTGTCCACATACAAGTTGTACCCCTTTCCGAATACGGGTGACAGCAAGTCCCACACAATCTTGCCAGCGCTCCCTATGTAATCTGGGCAGTTCCCCGGCTCTACGTGACTATCTCTTCCCTCATAAACTATAAAACTATATGTATAGCCTCTGGCCCTGTCACAGAGCTTATACATCTTGACTGGGAAGGTACTGTTTGATAGACAAGCGGACAGAAAACTTGATCAGGGACTCATCAACGCAGACAACTTGATGGGGAGTAAACAAGGCTGCAAACTGTTGGTTGAAGTGGTTTACGAGGGGAAGAATTTTGTAGAGCCGATCGTATCCAGGGTCACCCCGAGAACGACAGAGTTCATTGTCATTGAAGTGCATGAACCGCAAGATCTGCTTGTATCATGTCCTGGCCATGAAAGCAGAGAACACGGGCATATGGTGAATTGGGTCAGTGGACCAATATGACCGCAGCTCACTCTTTTTGGTTATGCCCATGAGGAAGGATAGGCCCAGAAAGGTCTTAAATTCTAAAACCGTAATTGGTTTCCATTCTCTGGCAAGGGTCAGCTGGGGATTAGTGGCGATGAATTGGCCAGCATATAAATTGCTTTGGTCCACAATAGATCTATAGAGATCTTACGTGAAAAACAGCAAAAACAGCGAATAAAAATCAAGTGATGTGTTATCTTGCCGCATGTATGCGTTCCTTGATCATCCGATCGAGGGCGAATACTGCTGTGCAAAATGTAAGCACATTGTTTCCCTGGAAGCCCAGGTTCTGAATCTGGGGAAGCAACTGTCAGCACTGAGAAGTCCCTCCATACTAAAGGTGAGCCAGGAACGTACACGGCAGGTGCCGGCAGGGGCCAGCACAGAGGCGGGTGGAGACAAAGAGGTGCAGGCACTAGCAAAGAGTAGATGGGTGACAGTCAGAAGGGGTAGAGGGGGAAGTGCCAGGGAGGCCGATCCAGGGCTGGAGCATCCCAATAATTACGCTCCATTGAGTGACATTGGTGTAACCAGTCAGGGACCAGCACTGCTGGAGATGAGGGACTCTCCTAGCTGCCAGGGGAAGAACTCCTCCAGTGAGAGTGGGGGGGCAGCAAAGGGAAAGGAAAGACAGATTCTGGTGGTAGGGGACTCAATTCTTAGAAGGACAGAGAGGGCAATCTGTAACCAAGACCTGAAGCGCCGAACAGTATGTTGTCTACCGGGCGCTCGGGTTCGGCACATCACGGATCTTGTGGACAGATTACTGGGAGGGGCTGGGGAAGACCCGGCTGTCATGGTGCACGTTGGCACCAATGACAAAGTCAGAGGCAGATGGAGTGTCCTAAAGAACGATTTTAGGGACTTAGGAGCTAAATTGAGGAAAAGGACCTCCAAGGTAGTGTTCTCAGGAATACTACCGGTACATCGAGCCACACCAGAGAGGCAGAGGGAGATTAGGGAAGTAAACAAGTGGCTGAAGAGCTGGTGTAGTAAGGAGGGGTTTGGGTTCCTGGAGGACTGGGCCGACTTCTCAGTCGGTAACCGGTACTATAGAAGGGACGGACTGCACCTAAATGAGGAGGGTGCAGATCTGCTGGGAATGAAGATGGCCAAAAAGTTAGAGGGGTTTTTAAACTAGGCGATGGGGGGGAGGGTCCAGAGACAGTGATAGCCAGCGCGGAAGATATTCCAGAGGGTAGTATTGGGGGCATTAGTGGTAGGTTAACCAAAGCACAAAAACGCAAGGTGAGTATAGTAGCAAGTCCAAGTTGCAATCTTGAAACACCCAATACGAGGACAATATGCGACCGGTCTAAACTATGTGGCATGTTCACCAATGCCAGGAGCCTGGCGGACAAGATGGGTGAACTAGAGATACTGTTGTACAAGGAGGATTTGGATTTTGTGGGAATTTCAGAGACCTGGTTCAACAGCTCTCATGATTGGCTGGCAAACATTCAAGGGTATACCCTATACCGCAAGGATAGAGAGGGTAAAAAAGGGGGAGGGGTATGCCTATATATCAAGAATAATGTACAAGTGAATGTGAGAGATGACATCACTGAGGGGGCTAGGGAAGAGGTGGAATCTTTATGGGTAGAGCTCCAAAGGGATGAAGCTAAGGGGAAAATAATACTGGGAGTATGCTATAGGCCCCCTAACCTGAGGGAGGAAGTGGAGACGGATCTCCTATCACAAATTGGATTAGCAGCAAGGATGGGAAGTGTTATCATAATGGGGGATTTTAATTATCCAGACATAGACTGGGCGGAGGGAACCGCGCATTCATTTAAGGCTCGCCAGTTCCTTAATGTCTTGCAGGACAATTTTATGGGTCAGATGGTAGACGCACCAACTAGAAATAAAACATTACTAGATCTACTGATTACCAACAATACAGACCTGATAACAGATGTGGAAATACGGGGCAATTTAGGTAACAGCGATCACAGGTCAATTACTTTCAGTATAAATCACACAAATAGGAGACATGAAGGGAACACAAAGACACTGAATTTCAAAAGAGCCAACTTCCCTAAACTACAAACCTTGCTAAAAGGCATAAATTGGGATAAAATATTAGGAACAAAGAATACAGAGGAGAGATGGGTTTGCTTTAAGAGCATATTAAATAAGGGCATTAGCCAATGTATCCCATTGGGTAATACATTTAAAAGAGCGAACAAACATCCTGGATGGCTTAACGCCAATGTAAAAATGCATATAAAAGCAAAGGAGAAGGCCTTCAAAAAATACAAGGTTAAGGGATCATCCACAGCATTCAGAATTTATAAAGAATGCAATAAGAAATGTAAGGGTGCAATTAGGATGGCTAAGATAGAACATGAAAGACACATAGCGGAGGAGAGCAAAAAAATCCCAAGAAATTCTTTAAGTATGTAAACAGTAAAAAAGGGAGGACAGACCATATTGGCCCCATAAAGAATGAGGAAGGACATCTGGTTACAAAGGATGGGGAGATGGCAGAGGTATTGAATTTATTCTTCTCCTCAGTCTTCACGAGTGAATCGGGGGGCTTCAGTAACCAAAACTGCAGTGTTTATCCTCATGACACAACACAGGAAGCACCTACATGGTTAACAGAGGACGGAATTAAAATTAGACTTGAGAAACTTAACATTAATAAATCACCGGGACCAGATGGCTTGCATCCGAGGGTACTTAGGGAACTCAGTCAGGTGATTGCCAGACCGTTGTTCCTAATTTTTACAGACAGTCTATTGACTGGAATGGTACCAGCTGATTGGAGAAAAGCCAATGTAGCACCAATATTTAAAAAGGGCCCAAAAAACATCCCTGGGAATTACAAACCAGTTAGCCTAACATCAATAGTATGTAAACTCTTGGAGGGGATGATAAGGGACTATATACAAGATTTTAGCAATAAGAATGATATCATTAGCAGTAATCAGCATGGATTCATGAAGAATCGTTCTTGCCAAACCAATCTATTAACCTTCTATGAGGAGGTGAGTTGCCATCTAGATAAAGGAAGGCCCGTAGACGTGGTGTATCTGGATTTTGCAAAAGCATGTGACACAGTTCCCCATAAACGTTTACTGTACAAAATAAGGTGCGTTGGCATGGACCATAGGGTGAGTACATGGATTGAAAACTGGCTACAAGGGCGTGTTCAGAGGGTGGTGATAAATGGGGAGTACTCATAATGGTCAGAGGTGGGTAGTGGGGTTCCCCAGGGTTCTGTGCTGGGACCAATCCTATTTAATTTGTTCATAAACGACCTGGAGGATGGGATAAACAGTTCCATCTCTGTATTTGCAGACGATACTAAGCTAAGCAGGGCAATAACTTCTCCGCAGGATGTGGAAATCTTGCAAAAAGACCTGAACAAATTAATGGGGTGGGCGACTACATGGCAAATGAGGTTCAATGTAGAAAAATGTAAAATAATGCATTTGGGTGTCAAAAATATGAATGCAATCTATACACTGGGGGGAGAACCTCTGGGGGAATCTAGGATGGAAAAGGACCTGGGGGTCCTAGTAGATGATAGGCTCAGCAATGGCATGCAATGCCAAGCTGCTGCTAATAAAGCAAACAGAATATTGGCATGCATTAAAAGGGGGATCAACTGCAGAGATAAAACGATAATTCTCCCGCTCTACAAGACTCTGGTCCGCCCGCACCTGGAGTATGCTGTCCAGTTCTGGGCACCAGTCCTCAGGAAGGATGTACTGGAAATGGAGCGAGTACAAAGAAGGGCAACAAAGCTAATAAAGGGTCTGGAGGATCTTAGTTATGAGGAAAGGTTGCGAGCACTGAACTTATTCTCTCTGGAGAAGAGACGCTTGAGAGGGGATATGATTTCAATTTACAAATACTGTACTGGTGACCCCACAATAGGGATAAAACTTTTTCGCAGAAGAGAGTTTAATAAGACTCGTGGCCACTCATTACAATTAGAAGAAAAGAGGTTTAACCTTAAACTACGTAGAGGGTTCTTTACTGTAAGAGCGGCAAGGATGTGGAATTCCCTTCCACAGGCGGTGGTCTCAGCAGGGAGCATTGATAGCTTCAAGAAACTATTAGATAATCACCTGAATGACCGCAATATACAGGGATATGTAATGTAATACTGACACATAATCACACACATAGGTTGGACTTGATGGACTTGTGTCTTTTTTCAACCTCACCTACTATGTAACTATGTAACTATGTAAAATCAACTGTTTCCACCTGAATTCCTGGGTTGGCCAGTGAATGGGGAAAGTACGGGTACTGCAGAAGTGGTGGGATCCCAATTAGGATTGAATGCAGCAGGAAGGGCACTATGGGCACGACGGGCCTGTGTTTGTCTTCTTCTTGGTGGCAGCGGGACACTACTTGTGCTTGCCACCTTACCAGCTTGAACTGCACTTATGGGACTCGCCACGTCACCAAGTGTTACTGCAGTGCTGGTTTGACTACGACCAGGGTGCGCTGATGCTTGCCATTTCACCAAAAGGAATAGCGGCACTAGTACTGGCTCTCTACTCCATACGAGGGACCTGCGGTTCTTGCACCTCAACGACAGCAGAAGAAGATCGGGGTCTAGTACGCCTGACCTTGGCAGGGACCACAACTCCTTCATTGGAGCTATCTGTCAGGGTGCCGCTGTTGTCTACAGGATCGTATTCTGAGCCTGAATCTGACAGATGAGTGACTTCCTCTTCACTATCTGTCATGCTCAGAAATGTGTAGGCCTCTTCACTACTGTACCTTCGATTTGCCATTTTGGTCTCTAAATTTACTGGTACAACTAGTGAGACTCACAGGTAAAAAAGCTCCTGACTGTCAGCGACTGTATCAAAACGCTACCAGAAAAACTGTTAGCGATCGCAGGGATCAGGCCTGCGAACGCTGCAGTTATGTGTTTTGTAAGTGACAGTGATCGATCGATACTGCACTTGGGTGGGCTGGGCGGAGGGGCTAAACGCAGCTGCTAGTAGGTATCTGGGATGATCCCGGTAACACTGCATTTTCGGGAACCCTAAACTGTTGGGGATGCTAGTACAGATCTGATCAGATCAATGCAGACCCCCCTCCATCAGTGCAGAAGTCCTCAGCAGACCCCCCTCAGTGCAGACCCCCCCTTCCCATAACGCCCCCCAGGCCCCAGCACATGTCCATTACAGCGGCAGCCGGCGCCATGTGTTCAGTGGAGAGGGGAGGGGCTGATCCGTGCGAGAGGAGAAGCCGATTCATTGGTTGCACGGATCGAGCCCCCTTCCTCTCTCTACTGAACACAAAGGGGCGCGTTCTAGCGGCGGGACCAGCCGCCATTTTACTGAAGCCTGTTGCCAAAAAATAAGTAGAATGCAAACATTCCCGAATTTCCCGATTCGGGACAGCCTCTGATCGGGACGGGGGTCCCAAAATTGGGATTGTCCCGGGAAAATTGGGACTGTTGGGAACTATGTCACCGGAGCTCTCTGCCAAGGCAAGATAACAGGATGGATGACAGACCACATTCTTCTCCTGTGAGTCCGAATTGTTCTGCCTCCCACACTGTCCAAATGTGTGTTGTAAACTTGTCCTGAAGCAGGACATGTATGGTGAAAGTGAAAGGAAAATTCCTGAATGTCAGGAATATAATGGGACTTTTCAGGAGCCACATACAGTAGATGCATTTCACAAAATCATTCTTTTTAATATATGTGTATGTAGAATATATCTATGGAGCACCTGAAAAGTCCCAGTATATTCCAGTGGCAGCTGGTGCTCAAAATTTTTTGGGGGGGCGAAAACAAACTGAAAAATTATGAAAAAACCCCCATCAATTGCAGCCTCACTGTACCATCAGTCACAGCCACTGTACCATCAAACGCAGCCATTGTGCCCATCAAATGCAGCCACTGTGCCCAGAAAACGCAGCCACTGTGCCCAGAAAACGCAGCCATTGTGCCCAGCAAATGCTGCCACTGTGCCCCATCAAATACAGCTACTGTGCCTATCTTATGCAGCCACTGTTCCCATCAAATGCAGCCTCACTGTGCCATATCAATTGTTGCCAGTGTGCCCTACCGTCTGTACTTACCCTGTCTCGGTGGCGGTGGGGCAGCTTCTCGATGTCTTCTCCCGTCCTCTCTTCTCGTCCTTTGCAGTAGGGATCAACAACATTATCGATCACCTTTCAACATCTTCGGTGTCGATTTATATCTACATTGTTTAAGCTCATTTTTTTGTTTAATTTTATTGGTAACAATGTATATGTATCAATTATGTATACTTTTTAGATTTGTATATTAATAAAAATATATCTTTTATAACAATAAATGTGTTCTAACCTGCTATTGACACCGCAATAATCCCATTTTCCCTGACTCCCTTTATACCATAATAGTTCAGGGATGAGGTGCCGTATCTATTAGGACATTCCACCCACCCTCTTTTTTTAATCATATATATATATATATATATCACTCTTTGTTATATTGCAGCCATTTGCTAAAATCATTTAAGTTCATTTTTTTTCTTCATTAATGTACACACAGCACCCCATATTGTACACACAGCACCCCATATTGACAGAAAAACACAGAATTGTTGACATTTTTGCAGATTTATTAAAAAAGAAAAACTGAAATATCACATGGTCCTAAGTATTCAGACCCTTTGCTCAGTATTTAGTAGAAGCCCCCTTTTGATCTAATACAGCAATGAGTCTTTCTGGGAAAGATGCAACAAGTTTTTCACACCTGGATTTGGGGATCCTCTGCCATTCCTCCTTGCAGATCCTCTCCAGTTCTGTCAGGTTGGATGGTAAACGTTGGTGGACAGCCATTTTTAGGTCTCTCCAGAGATGCTCAATTGGGTTGAAGTCAGGGCTCTGGCTGGGCCATTCAAGAACAGTCACGGAGTTGTTGTGAAGCCACTCCTTCGTTATTTTAGCTGTGTGCTTAGGGTCATTGTCTTGTTGGAAGGTAAACCTTCGGCCCAGTCTGAGGTCCTGAGCACTCTGGAGAAGGTTTTCATCCAGGATATCCCTGTACTTGCGGCATTCATCTTTCCCTCGATTGCAACCAGTCGTCCTGTCCCTGCTGAAAAACACCCCCACAGCATGATGCTGCCACCACCATGCTTCACTGTTGGGACTGTATTGGACAGGTGATGAGCAGTGCCTGGTTTTCTCCGCACATACTGCTTAGAATTTAGGCCAAAAAGTTCTATCTTGGTCTCATCAGACCAGAGAATCTTATTTCTCACCATCTTGGAGTCCTTCAGCTGTTTTTTAGCAAACTCCATGCGGGCTTTCATGTTTCTTGCACTGAGGAGAGGATTCCGTCGGGCCACTCTGCCATAAAGCTGCAGTGATGGTTGACTTTCTACAACTTTCTCTCTGGAGCTTATTGAAGGGGGTCTGTTCTTAGTGGAAGGGGGTCTATACTTAGTAGAGGGGGTCTGTACATAGAGGAAGGGGGTCTGTACTTAGTAGAGGGGGTCTGTACATAGAGGAAGGGGTCTGTACTTATTGGAGGGGGTCTGTACTTAGTGGAAGGGGGGTCTGTGCTTAGTGGAGAGGGTCTGGACTTAGTGGAGGGGGGTCTGTACTTGGTGGAGTAGGGTCTGTACTTGGTGGAGGGGGGTCTGTACTTGGTGGAGGGGGGTCTGTACTTAGTGGAAGGGGGGTCTGTGCTTAGTGGAGGGGGTCTGGACTTAGTGGAGGGGGGTCTGTACTTGGTGGAGGGGGGTCTGTACTTGGTGGAGGGGGGTCTGTACTTGGTGGAGGGGGGTCTTTACTTGGTGGAGGGGGGTCTGTACTTGGTGGAGGGGGGTCTGTACCTAGTGTGGGGGACTGTACTTAGTGGGGGAGGTCTGTACTTAATGAAGGGGGGTCTATACTTAGTTGAAGGGAGTCTGTACTTAGTGGAGGGGGGTCTGTACTTAGTGGAGGGGGGTCTGTATTTAGTGGAAGGGAGTCTGTACTTAAAAAAAAACCCAATAAGTCTATATTGATCGGTTTGCGCAACTATAGCGTCTACAAACTATGGGATATATTTATTTATTTATTTTTACTTGTATTGGCGGTGATCAGCGACTTTTATAGCGGGACTGTGATATTGGGACAGACATTCTGACACTAACTGACGCTTTTTATACTTTTTGGGAACCAGTAACACCAATACAGTGATCAGTGCTAAAAATATACACTGTCACTGTACTCATGACATTGGCTGGGAAGGGGTGATCAAAGGGTTTATGTGTACTGTGGGAGGTGCTTTTACTAGGGAAAGAGACAGAATTTATTCCTTACTTTGCAGGGACACAAATTTGATCTCTTAGCTCCTGTCAGAACAGCGATCTGCCTTGTTTACATATCCTCTGACTACTCAAAGGTGGGGACTTTTCAAACCCCAAAACGCCCTTGGTCAGATGGTCTTCAAAGGGGGAAAAAATTATTTTTTGACCCCCTAAGGCAATCGGATTTTCCCTGAATCATCAGTTTGTCATGGATGGAGACATGGATGGATGGATGGAGACATGGATGGATGGAGACATGGATGGATGGATGGTGACATGTAGACATGTGTGGTTCGTTTTGTATTTGGACAAATTTTTCGTTATTCTGAGATTTGGAAATATCCGAATACCTGAATGACAATATAAGCAAATTTTACCGAATGCTCTAAATAACGAAAATTGGTTTGAATTTCAGGAAATTCGGACTGAAATTCGAATTGAATTTTACATTGAACTTCAGTCGAATTCTAACTGTACACTGTATGGATGGACGGATGGAGACATGGATGGATGGATAGATAAAGACATGGATGGATGGATGAAGACATGGATGGATGGATGGAGACATGGATGGATGGATGGAGACATGGATGGATGGATGGATAGATAAAGACATGGATGGATGGATGGATGAAGACATGGATGGATGGATGGATGGATGGATGGATGGATGGAGACATGGATGGATGGATAGATGGAGTCATGGATGGATGGATGAAGACATGGCTGGACGGATGGAGACATGGATGGATGGATGGATGGAGACATGGATGGATGAATTAATGGAGACATGGCTGGACAGATGGAGACATGGATGGATGGATGGATGGATGGATGGAGACATGGCTGGATGGACGGATGGAGACATGGACTTTGCACTTTGAATTAATGGTTATTGGATGAACATTGCATGTATTATTTTACCCTTTGAAGGATTATGTTCTTGTGAGTCACACATGATGATGATTTACACAATTTGGATAAGCGCAACCAACATACATTACTGTATTTACACTTTTTTGGGGTTGTGGGAACACAATTATTTGGTTTGCAGCTGTCACACATTTGGAGTTTGGGAAGATAGCGCGGGATAAATACACTTATTTATGATGATTTTATTATTAGACAAAGCAATATCCAAAAATCCAAATTTCAACCCCTCCCCCGCATTCCGAACCCCGAGGCTGATTCCGGATTGAGCTCATTAAATTCTTCAGGAAACCTTCTTAGGATGAAGAATGACGGAGCGCAAACTCCGCCCACCGACAAGCAGACAACCACACCCACTGGACGGACAATCCTCCTCCAGATCGGGATCAGACGGCATTGTGTGATAGGAAAGAAGGAGGATTAATGCTGGAAAATGAAGAAACGGGCTGGGAGTTTATTCTTCACTATTTCACTTTTTTATAATTCTGGAGATTTTACATCTCATCCTAAATCCTCTCCCCGGCCTTCCCTCCAGTCTTCCGCCATTGTACCGGCTCATCTCCTGGACTGAAATGGATTTCATTGCACACTGTGAGCTTCTCACAATTTGCATTAGAAGCTGCAGCAGGTCAGATAAAACCCGCTTAATTTCCTGGCTGGAGGACGTCCAGCATCATGTATCCTTTCCTCCACATCCTGACTATACCTGGCCCTGCCCCTTTCATTCATTGGTTTTCAGACCCAACAAAAATCTATGTTTGGACTTTACCGGTACCACATCAAAAACACAAGTTTAAAATGTCATCATTGTTATTAATATCAATATTGGAAACATATTGGAACACACGGCCCTAAAAAGAATGACAACTTGGGGGGCGCTGCCAGTACATGTCAATGTGTTCCATTCCAGATGGGGAGCCGGATATAGTTACATAGTTAGTCAGGTTTAAAAAAGACACAATCCAGTTCAACAAATAAAACAAAAACAAAAATTACAAAAAAAACATACAATCCCATATGCACAATCCTATACTCACAGTTGATCCAGAAGAAGGCGAAAAAACCCCAGCAAAGCATGATCCAATTTTCTCCAGCAGGGGGCAAAATTCCATTCCTGGACATCCGAGAGGCAATCTATCAACTTTCCATATAAATGTCAGTACCCAGTTATATTATGTACATTTAGGAAAGAATCTGGGCCTTTCATAAAAATTTATTTAGCAAAAAATACTTATCTCCTAACAAAATAAAAATAATAATAATTATTATTTCTTTCTTTCTTTGGTATACTTACAGCTTTTCTGTCATTATAATTCTTTGGCTCCCTCCGGTGGTGGATGATGAGAATTACAGCTTCCATATCATTTAAACCAGCTCTGTATGCTCTCTAGGTAATTAGGCAGATAAGTTGTTTGTGGAGTCTACTGTTTTTTTTTTTTTGTTTTTTTTTTATGTATAGTCAGTGATGTATATGCTATAGTTTGCATTTCTGACATTTTCTAGATTCATAAATGGGCACTTTGGTTCTTCTATGACACAGTAATACCCTTTTATTTGGCGATCTGGTGGTCCTGGTGTGTTCGCATACTGACCTGAAATCAGTTTCCAGGTATGAGCAATTCCAATTGATCCGATACAATTTTGTTTGTCTTAAAATGATTAAGGAAAATTGTTGTCTTTGTTTTTCATTATTGTATTTGTGTTTTATGCATGTGTATTGCAGTAAATACGCTGTACACAGACAATACGAATCTCTTGAAGAAGCTATATACTTTAGCGAAACATGTCGAGAATTATGTTTCTGTACAGTAGATATACCATGTTTATCAATGTTTTTGTCTGAATATTATATTTTCTGAAAAGATTGTTATATCTTTTTTAAATCAATGTATCTAAATAAAACATCCATGATATAGTTTTTTCATTTTTCTAGGCACCTTTAAAGTCCCGTTTTTTTAATTTTTCTCTGGTATTGCTGAATCTTGGCTTCATTCTTCACATGACTGGGCTATTAATATTCCTGGCTATGCTCTCTTTTGGAAAGACAGTGTAAAAAGGAAAGGTGGCGGTGTCTGTCTCTATGTGTCACTTTTTCCATTTTCCTCTAGATTTTGGGACGTGGTGCCTTGCTCCACCTATCCTTGGCTGATTTATCTTTTTCTCCATTCAGCAATACCAATTAAATCATACTTCTCTTCATGCCTCAAAGCTTCCAACTCACCTATTTTGCTTGGCAGACTTCTGGCACTGATGAACAAACACTTTAATGCATTCTTACATGTTGCATATCTTTTTTAGTAGTACAAATAACACTATAATTTCCAATGGCTGTTTGAAACATGAGAACCTTATTGTCACCTGCCATAACCCTCCCCCATCTATCCCCATTCCACCCTCCATTAATGTCTGACCCCCTAACTGATCTGTCTGCCCGATTGAATTCTAGTTCACCCTCCCACCTCAATCCTAGTTTAAATACTCCTCCAGCCTCCCCATAAACCCCCAGCACAGCAGACCCCCCTTCTATTTAGGTGCAAACCATCCTTAGCATATAGCAGTGGTGGCTGGTGGAGTTTTTTTTTTTTTGGTCAGTCAGGCGCTTACCCCATCTAGGTGGACGACATCGGGCAGCTGCCAGCAGCTCCTGTGTCCTCTTCTCCATCACAGCGGCTTTGGCCGTGCGTCTCCTCCCCTCCTCCTAGGCGTCTAATAGGATCGCCTGTCCTTTCAGCCAATCGGGTGACGGGTCTCAAGACCTGCTTCATAATTGGCCAGGAGGAGGTTCAGTGTTACAAATAGCAAATATTAATTCGTTATTGTAACACACCTGGGTGGGATCGGTTCGGATTCTCTGCGCTACAATCCCACCCTATTTTGAAGCCTATTAGAGCCCCTGGCTCTAATTAGGTGCTTCAAAAAAACACCCTCGTTGGAATTTCTGTGTCCAGTGTCCGGCATAGGGGCAGAAGGCAAGGATGAAGGGGTGGGGGGGGGGGCGCTCATGCACCCTTAATGAACAGGCCACTCCTGGCATATAGGTTCCACCCAAATGAAAATTCAGCCCAGTGCTCTAGAAACCCCAACCCTTCTTTCTTACACCAGGTCCTTAGCAATGTATTCAGTTCTCTAATCTCCCCGTCTTTCCTGTGTTGTGCATGGCACAGGCAATATTTCAGAGACATGGATGGATGGGTGGAGACATGGATGGATGGATGAAGACATGGATGGATGGATGGATGGATGGATGGATGGATAGATGGAGACATGGATGGATGGATGGATGGATGGATGGATGGATGGAGACATGGATGGATGGATGAAGACATGAATGGATGGATGGAGACATGGCTGGACAGATGGATGGATGGATGGATGGAGACATGGATGGATGGAGACATGTATGGATGGATGAAGACATGGATGGATGGATGACATGGCTGGGTGGATGGAGACATGGATGGATGGATGGGTGGATGGAGACATGGCTGGACGGATGGAAACATGGATGGATGGATGGAGACATGGATGGATGGAGACATGGATGGATGGATGGATGGATGGAGACATGGATGGATGGAGACATGTATGGATGGATAGATGGAGACATGGATGGATGGATAGAGACACAGATGGATGGAGACATGGATGGATGGATGGTTGGAGACATGGATGGATGGATGGATGGATGGATGGATGGAGAAATGGATGGATGGAGACTTGGATGCATAGACGGATGGAGACATGGATGGATGGATGGAGACATGGATGGATGGAGACATGTATGGGTGGATGGATGGAGACATGGATGGATGGAGACATGTATGGATGGATAGATGGAGACATTGATGGATGGATGAAGACATGGATGGATGGATGGATGGAGACATGGCTGGACGTATGGATGGATGGATGGATGGATGGATGGATGGATGGATGGGTGGATGGATGGAGACATGGATGGATGGAGACATGTATGGATGGATAGATGGATACATGGATGGATGGATGAAGACATGGATGGATGGAGACATGGCTGGACGTATGGATGGATGGATGGGTGGATGGATGGAGACATGGATGGATGGAGACATGTATGGATGGATAGATGGATACATGGATGGATGGATGAAGACATGGATGGATGAAGACATGGATGGATGGGTGGAGACATGGATGGATGGATGAAGACATGGATAAATGGATGGAGACATGGATGGATGGAGACATGGATGGATGGATGAAGACATGGATGGATGAAGACATGGCTGGACAGATGGATGGATGGAGACATTGATGGATGGATGGATGGATGGATGGATGGAGACATGGCTGGACGGATGGAGACATGGATGGATGGATGGATGGATGGATGGAGACATGGCTGGACGGATGGAGACATGGATGGATGGATGGAGACATGGCTGGATGGATGGAGACATGGATGGATGGAGACACGTATGGATGGATAGATGGAGACATGGATGGATGGATGGAGACATGGATGGATGGAGACATGGATGGATGGATGGAGACATGGATGGATGGAAACACATATGGGTGGAGACATGGATGGATGGGGACATACATGGACGGATGGCAACACGGATTTGATGGATGGCAACACGGATGGGTGGAGACATGGATGGATGGATGGTTGGAGACATGGATGGATGGAGACACGGATAGATGGATGGATGGAGACATGGATGGAGACTTGGATGGATGGAGACATGGATGGATGGATGGATGGATGGATGGAGACATGGATGGAGACATGGATGGATGGAGACATGTATGGATGGATAGATGGAGACATGGATGGATAGATAGAGACATGGATGGATGAAGACATGGATGGATGGAGACATGGATGGATGGATGGATGGATGGATGGATGGATGGAGACATGGATAACTGGATGGATGGAGACATGGATGGATGGAGACATGTATGGATGGATAGATGGAGACATGGATGGATGAAGACATGGATGGATGGAGACATGGCTGGACGGATGAAAGGATGGATGGATGGATGGATGGATGGATGGATGGATGGATAGATGGATACATGGATGGATGGATGAAGACATGGATGGATGGAGACATGGATGGATGAAGACATGGATGGATGGAGACATGGATGGATGGATGGATGGATGGATGGAGACATGGCTGGACGGAAGGATGGATGGAGACATGGATGGATGGAGACATGTATGGATGGATAGATGGAGACATGGATGGATGGATGGAGACATGGATGGATGGATGGATGGATGGATGGATGGATGGATGGATGGAGACATGGCTGGACGGATGGAGACATGGATGGATGGATGGAGACATGGATGGATGGATGGATGGAGACATGGATGGATGGATGGAGACATGGATGGATGGATGGATGGATGGAGACATGGATGGATGGATGGAGACATGGATGGATGGATGGAGACATGGATGGATGGATGGATGGAGACATGGATGGATGGATGGAGACATGGATGGATGGATGGATGGATGGAGACATGGATGGATGGATGGAGACATGGATGGATGGATGGATGGACGGATGGAGACATGGACTTTGCACTTTGAATTAATGGTTATTGGATGAACATTGCATGTATTATTTTACCCTTTGAAGGATTATGTTCTTGTGAGTCACACATGATGATGATTTACACAATTTGGATAAGCGTAACCAACATACATTACCGTATTTACACTTTTTTTGGGTTGTGGGAACACAATTATTTGGTTTGCAGCTGTCACACATTTGGAGTTTGGGAAGATAGCGCGGGAAAATACACTTATTTATGATGATTTTATTATTAGACAAAGCAATATCCAAAAATCCAAATTTCAACCCCTCCCCCGCATTCCGAACCGCGAGGCTGATTCCGGATGGAGCTCATTATATTCTTCAGGAAACCTTCTTAGGATGAAGAATGACGGAGCGCAAACTCCGCCCACCGACAAGCAGACAACCACACCCACTGGACGGACAATCCTCCTCCAGATCGGGATCAGACGGCATTGTGTGATAGGAAAGAAGGAGGATTAATGCTGGAAAATGAAGTAACGGGCTGGGAGTTTAATCTTCACTATTTCACTTTTTTATATTTCTGGAGATTTTACATCTCATCCTAAATCCTCCCTCCGGCCTTCCCTCCAGTCTTCCGCCATTGTACCGGCTCATCTCCTGGACTGAAATGGATTTCACTGCACACTGTGAGCTTCTCACAATTTGCATTAGAAGCTGCAGCAAGTCAGATAAAACCCGCTTAATTTCCTGGCTGGAGGACGTCCAGCAGCATGTATCCTTTCCTCCACATCCTGACTATCCCTGGCCCTGCCCCTTTCATTCATTGGTTTTCAGACACAACAAAAATCTATGTTTGGACTTTACCGGTACCACATCAAAAACACAAGTTTAAAATGTCATCATTGTTATTAATATGAATATTGGAAACTTATTGGAACATACGGCCCTAAAAAGAATGACAACTTGGGGGGCGCTGCCAGTACATGTCAATGTGTTCCATTCCAGATGGGGAGCCGGATATAGTTACATAGTTAGTCAGGTTGAAAAAAGACACAATCCAGTTCAACTAATAAAACAAAACAAAAATCACAAAAAAAACATACAATCCCATATACACAATCCTATACTCACAGTTGATCCAGAAGAAGGCGAAAAACCCCCAGCAAAGCATGATCCAATGTTCTCCAGCAGGGGGCAAAATTCCATTCCTGGACATCCGAGAGGCAATCAGATATTCCCTGGATCAACTTTCCATATAAATGTCAGTACCCAGTTATATTATGTACATTTAGGAAAGAATCTGGGCCTTTCTTAAAAATTTATTTAGCAAAAAATACTTATCTCCTAACAAAATAATAATAATAATAATTATTATTTCTTTCTTTCTTTGTTATACTTACAGCTTTTCTGTCATTATAATTCTTTGGCTCCCTCCGGTGGTGGATGATGAGAATTACAGCTTCCATATCATTTAAACCAGCTCTGCATGCTCTCTAGGTAATTATCACTTAAAGTGATTATTATATAGACAGATGTTGTTTGTGGAGTCTACTGTTTTTATGTTATAGTTTGCATTTCTGACATTTTCTAGATTCATAAATGGGCACTTTGGTTCTCCTATGACACAGTAATACCCTTTTATTTGGCGATCTGGTGGTCCTGGTGTGTTCACATACTGACCTGAAATCAGTTTTTCATTATTGTATTTGTGTCTTATGCATATGAATTGCAGTGAATACGCTGTACACAGACAATACGAATCTTTTGAGAATGTCGAGAATTATGTTTCTGTACATCAATGTTTTGGTCTGAATATTATATTTTCTGTAAAGATTGTTATATCTTTTTTAAATCAATGTATTTAAAGAGGGAGTCCACCAAAAAAAAAAAAAATTAAAAGCCAGCAGCTACAAATACTGCAGCTGCTGACTTTTAATACATGGCCACTTACCTGTCCCAGGGTCCAGCGATGTCGGCAGCCGATGCCGATGAATCGCTTGACTCTCGGCAGCTGCCGCCGCCATCCTAGGTGAGGGAATAAGGAAGTGAAGCGTTGCGGCTTCACTTCCCGGTTCCCTACTGCGCATGCGCGAGTCGCGCTGCGCATCGTAACTGGTCCCCGCTATCTCCTGGGAGCTGTGTGTTTCCCAGGAGACAGCACAAAGGGACAGGAAGAAGCATAGACTCCTGTGGGAGTCTATGCCGGAAGTGGGTGCAAAGACCTGTCTTAGACAGGTATCTGCACCCCCCTCCCCCCTGAAAGGTGCCAAATGTGACACCGGAGGGGGGGGGAGGGTTCCGAAAAGCGGAAGTTCCATTTTTGTGTGGAACTCCGCTTTAAGTAAAACTTTTTTTACCATCCATGATATGGTTTTTCATTTTTCTAGGCACCTTTAAAGTCCCGTTTTCCTACTTTTTCAATTTTTCTCTGGTATTGCTGAATCTTGGCTTCATATTTCACATGACTGGGCTATTATTATTCCTGTCTATGGTCTCTTTTGGAAAGACAGTTTAAAAAGGAAAGGTGGCGGTGTCTGTCTCTATGTGTCACTTTTTTCATTTTCCTCTAAATTTTGGGACGTGGTGCCTTGCTCCACCTATCCTTGGCTGATTTATCTTTTTCTTCATTCAGCAATACCAAATAAATCATACTTCTCTTCATGCCTCAAAGCTTCCAACTCACCTATTTTGCTTGGCAGACTTCTGGCACTGATGAACAAACACTTTAATGCATTCTTACATTTTGCTCTGGTGTTTTGCATATCTTTTTTAGTAGTACAAATAAGCACTATAATTTCCAATGGTTGTTTGTAACCCCTTCTATCCCCATCCCACCCTCCATTAATGTCTGACCCCCTAAATGATCTGTCTGCCTGATTGAATTCTAGTTCACCCTTCCCCCCTCAATCCTAGTTTAAATACTCCTACAGCCTCCCCATAAACCCCCAGCACAGCAGACCCCTCTTCTATTTAGGTGCAAACCATCCTTAGCATATAGCAGTGGTGGCTGGTGGAGTTTTTTTTTTTGGTTGGTCCGGCGCTTACCCCATCTAGGTGGCGGACATCAGGCAGCTGCCAGCAGCTCCTGTGTCCTCTTCTCCATCACAGCGGCTTTGGCCGTGCGTCTCCTCCCCTCCTCCTAGGTGTCTAAAAGGATCGCCTGTCCTTTCAGCCAATCGGGTGACGGGTCTCAAGACCTGCTTCATAATTGGCCAGGAGGAGGTTCAGAGTTACAAATAGCAAATATTAGTTCGTTATTGTAACACACCTGGGTGGGATCGGTTCGGATTCTCTGTGCTACTTTCCCACCCTATTTTGAAGCCTATTAGAGCCCCTGGCTCTAATTAGGTGCTTCAAAAAAACACCCCGTTGGAATTTCTGCATCCAGTGTCCTGCATAGGGGCGGGAAGCAAGGATGGGGGGATGGGGGGTGGGGGGGCGCTCATGCGCCCTTAATGGACAGGCCGCCCCTGGCATATAGGTTCCACCCAAATGAAAAGTCAGCCCAGTGCTCTAGAAACCCCAACCCTTCCTTCTTACACCAGGTCCTTAGCCATGTATTCAGTTCTCTAATCTCCCCCTGTCTTTCCTGTGTTGTGCATGGCACAGGCAAATATTTCAGAGAATATCACCTTGGAGGTCCTTCCCTTCAACTTGCAGCTTAGTTTTTTAAATTGATTGTTAACCTCCTTGGCGGTTTTCCCGAGTGTGGCTCGGAGTTAAATTTCAGCACCATTAGCGGTAACCCTGAGCCACACTCGGGATTGCATCTCAGGATCCTGGTGCAGTGTACTTACCTTGTCCCCAGGATCCTGCGATGTCCCCCCGCGGTGTCTGCAGGCTCTGTCCTCCTGCCGAAGCCTCTCTGTGCCAGGCTCTGTTACCTGCGAGCGTCGCAACGCACGGGGCGGAGCCTGGCGGCAAATTAAAAAAAACCTAAAAATCGTAACACATACAGTAGTGTAATCTTATAGATTACACTACTGTATGAAATCATTTCACTTCCCTTTTGTCCCCAGTGCTATGTCCTATGCCCTGCATGCAGTTTTATATTATATATACTGTTCTTTCTGCCTGAAAACTGGAGATTGTCCATAGCAACCAAAAAGTGTCCCTTTACGTCAAAAGTGGCTTTAGACCAGCTAGAAAACAGCGATAGTAAATTAGAACACTTGGAGAATTGAGCGATAGTGAATCGTGGGGAAATTTATTTTATTATTATATATATATTTTTTTTAATTATTTATATTTATTTATTATATTATAATTTATGACTTTGTGTTTTAAACGTCATCATACCCGGGATATCTACTAGACTCTTGTTTGGACAGATTTAAGTGTGTTATTGTTAAGAATTACAGGCTTACAATATAAAATGCCAAATTTCCATGCAAAATAATTGTACCGCTTTCAGCACCTAAAATCCGACATAATCATACCGCCAGGGAGGTTAAGGAACCTCCAACTTCCAAAAAATTCTGTCATTGGTTCCAACATGGACCAAGACAGCTAGGTCATGCCCAACCCCTCTCAGTAATTTATCAACCTGATCCACCACATGCCAAACCCTGGGACCAGGGAGACAGCAAACAAAACCATTCGGTTGAGACGATCCCCCGATGACATCAGTTATGACGAAACTAGTAGGGTGGAGTTCATGCCCAGTCACACTACGCTAGTTTACATTGCGATCTGCAGATTGTCTTTTTATCCAGGATTCTATCCTCATTTGTTGGACTTGTTACATTTTATACCTTAAATAAACCATCCCAGTTTTACACTATGTGGCGGATTTTCTTCTTTTTTCACATCTTACCCACAAGTGAGAGAGAGACGGATTAACCAGGCATGTTTGGTATCAGTATCACTCTGCATACATCCGGCAGATGGATCCTTCATGTCGTACTGAACCCATGCTCTGCTAGGCTCCTATAATGTGGAGTCTAGCTAACCGGTAAGGGCACATCCTTTTCTGATTATAGAATTCCCAATTACCACCAACTGTTTGGGCCTACCTGCACTACCCTCCTCACCCCTTCTAGATGGACTGCTCTCCCGGCTGTTAGGGGTAGCAGTGACATCCAGGGTTGCCACCTCTGTGTTTGCCACCTCCACATCTTCACTTGCCAAATTTGTTTTGGTGCACAAACACAGGACTGGCCTTCCTTTGCCGGGAGTCCCTACCACTCTCTCACTACATTAATCCACTCATTTTTCCCAGTTACAATATAATTACTTATAAGATGTTACTTACAGGTTAGACGACTGTCTTAAAGTGGTTGTAAACCCTCAGGGACAACTTTCACCTACAGGTAAGCCTAGCTTAAGGCTTGCAATATCTCCTTAACCTACACGGTTTAGGAGATATTTGCAAAAAGGACTGTACCGATGTCTATAGGCGCATACGCGCCGTAGACAATGACGCAAGCGCACTGAGCGTGCCGTTTCCGAGGGCGCTCGTGCCATCACTGGCGGCTCCCGCGCGCATGCGCGGGAGTTACGTCATCGCGGCTCCGGACAGTCATACAGCCGAAGTCCGTGAATGCAGGAGTCACTCCGGGAGACATGGCGGCGACGGAGGAGGGGAACGGGGACCGCTGTGGGGGCTTCAATCTCAGGTAAGTAATTCATGATGAGCTAGTATGCTATGTATACTAGCTCATTATGCCTTTATCGTGCAGGGTGTAATTTTTTTTTTCTTTTTTCAGAGGGTTTACTTTCTCTTTAACTCCTGGTTATTACCCAGATAGCAAGTAATTGTGCTGCAAGTTTAAAAATGACTTGCTAAGCTTTTGCTAGACTTGCCAGGCTTCACAAGTTTGTTGTACAATTGCAGCAAGTCCGCATTGCATGACTCCAGATCAACTTTCTTTGCAAACATTCTGCAAGTCTGCTGCAAGTTCTGGTTCAGTTGTGTTGTGTAATAGTTATCCCACCACAGGGGGGCACTGTGGCTGAATTTTCATCTTTGCTCCCTGCTGTGTGTAAAGTTTTACACTTTGGTGCTGGCAGCCATAGAATCACTTTGGGAGGGTTGTGCAGAGGTGAGTGGTAACCATGAGATCTGATATGGGGTTCAGGGAGGTAGAAATCAAGGAGTGACCAACCCTAATATCTCATTGGTGGAGCACAATTTGGAAAGTTTTTAATTTTCCTTGTTTATATGCTGAGATTTTTCAGAGTCTTTGTGTATGTATGGAGTGTGTTGTAGAGAGAGCCATGCACTGTACTCTATACAGAGATTCATGCATACGGTTGTCATTTCACCCGAACACACATGAATTACACATATTCTGAGGCTATTTTAATGCAGATAAGGCACCAAGTGCGTTTAATTACCACCTTAATCAGCCACAGAATCTGTGTAATCAATATGTGTTCCCTTATGAAGGGATGAGGTAGCAACCCTATTTATGCATTGTGTCTTATATAGAGAGATTCTTACACTGTACTCTATACAGAGATCCATATATTGTACTGTGTGTATATATAGTGATCTATGCATTGTGCTGTATATAGAAAGGTTCATGCATTTTACTGTAATATGCAGATCAATGCATTGTATATAAAGAGCCATGCATTGTACTGATATATATTGAGCCATGCATTGTACTGTAATCTGCCGATCATTGTATTGTATATAACAAACATCCCAAGTCTCCCGCGAGTCACGGGAGTCTCCCGCATTTGACTGCGGGCTCCCGGACACCCGCGAGCGCCGGGTGACCTCCCGGCTGCGCCTGTCACTCAGCAACAGACAGAGCACTCCGAGCAGCCAAATGGAGTGGGGTCGCTTGTACTGCTCTGTCTTCTGTCTGAGTGACAGGCGCAGGGGGGTATGACCCCCCCCCCAGAGCAGAGCATGTGCCGTTCCAAAGCTGGCCACGCTTGGCCGGTGTCTTGTCAAATACAGTCCCCTATCATATAGTGTCCTCCCTGTACTGCGCAGGCGCAGTACGGAGGACAAACGAGACGCCGAAAGTCTCCGAAGTTTAACAGCTGATCATCAGCTGTACACGGCGCCTGCGCTTTTATTCTCACCCTATGTCCAGGATCATTCCCTACTATCCAAGTGGACATAGAGTGAGAATATATAGTTGCCGAGCGCAGCGAGGCCGTGCCCGAAGCGTGGCGAGCGAAGCGTGGCGAGCGAAGCGAGCCCGCGAGGGGCCCTCTTACACAGCCATCGCTAAGAACTGCCGAAGCGCCGTGTACAGCTGATGGTCAGCTGATCAACTTCGGACATTTTCGGCATCTCCTTCTGCTCCGTACTGCGCAAGCGCTGCGCCTGCGCAGTACGGAGCGGACACTATCCGATAGGAGGACACTATATGGCAGAACACCGGGAAGCAGGCACAGTGACGTCTTGGCGCCTTTTACAAAATCCAGCATGGCTGCCCGGGGGAGCTAGGAGGACTCAGGAGTGAGAGCGGACGCTCCTCCTAGCTCCTTCAGCAGGCTGGTGTCTCTGCTTTCCATCGTGCCTTGTCGCTCCTGCCTGCAGATCAGCCTGGCGGGCCCCGGATTCAGAGACTTTAGTAATCCAGGATCCGTCCTGCTCCCTGCTGCCCCGACCCTGAATGCAGAAGCACACGTGAACAGAGGTATTCTTTCGTTCGAGAGGTGTGCAGGGTGTGTTTTATCCCTTTCATGACTAAGCCTATTTTTGACATTTGGCGTTTACAAGTTAAAATCCGTATTTTTTGCTAGAAAATGACTTAGAGCCCCCAAACATTTATTTATATTTTTTTAGCAGAGAATCTAGAGAATAAAATGGCGATTGTTGCAATTTTATATCACACGGTATTTGTGCAGCGGTGTTTTAAACGCAACTTTTTGGGAAAAGGGACACTTTCATGAATTAAAAAAAAAACAAACCGTAAAGTTAGCCCAATTTTTTTGTATAATGTGAAAGATGATGTTACGCCGAGTAAATAGATACCAAACATGTCACGCTTTATAATTGCACGCACTCGTGGAATGGCGACAAACTACGGTACCTAAAAATCTCCATAGGCGACACTTTAAATTTTTTTTACGGTTACCAGATTAGAGTTACAGAGGAGGTCCAGTGCTAGAATTATTGCTCTCGCTCTGATGATCGCAGCGATACCCCACATGTGTGATTTGAACACCGTTTACACATGCGGGTGCGACTTCCGTATGCGTTTTCTTGGTTGCTCGCGGGGACGGGGGCGCTTTAAAAAATGTTTTTTTCTTATTTATTTTATTTATTTTTATATTAATAAATTGTGTTTAAAAAAAAAAAAGTTTTTGATCACTTTTATTGCTGTCACAAGGAATGTAAACATCCCTTGTGACAGTAATAGGTGGTGACAGGTACTCTTTATGGAGGGATCGGGGGTCTAAAAGACTCCAAATCCCTCCTTTGCACTTCAAAGTATTCAGATCACCATTTTCGGTGATTCTCAATACTGTATATTTTTTTAAAACCGGCGCCATTGGCAGCCGAGTAAACGGGAAGTGACGTCATGACGTCGCTTCAGTGTTTACTATTAGGAGGCTGGAACAAGGCCGCTTACAGCTTCGTTCCAGTCTGTCCCTAGCCGCCAGGGGCGGCGGATTGGTGATCGGGCCTCCCGGTGGAATGGGAAGTCCGGTAAGAGCGGTGGGGGGGGCGTCCCCTCCAGCTCCTCCGGTATAACAGCTAAGTGGCTTTTAGTCGCATCGGGTGTTATACCTGGAAAGCCGATCGCCGGCTCTAAAAAACAGCACTAGGATGATGCCTGCAGCTGTGGGCATCATCCCGGTATAACCCCCGAAAACCGAGTACGCACATCTGCGAACGCTCGGTGGGAAGGGGTTATTCACCGTTGTGGCACGGTGTCAGGGCTGGGCCTTGGCCAACATCACAAGAAACATCTCCTGCGTTCCTGTTTAAAGACGGGCTTTGCTGACATCCCTTCTGGCTCCAGATTCTGCTTGCTGTTCCACTATTTTGATCCCTGACTTCTGGCTTGGCTGACTATCCATTCCGGTTACTGAACTCTGGCTATGTTTTGACTATGTTTGTTCTTTTTACCTTTATTATTAAACAAGTGTGATTTAATTGTACTTCTGTCTCGGTCTGATTTCATGGTTTCTGACACACGGCTTCATTCACTGCGTCTCCCTCTTCATATCTGCATTCCTCGGTTACATGTGCTACCTGTTTCCCATGGTGAAGCTTGTTGATTTACTGCCTGCTGCTGCCATAAGCCTAAGTGTGTTCTGGAGGCTACAAGCCAGATAGTTGATATTGACATGAATTGAACTGTTTATTGCTTCTCCCTATCTGTTTGCATTCCTAGGCTGCATATACTGTGCTCTGCAGAGAAGTCCTGTTAACACTTCACTTGCTGCCACCTAAATGCTCTGCTGCCTCTACCTTCTATTCACTTTGTAGCCTGCTCACACCCAAGCATAGTGAGGAGTGACTGTATGTAGACAATTTTTAATCATCAGTTTTTTTATATTACCAGCCCTATATGGACATTCACCAAAGGTCACGTGTACTTTTTGAACAATTCATTTAGGTAGGTACAGTCACTATCTAGTGAAGTATACGTAGGTGTGCCACTATTAATTCTCTTCTTACATCTGGTGTTCTGGGCAGTGGCGGCTGGTGCTCCAAATTTTCGGGGGGGCGCAAACAAACTGAAAAATACTTAACCCCCCTCATCAATTGCAGCCTCACTGTGCCCATCAAATGCAGCCATTGTGCCCATCAAATACTGCCAATGTACCTATCAAACGTAGCCACTTGTGCCCATCATATGCAGCCACTTGTGCCCATCATATGCATCCACTTGTACCCCATCATATGCAGCCATTTGTGCCTGTCAAATGCAGCCACTTGTGCCCATCAAATGCAGCCACTTGTGCCCATCAAATGCAGCCACTTGTGCCCATCAAATGCAGCTACTTGTGCCCGTCAAATGCAGCTACTTGTGCCCGTCAAATGCAGCTACTTGTGCCCGTCAAATGCAGCTACTTGTGCCCGTCAAATGCAGCCACTTGTGCCCGTCAAATGCAGCTACTTGTGCCCGTCAAATGCAGCCACTTGTGCCCGTCAAATGCAGCCACTTGTGCCCGTCAAATGCAGCCACTTGTGCCCGTCAAATGCAGCCACTTGTGCCCATCAAATACAGCCACTTGTGTCCATCAAATGCAGCCAGGCTCGATTGTCACTTCACTAACCCCCCTGCGACCGGTCCGGCAGCACTTACCGCTCCTCTCCTGGAGTGAGAGGGCTCTCCTCCTCAGCGGGAATCGGCGGCTCTCCTCCTCGTCTCTTCCTCAGCGGCTCTCCTCGGCGGGAAGCGGCGGCTGCGGCTCCTGTGTCAGCTCATCTCCTTCTCTGCCAAAGCTTTAGGCATCCAATAGGATCACCTAATGCTTTGGCCAATCTGGTCTCACTGACCTGCCTGCTGATTGGCAGGGAGGAACGTTAGTGTGAAAATTGCGAAAATTTATTCGCTATGCCACACAACAGGGTGGGATCTGGACGCAGTGCTCTGCACCCCGAGCCCACCCTATTTTTAAGCCTATTAGAGCCTCTGGCTCTAATCACGTGCTTCAAAATACACACCTCCCACCATAGTAATTCATGCGTCCTGAAAGGGGCCGGGCACATGAATAGGAAGGGCCGTGGAGGTGTCAGGGGGGGCGGCGCCCATGCGCCCACAATGCCTGGGCCACCACTGGTTCTGGGTACTTTTCTTTGATTTATGTGACCCACCTGGTGTATGTCCCTGTGTAGGGGTGCTGCAGCAGCAAATGCATAATTTAAGTCTTTTACAGGCCATCAGGCTGGTTCACTGTGCCATTGTCAAACCTTTATCTGTAGCATCTCTCTGAGGACATTGTTCAGGTGGCCCTCATCCTCAGTCCCCTATGCAATATTCCATCTTATGGCTGCACCATTCAATGTATGTGTGGACTGTATGTATGTGTGGACTGTATGTATGTGTGGACTGTTTTTACAGTGGAGTGTACTAAAGCTGGCCATACATTATACAATATTCTTGTTCATTTTCCTTTAGACTTACCTTACCAACTATGTAATGTAAGGGCCTACATGTTTGCATACAAATGGAAAGTGTTTAGGTGTGACCTCCATATTATAGGGTTTTGGTAAATCTAAAGGAATATTGTATATTGTATGGCCAGCCTAACGCTGGTATCGAAGGAGTTAAAATATAAATGAAGGTGTCCTCAGCTTTTACAAACAGCCAACTGATCCCAAGTGTGGGTTATTAGTGGGGAGAAGTTCCCTGGAGGATGAAATTACTTGGTGTGCAATTACTGGGATGTCATGGAGAAACCCAAAACACTTTAAAAACCCCAAAACAATCTTTTACCCCCATCATCCACCTTTAATCACTTCCTGCACGTTGCATCCTGGAGGATTTAAAGCGGAACTTCCCTTTCTCAATCAACATAGGTTGGACTTGATGGACGTGTGTGTTTTTTCAACCTCACCTACTATGTAACTATGTAATAATGACTATTTGTAATCCTTATCCTGCTAGCATCAGTAAATAGATAGGAAGGGAGATTATATTTACTGGTTTTACACTTTTTATTTACATTTCTTCAGTTACTTCCTGGCTTTTGGCCTAGGCAAATAATGTCATACTTCCCAGGAGTCTTCATATACCGATCCCTGGGTATGTGTTTGTGCCCGTATGGCACCAGTAACTTCAGTTCCTTGGAAGAAGAAGGCCTTGAATCTTCAGCTAGCCATTTTAGTTGGTGCACTTAGAAATCCCGTTGGGTAGAGTGAAAATGCAGTATGCTCACTGCATCTGAGTAGCGGAGCGAACACTGTAACTGCTCAACAGGCAAGTGTGACTTAGGACCTACAGGTGTATGCAAAATAGGCAACATTGCTGCATGCAGTTTCACTATATCCTTTGTAAAATGGGCAAGTGCCCGCTCACCAATCCTGTGGCCAAGGCCCAAAGGAAGTGTCCTGGAACAGGCAGGCTCTTCAGGTAGCCCGATTGGCTACCTCACAACCGGAAACCCCATTGTGATGCTGCCCTTAGGTGGCACTTCTCTTCTTTCCTTCCTTCTTGTCTTCCAAACAGAGTTGGCTCAACTCTGAGAACAGCATCCTCCAGTGCCTCACATCTTATGCCCTTATACCATACCATTTGCAACATAGACTATATAGACTTTACAGCTTCATCTGCTGTTAGCCTTGCCTGAACATTTGTCTGCATGCACTCCTTGCGCCTGAATTATCAGACTTTATGTACTTGTGATGGGGACTACATGTCCCAAGATGCAGCTTTGGCTGGTGATTGTCTCTCTCTCCCCTCTACCAATGAGAAGCAGGGGAGGGAGCAAGTAAGGCAGCTGCTTGTACACAGTAAAATTCAGTGAGGAGAGGGAGCGGGCGAATTCCCCCGCAGGAGCTGATAGGCGCGCTCTCCCTTCTGAGAGCCGATCCATGCCTGTGTTAAACCCAGCGGCAGGCGGTGGGAAATGCGGGGCTGCGGGGCACCCGCTACAAATATGAATTTTCACAAAACTACAGCTTTCTTTTGGTGGTATTTAATCAGCACTTGTTTTTTTTATTTTTTTGCTAAATAAATGAAAAAAGGACAAAGTTTTGAAAAAAAAGTGTTTTTCTTTATTTGCAAAATTTTATAACAGAAACAATCTTTCTTCATGAATTTAGGCCAAAATGTATTCTTCTACATTTCTTTGGTGAAAATTACCCAAATCAGTGTATATTATTTGGTCTGTAGGAAAGTTATAGAGCCCACAAACTATGGGATACATATCTGAAAGTTGATCAGTCCTGGTGTACTGAGGGTCTGTTTCATTTCTTGAGGCCCAAAATTGCCAGGACAGTACAAATACCCCCCAAAATACCCCTTTTTTGGAAAATAGAGAGTCCAAGGTATTTAGTGTTTACAACTTTCATGCGGGCTGCTGTGATTGTTCACAGCGATCACATGGTACCAGCAGCGGGCCGGTACACTGATCAGTCATCCACTGTGTCCGTGACAGATCATGCCAGAGTGCAGCCCGTTCTCGGGAGGACGTCCTCCCAGAACAATAGGGTTCCCTCCAATCTGTCATTTTACAACGTCAAGGACGGGAAACAGATAAGTTCGTACAATGGTCCGGAGCCCGAGGTCCCTGGGAGTCCCTGTTACTGAGAGCCACAGTGCCACTGTAAGAGCTGAAGGGTCCTGCCACAGGTTAATCGGCCCTGAAGTTATGAGAGCCACACGCCTGGGGATCTTCCCCAAAGATACCAGCTGCTGAAGCCTGCCACCCATGGACCTACAGTGCACCCGGAAAGTATTCACAGCGCTTCACTTTTTCCACATTTTTGTTATGTTACAGTCTTATTCCAAAATGGATTAAATTCATTATTTTCCTCAAAATTCTACAAACAATACCCCATAATGACATTATTAACATGAAAAGATTTGTTCGAAATCTCTGCAAATTTTTTTTTTAAATAAAAAAACTAAAAAAATCCCATGTACATAAGTATTCACAGCCTTTGCTGAATACTTTGATGCACCTTTGGCACCAATTGCAGCCGCAAGTCTTTTGGAGTATGATGCTACAAGCTCGGCACACCTGTTTTTGGGAAGTTTCTCCCATTCTTCTTTGTAGGACCTCTCAAGCTCCATCAGGTTGGACGAGGAGTGTCGGTGCACAGCCATTTTCAGATCTCAAGAGATGTTCGGGTTCAAGTCTGGGCTCTGGCTGAGCCACTCAAGGACATTCACAGAGTTGTCCCGTAGCCACTCCTTTGTTATTTTGGCTGTGTGCTTAGGGTCATTGTCCTGTTGGAAGAGGAACCTTCGCCCCAGTCTGAGGTCCAGAGCACTCTGGAGCAGGTTATCATCAAGGATGTCTCTGTACATTGCTGCATTCATCTTTTCCCTCAATCCTGACTAGTCTCCCAGTTCTTGCCGCTAAAAAACATCCCCGCAACATGATGCTGCCACCCCCATGCTTCACTGTAGGGATGGTATTGGCCAGGCGATGAGAGGTGCCTGGTTTCCTCCAGACATGACGCTTGCCATTCAGGCCAAATAGTTCAGTCTTTCATCAGACCAGATAATTTTGTTTCTCATGGTCTGAGAGTCCTTCAGGTGCCTTTTGGCAAACTCCAGGCAGGCCGTCATGTGCCTTTTACTGAGAAGTGGCTTCCGCCTAGCTACTCTACCATACAAGCCTGATTGGTGGAGTGCTGCAGAGATGGTTCTTCTGGAAGGTTCTCCTCTCTCCACAGAGAAATGCTGGAGCTCTGTCAGAGTGACTATCAGGTTCTTGGTTACCTCCCTAACTAAGGCCCCCCTCCTCCGATCGCTCAGTTTGGCCGGGGCGGGCCACTCTAGGAAGAGTCCTGGTGGTTCCAAACTGATTCCATTTATGGATGATGGAGGTCACTGTGCTCATTGGGACCTTCAATGCTGCAGAAAATTTTCTGTACCCTTCCCCAGATCTGTGTCTCCATACAATCCTGTCTCGGAGGTCTACAGACAATTCCTTGGACTTCATGGCTTGGTTTTTGCTCTGACATGCACTGGTAAATGTGGGACCTTATATAGACAGGTGTGCATGTGTGTGTGTGTGTATGTATATGTATACATATTTATGTGAATATATACATATATTTATTTTGTGCTTATTGTTTCTTTATATATATGCATATGCGTTTTTAGATTTTTATGTACATTTGATATATGCATTTTTGTATATATTTGTGTGGATTTCCATTTGAATGAACACATTTCTGTTTTTGCACAAACCACATGGCCATCTTTGTGCCCCCATTTGTGCTTTCCGTGAACAGGGGCATACCTCCACATATCTGTTCCAGCACAGCGTTTCACGTGCTGGCAGAGTTTTTACACGCATGTGCATGTCCTTTGGACAGAAGCACAACCGGTTTTACCATGCGGAGAGACAATATCTCTCAATGTGTCTCAGTGCACTTTTTACTTCATTTACCATCATCCCCCCTCCCTTTCATATGCATATATGTTTTTTTGTTTTTTTTTTAATGCATTTACATGCGTGTGTATTATGCACGTGTATGTGTATGCATGTATGTGTACACGAGTATGTGTGTGTACACTTATGTATGCGTAGATTTTTTCATTTGTATGTATTTAGACTAGAATCATGTTCGCGATTTGAAAATGGCGCCGCCGGCGGCAAAATACACAGAGCCGGTTCTCGGCTACTTTCGGCTTCACTCGAGCGCCGCCCGAACCTAGCCGAGTGTACTCGGCTAGGTTCGGCTAGCTCCGCTCACAGTCACGCCCATCCCGGGTGGGACTACGAGTGGAGCCGAAAGTGGCCGAAAGTGAACGAGAGCCGCCGAGAAGAGCCGACGACCGGCTCTGTGTATTTCGGCGCCATTTTCAAACTGCAGTGACACTGAAATGTCACTGCAGTTTAACTGCAGCCTGAGCAAGGCTGCAAAAGGACACAGAAAAGCTTCAGATCGGCCCTGGCAAAGCTGCAAAGCTGCAAATGGATACCGATAAGGCTGCAAATGACTGCAAGGCTGCAAATGACACCAAGGCTGCAAATGACACCAAGGCTGCTGACTGCAAGGCTGCAAATGACGCCAAGGCTGCTGACTGCAAGGCTGCAAATGACTGCAAGGCTGCAAATGACTGCAAGGCTGTAAATGACACTGGACAAGCATACAGATAGACGCTGTGCAAGGCTGCATTGATGGGCATTTAAATGTAAGTTTTTTTCCTTAAAACATTTTTTTCCTTCTAATTCCCTCCTAAACTTTGGGTGCGTGTTATACGCCGGCGCGTGTTATACGCCGATAAATACGGTACATCAAGGATGATCAGTGGAAACAGGATGCACCTGAGCTCAGTTTTGAGTGTCATGGCAAAGGCTGTGATATTTATGTACATGGGATTTTTTTATTTTTAATAAATTTGCAAAGCTTTCAAACAAACTTCTTTCATGTTGTCATTTTGGGGGATTGTTTGTAGAATCTTGAGGAAAATAATGAATTTATTTCATTTTGGAGTAAGGCTGTAACATAATAAAAAGTGAAGCACTGTGAATACTTTCCAGGATACACTGTAGGTGGATTGCCTCTAGCCACGAGGGAGATGTTGCCGGAACTCCCTACACCACGTTCTATCTCCCATTGCAATGGAGCTGATCTGCACCACAGAGGTCCCCATCCTGTACAGAGGTATGGAAGTTCACAAGTTACAGTTGAGTGCACGTTAGAGCCCATGCTAGGTGCACGGCAGGGTCCACTCTGCTACCTGGACCAAAAGTAGATAACGCTGGACAGGTGGCTGTGGTCAGTATTTCGGCACGGCCCGCCTAATTGCAAGTCTACAGTGGGAAGATGTATATTTACACGGGGACCTGAGAGCAACTGGAGAACATTTATGGTGCAAGTGTACACAGTGTATCGGTCATCTCTAATGTTAAAGTCCCCTCCTCGATTTTGCATTCCAATGCAGCCAAAGGGAGAGTTGTAGAGGTGGACGGTGAGGGGCGTGCTGTGGTTGTGAGGAGGAGGAAGATGGTGGATCCCCACACACAGAAAGCAGCAGAATGATATGCAATGCACTGCAATGGTTCTCCTCACATAGAAGGCAATGCATTGCTGGCCTTTGGCGGTACTTACTCTGCACATACTCCATCGCAGCCCTTCATTAGATAATAGATAGAAATATTGGAGGCAGGTGATGTCCTTGGATGGGGTCATATGACTCCTTTACCACTTATTGAAATGAAAAACAAAGTTGTGTTGCTGATAATCTTTGGGGTCCAATTTTTACAAAATGTAAAGCTGTCACTAATAATCCTGTAATGTGCCTAATATGTGTATTTCCTATGATCCCCGGCGCCATCTAGAGATTGAGGTATTTCAGAATAATACAGCATGGGCACTAGATGGAACTGATGATCATAGGAGATACACATATTAGACTCATTACAGAGATTCTTAGTGATGTCTGTGTGAATGCTGAGACATTTGAGCAGCGGAATTTTTATGACCAGACCCCTTTGTGTCCTGCCTGGTGGCCATTTTTTCAGAAAGTGAATGTTAGCAGATCAACACAAACCAAAAAAAATGTTTTTTTATTTAATTTAAAGTAATAACTAAAATATTATTTTATAATTGCAATATTGTATGACACTGTACAGCATTCTATACACTGTATCACATTCAATGGCACTGTACATTTATTATAGCATTGTATGGCATTCAACGGCACTGTTCATTATTGTATGGCACTGTACTGCAGGAATTGGAGTGATTTGAAGTATGAATGTGCAGAAATGAGGGTGATCAGATGTGTGAAGATGCATGAATTAGGATGATCTAAGGGGTGTAGGTGCAGGCATTGGGATGATCAGAGGTGTGAATGTGCAGGAATTGTGGTGGTCTGAGGTGTGAAGATGCAGGAATTTTGATGATCTGAGGTGTGAAGGTTCAGGAATTGGGGTGATTAGATGTGTGTGATCTGAGATTTAAAGGTGCAGGCATTGGGGTAATCGGAGGTGTGAATGTGCAGGAATTGGGGTGATCTCAGGGGTGAAGGTCCAGGAGTTGGGGTGATCTGAGGTATGAAGGTGCAGGATTTGGGGTGATCAGATGTGTGAAGGTGCAGGAATTGGGGTGATCAGATGTGTGAAGGTGCAGGAATTGGGGTGATCAGATGTGTGAAGGTGCAGGAATTGGGGTGATCAGATGTGTGAAGGTGCAGGAATTGGGGTGATCAGATGTGTGAAGGTGCAGGAATTGGCGTGATCAGATGTGTGAAGGTGCAGGAATTGGGGTGATCAGATGTGTGAAGGTGCAGGAATTGGGGTGATCAGATGTGTGAAGGTGCAGGAATTGGGGTGATCAGATGTGTGAAGGTGCAGGAATTGGGGTGATCAGATGTGTGAAGGTGTAGGAATTGGGGTGATCAGATGTGTGAAGGTGCAGGAATGGGGGTGATCTGAGGGGAAAGTTTGCTGACTCCAGCAGTAAAACGACTCACCTGTACTGAGGTGTGTGAAGGAGACCTATAACAAGGCCAGTGTAGAGTTTTATACTTGGAATGTTCTGTCATTTCCAGGACTCGGTTCCATATTTCGGTCTTCCATTCGCTATGTACTGGATGGAGAAGAATGAGTTGAGATGCTCAGGTGTCATCTGCTCATGGTACCAAATCCTGCAATGGGTTCACCACCAATCCTCCAACCATAACCCTCTCAATAAATGACAGATCCACCCTGGCTCACCGTGGTATTTGTATTACTGTGTTGTATACGGTAATGAATGGGTGCAGGGAGACTATTCCCCTCAAGGGTCTCCAAAGTGAGAGACAGAGAAAATCTCGGTACCCTGGACAGATTCCACATCGAGTAAAAAGTATACATTTTATTGATATAAAAATTTGAATTTAAAAGAAAGAAATTATCCATACAACAAAAATATACAGACTTGTAAATAAAACCATATAATATAGCAATACACATTACACTGATGATGAAAAAACTCCACAATGAAGCTTAGACGGTATAGTAGACCTCAGTGCAAGAACATCCTCTACATGTTTTGCGAAATTATACCGCTTCTTCGGGAGGAACAGTAATAATTAAAATCTAGAAGAAAAATTGTAAATTTGTAAAAACATTATCCATATATACGGATATAACAGGTTAACAATTTGGGTAAAGAAAATGGAAAGAAAGAGGAGGGGTATAAAGAAGGAAAGGGGGGAGATGGGAGGGGCAGGGGAAAGAAGAAAAAATGAAGAGGAGGCAGGAAAGAAGAGAGGGGAGAAAGGGGAGAGGGAGGAAGAAAGAAGGAGTAAAGAGAATGAAGGATATTGGGAGAAAAAAACTGAATGAGGACAAAAAGGGAAGGGGGGAAAAAGAAAAGAAAAGGGGGGATGGAAAAGAGGGAGGAGTAGAGGTAAGTAAAAGAAGGGAAAGGGGGGGAGGGGAAAGGGGAGGGAGGAGGGAAAAGGAGGAAGGGAGGGGGCAAAAAAAGTAGACAGAAGAATTAAAAATAAAAAAAGACATGGGGGGTTGGGGAAGAGAAAGGGTTTAGAGCCCATGTATATCAAAAAACCACTGACCTGGAAAGCCAATAATAGTGTATAATACCAAGGGGGAACAAAAAGCCAAAAAATGAACCTAGAGTTCAAGGTATAAAAGGATCACTGAAATAATAATAATACACATAGCCCAGAAGCCTAAAAAAGTAAATGATAAAGGGCCTTTATTAGATTTTAGGGAGATAGACTAATTGCAGCAATGAAAAATCATCACCATCTTGGAGTCACACCTGGGAGAGGCTTGAGATAATGAAGAGTTAACCTCAAGTATGGACAATACATCATGGATTGTCAATCTACCCCTGCTGACCTGAGTGCCAGCCTCCGAAAGAAATCCCCCTTGGGACGAACATCCACCTCACCGTCAAGCCAGCATGCGCCTGCTTTAATAGTCCCCAACCTGGTGACTGAGACCATGCCGGCCGCTGTCGTGTGATGTCGCCGGGTCAGACCCTCCATAATGTGTGGGCACGAATTGTGCACACATGCATGCGCGCAGAAATCACGGTTAAAGGATCGCAAGATCCAAGCCGCATCGTATTGCAGGTAGGGGGAGGGATCAGAAGAGCCTCCTAAGTTCCGCCCACTGACCACATCACATGTCCGCTGACGGGGAAGGAAAGTGAAATACAACTGATGCCCACAGCCCTAGCGTCACTTCCCTTAAAGCAACAATGCCAAAATAGATGTACTGGTTGACTCGGCAAAAAAGCAAGGTTATAATGCTGTAAAGAATAATTAAAACACCTTTCTAGTAAGCCATTTGGACGTTCTTTCTTTATTACTGTGTAGTATACGGGATGTTTTTATTGTGTATTGTATGTCATGTTCTATATACTCAGAGTTATACTGTATACAAGCACTAGTTTTGGTTGATGAGTGTGCCTCCTCCATTCTTTATTCCAGGCCCCATCATTTGTCCATTCTGCACAGATGTCAGTGAATGTTACAGGTGACAAAGCCTCAATTCCATACCCTCAAATTAAATCTGGGGGCATCCATAGTCTTCAAATTGTAGTGGGCCAATCTGGTTGGATCAGGAAACTCATCTGTCTGCTGACCTAGTTATGCCGCGTACATACGATCAGAAATTCCGCCAGCAAAAGTCCGATGTGAGCTTTTGGTTGGAAATTGCGACCGTGTGTATGCTCCATCGGACTTTTGCTGGTGGAATTTCCACCTATGGTCTTAGAACAGTTCCTAACACAAGTTGTAACAAACTCCTTTACTTTCTCTTTTGCCATAGGAGACAGCATTCTTGCACATGCGGATGTAGTGTCTTGTTGGTTGCCTTTCCCTGCTAGGCTGTCTACCTGTAGAAGTCTCATGTCTCGTACACACGAGTGGAATTTCTGTCGGAAAAACTTGGATGGTTTTTCCGGCGGAATTCCGCTCGAGCTTGGCTTGCATACACACGGTCACACAAAAGTTCTCTGAACTTTCGACCATCAAGAACGCGGTGATGTACAACACTATGACGAGCTGAGAAAATGAAGTTCAATGCTTCCGAGCATGCGTCAAATTGTTTCCGAGCATGCGTAGGAATTTTGGGCTTCGGAATTGGTACAGACGATCGGAATTTCCAATCGGAACTTTTTCCGACCGTAAAATAAAGAACCTGCTCTCAAACTTTTGCTGGCGGGAATTCCCGCCAACAAAAGTCAGATGGAGCATACACACGGTCGCATTTTCCGACTAAAAGCTCAGATCGGTCTTTTGCTGGCGGAATTTCCAATCGTGTGTACGCGGCATCAGACTCTGCCACTTAACCTTGCAACTACCTAAGGGCGTCCTGGCCCTAAACCCTCTCTCCCACAGCTCTGTTCAAGAGAAATAAAATCTCTTTGCATTCAAGAAGTGTCTGGCGCCCATGAATCTACCTTGCACTAGACCCACTATGCCTTACAACCCACTCTATATGGAAGGATGTCAGCGGCTCTTGGCTCTGGAGGTTCTCATTAGACTAAAGGAGGTCTGGGATCTTGCTACACAGTAATTCAGCTCTAAATTCATTATTACGTCATTATTATGTCTATGCCCCCTTCCTCCTGTCCCCCCTCCCAAAAAAAAGAATCCCTAATACCGATCCCTGTCTGAAATTAAAAAAACCCAACAACATGCATACTAGAGATTGGAGTCCAGGGTTGTCTTGGTTGAAGCAGAGGTCCTCCCTTTGCCCCTCTTCTCCAGCACTGCCATCTTCACTGGAGGTCAGGCACATGCGTAGACACCTCTCAAGGCTCTGTAAGGTTTACAGGACCTGGAGGAGATCTCAGTGTATTTGCACACGTACCAGACCCCTCACTCATGCGTATATACACTGCAAGTCTCTATGAGTACTCCCCTACAGCGTGTCTGTGCATGCTCGACATCTTGTAAATGGCTCCTGGGGTGTGTGATGTAGCATCCAAAGAGCGGTTTGTTAGATGTCACGCATGGGCAGACATGTAGGGGTCTCGGCCAAAGTACTTGTACAGAGGTGTGACTGCCATACTCAGTCCTTAACTGATAACCTTTAGCCTCGATTCACAGCGAATTCTGAGCATTTACGCACCATATTGAAATCACACTTCGTTCATGCGATCTGCCACCGGTGTCAATGTTAAATTAATTAGACACCAAAACAGGTCACAAAACGCAATGTGACTGCAAGATTCCGGTGCGGCAAAAAAAAAGAAAAAGAAGATGCCTGCACCTTTTTCATGCGGGTGCAGTGCAAACTGAGCTCATACAAAATAAATGGTCTCAAATCACAAAGTAAGGAATCACACGTGATTTTATTAGGAATGCGGTGAAATTTGTGTCCGAATCACATGTGGTGTCACGCATCGCACAGGTGTGAACCCAGGATAAGCGACATATTCATGTGTTTGAAACTTTCACACAGTATTATATACTTCAATTAGGACACTGCCTGGCAGGTACCAAGCAGGTATGTGTGCCGTGTCCTAGGACACAATTCTACGAAGAATCAGCAACAAAAGGCACCATCTGGCAGAAAAAGTATTCATACCCCTTGACATTTTCCACATTTTGTCATGTTACAACCAAAAACGTAAATGTATTTTAATGGGATTTTGTGATAGACCAACACAAAGTGGCACATAATTTGTGAATTGGAAGGAAAAATGATAAATGGTTTTCAACATTTTTTACAAATAAACATGTGAAAAGTGTGGTGTGCATTTGTATTCACCCCCCTTTACTCTGATACCCCTAACTAAATTCTAGTGGAACCAATTGCTTTCAGAAGTAATTAGTAAATACATCCGTGGCCAAAAGTTTTGAGAATGACACAAATATTAATTTTCACAAAGTCTTCTGCCTCACTTTTTATGATGGCAATTTGTATATACTCCAGAATGTTATTAAGATGGATTCCTTCTTTGCCATTAAAATGAACTTAATCCCCCCCAAAAAAATTCCATTGCATTTGTGAAGAAGGCTTCAGAGTACCCAAGAAAGTCCAGCAAGTACCAGCACCGTCTCCTACAGTTGATTCAGCTGTGGGATCGGGGCACCACCAGTGCAGAGCTTGCTCAGGAATGGCAGCAGGCAGGTTTGAGTGCGTCTGCATGCACAGTGAGGAGAAGACTTTTTGGAGGATGGCCTGATCAAGAAGGGAAAAACAGGAAAAACATCAGGGACAGACTGATATTCTGCAAAAGGTCCAGGGATTGGACTGCTGAGGACTGGGGTAAAGTCATTTTCTCTGATGAATCCCCTTTCCGATCGTTTGGGGCATCCAGAAAAAACCTTGTCCGGAGAAGAAAAGGTGAGCACTACCATCAGTCCTGTGTCATGCCAACAGTAAAGCATCTTGAGACCATTTATGTGTGGGGTTGCTTCTCAGCCAAGGGAGTGGACTCAATCACAAATTTGCCTAAGAACACAGCCATGAATAAAGAAGAAAGCCATTGTTGAAAGAGCCATAAGAAGTCCTGTTTGCGAGAAGCCATGTGGGGGACACATCAAACATGGAAGAAGGTGCTCTGGTCAGATGAGACCAAAATTTAACTTTCTCCCTTCGTCTTTCAGGACAGCACCTGGAGAGAGCGCAGCTCCACCCACTTTCCCAGGAAACACTGCAGTCAGTTTTCTTTATAGACCCAACACTTCCACCATGACCTCAGTTGTAGTGTTTCCTCCGCCATGATGGAAGCGCTGCAGGGAACCAGGGGTGTGCTACGCTTTCTCCAGGGGGGGAGAGTATGGGGCATACCTGTAAGGTTAGTTTGTCAGCAGGCCAGCCCAGCATCCTCCTTTATGGGAGGGCGATGCTCCGGCTTTTCCTCCTCTTCATACCCAACGAAGGTTAGGCTGCTGGTGGTCCCTGCTCTCTTCAGACCGGCGGCACAGGCTGGAAGGAGGGATGGTATGTTTCACTGCGGTGAAGACAGCGTCTCCTCCGTTCCCAAGCCTCCATGCTTTCCAGGTTCCGGGTGGTGAGTGCGTCATTTCCGTCCGGGGGGGGGGGGGGACTTCCTGTGCTGTGATGCGGCTTCCGGCTGCTGGAACGCAGGACGAGGGAGCGGCCTTCTCGCTAGTATCATTTCCGGTCCTCGCAGCAGCGAGCGGCCCGGGAAATTCAAATAAAAAAGCAGCCGAATGCCACTGTAACCTTGCAGCATGGAGAAGGAACAAACGGCGGTGGCAGGAGCCACTCACACCAGCCAGGCCCAGGTAAGCAGGGACAGTGGTCTCTGTACATTATTCTGTCGGGTCCTGTATTTTTTCCCTCCCTTACTCCCATGGGGGGGAGATAGGGGAGCCTGCACCACTCTCCCTGGATTGTTTGGTACTAGGGAGAGTGCGTTTGTCTGTCAGATTAGTGACTCTGTGGGGGGATTCACTAGTAAGCTGCGGTATCAAAACCAGGGGCTAAAGGGTTAGCTCCTCTATTTGGCAGCGGGTTATGTTTTGCATTCAAGTGGTTACTGTTTATCTATATGTACTGTTTAGATACACAAGTTAATTGAGGGCTGGTTTTGGTGTATTTCAGAAGGTTAAAGAAAAGACTAAACATTCCTCCCCTCCTCTTAAAAGGAAATGCCCGTCCTGCAAAAATGCACTTAGAGAGTCTTGGACCAAGGCGTTATGCAGGACCTGTATAGCAGATCTAGTTAAGGAGGAAACTTCCCCAGCTACACCTGCTACTCAACCAGGAGAATTATTAAGCTCCTTCCGGAAAGAACTGGCGGACACATTTGAGACGTTCCGTTCTTATCTGGATAAGTGCCCAGCAGCACAGCCTAAGGGCAGCGCAGTACCCCGTTCTCATCCGTCTGTTTCTGCATCCAGAGGGGGCAGTGATTCAGGGGATGAAGAACGAAGGGTTTCCCCAGGTTCTGAGGAAGAAGAGGATGAAGTGAAAGCGGTTTCTTCTTCACGCTATAAATTATCCTTAGATGAAGTGGATGAACCAATAAAGACTATCTATACAACTTTGAACATCAAAGAGGATAAAGCCCGGTTGTCATTGCACGACAAAATGATCCAAGGCATGGGTAAAGAGAAACATCGGGTATTTCCAGTACATACGTTTCTATCGGAGACAGTGAAAGAGAATGGAAGGACCCAGAGAGGGGTCTCAAATGGAGATTTCCTTTTTGAAGAGGATAGCTCTCAATTATGAGGAAAAAAAACAAAGCTTGATGCAGCTTTTTCTCAAGTATCAAGGAACACAGACCTCGCGTTTGAGGAAATGGGTATCCTAAAAGACGCCATGGATAAAAGGGCAGACTCCCTAATAAAGAAAGCATGGGATTCAACCTTCGCAAACTTGAAGCCAGCTATGGCCTCAACTGTGGTAGCCAGGAACCTAGAGCACTGGCTTGAACAGTTGAAAGCCCATACTGAAGCAGGAACTCTCCGTAAGGACCTGTTGGATACACTGCCAGTACTACAGAAAGCAGAGGGGAACATGGCAGATGCCTCCGCTAAATCTGTAAAAATGTCGTAGAGCATTATGGGTTAAAACATGGTCAGGGGATACGGCCTCAAAAACCAAACTATGTGGTCTACCCTTTGAGGGAGATTTAGTTTTCGCTCCTGATCTTGAAGCCGTACTCAATAGAATGGCCGATAAGAAGAAGGCCTTCCCAGTAAAGAAGAAGGTGATACCTCAGGGCAAGAAAAATTTTTGTGCTTTTCGCCAAGCCCAGGACACGAAAGAGACAGGTTACAAAAAGCCCTGAAGCTCCCAAAGAGGGAGGGGCAAGTCAGGGGTATTGTTTCGACCCCCTTACCCAAAACACAAAGAACCAGTGACAGTCCTCTGACTGTGGGAGGAAGGCTGCAAGCTTTTTTTCCACAGTGGAAGACGACAACGACCAGTCTGTTCATTCTCAAAACAATATTAGAGGGTTACAGACTGGAGTTCTCTCAACCCCCAACAACTCTATTTTACGTAACCCAGGCTCCCTGAGACCTAGAGAAATCTATAGCGATGTCATCCATCCTACAGGAATTGATCCAACAAAGGGTGATCATAACTGCCCCCCCCCCCCCAAGGAGGAAGGACAGGGGTGCTATTCGCACATATTCCTAGTAAGGAAACCATCAGGGAAGTTCAGATTATTTCTGAACCTGAACATACCAAACAGATCAAACAGGTACAAGAAGTTCAGGATGGACACAATCTTCTCAGTGAAGGGTCTTCTGACCCCAGGCTGTTTTTTTGGCATCTATAGATTTGAGGGATGCGTATATTCATGTGCCTATAGCACCAATATATCGCAGAAAAACCTATGGTTTGCGGTCAAGATGGGAGACTCAATCTCACAACTTCAGTTCAAAGCCCTTCCTTTCAGGCTGTCCTTCTCACCGAGGATATTCACGAAGATTATAGCAGAGGCTTTAGCTCCTCTCAGAGTAAAGGGAATATCGATTGTACCATATCTAGACGATCTCCTGCTATTTGCCAAAACAAGGGATCTATTAGAGAAGGATCTAAAGGAGACAAAGAGACACTTGGTAGGTCTCGGCTGGATCATAAACAAGGAGAGGTCAAACATGATCCCATCTCGGACAATAAGGTTTCTGGGATATACCATCAATTCCATACGGGAAAGAATCTTTCTCCCGGAAGAAAAAAGAGAAGGTCCAAAATGCCGTAAAAAAGACCCAGACAAACCTGCCAATCTCTATCAGGACAGCCATGTCATTATTAGGACTCCTCACAGCATCAATACCAGCAGTACAATGGGCACGTCTCTATGCAAGGGATCGCCAAAAGGCCAATAGGACCAATTGGTCCTATGGGGAGTCTCTGGAGAAGTTGATCAGAATGCCCCCTCAGGTTCAGAGGAAGCTCTGGTGGTGGAGGAGTCTCTCAAACTTGGACAAGGGCCTACTCTGGTGTTTTCCTGTAGAAAGTAGGTTAACAACAGATGCAAGTTCTTGGGATTGGGGCGCCCATCTGGAAGGGACATGGACAAACAAGGAAGCCAAGAGATCCTCCAATTAGAGGGAGTTAAGGGCTATTCTTCTAGGACTATGAGCCTTCAAGGATCTAGTCCAAGGTCACCATGTTCAAGTGTTGTCCGACAACGCCACAGCAGTGGCGTTGTTAGTTAAAACATCAAAAAGTCCCATTCGTTATTGCCCACTGTACACGTGCGCTGCAAATAGTTAACTTTGCTTGATCCGACAAGTGCCTATAGCGCCCCCACATGGATTTTCACTCACCAGAGATATATGACCAACTATCGCTAGTATGGTCTAATGCTCTTGTGGGGCGTGTCTCCTGTGCTAAATCTGCTTGATGTTGACAGCCTGATTGTACAACTCAGAGGGAAAAGATAAGAGGAAACCAATAGTGTAAAATCGTTTTTTTTAAATCTTCTTAAAGTGTTAATAAACCCAGGAGCCTGCATTCACTATATCTGGTCTCCCACAGTACACAGAACATGGGAATGCAATTATTTCAGTAAATATAAACTGCTAAATACCTTTTCTCATCAGCAGTATATAGCAGTCTTGTGACTTGTATCAGTGTCTGGTTAAAGCTTGTAGGAGGAGTTTTCATTCTCCTCTGACTGTTCTATTAGGCTGCATGACCCCTGACCCTCTGGACAGTGCTGATCGGCCCTGTGCTGATCACATGCACCCTTCCAAGAAAAGAAAAGACCTCTCTATACAAACCAAACTGAGCATGTGCAGAGTGACTCCAAAGGATCTGTACTATCCGGAGATGGTTAGGGGATTGTAAAAGAAGGGGAGGATCAGAGAAGACAGGATCAAACAGACTTTTTACACAATGCGCAGGATTAACCCCATAGGTTCCACAGTGAGTATAACAGGCATGCTTTACTGCATATACAGACTGATTTTACTGTTGTGGGTTTAGTAACACTTGTATTAGTGCCGGTTAGAACCTGGCACCTGGTGTGGACAGCATCGGGTCCCGCCATGTTGTTTCCGCTCAGGGAAGTGTGGCCTGGGTCCCCGTCCAAAAGATGGCGTCAGCGAAAATTACGTCACGATGATGCGGGTATAGCTTCAACATGTTTCCACCTGATTGGTCGTCCTCAGGAAGCTCACGCTATAAATGTTTCTAATCTACAAAAAAAAAAAAAAAACAGAGGTCTCAGTTGAAATCATTTGCAAATACATTTGGAGGCTGCATATTTCCACAAGGTTTCAGTCTCACCGCAAATTATGGGAGCACTGACACAACTCAGACACATATAGCAATAAATAAACTAAAAGTTGGTTTATCTGAAGAAAGCGCTGATTTCATTCTATGGAACAATAAGATATGAGAAATCCTGACTGGTGGCAATCTCAAGTGCATTCAGCAAACATTAAAGAAAGAAACAGAATGGCAGCCGCTCCACCAATTTAAAACTAGCAAAGAAGGTTCATCACAGGAGGGGTAATTCACTGAGTACAAACTAGTTTCCCTTGCAGTCAGCCAGCAACAGGGACCTGATATACCAAAGAAATCTAGACAGAAACTCACCGAGCATGCAGGCACTTAGAGATACTTGCCTCCATAAGCACTATATTAGCAAAAGTATTGGGACACCTGCCTTTACACACACATGAACTTTAATGACATCCCAGTCTTAGTCCATAGGGTTCATTATTGAGTTGGCCCACCCTTTGCAGCTATAACAGCTTCAACTCTTCTGGGAAGGCTGTCCACAAGGTTTAGGAGTGTGTCTATGGGAATGTTTGACCATTCTTCCAGAAGTGCATTTGTGAGGTCAGGCACTGACGATGAATGAGAAGTCCTGGCTCGCAATCTCCACGCTAATTCATTCCAAAGGTGTTCAATCAGGTTGAGGTCAGGACTCTGTGCAGGCCAGTCAAGTTTCTTCACCCCAAACTCACTCATCCATGTCCTTATGGACCTTACTTTGTGCACTGGTGGGCAGTCATGTTGGAACAGGAAGGGGCCATCCCCAAATTGATCCCACAAAGTTGGGATCATGAAATTGTCAAAAATGTTTTGGTATGCTGACGTCTCAAGAGTTCCTCTCACTAGAACTAAGGGACCCAACCCACCCCCTGAAAAACAACCCCACACCATAATGCCCCCCTCCACCAAATGACTTGGACCAGTGCCCAAATCAAGGTTCATAAAGACATGGAGTTTGGAGTTGAGGAACTTGACTGGACTGCACAGAGTCCTGACCTCAACCAGATAGAACACCTTTGGGATGAATTAGAGTGGAGACTGTGAGCTGGGCCTTCTCGTCCACATCAGTGCCTGACCTCACAAATGCATTTCTGGAAGAATGGTCAAACATTCCCATAGACACACTCCTAAACCTTGTGGACAGCCTTCCCAGAAGATTTGAAGCTGTTATAGCAGCAAAGGGTGGGCCAACTCAATATTGAACCCTACGGACAAAGACTCGGATGCCATTAAAGTTCATTGCATGTAAAGGCAGGCGTCACAATACTTTTGACAATATAGTGCATGATCTCACATTGATAAGCATACACTATGTATTTATTAACATTTACTTGGAGTTCCCTGTGCATTATTCAAATGTAGCCACTAGATGGCAGTATGTAACCCACAAATGTAGTGAATGATGATCGCATAGCTCAAGAGTATTAAAGTGTTTCTAAAGCTTTGTGTTTTTTTTAAATAACAAAGATGTCATACTTACCTCCACTGTGCAGTTCGTGTTGCACAGAGTGGCCCCGAACACCAACTTCTGGGGTCCCTCGGCGGCTCTCTCAGCTCCTCTCGCATCAGATAACCCCCTGGGAGAAGCGCTCTCCTGAGGGGGTTACCTTGCGGGCTCACTCCTGAGTCATTCATTTGGTGTCCATAGCCGCCGAATGTATGACTCAGTCCTGCCCCCCAGCGCCCGCGTCATTGGATTTGATAGACAGCAGCGGGAGCCAGTGGCTGCGCTGCTATCAATCTATCCAATCAAGAGCCGAGACCCCGTGGAGAGAGGGACAGCGCGTCACAGATGGCTGAATTCCACGGCTTAGGTGAGTAAAACGGGGGGGCTGGGGTGTCGGTGACTGACAGAAGTTTTTTCACCTTAATGCATACAATGCATTAAGGTGAAAAAACACGAGGGTTTACAACCCCTTTAAGACAAATCTGATTATTTTTAAAAAATCCTATCATTCAGTTACTGGACCAGTCACAGGCATTAAAAAGTGCTGACTATGCCCAACCTTTTTGTCCCCGACCTCCATTTATAGAAGCTCTACCATCTCTTCCTGCATAAATGGAGGACAGGCGGGTGGATGAAAGGCCCGTCTCCTCCATTCATAGAGTGCTTTTTATTGTGGAAATCTATGGTACGGCTTCTATGAATGGAGGAGGAGGGTGGAAAGGGTGGGCATGGCTGGCACTTTTTTTTATAAATGCCGTGACAGAACCAGCACCCTTTTTTTTAACCCCCACAGCACCAGAAGATTAGAGCTATGGTGTATTGGAGGGGCAGAGGAATTAAGATTTCACTGAACAGAGCAGTCACCAGCACAGGTACTTTTCTCATTCAGTGTAAGTACCGTTCATTGTGCTGATTTCTAAAAAAAAAAAAATGAACTAAACTTAAAGCGGGCCTTCAAGAGGAAATAAACCCCGGTGGGTTTTACTTCCTCTTTATTTTCCTGAAGAGGTAAAGCATAATGGGCTACTTATGCATCACATAGTAGCCCATTGTGTGTCACTTGCCTGAAAACGAAGCCTGTGATGTCACTGCTGACCCCACTAGCTGGAAGCGTCCATCCTCACCCCTCTTCCTTCCCGGGGCTGCGGACTCCGGCTCTGTGACCGACCGGAGTCGCAAGATGTCACTCCCGCGCATGCGCGTGGGAGTCGCCAGTCACAGCATGATCCCTTTAAAAAAGGGCACGATTGCGCCCTTTTTAAAGTGCGCTTGTGTCGATAACGCACGCGTATTGATAAGAAATATGCAAAGAATTACAGGTGATATCGACATTTGCCTTGTTCCTTATATGCTCTTTTTCTAGCTAAAATGGCGCTGACTTATTGTTTATGCAACTGGCTTAGTTCCGACCAATGCCTAAAAACATCCTTAAAGAACTAGCAAAAGTTACCATAATAGGAAATCTTGTGAAAGACGCACTGGATTTGGCAATAAAGCTGACAATGCACCATGAGTCACCAGTGTGCCTTAGCCAATGGAAGTTTGCCAAATACTGCTATAAAACAACCTGTGTAAAGTGTTTCTGCATGACTCTGCACGGAACTCCTTGCTGTAAGGCCCCTTTCACACTGGGGCGGTAGGGGGCGTCGGTGGTAAAACAGCGCTATTTTTAGCACTGTTTTACAGCGGTATTCGGCCGCTAGCGGTGCGGTTTTAACCCCCCGCTGGCGCCGAAAAAGGGTTAAAACCCCTCGTATAGCCGTGCTGTCCCATTGATTTCAATGGACAGAAGCGGTTTAGGAGCGGTAAATACACCGCTCCTTCACCGCTCCAAAGATGCGGCTCGCAGGAGATTTTTTCTTCTCCTGCCAGCGCACCGCTTCAGTGTGAAAGCCCTCGGGCTTTCACACTGAACAAACAGCGGAGGCTGTTTAGGGGCGGTTTGCAGGCGCTATTTTTAGCGCAATAACGCCTGCAAACCGCCCCAGTGTGAAAGGGGCCTAAGAGTTCACCCCTATGTATCGATACATTTGTAATAAATCTGTCTTCCAATCAACATGACCGGAGTTTACTGATCAGTGAGAGAATGGAATTTTACTGACATGTATATTGTAAAAATCTCCTAAGGCCCCCATGTACACGGGAGGCTGAAGCAAAGTCCTCTGAACGAATTTTTTTGACACCTTGAAACCTGCGTTTAAAACGCCCGTTTAGCCGCGTTTGCATGCCGCGTTTAACCGCGTTTGTGGCTAGAAGCGTTTATTAAGATTACCTCATTTAAGACCCTCCCCAAGCTCAAAAACATTGTAGTTAACTATTTCAGCCATTTTGACCAGAGTGAGTAACAGCAGCAGAGAGAGCAGTTATGTGAGGAAATGCTCCTGACGTTGCTCTTGATGAGGCTAGATCGACGTAGAAAATTACGTGAGAGGTCCAGAGTTCCTCGCTATTGGACCCATCCATTGATTGCGCAGCGAATGTCGGTAGGATATTTTTCCAACATGTACGAACAGCTGTGTACCTACCCCGACAAATTTTTTAATTTCACACGCATGTCCATTGCCACATTTGACCTTCTACTTGAAAAAGTATGACTATATATGGTCTATATATGGTCTATGAATCATCGCAAGTAATTAAAAAAATTAACTATATTTTTTTTCTTGTTTTTTCATTCTTTTTCATCATATTTTTGGCTTTTGAGGTCTAAAATATAGGGCACGTTTAAAAACGCTTATAAACTAAAATGCGTCTAAACGCGGGTACCCAAGTTTAGCTGCGTTTGACGTCTGAAACGTGGAAGTCTTCTGCGTCTGAACCCATTTTTTTGCTTCCAAAGAAACACTGTTAAACAGGGCCATCTTAAGAGCATTATAGGCCCCCGGGCAATACAGTGCACTGGGGCCCTGTCTACACAATCACGCACAAGAATAAAAATCAATAAGGCTATATTTCTTGGTACTTCCAACAAAATCAGTGTTTAAACATTAACACAACGTTTGGACAATATAACACGAGTTTGATGGGCACGGTGGCAGCGTGTGATGGGCACAGTGGCAGCGTGTGATGGGCACAGTGGCAGCATTTGATGGGCACAGTGGCAGCATTTGATGGGCACAGTGGCTGCGTTTAATGGGCACAGTGGCTGCGTTTAATGGGCACAGTGGCTGCGTTTAATGGGCACAGTGGCTGCGTTTAATGGGTATAGTGGCAACTTTGATGGGCACAGTGGCTGCGTTTGGGCACAGTGGCTGCGTTTGATGGGCACAGTGACTGCGTTTGGGCACAGTGGCAGCTTTGATGGGCACAGTGGCAGGTTTGATGGGCACAGTGGCTGTGTTTGTTTGGCACAGTGGTAGCTTTTGAGGGGCACAGACAGTGGCTGTGTTTGATGCACAACTTGAACTTACTTAAGTAGACAGTGTTAGACTTATTGAGGCTGCCGGCCTGGTGCAGTACAGTGTGTCACTCACAGCAGCAAGGCAGCGCCAGCTATCAATCAGGGCCGTCTTTCCACTCTGCTCCCTCTCCACGCTGTCTGAAGAACAAGGCAGAGGTGGGCGGGTCTTGTTCACTAGCAGCTGGGGCGGCCGCGGCGCGCTATGAATGCTGGGGCGGCCTCTGACTGACGTCGCTGGTTGCTAGCTAGACGCCGGGCAGCCGACGATTCTAGCAAGTGAGCAACCAGTGCAGTCAGTCAACTAAAGCAGCAGATTGCAGCGCTGAGGACCGGCCCTGGATGGGGCCCTCCAGACAATGGGGCCCCCGGGCAACTGCCCAGTGTGCCCAGTGGAAAAAACGGCCCTGCTGTTAAACGCAACTGCAAAAAAACGGCAATAAACGAGACTGTGTACATGGACACATAGGATAACATTGAATGAGTTCAGGGACAGTTGAAAAAAGCATCTAACTTCCTCTGAACGCGCGTTTAACAGCGTCCCGTGTACATGGGACCTAAACCGTGCAGGTTTAGAAGATATTTCCAGCACCTACAGGTAAGCCTTAATATAGGCTTACCTGTAGGTAAAAGTGATTGTATAGAGTTTACAACCACTTTCACCCTAAATAAGAACATATTTCCCCTGCCGTTTCCCCCTTCCCTTTCTTACATTTGGATCATTTTTTTTTTTTTTTTACTGTATAGCATTTTCATGCTGCAGTGCAGCACTTCCATCTTTCTCACCTAGGTGAGAATGACGTTTATCTGCGTATTCTGCACCTGCACAAATGTGCTGTAGGGCTTTGGGTCCTGGCAGAACCCTGCCGAACATCTGTGCACATGAACTGGTATGGAATCTCCATCATTCAGCATGGCTGTGCATAAATGATACTAGTACTAGTATTATGCTAGTAATGGCAGCGATCAGTGAGTTATAGCAGGACTGCAATAGTGCGGTGGACAATCTGACATGAACTGACGCTGGGGGAATTTACTAATTGACTCTGATATCACCAGGGACACTAATACAGTGATCAATACTAATAATATACACTGTCACTGTACTAATGACACTGGCTGGGAGGGAAAAAACATTCAGGGGTAATCAAGGGGTTAACTGTGTGCCTAACAATGTGTATTGTGTGCAGTTTTTACTGAGCGATGTGCCGGTTTTTAATCCCTGCTTTGCAGGGAGCAAAAAAGGCACACCACTGCTGTCTGTAGAGAGCCCTGTGCTGTTTACCAACACAGAGCTCTCATCTGTCATTCCCTCAGCTGATCAGCGGGTTCCCGGAAGTGCTAAATCACTTATATGTACAAAAAGTTTGGCTATAGACGTGAGTGTATGTACAGGGGTCACAGGGGTCGCCATTGAAACCTGACCCCCTGCTCCAGAGGACCTGTGTGGCCCCCCTGTATGCCTGCATAGGGGGCGGTGCATGTATAGGCACCGATCTCTCCATGCATTGACTGAATGCCTGCTTCCCCTCCCTCCTGTAGGTATTCAGTGGCTGCAGGAGGGAAATGGAGGGTATCGGCTCCTGCACATGTCGCCCCCCCCTATCGCTGTCCTGCTGCTCTGGGCTCCTGTGTGCTTCCCTGGCCCCCCTTGCCCCCCCAACCGCAGTGCTGCCGGATTTCCCCCTCCCATTTCCTCCTGCTGCTGCGGGGATACTGTCATGATGGAGAGCGGGGGAAGGGGCCAGTAAATGTGCCATTTACCGACCCCTTCCTTGTCTTAAGGACTAGAGTCAGTGATCAGTACCAATCACTGACCCTGTTTTTTGTTTGTTTTTTTTATTCATACATAGCTGAGGCATAGTAAACTGTTTACTATGCCTCATTTTATGAATGAACTGGAAGCTCTATACAGAGCTATTCCTGTTCATTCATTCTGCGCAGCTGAGGCTGCAGAGAAAGGGACTGATGAATCTGACCTCAGTCCCTTTCTCTGTCTCAAAAGTGAGACATCAGGGGTTTGTTTAGACTCTTGATATTTCACCAAAACCTAAAAAAAATAAAACAACAAAAATAAAAAAAATAACTGACACTAGTGGCGGAAATACCAAGATCGCAAAGGTTGCACTTGAAACTGGGCTCTGGTGTTCCGCCACCGTGGGAGGATCCCAAGATGGAAAGAAGGTGGCCTGCTGCGGGACCATAATAAAGAGCCCATGATGGGAGTAAAGGGCACCGGGATTGGTGGGAAGGGCCCCAGTTGGGGGCCAGGGGGGCCCTTCATGGTTTCTTGCACAGGGGCCCTGAAGGTTCTAGTTACGCCTCTGGCTATAGATATTATTTAACCACATCGCACCCGTCCGATAGCAGAATGACGGCCGCAGCAGGGATCAGTTATCCTGACTGGGCGTCATATGATGTCCAGCAGGATAAGGTGCTTGTGCACGCCCCAGGGGGCGTGATTGGTGGTGTGGTATGTTGATCCGACACTCCGCATCTCCAATCTAGGTAAAGAGCCTAGGTCCAAACATAGTTAATCACAAGGTAACCAGGCAGTGCCATTTATCGGCTTGCCTCCATTTGCACTGACAAGGCACGGGTAGAGGAGAGCCAATCAGCGGCTCTCCTGACCGGGGGGGGGGGGGGGGGTCCTGCGCTGATAATCAGTGCAGACCCATCAGCAATGCCCACCAGTGATGCCCATCAGTGCCCCACCAGTGCTTGCCAGTAATGCCAATCAGTGCCCACCTGTAACCACATGTGATGCCAATCAGTGCCCATCAGTAATGCCTGTCAGTGCCTCCTCATCAATGCTGCCTATCAGTGCCATCTATCAGTGCCATCTATCAGTGCCCAGTGCCGCCTATCAGTGCCACATATCAGTGTCCATCAGTGCTGCATATTAGTGCTTCCTCATCAGTGCCCATCTGTGCCGCCTCATCAATGCCCATTAGTGAAGGAGAAAACTTACTTATTTACAAAAATCTATAACCGAAACAAAGAAAAAATTTTTTTTTTCAACATTTTCGGTCTCTTTCTATTTGTAGCGCAAAAAATAAAGAAGCCAGTGTTGATCAAATACCACCAAGAAAAGCTCTATTTGTGGGGAAAAAAAGATTTTCAAAATTTCATTTGGGTACAGCTAGGGCTGGGGAAAAAATCGATTTGAATCTTGAATCGAGTTGAGAGGTCAAATCGATTAAAAATTTCTGCAAATCGATTTTTTTTCGTTTTTTTTTTTTTCACCGGGACCGGCGCTGACATCACGCCAGTCTGTCTTGAGGAGCTGCGGGCAGGAGTTTTTAGGCGAGGCCGCGGCTTCAGCCTAGTCCGCGAGGCCGGACGCCGCGGACTAGGCCGAAGCCGCAGCCTCGCCTAAAAACTCCTGCCCGCAGCTCTTCAGGGCGGTGTCCAAAAAAAAAAAAAAAATCTCCATTCGAATCGTGAATCAAGTTTTTTTTTTTTTTTTTTGGAGAAAATCGCCAGCGTTGTATGATTGCGCAATTGTCATTCAAAGTGTGACAGTGCTGAAAGTTGAAAATTGGCCTGGGCAGGAAGGGGGTAAAAGTGCCCGGTATTGAATTGGTTAAAGTGTATTTTTTGAGCTTTCGAAACATAGTGCAAACAAAATAAACGTATCTCTAGAACACAAATGTGAGCAATACCTTTCATGTGGCTAACGGAATGTATTCCGCAGTGCAATCTTTTTCTTTTTCTTCAGGTCTGGTTTTGAGAGAGAAAGATTGTTTCTGAAAGCTTAGCCACAAGAAAGGTACTGCCTACATTTCTACATTTCTACTCTCCTACTCCTTCCTCTGGCTATATATAGAAAACAAAAAGATCTATAAAGGGCTTGTTTAGACTTGTGGTTGGGGGGGTGTCAAACATATGCAGTCGAGCTACGTATTTATCGCTCATCCTTAAAGCAAGAACCTAACTATGTCTATGTCACCACAAACTGAAAATGCTATTTAATTTACCTTTAATATTCAAAAGCAAACTCCCCCATCCATCCATGTCTCCATGCTTTATTTTGTTGAGAAATTGGAAAAACACCCCCCATCTTGAGTAAGGGCAGATCATTTATGCAGCATTTACTTAAAGCGGAGTTCCACCCAAAAGTGGAACTTCCGCTTTAAGGCACCCTGATCCCCTGACATGCCACATCTGGCATGTCCTTTTTTTTTTTGGGGGGGGGGGGGGAGACAGGTACCTAGTACCTAGTTTTGACAGGTACCCAGCTCCCACTTCTGCCTGCGCCGCCTAGACGACTCCTCCCTCTCTGCAATCTTCTGGGACATGTCACAGGTCCCAGAAGATTGTCCTGCCATTTAGGGCGCACAGCACGATTCGTGCATGCGCAGTGCGCACCCGGCTGTGAAAACACAAGCTGTCCCAGCCAGGTGCCCACACCAATGCCAGCGCCGTGGACCGGCGTGGGAGGGAATGAAGCCTTCGGGCGGCCACATTGCTGGACCGTGAGACAGATGAGTGGCTGTTTATTAAAAATCAGCAGCTACACTTTTTTTAGCTGATGACTTTTAATAAACATGGGTCCAGCTCCACTTTAACCACTTCAACCCTGGAAGGTTTTACCCCCTTAATGACCCTTATGATTTTTTCCAATTCGGCACTGCGTCGCTTTAACTGACAGTTGCGCGGTCGTGCGACGTTGTACACAAACAAAATCGACTTCCTTTTTTTCCCAAAAATAGAGCTTTCTTTTGGTGGTATTTGATCACCTGTGCGGTTTTTATTTTTTGCACTATAAACAGGGAGGTATTCCTAACTGTGGGGGTTGTGGACTGACTGGGAGTACAGAGAGATCGCTGTTCCTGATCACTAGGAATAGACGATCTCTCTCTACTTCCCTGACAGAGCGGGGATCTGTCTGTTTACATTGAAAGATCCCCATTCTGGCTCTCTGAGGAGCGATCGCGGGTCGCAAGCGGGCATCGCTTGAGCCGGCCACACGCATCGGCGTCGCTCATGCGCCCCCTAGGTTTTCTAAGCAGCCGACGTACACCTACGGTGATTCACACAGCCATGCCAACGTGCTGCCGTATAATGACATTGGCTGGTCGGCAAGCTGGTGATTTGGAGGGATTTACTTTCACTTCCTGTTTGGCTATAGGATGGGACAGAAAGTGAAGCGAAATCTCCACAATGGGACACAGATGCTGAAAAATCGGACAGGGGTTATAACTCTCCCTTACTCTATCCAAAATGAAAAAAAAAAAAGAAGTTTTGCCTATAATTCTACTTTATTGTTGATTGAGAGAGTTTAGTTCTGCTTTCAGATTTAATGGTAGCAGATGGGGGTGTTCACGTCACGGCCATGATGTTTTGCTTCTCACCTGCAGGGCCGGTGCTACCACTAGGCAAATTAGGCAGCTGCCTAGGGCGCACTGTTGCCTAAGGCACCCAGGCACTAGTGTTTCTACTCTCTCCTCTCTGCAGCAAGCATCAGCAGGCAGCCGCCGCTCCGTTCGCACATAGTGTCAGAGGCACAGCGGCGACAGAGGACTGTGTTTGTGTCCTGACTCCCAAATGAATGGAAGCAAGCAAACATTCATTGATGGGCACTGGTAGGCTGCATCTGATGGGTGCCGGTGAGGCTGCATTTGATGGGCGCTGGTGGGGCTGCATTTGATGGGTGCTTCATTAAAAAGGTAGGGTATACATGGGCAGGGCAAAGGGGGTGGAGTCAAGGGTGGAGCCAAGGGAGGCTAAAAAATGAGGTTTTGTCTAGGGTGTCAAAAATCCTTGCACCAGTCCTGCCTGCTCTCCTGCAGCAAGAATTATCCCCTGTCCCCCCATCAAGTGAATGCGGCCGATGTGACACCTCCTCACCACCTAATTTAACCCCATAAATGACACAGAAATGCATCGCAACAGCATGTAGGAACCCTGGTTGAAAAACCTTGATTTACAGGGTTAAAACAAGCAGTAAACCGGTGTCATATCGTCCCGGCTGTGTTTGCCCACATTGGGATGCGCAGGTGTTCATACCTCCCAACTTTGAGATGGGAATGAGGGACACCTACTAGCAAAATAATGTAGGCATAGGACACGTCCCTTTAAAAGGAGAATTAACCAAAAAACAAAAATTAGTTAAACCCACAAGTGCTTTTTTTATGACTACTATTCCTCTATATTGGTCTTTGAAATTTACAAATGCAGCAATTTAGAAATTGGATGAAAGGTTTAGCACTGGGAAAGACTTTTTGAAAGATAAAAAGTGCATTTTATATACAACTCTATAGATCAGACCAAACTGAGGGACAGATGAGGAGGACAGAGAGACATTGCTCCAAATCGGGGACAGTCCCTCGAAATCAGGGACAGTTGGGAGCTATGGATGTTCCATACATCCCCATACAGCCAGTCCTATTCATGTCAATTGGGATTCAGCAGCTCCAGACACAGCTGCAGCTCCCAGCTTGCACACAGCCCCAAAGGCAAACAGTAGCCACGCAGGTCCAATGGGACTGCCTACACTGCGGTGCATGGTACACCTGTTCATCCATGTATGGAGGTGATATCACTCGATGCTACAATGAGAAGTTTGGGAAAGTGTCACTCTATAATCTGGAACCAGCAGCATTGAGGGGCACCAATTGTAAGTGTTTGCAAACACATATGCTGCAAAAAAAAAAATTACTGCAGTCAGCTTGGAAACTTAGAGAGTTTATTATTACTCTAAAGTAGAACTAAAGGCAATTTTTTTTTTTTTCATTTTGTATAGAGTAAGGAAGGATATAAGCAGCCAAACTAGCTACTGCCAAGACCTGTGCTTGCAATCACACTGGAAATAACATTCTGGATCACAGAAGTGCAGTTTGTTCTACACTCCTGTGACCCGTTTTTAGCAGACAGCGGGTCGAAGCACGCTGTCAGCTGACGTCACAGAGCTGGTCCAGGCTGGGGAAATATCACAACCATATGGTATGGATCTACTTAGATGCTTGAACTGCCACCCGGCTAAGCCTCTCAGTGAGCTGCTGAGAGCCTAAACCGGCTGCTCCTGTCCTCTCCACAGCCCAGCACTCCAGTGAGTGTGCACAGGGGGGGAAAGCAGAGAGCCGGTGTGATCTGCGGTGTTTTATCGCTCGGTTCTTAGTGTTATGCCGTGTACACACGGTCGGACTTTTCGGCTACAAAAGTCCGACAGCCTGTCCGACAGACTTTCAACGGACTTTTGTCAGACTTTTGGCGGACTTGCGGCAGACTTTCTTACGAACGGACTTGCCTACATACGATCACACAAAAGTCCGACGGCTTAGTACGTGATGACGTACACCGGACTAAAATAAGGAAGTTGATAGCCAGTAGCCAATAGCTGCCCTAGCGTGGGTTTTTGTCCGTCGGACTAGCATACAGACGAGCGGATTTCTGGGTCCGGCGTAGTTACGACGTAAAGATTTGAAGCATGTTTCAAATCTAAAGTCCGTCAGATTTGCGGCTGGAAAAGTCCGCTGAAAGTCCGGGGAAGCCCACACACGATCGGATTGTCAGCCAGCTTTAGTCCGTCGGCGTCCGTCGGACTTTTGTAGACGAAAAGTCCGACCGTGTGTACGCGGCATTAGAGCCGGCGGGGGACAGAAACAGCATCAGACGGGTGTTTAAAAAAAAAAAGCAAATCCCATACTTCCCTTTTAAAGGTCCAGTTTGCTTCTAGTCCATTCACATTGTTTTAACCACTTGACGACCGCCTCACGCCGATGTACGTCGGCAAAGTGGCACGGACAGGCAAAATCACGTACAGGGTACGTGATTTGCCTTCCGCGGGTGGGGGGTCCGATCGGACCCCCCCCCGGTGCCCGAGGCGGTCGTCGTTTGTCCAGCGGCGATCGGTGATGAGGGGGAGACCATCCGTTCGTGGCCCCCCCCTCGCGATCGCCGCCGGCCAATGAAAACACTCCTTTGCTGCTGTATGCTAAACAGCAGCAAAGGAAGTGATGTCATCTCCCCTCGGGTCGGTATTTTCCGTTCCGGCCCGAGGAGAGACGACAAGTATGTGAGTGCACAAACACTACACACACAGTAGAACATGCCAGGCACACAAATCACCCCGATCCCCCCCCCGATCGCCCCCCGATCCCCCCCCAATCACCCCCCCCCCCCCGTCACAAACTGACACCAGCAGTTTTTTTTTTTTTTTTTTTCTGATTACTGCATAGTGTCAGTTTGTGACAGTGACAGTGTTGGGACAGTGTATATTACCCCCCTTTAGGTCTAGGGTACCCCCCTAACCCCCCCTAATAAAGTTTTAACCCCTTGATCACCCCCTGTCACCAGTGTCGCTAAGCGATCATTTTTCTGATCGCTGTATTAGTGTCGCTGGTGACGCTAGTTAGTGAGGTAAATATTTAGGTTCACCGTCAGCGTTTTATAGCGTTAGGGACCCCCATATACTATCTAATAAATGTTTTAACCCCTTGATTGCCCCCTAGTTAACCCTTTCACCACTGATCACCGTATAACCGATACGGGTGACGCTGGTTAGTTTGTTTATTTTTTATAGTGTCAGGGCACCCGCCGTTTATTACCGAATAAAGGTTTAGCCCCCCGATCGCCCGGCGGCGATATGCGTCGCCCCAGGCAGCGTCAAATTAGCGCCAGTACCGCTAACACCCACGCACGCAGCATGCGCCTCCCTTAGTGGTATAGTATCTGAACGGATCAATATCTGATCCGATCAGATCTATACTAGCGTCCCCAGCAGTTTAGGGTTCCCAAAAACGCAGTGTTAGCGGGATCAGCCCAGATACCTGCTAGCACCTGCGTTTTGTGCCTCCGCCCAGCCCACCCAAGTGCAGTATCGATCGATCACTGTCACTTACAAAACACTAAACGCATAACTGCAGCGTTCGCAGAGTCAGGCCTGATCCCTGCGATCGCTAACAGTTTTTTTGGTAGCATTTTGGTGAACTGGCAAGCACCAGCCCCAGGCAGCGTCAGGTTAGCGCCAGTACCGCTAACACCCACGCACGCACCGTACACCTCCCTTAGTGGTATAGTATCTGATCGCATCAATATCTGATCCGATCAGATCTATACTAGCGTCCCCAGCAGTTTAGGGTTCCCAAAAACGCAGTGTTAGCGGAATCAGCCCAGATACCTGCTAGCACCTGCGTTTTGCCCCTCCGCCCGGCCCAGCCCAGCCCACCCAAGTGCAGTATCGATCGATCACTGACACTTACAAAACACTAAACGCATAACTGCAGCGTTCGCAGAGTCAGGCCTGATCCCTGCGATCGCTAACAGTTTTTTTTTGTAGCGTTTTGGTGAACTGGCAAGCACCAGCCCCAGGCAGCGTCAGGTTAGCGCCAGTACCGCTAACACCCACGCACGCACTGTACACCTCCCTTAGTGGTATAGTATCTGATCGCATCAATATCTGATCCGATTAGATCTATACTAGCGTCACCAGCAGTTTAGGGTTCCCAAAAACGCAGTGTTAGCGGGATCAGCCCAGATACCTGCTAGCACCTGCGTTTTGCCCCTCCGCCCGGCCCAGCCCAGCCCACCCAAGTGCGGTATCGATCGATCACTGTCACTTACAAAACACTAAACGCATAACTGCAGCGTTCGCAGAGTCAGGCCTGATCCCTGCGATCGCTAACAGTTTTTTGGTAGTGTTTTGGTGAACTGGCAAGCGCCAGCGGCCTAGTACACCCCGGTCGTAGTCAAACCAGCACTACAGTAACACGTGGTGACGTGGCGAGTCCCATAAGTGCAGTTCAAGCTGGTGAGGTGGCAAGCACAAGTAGTGTCCCGCTGCCACCAAAAAGACAAACACAGGCCTGTCGTGCCCATAGTGCCCTTCCTGCTGCATTCGCCAATCCTAATTGTGAACCCACCGCTTCTGCAGCGCCCGTACTTCCCCCATTCACATCCCCAACCAAATGCAGTCGGCTGCATGAGAGGCATTTTTATGTCCTCCCGAGTACCCCTACCCAGCGAACCCCCCAAAAAAGATGTCGTGTCTGCAGCAAGCGCGGATATAGGCGTGACACCCGCTATTATTGTCCCTCCTGTCCTGACAATCCTGGTCTTTGCATTGGTGAATGTTTTGAACGCTACCATTCACTAGTTGAGTATTAGCGTAGGGTACAGCATTCCACAGACTAGGCACACTTTCACAGGGTCTCCCAAGATGCCATCGCATTTTGAGAGACCCGAACCTGGAACCGGTTACCGTTATAAAAGTTAGTTACAAAAAAAAGTGTAAAAAAAAAAAAAAAATATGAAATAAAAAAAAATAGTTGTTGTTTTATTGTTCTCTCTCTCTCTATTCTCTCTCTCTATTGTTCTGCTCTTTTTTACTGTATTCTATTCTGCAATGTTTTATTGTTATTGTTATTGTTATTGATTGTTATTGTTATTGTTATTGTTATTATGTTTTATCATGTTTGTTTTTCAGGTGTGTAATTATTTACACTTTACTGTGCTTTATTGTTAACCATTGTTAACCATTTTTTTGTCTTCAGGTACGCCATTCACGACTTTGAGTGGTTATACCAGAATGATGCCTGCAGGTTTAGGTATCATCTTGGTATCATTCTTTTCAGCCAGCGGTCGGCTTTCATGTAAAAGCAATCCTAGCGGCTAATTAGCCTCTAGACTGCTTTTACAAGCCGTGGGAGGGAATGCCCCCCACCGTCTTCCGTGTTTTTCTCTGGCTCTCCTGTCTCAACAGGGAACCTGAGAATGCAGCCGGTGATTCAGCCAGCTGACCATAGAGCTGATCAGAGACCAGAGTGGCTCCAAACATCTCTATGGCCTAAGAAACCGGAAGCTACGAGTATTTCATGACTTAGATTTCGCCGGATGTAAATAGCGCCATTGGGAAATTGGGGAAGCATTTTATCACACCGATCTTGGTGTGGTCATTTGCTTTGAGGGCAGAGGAGAGATCTAGGGTCTAATAGACCACAATTTTTTCAAAAAAGAGTACCTGTCACTACCTATTGCTATCATAGGGGATATTTACATTCCCCGAGATAACAATAAAAATGATTAAAAAAAAAATATGAAAGGAACAGTTTAAAAGTAAGATTAAAAAAGCAAAAAAATAATAAAGAAAAAAAAAAAAAAAAAAAAAAACACCCCTGTCGCCCCCTGCTCTTGCGCTAAGGCGAACGCAAGCGGCGGTCTGTCGTCAAACGTAAACAGCAATTGCACCATGCATGTGAGGTATCACCGCGAAGGCCAGATCGAGTGCAGTAATTTTTCCAGTAGACCTCCTCTGTAAATCTAAAGTGGTAACCTGTAAAGGCTTTTGAAGGCTTTTAAACATGTATTTATTTTGTTGCCACTGCACGTTTGTGCGCAATTTTAAAGCATGTCATGTTTGGTATCCATGTACTCGGCCTGAGATCATCTTTTTTATTTCATCAAACATTTGGGCAATATAGCGTGTTTTAGTGCATTAAAATTAAAAAAAGTGTGTTTTTTCCCCAAAAAATGCGTTTGAAAAATCGCTGCGCAATTACTGTGTGAAAAAAAAAAATGAAACACCCACCATTTTAATCTGTAGGGCATTTGCTTTAAAAAAATATATAATGTTTGGGGGTTCAAAGTAATTTTTTTGCAAAAAAAAAAAACTTTTTCATGTAAACAATAAGTGTCAGAAAGGGCTTTGTCTTCAAGTGGTTAGAAGAGTGGGTGATGTGTGACATAAGCTTCTAAATGTTGTGCATAAAATGCCAGGACAGTTCAAAACCCCCCCAAATGACCCCATTTTGGAAAGTAGACACCCCAAGCTATTTGCTGAGAGGCATGTCGAGTCCATGGAATATTTTATATTGCGACACAAGTTGCGGGAAAGAGACAAATTTTTTTTTTTTTTTTTTTTTTTTGCACAAAGTTGTCACTAAATGATATATTGCTCAAACATGCCATGGAAATATATGAAATTACACCCCAAAATACATTCTGCTGCTTCTCCTGAGTACGGGGATACCACATGTGTGAGACTTTTTGGGAGCCTAGCCGCGTACGGGACCCCGAAAACCAAGCACCGCCTTCAGGCTTTCTAAGGGCGTGAATTTTTGATTTCACTCTTCACTGCCTATCACAGTTTCGGAGGCCATGGAATGCCCAGGTGGCACAAAACCCCCCCAAATGACCCCATTTTGGAAAGTAGACACCCCAAGCTATTTGCTGAGAGGTATAGTGAGTATTTTGCAGACCTCACTTTTTGTCACAAAGTTTTGAAAATTGAAAAAAGAAAAAAAAAAATGTTTTTTCTTGTCTTTCTTCATTTTCAAAAACAAATGAGAGCTGCAAAATACTCACCATGCCTCTCAGCAAATAGCTTGGGGTGTCTACTTTCCAAAATGGGGTCATTTGGGGGGGTTTTGTGCCACCTGGGCATTCCATGGCCTCCGAAACTGTGATAGGCAGTAAAGAGTGAAATCAAAAATTTTCACCCTTAGAAATCCTAAAGGCAGTGATTGGTTTTTGGGGTCCAGTACGCGGCTAGGCTCCCAAAAAGTCCCACACATGTGGTATCCCCATACTCAGGAGAAGCAGCTAAATGTATTTTGGGGTGCAATTCCACATATGCCCATGGCCTGTGTGAGCAATATATCATTTAGTGACAACTTTATGAAAAAAAAAAAAAAAAAAAAAAAAAAGTGTCACTTTCCCGCAACTTGTGTCAAAATATAAAATATTCCATGGACTCAATATGCCTCTCAGCAAATAGCTTGGGGTGTCTACTTTCCAAAATGGGGTCATTTTGGGGGGTTTTGTGCCACCTGGGCATTCCATGGCCTCCGAAACTGTGATAGGCAGTGAAGAGTGAAAGCAAAAATTTACACCCTTAGAAATCCTGAAGGCGGTGATTGGTTTTCGGGGCCCCGTACGCGGCTAGGCTCCCAAAAAGTCCCACACATGTGGTATCCCCATACTCAGGAGAAGCAGCTAAATGTATTTTGGGGTGCAATTCCACATAGGCCCATGGCCTGTGTGAGCAATATATCATTTAGTGACGACTTTTTGTAAATATTTTTTTTTTTTTTTTTTTTTGTCATTTTTCAATCACTTGGGACAAAAAAAATAAATATTCAATGGGTTCAACATGCCTCCCAGCAATTTCCTTGGGGTGTCTACTTTCCAAAATGGGGTCATTTGGGGGGGTTTTGTACTGCCCTGCCATTTTAGCACCTCAAGAAATGACATAGGCAGTCATAAACTAAAAGCTGTGTAAATTCCAGAAAATGTACCCTAGTTTGTAGACGCTATAACTTTTGCGCAAACCAATAAATATACGCTTATTGACATTTTTTTTACCAAAGACATGTGGCCGAATACATTTTGGCCTAAATGTATGACTAAAATTGAGTTTATTGGATTTTTTTTATAACAAAAAGTAGAAAATATCATTTTTTTTCAAAATTTTCGGTCTTTTTCCGTTTATAGCGCAAAAAATAAAAACCGCAGAGGTGATCAAATACCATCAAAAGAAAGCTCTATTTGTGGGAAGAAAAGGACGCAAATTTCGTTTGGGTACAGCATTGCATGACCGCGCAATTAGCAGTTAAAGCGACGCAGTGCCAAATTGGAAAAAGACCTCTGGTCCTTAGGCAGCATAATGGTCCGGGGCTCAAGTGGTTAAGGACCTCTGAAACGCGTTGGACCTTTTTGTATTGTTTCCCTGACTTTTATTGCAATAAAGCTGTGTCTGGACCCCTTAGCAGTGGTGTGACACTTCAGTTTCCATTTTTTGTTACATGTTTCAGGTAGGGAGATGGATTCATCTGCACTTAGTAAAAAATGGACACTGTGAGAAGAGTAAGGATAAAAAAAAAAAAAAAAAAATGAAAAGAATAAAAAGCCTCTGCAAGTATCTGTTTTTCGATTGCCATTGCTAGATTCTTGGTTCTTTAATTGTCTACTCTTTACTACTTTTCTGTCTTAATGGCTGGCTCCATCTTCCTACCCGCTTATCTTTCTAAGGTCTCACGTTTTAGAAAACACTGCTGTTATAGGCGTTGAGGTTTTTTTTTCTTTTCAGCATGTAAAAGCACTTCTATATCCATGCACACATAGGCATTTCCATGCATATTATTACAGGAGCGTTTACAGACTGAAAAATAAAAACACCAAAGGCACATTCAGGAGAGGAGCTGACGAGCAGAAAAAACACAGACCGCTCCTAAACGCGCAGAAACATCAGACGCAACTAGCGTTTGAGCGGTACTGCTTTTCAATGGCCAGAATAATTTAATATTCTGGCCAATAGAATGCATTAAGGCTCAGACGCTAGACGCCACTAAACGCATGTGCAATACGCAGCTTTTACCACGTTTTTTTAAGCCCTGTGTGCACGAGGCCTAAAGATGCCTTTGCTGTATTTTTTATGAGAAGGGTCAAGTTCCTAAAACTACATAAACATATCACTAGCAAAGGTTGGTAGCAGTCCTTAGCAGCTAAACATGTTTTTTTTATTAACATAAGCAAATTAGTTTTCTAAAAATGCATATCTGGCTAATACTATATAAAACTCTGTTGCATACTACCGTATATACTCGAGTATAAGTCGAGGCCCTAATTTACCACAAAAAAATGGGAAAAACTTATTGACCCGAGTATAAGACGAGGGTGAGAAATGCACAGCTACTGTAAGTGGAAAAGAGGGTCAACAATGCCCATTTGCAGCATCACTGTGCCCATTTGCATGCCTCACTGTGCCCATTTGCAGCCATAGGTCCCCTGAACTTCAAACTCGGTAGTTAAGGGTTCCTAGATGCCCCCTAGCTGCAGCCAAAATTTGGGGTCTCTGAACCCAAATGGTCCCGAAATGACATTGCTGCAGATGGACACAGTTGACCGAATTTGGGGCCCCGTATCTCGGGGCCACTTAGTGCTAGGAACCCCAAATTTGGTGTGCATACCCAGTGGAACTAGCACCATAAAATTTCCAAAGCTGGGGTTTCTAGAACTAAGTGGCCCCGAGATACAGGGCCCCAAAAATCAGTTCAGAAAATGTCAAGCACTTTTCTGCAGCAGAGAATGACATTTTCCAAACTGGTTTTGGGGCCCCGTATCTCAGGGCCACTTGGTGCTAGGAACCCCAGCTTTTGGATATGTTGTGGTACCAGTTCCACTGGGTTTGCACACCAAATGTGGGGTTCCTAGCACCAAGTGGCCCTGAGATACGGGGCTCCAAAGTCGGTTCGGAAAATGAAATTTTTTGCTGCAGAAAAGTGCTTGACTCGAGTATAAGTCGAGGGGGGAACTTTCAGCACAAAAAAATGTGCTGAAAAATTCGACTTATACTCGAGTATATACGGTAAGTTGTTTTTATAACCAGAAAAAAAATTAAACATTTTTTCCCCCACCTACAGTATTGCAGTATACAAATTCAGCTTCATATTTTCCTTTACAATAATTGATATCATTTATATGGATTTGGATATTTAATGACATCTTTCATTACGTAACTTCCATGTCAGTAGACCAGATTGCAATAAGGTTTGTATGCAGCAGGGGGCGCATTCATTCCAGGACATGTCTGTGAGATGTACATTTCTGGGTTTTGTGTTATTTGCATTGAGAAGGTGCACATAACCAGACAAGTTAGGCCTCAAGCACACTGAACGTTTGCCCCGGTGAATGAGATTCCGGAGTTTTCGTGGGAGCAGAAGGCACGGGCGCATCTTACAGCTCTGCTGCTGGCAGCCTGTAAAACTTTATACAGAATGTTTATCTATGGGTTTATGTTGTGAAAGCTTTGAGGGTTCAACTCCCACCAGGAGCGCAGTTTGATTGCCCCTGGTCCCTTGAGAGAAGGTTCATTATCCCCCACGAGTGTGGGGATGGGCTTTGACTGCACTGGACATGCTTCAGCTGTGTTATACTGTGGCTAGTCCTGTGGCCTGCCTAGATATGTAGGAGGTGGGGGACCCTACGAGCTACAGAGACAACCGGTTATTTTTCCTTGTAAAATATGGGGGTGGGTCTCGACTAGATTTATATCCATCATAGCCCTGACCTATACACGGCCAGACATGTCAGTTGAGTTGGGGATTTTGGACATGAGAAGCTGACTAAAACAAATAACATAATGACCACCGACCTATATTTAGAACTTGGAAACCGTATACCCTCCTGCTGTTAGGACGTATTCGACCTTCTGTGCCTGGCGGGGATTCACATGACCCAAGACTTAAAGTCATACCAATCCTACGGTAGACCCATGTACTGTTTGGGTTACGACCCAGGTGACCCCCAAGGGAATATATCCCCAAAATTCTGTTAAGATTTTCTTATGTTGATTTACTACCTGTTCAATGTTATTGCATGCGTTTTTATTTAATTTATTGATTACCATGGCTGAGGTGGGTAGGGCCAGTCGGGAGTTCTTTTTCTGGCTTTCTCTAACCACTCTCCCACATAGGCTCACGCTCAATTTCCAGTCTCGCACTGGTGAGCGTATTAGCAATATTTTGCTAAAAATCTTAGTATATAGAGGTTGCCCTCTCTAAGTGCGACCTCTTGGTTCTTTAATTGTCTACTCTTTACTACTTTGCTGTCTTAATGGCTGGCTCCATCTTCCTACCCGCTTATCTTCCCCTCCCCTCTCTGCCCTTGACTTCCCTCACCCTTCCCATACCTTTCCTCCTCCCCCCCTTCATACACCTGACCATGGATGTTATCAGAGTGCTCCCGCTTAACGCTAAAGGACTTAGTGTCCCAGAAAAAAGATGGATGCAACAGGATTTGCAACACCATAGCTTTTATCCAAGAAACCCACTTCAGAGTTGACAAACTACCCGTACTTAGGAACAAGTCCTTCCCTATGACCTACCATTCTACCAACTCGGTGGCTAAGTCACAGGGAGTCTCTATTATTATGTCCATGGCACTTTCCCAGATATGTCTGGATACCATTACGTATCCAAATGGTCGTTTCCTGTTCTTGAAGGGCATGATTGGTGGCGTCAAGGTGACATTGGAAAATTTCTATGTCCCTAATTGTCAATAGCAACTCTTTATCTGCCGGAACCTTGAAAAGCTCCTTAAGTTTGCTGACAGACAACTGATTCTTGGAGGTGACTTTAACTTCCCTCTAATTCCCCTGAAGATACTTCTTCAGGGTCTTCCTCAGTCTCTCCGTACTTGCGCAAAGGTATTGCACAATCCCTCCACAGAGCGCAATTAGTAGATGTCTGGCGTCTTCTTCACTCAGGTAAAAGAGATTACACATTCTTCTCTTCGCCTCATAAAATATACTCATGTATAGATTACTTTCTGATTCCACATAATTAACTGTATACGGTACGAGACTCCTCCATAGGCTCCATTACGTGGTCAGACCATGCCCCGGTGATCTTGTCCTATGCTCTCACAGACGCCTTCACATCAAAGAGTAGCACGTGGAGGCTGAATGAGAGCCTCCTACAAGATCAAGAAGTGCTGACAGATATTACCAAAGAACTTGGTTTTTACTTCCAAACTAATGACACCTCCGTCTGCGATTCTGGAATCATCTGGGAAGCTCACAAAGTGGTTATACGTGGAGTGCTCATTAAACACGGTTCCTGACTTAAAAAACAACGCACAATACAGATACGATATTAGAGAAAGATCTTATGACTCTACGTAAACAAATTACTTAGGGTTGTCCCGATACCGATACTAGTATCGGTATCGGCACCGATACCGAGCATTTGCCCAAGTACTTGTACTCAGGCAAATGCTCACCGATACCTGGAAGTCAGCTGTGATCGGCGCATGGGGGAGTTACAAGATTCTCCCCCAGCGGCTTTCAGCTGCTTTACTGACATACAGCGGTGATCGGTCACCGCTGACTCTCACTGCATCCTCCTCCATGCCCCCTCCTTTCCTCTGTCCCCCTCCGCTCCTCTGTCCCCCTCCGCTGTCCCCCTCCGTTCCTCTCTCCTTTTCTGTCCCCCTCCGCTGTCCCCTCCGTTCCCCTCTCCTTCTCTGTGTCTCTCCGCTGTCCCCCTCCGTTCCCCTCTCCTTTTCTGTCCCCCTCCGCTGTCCCCTCCGTTCTGCTGTGCCTCTCCGCTGTCCCCCTCCGTTCCTCTCTACTTTTGTCCCCCCCTCCGCTGTCCCCTCCGTTCCCCTCTCCTTCTCTGTCCCCCTCCGTTCTCCCCCTCCGTTCCGCCGTCCTCCTCCTCCTTCCTTTGTGAATAGACAGAGTCAGCTGACTCTGTCCATTCACATAACTGAAACATTGTAATCTCCTGTGATTATGATGTCTCAGTTTATGAATGGAGAGGAGCCACTGTCTTCTCTCCATTCATTCTCAGTGCAGCTGAGGCTGCAGAGAAAGGGACTGGGGAATCTCTATCCTCGGTCTCTTTCTCTGTATCAAGGGGGAGACTTCAGGGGTCTGTTAAGACCCCTGATGTCTCACCAAAGCCCCCCCCACAGGGTTGATAAAAAAAAAAAAACACTGCCATGTGACATAAAAAAAGTATTGGTATTCGGTATCAGCGAGTACTTGAAAAAAAAGTATCGGTACTTGTACTCGGTCCTAAAAAAGTGGTATCGGGACAACCCTAAAATTACTGATGTACTACACTTCAAAGCTAAGGTGGCGTTACAAATCTGTCGGAAATGGTCATACGAATCGGGAAATGAATGTGGTAGACTGCTGACCAAATCCTTACGAGAACAGAAATTGGCAACTTACATACCACACATTGCATCTCCTACCGGTCAAAAAGTCACTCTATCTAAACACATTGCGCAAGAATTTTGGGTATTCTATGACTCGCTATACAATCTGCAAACTGGGACCCCCTCCCAGAAACACATAGCAACTTATCTTCTTCCCAAATGCCTCAACTGTCTGCTACTATAGGTGAGGCATTGGAAGACCCCATCACATTGGATGAACTTCAAAGGGTCATAGGAGCCACTAAACTGGGGAAAGCGACAGGGCCAGACAGCTTTACAATACAGTATTAAAAGACCCTACTACCCTCTCTCGGTCATTTTATGGTCAAACTATTTATTGCGCTGGGGTCGGGAACATCTCTCCCCATGGAATCCCTACAAGCACAAATCTTCGTGATCCCAAAAGAGGGCAAAGATCCTACATCTTGCGGGAGCTATAGGCCAATATCCCTACTAAATATCGACCTCAAATTATATTACAATAGTCTTCCATGTTTAGGGCCAAACGATGGAATCACTGTACCCACTCCAAAGGAACGCTACGCATTTCGCCAACAGCTTCTTCAGGGGATCCTATTGGTACAAGGCCAGAATAGAAGGCAAGGAGTGCCCAATCCACAGTGTGGAAGGGGAGGAAAGGAACATGTACCCAGCTCTGAGAGGGGTAGGCATATAATACAATGCAGCCAAAGATGAGGTCTCACTCAGGATAAAGCCTGTACTTTTAGGTCTAAATGCCAAATCGGCTTCAAATTCTGTGGTTGGAAACTGGCTATAGTGTGCTGCATGGATAGGTAATTTCTTGTCTCACTCATCCTCTCATATACAGGACCTCTATAGTTGAATCCACGCCGATCATGGCTGAAAATGACCTCCTCGCAAAAGGAGAGAGACATCCGCACGAGGACTATTGTATATTTATGTTCATATCTACTAAGTTACTGACTTATGGGCCATTTTGAATGGGTTTCTCTGTACAATTTGATTTTTGATACATGGGAGATTGTTATATATCTATATAGAATGCACAACTTTTTCTGATATGTCTTTTATGACTTTTTATATTTGTTACAATAAACCTAAAACTTTTATACATATGTGAGCATTGTTTTCCTACTTGGGATTATAGTGGCAACCGTTAAAGTCCTACACCAGTTTTGCCACTTCTTTTTTTGTTGAGCAAAGATGAGCTCAGACATCCTCTGAAATCAACACTAGCCAAACTCAAACTCGTGCTATTTTTCTTTTTTACTACAGTGAGCTGCAGGCCGTGTCATTTTTATCTCACGGCTTGTGAAAGCAAGAGCCAGACTGCGGTACAGAAATGAACTGGCCACAAGATCATTGGCGTAAAAAATGAGCACAAGTTTGGAGTTCGGATGAGTTCAGAGGATGCCCAAGCTCATTTAGGGTTCCCACCTGTCCGGGATTTACCCGAACAGTCCTGTTTTTGCACCATGTGTCCACGTTTGCCGGACACATTATTTAGACAGCATACTTGCCAGTGAGACATCCCAATGTGTCTTCCCCTCATCTCTATCTGTCCCCAGTCCAGTAACCACACACTCTTCTCTCTTTACTACAGCTGGCTTCTGTCCTCCATCACTGATGTTCATGTGATGTCATGCAAAGTGGATGCGGAAATTTGCAAAAGTGTGAACCCAGCCTGAACTCCCCATTGTATCTAACCCTGTAAAGAAGAAATCGCTATACATACCTTTTCTGAAGCCGATCCGGTCTGGTCTCCAGCGGCGGATGCTATGTGCTGGGGAGAACTGACAACGGCTGGGAAATGCCAGGAAAGTGACGTCACCCATAGACTTACTATGGGGCTTCCGTTGTCGGCTGCCTCTCCTTCACACGCCTACAATGTGGGACCGGACTGGAGCAGCTGCAGAACTATTACGTACAGTGAATTCGTCTTTACAGGGCTAGATACATTTGTTTTAGAATGTGGCAGAAAATAGGTTTAGAGTTAGCTTATGGCTGAACTTCTCAAAAACACACCTCTCAGGACGGACCACCAGCAGCTAAAGGACACCTCTTCTCCCCGTCGGTGTGTCTCCAGCTTTACAGAAGCCCAGCAGAAGAAGAAGCAAGTACAGCCGATCATTTGTAACACATGGGAGAAGACAACATCCTACAGATCGGGACAGCAGGAGACAGGCATGCATTCCACCACTGAGCACCACTGTTTCCTCACTGTACACCCCACTGTCTACCTAACTACTGCCCCTTGCCCACCCCGCTTCCCCCAAGTCCACTCCACTGCTCCTCTGTCTACCCCACTGCCCACTTCGCTGCCCCCCCCAGTCCACTCCACTACTCCCCCCCCAGTCCACTGCTCCTCTGTCTACCCCACTTCGCTGCCCCCCCCTAGTCCACTCCACTACCCCCCCCCCCCCCCCCGAGTCCACTGCTCCTCTGTCCATCCTGCTGCTCCTCTGTCCATCCCGCTGCTCCTCTGTCCACCTTGCTGCCCTCAGTCCACTCAGCTGCCCCCCTGTCCACTCTGCTAACCCTCGGTCCAACCCACTGCCCCCCCACAGTCTATTTTGCTGCCCCCTGCCCCTCCTGCTACCACTCGAAAGTGTCCAAAGTCTTTTATGTATACTAAAAAAAATACTTGCCGTGCACCAGCAAAGTGTTTGAGTTTGGCTTGACGAAAAGGTGGCAACCCTATCGCTAATGTGGAGTAAAGATGAGGCTTGTGTTCATGGAGAATCCAGGGGGGTTTAAGGGTTGCAATAATGGCAAATTTATTATGAAATTTATTTTCCCATAATGCCCTGCTTGACCTTTCAACTGTGGTCACCAGGGTTAGAATGGCTGGTTTCCTCCCACACTTCAAAAGACATGCTGGTAGGTCCTAAAAAAAAACGAGAAAGGACTGTTGAGTCTCTGAACTGTGAACACAGGGGTACGCAAGAATATGGAATGCACTGGAACTGCAAGCACTGGTGTGAACTATGTCATTGGAAACCATATATCCTACTTTCCATGCGTTTTTAATGCAGAAAAAACAAAAACACACAGGACTGCATGTGGTGTGAACTGGCCTCAAGGGGGACACGTCCCTCATACGAGTACACTTTTTATTTTTACACACGTCTTAATAAAAAATGCTTCCCCGAAGTTCTCTTTTACCATTTACCGACCACAATGCATACATATATACATTGCGGTTTGCAAGTGGTTTATCGGAGTTATGGCTGAAGATATCACCCATAACCCCGGTATTTTGTTTTTCAGCTGGCGGCTGGCATTCTCATGAGTTTCTCGAATGCTTTCTGAAGTGGTGGTAGGGGACGCAATGTCATGACGTCACTTCTGGTCCAGGCTGGAAGTAAATATTTTTTCAAAGCAAAAGTTCAAAAAAATAATTTTTGGGGGATCTTTTGCTTTTGAAAGTAAAGGGGAGATTTATGGTCTTTTTGACCCCAGATCTCTCAATAAAGAGGACCTGTCATACTTATTTTTATTATAAGGGATGTTTACATTCCTTGTAATAGAAATGAAAGTGATTTAAAAAATTAAAGGGACAGTATAAAAAAAAAAAACAAAACAAAAAAAAACAAACAAACAGGTAACCATAGTGTCGCCTATGGAGATCTTTAAGTACCGTAGTTTGTCGTCATTCCACGAGTGTGCGCAATTTTAAAGTGTGATGTGTTTAGGTATCTATTAAGGCTGGGTTCACGTCTATGGGAATTGGATGTGGGTTTCCTCGCATCCAATTCGCATGTCTGGAGATTGTGACGGCTCTCAATGAAGCCAGTCCACACAGCTCCGGGGCGGCTGCTGAGCAAATTGCACACGAGCCCTGTGTGTCTTCTGGTCTGTTTCAGGTCTGAATTCAGCCAAAAAATTTGGATTGAAATCGGACCTGAAACAGTGAACAGGGACACACTGAACCCCTGCTTCCTCACATCCAGCCTGGCCCTATAGCAAACCGACGGCTGGGCGGTGACTCTCCCGTTCTGACTGGACGTCGTATGACATCCAGCAGAATAAGCTGTGCGTGCGTGCCCCCGGGGGGCGTGCAGCGCAGCGATCACGTTAATGAGCCTATGACGTAGGTTCTTTACCATGTGATTAGATGTGTCCAATCAAAGCCGATCACAGCGTTACCAAGAAGTGGCAGTTATCAGCATTCCCCTATTCACTGCTGAGAGGGCGTGAGTAGAGGAGAGCCGATAAGCGGCTTTCCTGACGGGGGGGGTCTGAGCTGATAATCATTACAGTGATTATCAGTGCAGCCCCATCAGTGATGCCCACCTGTGATGCCAATCAGTTTCCATTAGTAATGGCTGTCAGTGCCATCTATCAGTGTCCATCAGTGCTGCCTTATCAGTGTCCATCAGTGCTGCCTTATCAGTGTCCATCAGTGCTACCTTATCAGTGTCCATCAGTGCTACCTTATCAGTGTCCATCAGTGCTACCCATCAGTGTCCATCAGTGCTGCCTTATCAGTGTCCATCAGTGCTACCTTATCAGTGTCCATCAGTGCTACCTATCAGTGTCCATCAGTGCTACCTATCAGTGTCCATCAGTGCTACCTATCAGTGTCCATCAGTGCTGCCTTATCAGTGTCCATCAGTGCTACCTATCAGTGTCCATCAGTGCTACCTTATCAGTGTCCATCAGTGCTGCCTTATCAGTGTCCATCAGTGCTACCTTATCAGTGTCCATCAGTGCTACCTTATCAGTGTCCATCAGTGCTACCTATCAGTGTCCATCAGTGCTGCCTTATCAGTGTCCATCAGTGCTACCTATCAGTGTCCATCAGTGCTGCCTTATCAGTGCCCCTCAGTGAAGGAGTAAACTTACTCATTTACTAAATTTTATAACAAAAATGAAGAAAAAAACTTTTTCTTTTTTTTTTTTTTCAAAATTCTCAGTCTTTTGAAAAAAAAAAAACCCAGTGGTGATCGAATACCACCAAAAGAAATCTCTATTTGTGGGAAGAAAATTATAAAAATATCATATGGGTACAGTGTAGCATGACCGCGCAATTATCGTTCAAAGTGCGACAGCTCTAAAAGTTGAAAATTGGTCTGGGCAGGAAGGGGGTGAAAGTGCCTGGTATGGAAGCGGTTAAAGTGTATTTTTTTTTCCCCAAAAATTGCGTTTTAAAAACAGCTGCACAAATACTGTGCGACATAAAAAATGGAAACGATCGCCATTTCATTCCTTAAAAATATGTTTGTTATAAGTAATTTTCTAGCAAAAAATACGGATTTAAGCTTGTAAACAAAAAGTGCCAGAAAAAGCCTGGTCTTCAAGTGGTTAAAGTATAACTAAAGCCAAAACTTTTGTTTTGGATCGAGTGGAGAGGTATTAGAACCCCTTACAAGTTTTTATTGCTGTCTGTGACCCCTTTTAGGGAGATTCCCCCTCACCATTTGTCCTGTTTACCATTGTCATTGAAAGTGAAAGTAAAAGAAAATCCCAAATTTTGGGTTTGTCCCCAGAAAAGTAATGGAGGGGAAATCTTCCAATGGGAAAAATAGTTCTGGTAATCTGGGGGAACCCTACGGAATTTCCTTCATTTGCAGGGATTTCCTCTCACTTCCTGTTTGGTTATGGGACAGGAAGTGGAGAGAAATCTCCTCAATGGGACACAGATCGCAAAACAAAAATCCGTCAGGAGTTATAATCCTCCCGTACTCTATCCAAAATGAAAAAATAAAGTTTTGCCTATAGTTCTACTTTATATAGGTTACAAACGTTATTTAAAACTTATATCATTAGTAAAATCCCTCTCCCATAGCTGCCAACTGTCCCGAATTTCCCGGGACATTCCCGGGACTTGGACTTCATTCCCGGATTTGTAGCGTCCCGGGAAATGTCCCGAAAAATTCGGTTCCGGTTTTTGAAACCGCCGCCGCCGCCGCCGCCGCTGCTAGAGGTCGGCGGCCGGCGGAGACATTGTCTCCGCCGGCCGCCATTTTGTTGAAGTTCAAGAAGACGGCTGGGGGGGGCTAGACGAAGCTTCTGCGTCGCCGCCCACCCCCTGCCCCGCCTCGGCCCGCCCCGCTCCGCCTCGGCCCGCCCCGCCTCGGCCCGCCCCGCTCCGCCTCGGCCCGCCCCGCTCCGCCTCGGCCCGCCCCGCCTCGGCCCGCCCCGCTCCGCCTCGGCCCGCTCCGCCTCGCCCCGCCTACCCCCCGCCCCGCTGCCAGTCTGATATGGAAAGGGGCGGGGGTTCTAGGTGGGGGGTGAGCGCGCTCACGATGTGAGTGGAGGGGGGGGGGCACCTGATGTGAGGGGGGGACACCTGATGTGAGTGGGGGGGGGCACTGGGGATACCTGATGTGAGTGGGGGGGGGGGACTGGGGACACCTGATGTGAGTGGGGGGGGGGGGACTGGGGACACCTGATGTGAGTGGTGGGGGGGGCACTGGGGACACCTGATGTGAGTGGGGGGGGCACTGGGGACACCTGATGTGAGTGGTGGGGGGGGGGACTGGGGACACCTGATGTGAGTGGTGGGGGGGGCACTGGGGACACCTGATGTGAGTGGGGGGGGCACTGGGGACACCTGATGTGAGTGGGGGGGGCACTGGGGACACCTGATGTGAGGGGGGGACACCTGATGTGAGGGGGGGACACCTGATGTGGGGGGGGGCACTGGGGACACCTGATGTGAGTGAGGGGGGGCACTGGGGACACCTGATGTGAGTGAGGGGGGGCACTGGGGACACCTGATGTGAGTGAGGGGGGGCACTGGGGACAACTGATGTGAGTGAGGGGGGGCACTGGGGACAACTGATGTGAGTGAGGGGGGGCACTGGGGACACCTGATGTGAGTGGGGGGGCACTGGGGACACCTGATGTGAGGGGGGGACACCTGATGTGAGTGGGGGGGGGGCACTGGGGACACCTGATGTGAGGGGGGGACACCTGATGTGGGGGGGGGGGCACTGGGGACACCTGATGTGAGTGGGGGGGCACTGGGGACACCTGATGTGAGTGGGGGGGGCACTGGGGACACCTGATGTGAGGGGGGGACACCTGATGTGGGGGGGGGGCACTGGGGACACCTGATGTGAGGGGGGGCTCCGCCGGGGACTCCTGATGTGAGGGGGGGCTCCGCCGGGGACTCCTGGTGTGAGGGGGGGCTCCGCCGGGGACTCCTGATGTGAGGGGGGGCTCCGCCGGGGACTCCTGGTGTGAGGGGGGGCTCCGCCGGGGACTCCTGATGTGAGGGGGGGCTCCGCCGGGGACTCCTGGTGTGAGGGGGGCTCCGCCGGGGACTCCTGATGTGAGGGGGGGCTCCGCCGGGGACTCCTGGTGTGAGGGGGGCTCCGCCGGGGACTCCTGATGTGAGGGGGGGCTCCGCCGGGGACTCCTGATGTGAGGGGGGCTCCGCCGGGGACTCCTGGTGTGAGGGGGGCTCCGCTGGGGGCACCTGATGCAAGGACGGACTCTGCTCGGACATCTGAAGCAAGGACGGACGGCTGGTGGCAGGCGACGTGGCAGGTGACACGCTCAGGGATCCCACTGATTCTGCATTATGGTGAGTTGAATGATTTCATTTTATATTACAATGTAATAATAGAAATAATGCGCTTCAATCATCCTGACACCATAACAACCATGGTGCCGGGATGATTGAAGCGCTAACACCAGGTGTTTGGAGTATCTTTATCTGCTGATTGTTAAACTTTCTAGAATACACACATTTTTATTGTGTAGGATCTGGGGCTGCTGTCCCGTCATTTCCCCCTCTCTACCCCTCTCTCCCCCTCTCTCCCCCTCTCCATCCCTCATTCATTTCAGACTCTAACCACACCCTCTAGAGCCACGCCCATTTAAGCCACGCCCACAATTTCGCGTAAACCACGCCCATTTTTCGCCGCGGCGCGCTTCGCGCGCCGCACTTGTCTATTTTTGCTAGGCCACGCCTGCTGATGAATGCCCCGCCCCCTAATTATTGGACAGCTCCGCCTACAGCCACAAAAGTGTCCCACATTTTTTTTTTACAATGTTGGCAACTATGCTCTCCATGGAGACATTCTGATTTCCTGGTGCCTCCATGGTTGGTTGCTCCATGTGTATGCTGCCATGGATTGGCACCAGGAAAGGAAAATTACGGAAAGGTAAGTATTCAATTTTCCATTATCTCTGTGTGTGTGTATATGTATGGATCATATGACGTCGGCATAAAGTCCTGACTCGTGGTGTAAGGGTTAATCCACTCAGCGCACGTACACTCGACACCCACATGACCAGGGCACGCCCTGCAGTAAATTTCCACCAATCAGGAGATAAGCCGACGTGGCAGGAATTTGTGTGGTGATACCGGTGTATCATGGGAGCTGGGGGGGGGGGGGACTGGGCTTCTGCTGAGACTCGCAGTTGCCAGGCAACGCTCTGTTGGTATGCAGACGGTGGAGGCAGTGGTGAGCCTGGTACAGGGAAGGCCGGCCATTAACCACTTCCCTGCCAGGATACTGCTGTAGACAAAGGCTCACTGTGTGACTCCTCCTTCACTGTTTCAGGTCCGATTTCAATCCAAATTTTTGGGCTGAATTCAGACCTGAAACGGACCAGAAGACGCACAGGACTCCTGTGCAATTTGCTCAGCAGCCGCCCCAGAGCTGTGTCACATGATTTCCGTGTATTGTGTAAAAAGAAGAGGAGGTATGTAGTAAAAACATTGCTAGAAAGAGAAAATAAAGAATACCTGTCATTAGCGCAACACAATCGCTCAACGTTGTTAAGATCCCCAGCTGACCCCATGCAATACAAGGTTAAAAAAAAATGGCAAATCTCATGGCCGTCATACACATTACAATCTCTGTACAATGGCGGCCATGCACGCTTTGTTTTTTATTATCCGATCGATGTGCGATTTGATCAAAACAAGTCTGCAAACTATCGAATATCCAAAAGCTTCCCATGCAACGGATATGGATCGGATTCGATCAAACAAAGTCAATCAGTCAGGATGGAAAGTTATTGATCAGGATGCATCGATCAGCAGATACTTTGTTTATAAGGCCTCAAGCACACCACGCCAGCGCTGCTGCCAGGAAAAAAACAGTAAAAAATGCGCTGCCTTCCACGTTTTTTTTTTGTTGGCATTAGCGTTTTGGCATTTGTTCAGTAAAAACACTCCCTATAATGTAAAAACAACAAACGCGTCTAAACGCTTGTAGCAGCGCTTTTGGGCATTTTTCCTTCTTACAGTTCAACAGCCTCAGCTACTGAAAGCACGCATGTTTTTTTTTTTTCTACTGCCCCTTAAAGCTTATGCCTCCAAACCAGTGACGGCCCGTCCATTAGGGGCGCACAGGCACCGCCCCCCTATCCATGCGTCCGACCCCCTGATCTACATCCAGGGCGCCTGGCTATGGATTCCAACAGGGGGGGGGATATTTTGAAGCATGTGATTTGAGCCAGAGGCTCGAATAGGCTGCAAAACAGGATGGGCTTGGGGGGCAGGGCACTGCCCCCCAATCCCACCCAGTTGTGTGACAAGAGCGAATGAATATTCACTATTTTCACACTAAATCTCCTCCCCGCCAATTAGGAAGCAGGTTGTGAGACCTGTTTCCCGATTGGCCAAAACGTTCGGTGATCCTATTGGACGCCTAGTGCCTAGAAGGAGGAGGAGAGAGAAAAGATGCACGGCGAAAGCCACCGTGCTGAAGATGAGGGCACCTGAGCCGTTGCCCGCAACCCGTCACCCGCCATCCAGATCGGGTCCGCCACTTAGATGGGGTAAGTGCTGGACCAACCGGCAGACAGTGGGTGGGGGGGGGGTGAAGTGCCGTCGGCCACTGGGGGGGGTTGTTTGCTGCCCCACCAAAAAAACCCCAAAAAAAAACCACACAAACAATGCTCCAAACGCCTCTGAAAGTTTATGTGTGGACACATAGGCAAACATGGAGGGGAGTTTAGAGGCATTTTTTTTTTTTACAGCAGCTGTAAAAATGTCCTGTGCGCATGAGCCCTAAATGCGATTGTATTGTTCTGTGTGCGTTACTGCTACTTTAACGCCATATAGTTTTGTGCGTCACTGTATGTTTGGCACATTATATTGCAGTATATTATAGTGTATCCGTTTAGTGTGTCTGTGTAGTGTGAGTACTCAAATGAAAGTGCACCAAACACCTCTTTACATTGATTAAAGTGCATCTACGATTCTACGTACAGATTTCAACTTATGGTGGTCAGTCCTCAGGCAGGGCATTCCTCTGTTTAGTGAGTTTGCCTGTGCTATCCAGCCACAGCATGCAGAGGAGGTAGTGGACTGGCTTACTAAACCTTCCTCATCCTCCTCATCCTCTGTCTTGCAAGCAGAGACAAGTGTGCCAGAGTGGATAAACCTGCCTCCTTGTCCACATCTATTCCTGCCATAGCCCCAACATCAGCCATTGAGGAGTTAGCTGAGTTGTTCGACCACAGCGTCAGCCACTTGATCCTTGATGATGCCCAGCTATTACTGGATTCAGATGTTGGTTCTGAGGTTGGGGATGACAGGAACATGAGCCTAGAGAGAGGGAGGAACACTGGTAAACAAATTGGCATTCATGTTCCCCAAGCCGCAGCGTATTGCCAAGTTGTCTCCAGTGGTAATGATGAAGATGAAGGAGATGGAGATGATGATGATGAGGTCACTGATGGAATTTGGGTGCCATATATAGCAGAGGAGGAAACTGAAGGTGAGGCGGCACAACCCCAAGGAGGCCGACATCAAGAAAGAGTAGAAAGCAGCCACCCTATTCCATCACATTCTGCAGCTGTTACCTCCCGGCCCACTCCCCAAAGCTCAGCTGTCTGGGTCTTTTTCAGCACATCTGCAGCAGATCGCACTGTTGCTATCTGCAAAATGTGCCTCAGGCACTTAAAACGTGGCAAAAACACCAACCATTTGGGTACCACATGCTTAACAAGGCATTTAACGTCCAACCACTCAGCCCATTGGCAAGAGCACCCAAAAGCCACACAAAAGGGACACAAATCTGACCCTCCTCCTCCTTACTCACTTCAGTCTGCCCCTGCTATACCGAGTCATTACCTCTCAGCAGCCTCCACTGACAGGGATGACAGTGTTGCCAACCGCCCATAGATTTACGAGCAGCCTGTAAATTTAACCCCTTTTTCGGGCTGCCCATTAAAGTCCATTAAGGGCAACGGTGCCCGTAAAAAAGATGATCTCGAGCCAACTACGCATGCGCAGTAACGTAATTGTCCCAGGCCATTTTAGAATAAACGAGCGAGCGAGAGAGACCATGGCGGCTGGCGACTCCTGTCCTGCAGTGCACTCGTCATAGGTGGAGGAGCCGAGCAGGGGTAATGGTGAGGAGGAAGAGAGTGACTGAAACTGTGGGGGGATATCATAGTAAAAAGAGGACAGAGAGAGAGACATTACTGGAAGCCGGGAGGGCTGAAGCCATGCAATGCAGGGGACAGAGACTGATGTGCTCTGTCCACCATCATATTACTTCTCCAGTCCACATCATCAGTGTGCTGAGTCCTCCTCCTGTGCCTCTTTCACCTCTCCACAGGTCAGGGCAGCACTGTGCTGCCCTAACCTGTGGAGAGGTGAAAGGGGCACAGGGGAAGGACACCGCACACTGATGACTGATGATGTGGAGAAGTAATATGATGGTGGGCAGAGGAGGAGGCTACTGTGAGGGGGTGACGAGGACACTATCATGTAGTCCACCTCCTGTAGTATGCCGGCAGCCTCTGTCCACCTCCCATAGTATGTCCGCAGCCTCTGTCCACCTCCCGTAGTATGTCCGCAGCCTCTGTCCACCTCCTGTTCTATGTCCGCAGCCTCTGTCCACCACCCGTAGTATGTCCGCAGCCTCTGTCCACAACCCGTAGTATGTCCGCAGCCTCTCTCCACCTCCTGTAGTATGTCCGCAGCCTCTGTCCACCTCCCGTAGTATGTCCGCAGCCCATGTCCACCGCCTGTAGTATGTCCGCAGCCTCTGTCTACTTCCTGTATCATGTCTGCAGTCGCTGTCCACCTACTGTATCATGTCCACACTCTTTAGCCTCTGTCTACCTTCTGTATCATGTCTGCAGCCTCTGTCCACCTCCTATATCATGTCTGCAGCCTCTGACCATCCCTTGGCTTTTATCATGTCTGCAGTCTCTGAGGGGATCCTAGAAAGGAGTCAAGAGTGGGAGCGCCGCTGGGATGGGGATTATGGGAAGAGACAGACATGTGTGAACTGTGGAGAGGAGGCTATAGTAAGGTGACCAGATTTTTAAAATGAAATCTGGGGACATATTTTTTTTTTTACTAGTAATGGCAGCAATCGACGACTCTTTGCCCGTCTCCGCCGCCGCCATCCGCCTCACAACCTGTCAAGTCTAAAGCCCCATACATCAGGTTTTCTGCTGATTTTTTCCTTCAGATTTACCAAAATCATATAATATGAGGTCAAACCTTAGGAGTTTCAATTTGTATGCAATCAGGCAGGCCCTTGCACTACATGGTTTTGGTAAATCTGAAGACAAAAATCAGCAGAAAATCTGATAGTGTGTATGGGGCTTTACTCTTCGGGCCCCGGCTACTACTGGGTGGGGAGCAGAGGAAGATCACTCCACCAGGGAAGGCAAGGAGATAAGCAGGCAGGCGGCTGGCCTGGGACTTGAGCCAAGGCAGAAGAACATGCGAGTGGAGCTGAATGGGCATGCGCCTGAAACTGAAGAAATATCATCAGAAAGGGGCACAGATAATGGAAACCCCCCCCCCCCCCCCCCATAAGCTAGTAGGAGCGGCAGGGGGGGGTGCAATTCAGATTTTTTATTCTGCACATGCTGTCTTAAAAATTGCCCCAGCCCCATTTCAAATCCAATCCGGGGACAAAACTGGGGACATACTTGGTCCGGGGACAGTGTCCTCAATCTGGGGACTGTCCCCAGAAACCGGGGATGTCTCGTCACCCTAGGCTATAGAATAAAACCAGAGCCGCCAAGCTGGAGCCGTTTTACTGAGCCCTGCACGGTGCACCTGAGAGGAGGTCAGTGACAGCACCGCCAGGCCAGTTTGAGGGGGGTCACTGATGTAAGGGGGGAGTGAATACAATAATGTAAGGGGGTACCGATATAAAAGGTTCCCCCCCTATATTAGTAATCCACCCTTTAACTTAGTGTATTCACTCTGCGGAAGATGGTCTCTGATCACCATCCTGCAGACTCTGATGTTATTATTATTATTATTATTATTCTTATACGAGATTTATATAGCGCCAACAGTTTACGCAGCGCTTTACAATGTATAAGGGGGACAACATAATTACAGTACAGTTCAATACAAAAGGTACAGGAGGGCCCTGCTCGTAGAGATTACATTCTAAAGGGAGGGGGTGGTGGTACAAAAGGTAATAGCTGCAAAGAATGATTTGATGGGGGGGACTCAGGGACAGTTATATGGGTGTGGGATAGGCTTCCCTGAATAAATGAGTTTTCAGGGATCTCTTAAAGGTGGACAGGGTAGGGGCTGCTGATGTAAGGGAGAACTCTGTGCTGGCTGGGTTATAGTACCTTCATGCACCTGACCTTCATGTAAATTGAGAAATATGTTTTTTGAATTTTGTTTAACTTAAACACATTGCTAATAGTTATGTGTTTATAGTTCAAATATTGATATCTGCACTAATTAGCACTAAAAACAGTAATTTTAGGTACTTTTTTGCAGTGCCAGTAAAGAATGTGATCCGTCAGTAAATGTCATGATTTTTGCCAGTAAAAAATTGGTGCCATTTGTAAATTTTGGCATTCTGCCAGTACATTTCACTTCGGGGGGTTGGCAACACTGAGGGATGATGGTATAGCACAGGGTGTCCCAGGTCCTAGCAGCACATCTGCCAGCAGCATACCTGCCAGCAGCACACCACCAGCTGTAGACTGTAGCCGGCAAATTTCTCTGCCCCGTCTGCTGCAGCAGAAAAAAAAAAAATACAGTCCCTGCCACCCACATGCCCAGCATCTAAATGCAAGCTTGTCAAAGCTGTTGGCTCTCCAACTTCTGTCTTTCAGCCTGGTGGATTCTGCCCCCTTCCGTGAATTCGCACAATGTGGTTCCCAGTTGCTGCTACTTTTCACATAAAGGTTGTTCCATCTCTCTACCATCACGTGGAAGGGAATGTTCTGGCATCGTTTGGCAAGGCAGTCAGCTGTAAAATCCACCTTACTGCTGACACATGGTCCAGCAAGTATGGACCGAGACAATATATTTTGTTCACAGCACACTGGGGGTAACGCTGCTTGCAACTAGAAAGGATGCAGGACAGGGTGCAGTGCTGCAGTTTGTTGTGCCCCCACGTATCCATACAGCTGGTGGTGATGATGCCAGACGTGTGAGCTCTACCCCCTCCTCCTCATCCGCCACTTCCATGCCCTCCTCTGCAGAATTGTCCTATGAACATCAGGTACCCCCTAAGCGTTCAAAGGGCTATTCCCAGAGTCAGGCTAAAAGGTGCCATGCAGTGCTTCAGCTGGTGTGTTTAGGGGACAGGAACCACTCCAGAGCAGAGATTCTTGCAGCTGTTCAAGGACAGGCCCAGAGGTGGTTCACACCACGCCAGCTGGAGCCAGGAATGGTGGTGTGCGATAATGGCTCAAACCTCCTGTCCGCCATTAGACAGGGAAAGTTGACACATGTGCCATGCCTAGCACATGTCCTCATTGTGGTGGTGCAGCATTTCCTAAATACGTACACAGGGTTGCAAGATGTGCTAAAGCTGGCCAGAAGAGTCTGTAGCCATTTCAGTTGGTCATACACAGCCAGTGTTTGGTTGGCTGAGATTAAGCGGGAAATTAACCTGCCTGTAAACCGCCTAATTTGTGACATGCCCACCAGGTGGAACTCAATCTTGTCAATGCTGCAGCAGCTATACATGCAGCAGAGGACAGTCAATAAGTACCTGTGCGAATACGGCACAACGACAGGCTCAGGCTGCCTCAGCTTTTTTTCCTCACACCAATGGCTGATCATTAAGGATGCATGCACTGTATTGTAACAGTGCATGCATCAGTGACACAATCCCTGTTGTGTTCCTGCTGGAGAAGACTCTGCGTGGCATTATGGACAGGGCACTTGAGGCAGAGCAGCAGGAGAAAGAGGAGAACTTCCTTTCCTCTCAAGGCCCATTTTATCCAGACACCATCATTCCTATGTCACAGAATACACAGGAGGAGAGAGGGGAGGAGGATGAGGAGGAGGATTCTGGCACTTTTATAGGCTTCGAATAAGAGGAAAACATGGGTCAATCTGTAAACGATGGCTTTCCAACCCCAGAACCCTTGGGAGTAGTACGTGGCTGGGAGGAGGAAGTTCCAGATGCTGTCATCCTGAGTGACCCCGAGGAGTCTGCTTCTCAAGCCTCAGCAAATTTGAGATGCATGGGTAACCTCATGCTTCAAAGCCTGCGAAAAGACCCAAGAATTTGTGGCATAAAGGAGAAGGATGATTACTGGTTGGCAACCCTCCTTGACCACTTTTATAAGGGGAAGGTCTCAGAACTCATCCCATCCCCACAGAGAGTGCAAAAGATAAAATCTCTTAAGGACACGTTAAAGAGGATTTTATTGAACGTTTTTCCTGACTCCAGTAGGTTACAGTGTCCTGGAAAACATAATTTTGAGTCTTCTGTTGGTCAAGAGAGGAGCGTTGGAGAAGGCGTCCGCCTAAGTTAGGCATTTCAGAATATTTTTAGTCCTCGCCGCCCAGGTCTGTCAGCTTCCACATCCCATCGGCAGCGTCTGCATCACATGGTGGACGATTACCTCGGGGCCAAAACAGGGATGGAGGGGTTTCCAGCTGACGATCCATTGACTTACTGGGTCATGAGAATAGACCACTGGCCAGAACTTGCTCAGTATGCTATTGAGTTGTTGGGCTGCCCTGCATCCAGTGTGCTTTCAGAACTGGTATTCAGTGATGCAGGAGGTTTCGTTACTTATCATAGAACACGTCTGTTCACAGACTCCATGGACCGTTTGACTTTTATAAAACTGAATCAGTCCTGGGATTACCAGCTATGAGGCCCCTGATGCCAATGTAACTGATTAAGTCTTTTTTGAGATGTTGAATCTCTGAAGGACTTCAAGGCTGCCTAGCTTTGAGGGTGTTTAATTATTTCATCTGGAAGAATGTTTTTGGTATAGATTTCATGGGACGCCACCGACACCCAAAGACCAGTTTTCTGCACCTGTTTTACAGGTGCATATCATGGCAATTTTTTACAGCCAGGCCAATTCTTGCTTTCATCAAGATTACCTCTATAGGGTTACGGTGGGAAGGCGCCACCGACACCCAAAGACCAATTTTTACGCACCAGTTACTTCTATACAAAGTCACACCAGAATGTATCCAAAAAACTCTAATCTTGTTCCCAATGCACTACATTGTGGCGTCATCATAAAATGTCTTTTTGTTGGGCTTTATAAATGCAATTATTGCTGCAGCAGATTCTGGACATGGTACAGATCTGCCACTTTACAGGTAGACTAAGGGGACCCCCCAGGCATTATATTGGAAGGAATTTTTCATTTTTAGGCTTTCACTTTAAAAATCAAAAAATCACTGCTCATTTAAAAATGAAGTTTTTCACAAGCTTTTTTTTTGACACATGTCCCCCAGTGCAGGACCTGAACCCCTATAACAATTGTATGCCCATTTACTTGCATATAAGCCTTCAAAATGGGCACTTTTGATTTTTGAAGTTCGGGTCCCATCGACTTTAATGGGGTTCGTTATTCGGGTCCGAACTTTTGCGGTGTTCGGAAGTTCTGGTGCGAACCGAACAGGGGTCCGTTCGGCCCATCTCTATTCTCAGATTCCAACCATCTATAGCCGGCTTTAATCTAACCAATCAATTTGTATCCAATCAGGCAAGCCCTTGGCCTAAATACCAGATCATTCTAAAGAAAGGAATCTATCACCAAAATGCTGATAACATCCGACTAGATTGAATCCTTCAAGGTGCCAGACCTAATCACCAGATTGATGCTGCATCTACCATGCAAATAATCCCTACAGAGACCAAATTGTCTCATATTTTCTATACATTGATGATCTGATCTTCATTATCAAACAAGAGTTATCTGCAACTGAGTTCTTGAACTATCTTAACACAAATGACTTGAACCTTAAATTCACTATAGAAGAGTATCAGACTGAAACCAACTTCTTAGACCTAACTCTTTTTGGGTCTATCCAAGATAGAACCGTCACAGTACGAACATTTAGAAGGACCACTTCCAAGAACTCTTTTTTGCATGCATCAAGTTGTCATCCTCCCCACACCTTTAAAGCAATACCTCGGGGTCAATTCATACGGATAAGACTAAATTATTCAAATTTAACTGATTACGACAAAGAAGCATGTCTACTGGAACAAAAACTCTGTGAAAGAGGATACCGCAGATCACTAGTCAAAAAAGTTTGTTTCCAAATCAGGAGTCTGGATAGAACAAATCCTCTGGTGGACCGCTTTCACAATACACTAGACCATCAGACCATCCAGTGTTCTCAACTAATTTACAGCTCACAATTTCAGGACATGAAAAAAATAATTACAAGGCATCTTCCAGTTCTACAGTGATGACAGGTACAGTACTGTAGAAGACCGTTTTAAAACATGGGATTAGACATGTCGCCAGAAAAGCAAGGACCATAGGCAATATGATCTCTCCTAGCATACACACCTCACATCCAACCACCCACACATGGCTAAACACCATTGGATTGTTCAGATGTGGTGCTACCAGGTGTTCTACCTGTGGCCACTTAGAAGATTCCCACACCATAATCTCATGTTCCAATGGCCATTGTATAACCATCAAACAACTCGCTAACTGTCACACTAAGTACGTAATCTATATAGTCACTTGTACCGCATGCAATATCCAATACATAGGCAGAACAACCAGACGCCTCAGTGACAGGATAACAAACCATCTATCAGACATCAGAACAAATAAAAACAGAAATTTAGCAAAACATTTCAACTTATTCCATCAACGGAGAACACAGATCCTCAAAGTTCAAATAATTGAAGGAGTTAATTGTCCGGTCCGTGGAGGTGATGGTTTTCCCCTTCTTTGCAAAACAGAGGTCTATTGGATCTTTAGGATGGATACCAGAATTCCCAAAGGGTTAAACCATGAGTGGGACATTACCCACTATTATGAATAATTCGTTTTTTGTCACCACCATGAATATCAGCACACCGACTTGCTTCTGCTATAAGTATGTTCTCATGCATTTACATTTTTACACACTCATAAACAAGTCTAACGACCACCACACTAGTATATGTAATTTATTCCTGAGCGACCTCTAGTGTCTTTTGCATCTTCTAGGGAAGACACATTTCTTGTAACACAAGTAAGATAAAAACCTTCTGTGACTGAATCTCCAGTCACATATATATCACTACAAAAAAAAATATGTTATCCTTTTTTTTAATCAATTTATTAATAAAGTTTTTGTCTTTATAATAAGTTCAATTGGGAGTATAAATATTTAAGCCTTTTTTTATTCCTACATATTTATTGTATTGGGCGCAGCATATTTGCCTTAATTTTGCTCATTGACCTATCTCTTTAAATATATAGCAATCATGGCTATTATACACACCTACTGCCCCTCTACATCAATTGAGTGACTACCGATGATGCTTATGTACTCCCCACATACATGTGATCTCTATCCTCATGACTAAGATCCAGGGTGTGGCTGGAAATGCGTTGGGGGCGTGGCCTGGTTGGAGTCCAGGCTGAGGTTGCCACTCCACTAACCTTCTTAGAATTTCTCAGATGTGTGGCACTAGGGGACACCTCTTCTCTTTTTGAACCACTACAGGAGCCAGGACAGGCTCCATCCCCAGCCGGCACTCCTAGCAGCAGTTGCGGAGGCACCTGTTTGTATATCCCCCGTGTATCGAGCCTGAGTGGTACACATGCAGAGCTTACCGGTCATGAGTAATACAAGTGGTTATAGATGAACCCTGATGTTTGTAAATTACTTGTAAGTATGAGTTATGGTTGACATCTTGTTGCAGGTTATATTTAGCTTTTGCTATTGATTATTAATTGATTAGTATTATAGAGAACTCTACTACTTCTTTGGGGACCAAAGATTTCAAGTGGGGGGAGGATGTAGCCAAGTACTGGCTATGTTATTATTCCATGCAAAAGACACTTTTATGTGGGACTATAATTGAGCCTTTTTCCCCTAGTGCCCAGTATTGGGACAGCTAGATCAATTCCTGTTAGAAGGGCAAAGTCAAATCCTCTGGCCAGCAGAGGACCTTGGGGTCTGTAGTCCAGCCACCAAAGCCAATGGTAATCCTGATTCCTGAGTGCTGATTAAACTACAAGTACCAGAGAGCTGAGAGATCAGTTGGATTCTGGGGAAGCGTATATATTTTAAACAGAAAATGGCAGGCTGGAGCTCTTGGGGACGGGGGTCTGTTGCTCTTCCCTTGAAGGACAATGGGTATTGCGGCCTAGTCTGGGTTGTGATACTCCCATCAGCGGATCGTCATCTCTGGAACACAGATCATCGCTGGGGTATTGCATCCGCTGTTCTGCACATCAAAGCTGTCACTGGCCATCTGCACACAGCCATTGCTGATCTTCTGCACTGACGGACTGGCAGACGGGTACTCCACACATCTCTTCAGACATTTAAGAGCCTGCACAGGAATTCCCTGTTCCTGCGAGACTGTGCTATAAGCAGGATTGGTGAGCGGGTGGATGCGCAACCCATCTCTGGCAAACTACCTAGAGACACTGCATGCAGACACCTGTACACTTTAGTTACCAGTAGTCTTTTTACTGTGAGCAGCACAAAATCGTATCCATTTCACCTCATTGATTTGCCAGTATTTAGTAGGATTCCCGGACCCCACCATTACTAGCAGAAGACTACGGAAACCTCCACTCCATGAACTTTCAGCATTACAGGACTCTATCTGCAATTCTAGCTGTGGGACCTTTTCTCCCTCGAAGGCATGGGTACTCAAACAGTGGCCCTCCAGCTGTTGCGGAACTACAAGTCTCATGAGGAATTGCAAAGCTTACAGTTACAAGCATGACTCTCAAAGGTAGAGGCAGGATGGGACTTGTAGGGCCTTGGAGGCCCACAGGTTTAGCACTTATGCTCTAAGGGCATAACTATTTAAAGGAGTATTCCCATATAGATGTGTATATAGTGTTTTCCACACCGCCTTTGGAACGCTGGGTTCCAGAGGGAGCTGACTAACTAATAAGTCTCCTCTTTCCCCTCTTGCTGCCAGAGTTGCAATTTCATTGGTTGAATATTACTTGATATAACTGTTTGTAACATATTGTTATTACTGTTTTACTGCTGTCACTGTATTAGTGTCTATTGCAATTATATTTGTTGGGGTTGTGCACATTAATACCATCATTCTTGTGATCTACCTATTCTTGAGTAAAAACTTTTAGAGGTGTCACTAAAGAATTATGTCTATTGCATTTTTATCTCTATTCTCAAATATATGTCTCAACCCAGAGTTTCTGAAGTTTTAGGAGGCTTGCAAGGTCAGGGGAACCATTGGGGAAAGGCATCATCAAATTTATATGCCATAGTTTGTAGACACTATAACTTTAATGCCAACCAATTAACTACTCGCCGACCACGCTATAGATGAATGACAGCTACAGCGTAGTCCTCCAGTTCTGGGAGGGCATCTATTGATGTCCTCCTGGAAACCGCACCCCCATGCGGTGTACTTTGGACAAAGCGATTACAGATCGGGGTAAAGGGCCAATCACAGCGGCCCTTTATCACATGATCAGCTGTGTCCAATCACAGCTGATCACTATGTAAACATACTTGCTATCAGCATTCCTTTCCTCACATTTTCACAGCGTGAGGAGAGCCAGTAATCAGCAAGTGTGATAGGGGAAATCTACACTGATCATCGGGGCACTGATCCTCAGTGTCCTGAGATCAGTGCAGCCTCAACAGTTCCCATCAGTGCTGCCAATCAGTGGCCATCAGTGCCCGCCAGTGTTGCCAATCAGTGCCACATATCAGTGTAGCCTCATCAGTGCCTCCTCATCAGTGCCCATCAGTGCAGCCTACCAGTGCTCATCAGCGCACATCATTAAAGGAGAAAAATTACCCGTTTGTAAAATTTTATAACAGAAACTAGAGCTGCACAATTCATCGTTAAGAATCGTTATCGCGATCTTGACTAAAGTGTTTCACAATTCTTTCTATGTAAATAATTCTTTCTGCTCTTCTGAAGCCACAGCCATCAAAAGGAAGGAAAAAAAATGGGCAGTCTGCCAAGAATCCCAAGAATCACAACATTCTTTATCCGTTGAACTTAAGTATAAACATTGTAACAATTTGTCAATGGAATAGACTTCCTTTGTAGAGTGAAAAAAGTTTAACCACTTAAACACTAAACCTTTTTCTGAGATTTGTTGGTTTCAAGTTAAAATCATTTTTTTTTTTTTTTGCTAGAAAATTACTTAGAACCCCCAAACATTATTTATTTATATATATATATATATATATATATATATATATATATATATATAGTAGACACTCTAGAGCAGTGTTTCTCAACTCCAGTCCTCGTGGCGCACCAACAGGTCATGTTTTCAGGATTTCCCTCAGATGAAACGGCTGTGGTAATTACCAAGGCAGTGAAACTGATCAAATCACCTGTGCAAAATAGTGGAAATCCTGAAAACATGACCTGTTGGTGCGCCTTGAGGACTGGAGTTGAGAAACACTGCTGTAGAGAATAAAACGGTGGTTGTTGCAATATTTTATGTCACACTGTATTTGCACAGCGGTCTTTCAAATGCAATTTTTTGGAAAAAAATGACTTTAATGAATTTAAAAAAAAAATCTAACCAGTAAAGTTAGCCCATTTTTTTTTTTTTGTATAATGTGAAAGATTTTACGTTGTGAGAATCGTGAGAGAATCGTGATCTTTTTATTCTAAGCAAACAAATAGTGATTCTCATTTTGGCCAGAATTGTGCAGCTCTAACAGAAACTAAGAAAAACTTTTTTTTCCCCACATTTTATGGTCTTTTTTCGTTTGTTTAGCAGAAAATAAAAAACCCAGCAGTGATTACATACCACTGAAAGAAAGCTCAATTTGTGAGACAAAAATTATACAAATTTTATATGAGTACAGTGTTGCATGACCACACATTTGTCATTTAAAGTGCGACATCATTGAGCTACCAAAAAACATGTAGCAGAATGCATTTTGGCCTACATTTTTAACAAAACTTGATTTTATTGGACATAACAAAAAGGAGAAAAAATATATATATATTTTTGTTTTTCAAAATGTTCGGTCTTTTTGCTTTATATAGCAGAAAATAAAAAAAACCCTGTGGTTATCAAATACCACCAAAAGAAAGCTCTATTTGTGTGAAAAAATGATAAAAATGTCATTGATGTGCAGTGTCACATGACCGCACAATTGTCAGTTAAAGTAGTGCAGTACTGAATAGCAAAAAATGGTCTGGTCGTGAAGGGGGTAAAACCTTCCGGAGCTAAGGTGGTTAATTATCAAAAGGTGTACTATGCCTTTAAATCTACATTTTACTCCTCTCTATTCCTTGCTCATATCTTCTCTCCTCTGTAAAATATGGTTGTTAAAATTTCTTTGTCATCCATAACCCAGAGCTGCCTGAGCAAATAGACGTCTGTAGTAACTTGACACTCCATAGTGGAGGCACTCATACCAGAGCAAATATATGAAGAACTCAACCTGAGAGGCAAACAGAAATAATCCGGAGAACAACCACATTACCGCGCAGAGGCTTGTTATTAATCTTTATCATGCCTCATGGCTGTCATATGGATTAATCAAGTGCTTAATGTGGTTTAATGTTGGCACTAAAATCTATCAAAACCCATGAATAAAAATGTAATAAATTGCACACAGGGCTATGCTGGGGAATGATGCCGCACAATGCGGATATTTTTGGTGCAACCCGTGCAAAGATGGTTCTTCAATGATTTGGATGATGACACCAGCTAAAGCTCCCAAAAAGAAATAAAGGACCAAATAGTGTAAAACATTAAGCCCTGATTTACATTATGAATTGGACAGGAGAGTACAGTGCACCTGGAAAGTATTCACAGCGTTCCACTTTTTCCACATTTTGCTGTGTTACAGCCTTATTTCAAAATGGGTTCAATTCATTATTTATTATTATTCCTCAAAATTACACAAACAAAACCCCATAATGACAACGTGAAAGAAGTTTGTTTGAAATCTTTGCAAATTTATTAAAAATAAAAACAAAACAAATCCCATGTACATAAGTATTCACAGCCTTTGCTCAATACTTTGGTGAAGCACCTTTGGCACCAATTACAGCCTCAAGTCTTTTTGAGTATGATGCTACAAGCTTGGTACACCTATTTTTGGGCAGTTTCTCCCATTCTTCTTTGCAGGACCTCTCAAGCTCCATCAGGTTGGAATGGGGAGAATCGACACACAGCCTTTTCAGATCTTTCCAGAGATTTTCAATTGGGTTCAAGTCTGGGCCACTCAAGGATATTCACAGTGTTGTCCCATAGCCACCCCTTTGTTATCTTGGCTGTGTGCTTAGGGTCCTTGTCCTGTTGGAAGATGAAAAGATGCGGTCTGGAGCAGGTTTTCTTTAACCGGTTCAATACCGGGCATTTTCACCCCCTTCCTTCCCTGGGCAATTTTTAGTTTTCAGTGCTGTCGCACTTTAAACGTCAATTTCGCGGTCGTGCGACGTTGTACCCAAAAAAAATTGACGTCCTTTTTACACCACAAATAGCGCTTTCTTTTGGTGGTATTTGATCGCCTCTGTGGTTTTTATTTTTTGCGCTATAAACAAAAGAAGAGCGACAATTTTGAAAAAAACACAATATTGTTTACTTTTTGCTATAATAAATATCCCAATTTTTTTCCTCAGTTTCAGCCGATACGTATTCTTCTACATATTTTTGGTAAAAAAAAAAATCGCAATAAGCGTATATTGATTGGTTTGCGCAAAAGTTATAGCGTCTACAAAATACGGGATAGATTTATGGCATTTTTTAAAAAAAATATATTTATTTATTTTTTTAGCGGCGATCGCGATTTTTTTTTCATGACTGCGACATTATGGCGGACACATCGGACACTTTTGACACATTTTTGGGACCATTCACATTTATACAGCGATCAATGCTATAAAATTGCATTGATTACTGTGTAAATGTGACAGGCAGTGAAGGGGTTAACCACTAGGGGGCAGGGAGGGGTTAAGTATGTTTCCTAGGGAGTGATTACTAACTGTAGGGGGAGGGGACGCTCAAGGGGAGGAGACCGATCAGTGTTCCTCCGTTCTGGGAACACAGATCGGTCTCCTCAGAGCTGACAGGCTGTGGATCTGTGTGTTTACACACACAGATCCACATGCCGGCCCGGTTAACGGGCAATCGTGGGTGCCCGGCGTACATCGCGGCCGCCGGGCACACGCACCGGGTCCCGAGCAACGCGGCGGGCGCGCGCGCCCCCTAGACGGCCGGGAATCCCAGGACATCATATGACGCCCACCCAGGATGGGAGATCCCATCTGTGGACGTCATATGACTATGGGCGGGTAGGGAAGTGGTTAAGGATGTCTCTGTAAATTGCTGCATTCATCATCCCGATACCACTTTTTTAAGACAGAGTATAAGTACCGATACATTTTTTCAAGTACTCGCCGCCAACCAATTACTAATAATTTTTTTTTTTAATGTCATGTGACAGTGGCACTAATATGCGGCACTCATGAGGCTGTGTCAGTAGTTTTTTTTTTCGTTTCTTTCTTGTTTTTCTTTTTTTTTTTTACAATTTTATTTTTTACAGTATATATAATTTTTTTTTTTTTTTACAATGCTTTCATCATGTCAGTTTGTTTTTTTATTTTTTACAATTTTACTTTAAAATATTTATTTATTACAATGTTTTTTGTTTTTTTTCAACCCTTTTGGGGGTAAGGGGAGCTTTGGTGAGATGTCAAGGGTTTAAACAGACCCCTGACATCTCCCCTTTAAAACATGGAAAGGGACTGAGGATAGAGATTTCCCAGTCCTTTTCTCAGCAGCCTCAGCTGCACCTGGAGATGAATGGACAAGAGATAGAGGCTCATCTCCATTCATAAACTGAAGCATCGTAAACACTGTTTACAATGCTCAGTTATGAATAGATCACTGACTCTGTTCATTCAGAAAAGGAAGGAGCCGGTAAATGACAGATTTACTGGCTCCTTACTCCGCTCTCCATCCTGACAGATCCGGGGCGAGGGGGGGTGAAGGAGGACCGTGGGTGGGGGTAACCGGAGGAGCACACGGAGGGGAAACGGAGGAGAATGGGGGGGGGTACTGGAGGAGCCGGAGGAGCACATGGAGGCGGAACGGAGGAGGACGGGGGGTTACCGGAGGAGCACATGGAGGGGGAGCGAGGGAGGACGGGTTACCGGAGGAGCACATGGAGGGGGAGCGAGGGAGGACGGGTTACCGGAGGAGCACATGGAGGGGGAATGAGGGAGGACAGGGGGGACCGGAGGTGCACAGAGGGGAGCCGGAGGAGCGGAGGCGGGGGGAGTTACAATCACCAATGTCCCTGTGTGGCTTTCATTAAAGCAGCTGAAAGCTGCGGAGGGGAGAGGAGGAGAAGCGGCTGTCAGCCATACAGGGAGATCGGTGATTATAGCTTCCCCCGCTGCTGCCGCACCGATCATCCCTGAGTGTCCAGGTATTGGACAAGGCATTGGGAGCATTTGTACAAGTACTCCAGCAAATACTTGGTAGCGGGACCAATACTGATACTAGTATCGATATCGGGACAACCGATTTGCAACCTGCATTTGGGGTGTCATTAACTTAACATTGACACCCCGCTGCAGAGCATTTTGAACGCAGTCCTGTGAATGCACATGGATCACAGATTTCCCTTATCGCGTTCTAGTGTGTACTGGAGCTAAAAGTATAGATGTTTATTAAAAGCATAAGTCTACTCACATTAAACTCAGCTTTGAGCACATAAAATGTATGCAGTGAGTGCGGTGACCCGCTCACTTTAACACCACTTGAATACCAATTGTTCACACAGGTGGCACTTTGTGTATACCTCCCACTCATAGGCATGCGCAACAGGGTGTGCCGGCTGTACCTGGGCACACCCTAATCACCCTGCACAGTGCCAATTTCCCCTGATTCCTGGCGTCCCCTGTCTCCCCCCTGCATGGCTGCCAGCTTCCCTCCTCTCCCGCCGGCTGCTGCGGGGGATATTTCAGGATGAAGAGCGGGGAAGGGGCTGGTAAATATGTCATTTACCAGCACCTTCCTTTTCTAAATGAACACAGTGAGTGCTCTGTATCGGCCACTCCTGTATTCATTCTAAACTGAAGCATAGCAAATTGTTTGCTATGCTTCAATTTGTGAACGAACAGGAAGCCGCTCAGCACAGAGCACTTCCCATTCATTCACTGTCCAGTGCAGCTGAGGCTACAGTGAAAAAGACTGGGGAAGCTCATTCGGTCAGTCCATCAGTCAAACCCTCCCCCGCCCTGGGTCGGTCGGCCAGTCAAAATCCCCCCCCCCCCGTCACTCGACCGGAAAGACCCACCACCCAAAGCTCACCCATCTGCCGCACTTACCCCATCTAGGTCGCAGGCAGCTTCGGCGGCTTCCCCTTGTATCTCCTCCTCGGTGGCCAATAGGGTCACTTCTCCTCTCGGCCAATTAGGTCTTAAGACCCGCTTCCTGATTGGCCGGGAGAAAAAGCAGAAGGCAATAGTGAATTTTAATTCGCTATTGTCACACACCTGAGTGGGCTCAGGGCGTAGTGCTTTTTTAAACTGGTTAGAGCCTCAGGCTCTAATCATGTGCTTCAAAAAAAAAAGAAAACCCATTGAAATCCATGCGTCCTGCATGTAGATTGGGGGCTGGGCGCATGGATCAGGGGGGCGGCGCCCCTGCGCCCCTAATGGAGCAGCCGCCGCTGATATACAGACTGATTTTACTGTTGTGTAAAGTAATTTCATGACCAAAAATGCTGATTTTTTCCATGAGTGCACAAAATGAAAATAAATTGCTCTAGAGCAGAAATGGTTAAATAGAAATACTGGTAAGAATGTGACACACTGAATACATTGCATGTAGCGTGTCACAGCACCGTAAATATCTGTAAATATGTGTGTTTAGTTAATGAGAGAGAAAAGAACCGGTAATACTGGAAGCTCCACTCACTCTGCATCTCTTTCATTGGAAACGTCTCATTATAATATACAGTAAGTAATGCATTTGTGGAACCAGTCAGCCATGTAGAGGAGGGCCGTGATTGCTGTGACTTTGGAAATTCCAGCCTTTTTAGTGCTTGTTTACACTTGCAGTTGGGGGGGGGGGGGGGTAAAAACAGGCTGTTGAGATGTGTTTTACAGTCCCCAACGGCCCAACCTTAAAAATATATATAATAAAACAGACCCAAATAAAAATAATAACCTATAAATAATTTTGTGTTGCAATTTCACACATTCAGTGTATTAGAAAGTTTTCTGATAAACTGCGTGAAAAAAATAAAAAGTAGGTTATCAACAATTTTTAAAAGGACACCCTAAATCAAAGCTAATATTACTAAGGGTCCTAGCTGTGAATAGAGCCACGACGAAAATAAAAAATCTAAAACATCAAATACTTTCACAAGGTGAAATTTGTTTGAAATGTAAATTCTATAGATTAAAAAGATTAAATATTGTTTTACAAAAGGTGGCCACTACATGCCTCTTATGTCCTAAAGGGAAATGTACTGTATATTGTTATTTGAAATATAAAAATATATATATGCAGGGTGGATATAAATTAATTATTTAAAAAATAAAAATAAAAACTTTTTTTTTTTTTCTTTAATTTAAATCGATTTTTTTCGATTTTTATTAAATTTATTTTAATAAGATGCTTTTGGAGTAAAAATCTATCTGAAAATACTTTTCTATTTAAGATAAATTGATAATTTTGTTTATTCAGCATGAAGTGAAGCTTAGTTATGTAGGCATGAGGCTGTATATTCTGCAATACAGTAATACCTCGGATTGCGAGTAACACGGTTAACAAGCAATTCGCAATACGATCTATTATTTTTAAAAAATCTGACTCGGTTTGCGAGAGTTTGGCGCCAGTGACACTCGGGAACACTTGGAAACACTCGGAAACACTCAAACACTCGGAAACACTTGGTTCCCAAGTGTTTCCAAGCCTCTCTGTGTGTTTCCAAACGGCTCCGAGCGGCTCCCTTCAGTCCACCTGCCCTCCACCTATCTATCAGAATGCATGTGCTTCCATTGTGGAGTCGCTTATAAGCTAGTGATAGGACCACAGATACCAGCATACCTCCCAACTGTCCTTGATTTGGAGGGACTGTCCCTGATTTGGAGAAATGTTCCTCATTTTGGTCTGATCTATATAGATAGATAAAAAGTGCATTTTATATACATCTTAAATTGTTTCCCAGTGCTAAACCTTTCATCTGATTTCTAAATTGCTGCATTTGTAAATTCCAAAAGCCAATATAAAGGAATAGTAGTGGTAAAAAAAGCACTTGTGGTTTTAACCAATCTTGTTTTTTTGTACATTTCTCCTTTTAAAGGGGCGTGGCCAGGGGCGTGTCCTATGCCTGCATACTTTTGCTGATAGGTGTCCCTCATTCCCATCTCAAAAAGTTGGGAGGTATGGATACCAAGGTGCTGTGACGAGACTCTGTAGCTTACGCATGTATTTTCAAATGTGTGCCCCTGTTTTAACGCATACTGTTAGATAGGTTGATTCGGTTGTCAGGGGGCTGGTCGATGAGTAAGCTTGGATTTTTCCTTGGATTTATCCATGGCCTTGTTTAAATAATCACTTTCCCCTAGCGCTCATATATTCCAATTGATAATCCAATGCTTATCCGGCCGCTATTATAAAAATTTAAAGACATAAAATTATGCTTTAAACTTCCCCAGAGAAACGAAAAGCAATAGCAGCGCTCCACAAAAATAATTTAAATAGTCCCAACCGTGTGTCCTACATTGTTCAGGTTGAGTGGAGTATGGTATTACAGATATGTTTCATGAGTCCTGTCACCACACCTCGTGGAATTCCACTCCCTATGGATGTTGAACTCACCAGATCTCAGAGTAAAGTACTCCTTAAGCCCAGTGCAGATTGCATAGGCCCTCTGACGAAGTCGATGATGAAACGCGTTAGAGCATGACCACACGGTCACTGGATTAGTCAAGGGGTGTGCAGCTCAACTCAGGAATCACCGTTAACAGTAGTTCCGAGGAGCGGTGGGAGCACACATGCAGTTTGAAGTGTGACTTATTGTTGACATGCTTTTAATAATCTTTTATCTTGTAAATGCAATTGCCCAGAGGGATTTATTTTGGTAGTAAACTTGTGTAACAGTATCACGCTATGAGACCGTTCTACATGGGAGCTACTGCTAATGAGGGGAGGATCCTCATATTTAAAGAGTAACTCCCCTTTTGTTGACAAAAAAAAACATTCCCCTCTCTGGGTGATCTATGTGCATTTCAAGGATTATAACAACCTTTGTTGCAGATCCCTACCTTTTGTTATTCTGAAGTAATCTGTCAGGGAAATGGCCCTGGCAGAACTGGCAATAGTGTCGATACCAGTAATGGGCGCTTCTGGCACATTGCCATGCACACTAGTGCAAGAAGTGCGAACGGGCATACGCAGGTCTGCAATAGTGCTGACATGCAAACGCGCATGCGTGAAATCGCTAATTGCCGAACGCACAATGTGACAGATGCGGCCACTTACTCATCTATATAAGACTGCTGCTGAGCCCATCAGATTGCTGGATTGTCGTCAGCCTTCCCGTGTTCCTGAGCCTCGGTGCATATTCTACTTGGATTTCCTGTTGTGACCCGGCTTGCTTCTGACCTGTCTGAACTGCTCTCCTGGTTTGACCCCCTGGCTTGCTTTACCGACTTTGCTGCTATCTCCAGTGTCTGATCCCGGCTTGCATCACAGACTTTGCTACTACTACCTGTTCCTGGCCTGCCTACCTGTATTTAACCTTTTGAGCTTGGCTTGAACCAGTTCCTGCTACCTGCCTCTTCCTCCTATCGGATCTACAGTGTTTGACCCCTGGCCTGCTTTCCACTACTGTCTCCTTCACACACCATTGCCAAGTGTTACTGAGGATTCCTAGAGACTTTGGCCCAGCTGTGTATCCTGCATTATCTGGTATACTTCAGGTGACCACCGGCTCTACTCTCCTGTACCCATCTGGCAACCTGTGCTTCTTTGGGCACTACACCTTCTGTACCATCTTCAGGGGTATACTGCACTTAGCTGCAAGGGGAGCCCTCTCGGCACTTCAGCTTCCAACCAGGTACATGACATAATCCCTGTATGTTCCTCTGAGCCTCAGTGATGAGCAGTGATGAGTGGGTCTAATTGGAGTGGTTTCATAATTATCTATCAGGTGTGCACCTACAGGGCACTAATGAGGAAATTTGCTTAGCCTGCATCCCTTTAGACATGATTTCCTACTGGGAGTGTCTCACCAAGATAAAAAGCCTTCTGTGTGTAGCAGCCTCCCCAGCACCCCCTAATTACTTACCTGATCCCCATCTCTCAATAGCGGCGCTATTGGCTCCCGCGACTGTCCATCAAAGTCAGTTAGCTAATCAGTGGAGAGAGGGGGCAGGACCCAGTCGGGGCGCCGTGTCTAAATGGACACAGGGAGCCGTGACTCGGCTCGGGGTTCTCTCCATAGCACCATAGCAAGCTGTTTGCTGTGGGGGCACTCGACAGGAGGGAGAGGCCAGGAGCAGCAAAGAGAGACCCAAGAGGAGGAGGATCCGGGCTGCTCTGTGCAAATCCAACTGCACAGAGCAGGTAAGTTCACTAGGCAAATCTCATGCTTGTGATATTGCGTTTGTAACATGTGCTGCAAGCTCCCTGTTTGTTTTCCCTGTTTATGACCTTGGATCAGATATCATCTGTTTACTAAACTCTGCCTACCTTTTGACTACAGATTGGACCCTGACTACTCTGAACCGTGCCTGCCTTGTACCTGTACAATTGAAAGGCAGAGCCTTTCTGTCAACCGCAAGTACTGCAAGTGTCACTTCGTGTCCGATTTGTCCGCCGCAATGTCGCAGCCCCTCTATATGTTTGTAATTTTTTTTTTAAACAAGACTTTACAATCACTTTGTCACCCAGTGAGTATAACAAGCATGCTTTACTGCATATACAGACTGATTTTACTATTGTGGGTTTAGTAACACTTTAAAGTATATATTTTACAGCATTTCTTCACATCTGCCTAAAACCTTTGCACAGTACTGTACCTACAGTATCTCACAAAAGTGAGTACACCCCTCACATTTTGTAAATATTTTATTATATCTTTTCATGTGACAACACTGAAGAAATGACACTTTGCTACAATGTAAAGTAGTGAGTGTACAGCTTGTATAACAGTGTAAAATTGCTGTTCTCTCAAAATAACTCAACACACAGCCATTAATGTTTTGTTGGCAACAAAAGTGAGTACACCCCTAAGTGAAAATGTTCATATTGGGCTCAATTATCCATTTCCCCTCCCCGGTGTTATGTGACTTGTTAGTGTTACAGAGTCTCAGGTGTGAATGGGGAGCAGGTGTGTTAAATTTGGTGTTATCGCTCTCACTCTCTCATACTGATCACTGGAAGTTCAACATGGGACCTCATGGCAAAGAACTCTCTGGGGATCTGAAAAAAAGAAGTGTTGCTCTACATAAAGATGGCCTAGGCTATAAGAAGATTGTCAAGACCCTGAAACTGAGCTGCAGCACGGTGGCCAAGACCATACAGTTGTTTAACAGGACAGGTTCCCCTCGGAACAGGCCTCGCCATGGTCGACCAAAGAGGTTGCGTACACGTGTTCAGCGTCATATCCAGAGTTTGTCTTTGGGAAATAGACGTATGAGTGCTGCCAGCATTGCTGCGGAGGTTGAAGGGGTGGGGAGGTCAACCTGTCAGTGCTCAGACCATACACTGCACACTGCATCAAATTGGTCTGCATGGCTGTCATCCCAGAAGGAAACCTCTTCTAAAGATGATGCACAAGAAAGCACGCAAACAGTTTGCTGAAGACAAGTAGACTAAGGACATGGATTACTGGAACCATGTCCTGTGATCTGATGAGACCAAGATACACTTATTTGGTTCAGATGGTGTCAAGCGTGTGTGGCGGCAACCAGGTGAGGAGTACAAAGACAAGTGTGTCCTGTCTACAGTCAAGCATGGTGGCGGGAGTGTCATTGTCTGAGTCTGCATGAGTGCTGCCGGCACTGGGGAGCTACAGTTCATTGAGGGAACCATGAATGCCAACATGTACTGTGACATACTGAAGCAGAGCATTATCCTCTCCCTTCAGAGACTGGGCCGCAGGGCAGTATTCCAGCATGATAACGTCCCCAAACACACCTTCAAGACAACCACTGCCTTGCTAAAGAAGCTGAGGGTAAAGGTGATAGACGGCCAAGCATTTCTCCAGACCTAAACCCTATTGAGCATCTGTGGGGTATCCTCAAACAAAGTGGAGGAGCGCAAGGTCTCTAACATCCACCAGCTCCGTGATGTCATCATGGAGGAGTGGAAGAGGACTCCAGTGGCAACCTGTGAAGCTCTGGTGAACTCCATGCCCAAGAGGGTTAAGGCAGTGCTGGAAAATAATGGTGGCCACACAAAATTTTGGCAAAATATTGGGCCCAATTTGGACATTTACACTTTTGTTGCCAGCGGTTTAGACATTAATGGCTGTGTGTTGATTTATTTTGAGGGGACAGCAAATTGACACTGTTATACAAGCTGTACACTCACTACTTTACATTGTAGCAAAGTGTCATTTCTTCAGTGTTGTCACATGAAAAGATATAATAAAATATTTACAAAAATGTGAGGGGTGTACTCACTTTTGTGAGATAATGAGATATGTGTATATATATATATATATATATATATATATATATATATATATATATATATATATATATATATATATATATATATATATGCACAGTGCTCAGCATAAAGGAGTACACCCCAACAGAATACCTTTACTTTCCTTTAAGAATCAACATTTTCTATGGGACACTATACTACAAAATAATAGCACAAATGCGGGCAGTTGATTGCAACCAAGATTTGTTAATTTGCTAGCACATTAAAAAAAAAAAAAATCCTAACAAATACATTCAAGACCATGGTGCAAAAATTAATACACCCCAGTGAAAGTCTTAAGCTGGCCATACACAATACAATGTTCTTATTCAATTTTCTTTAGATTTGCCTTCAACTATGTAGTATAAGGGCCTGTCTGATTGCATAAAAATTGAAAGTGTTTAGGTTTGACCTCATATTATATGGTTTTGGTAAATCTAAAGGAAAGTTGTACAAGAAAATTGTATAATGTATGGCCAGCCTTAGGAGCAAAACTACATTTTAGTCAACAAAATCCTAATTAACAAGAATTCAACTGCAGGTGAGTCTAATTATTCATTTAAAAGGTGTCCAGTGGACAGTTGATTATAAAAGGGCGCTACCTAACGAAAACCCCTCCCCATTTCATGCTGTCAGCAAGGGCACTACATGGAAGAGAAATGTCACAAGGCAGAGAAAGAAAATAATTTCTTTACACAAGAAAGGTGAAGGCTACAAGAAGATTAGCAAAGCTTTGCTTATCAGTAAGAATACTGTAGGAAAAGTGATACAAAACTTTAACTAAGATGGAACTGCAACTATCTCACAGACATCTAAGCTGTCCATGGCAGTTAACAACTTGACAGGAGCGTCTTCTGATGAGAAGCGTTGAAGAAAATCTCCATGCAACTTAGCTAAAGAAGTAGAAAGCCAAACTGGGGTGATTGTTTCCTTTGACACAATACAGTGTACACTGCAGAGGAATGGCATGCATGGGTGCCGTCCACGAAGGAAGCCTCTCCTAAAGCTCATGTACACAAAAGCCTGCCTAGAATTTGCCAGGGGATAAGGTGATAAAGAAGAATATTACTGGGACTCTGTACTTTGGAGTGATGAGACCAAAATAATTGTTTTTAGTACTGATGACTTCAAAACTATATGGCTTCTCAAAGGTGAGTGGTACAAAGAAAAATGCTTGGTGCCTTCACTGAAACATGGTGGTGGCGGTGTCCTTCTGTGTGGCTGCATGAATGCTGCTGGTGTCGGGGAGCTGCATTTTATTGATGGTATCATGAATTCACAGATGTACTGCTCCATATTGGAAGAGAAGCTGCTACCATCACACCTTTGGTCGTCATGCATTTTTCCAACATGACAATGATACAAAACACACATCTAAGGCCACTGTTGCATTTTTGAAGAAGAACAAGGTGAAAGTCATTCAGTGGCCAAGTACGTCTCCTGATTTCAACCCAATCGAACATCTATAGGGAATTCTGAAGAGACAAGTTGAGCATCACTCAACAGCATCCAGGCTCTAAAAGAGGTCCTTCTTGAAGAATGGAAAAAGATAGATGTTGCAATAATGTCACCAACTTGTTTATTCCATGCCTAGAAGACTTGATGGTGTCCTTACAAATCATGGAGGTCATACAAAATACTAGATGTAGTAGTTTTTATTGTAGGATGTATTCATTTTTGCATCAACTAATTTGAGTAAAATTGAAGATTTTGTAATCTACGTTATATTATTAACCTTACTTTCATGTAATGAGCTAAACTAATGTTCTATAAAACTCAGTTTTGTCAAAATTTTGGAAATTGTTCTGGTGTTCATTGAGATATTGATTAAAATCTTACTTTTTAAAAAGTGGTGTTCTTGTTTATGCTGAGCACTGTATATATAATATTATTTTTATAGCGTCGTCCATTTACGCAATGCTTTACATATATATTATACATTCACATCACTCCCTACCCTCATGGAGTTTACAATCCAAGGTCCCTAACTCCCATTCATATATACACATACTATAGCCATCTGTATATCCAGCAGGAATGGGCACTTATTTCCTTACAGCAACCATTCAGATTCCAACTTTCAATGCAGGTCTGGTGCTGATTGGTTGTTAAAAATAAATAGCTCCAGTTGTTGATACATAAGGCTCTTAGTATTCTAATATTGCTGACACTTTCTAAAATATAGTGATGATGCAGTAATTGGAACCCTCCTGTTCCCCATCCAACTGCTATTTTTGCAGCAATGTAGCAGAAACAGGCTGTGCCAATGGCAACATTATAACACAAACCTGATACTACAGGAGTATAGAGACTGGATACATGTCCCACTGTTACTTAAAGTGAACATGAACTCAGACAGTGAAGATTTGTTATATTATAGAAAATATCTAAAATTGAAAAACTTATTTAAACCCAAGAATAAAAATGTATTGTGTTACAGTGATACTAAACAATATCCTTATTCTTCAAAAATCCATACATTCACTATTTAAAGCAGTTGTAACCCTAATAAAAAATAAATATATCCTGATTTTCAAGCAGGATTTACAGCTCAGTGCTTCTGAAGTGTCATTTGTCCCTCTCTATGCTGTAAAATACCTAGTTGATCCTGCCTGTTCCTGTATCCCCCTATTTGTACTGACCACAGTAATCAAGGCTGCCGATCCATGATACCATGGTCAGTTGACGTGCCACCGTCATCCCACTATGTGGTCAGTCCCTCTCCCCTTCCCTCCCTGCCTGTCAGCTCAATACTCTGTGCTGTGAGAGCCGATCTGCTCCCCGCCCCTCCCCTCCTGCCACTATTCCTTGTGCCTGTAAAGTAACTGAGCATAATTACTAGAATCCCCTCTGTTATAGCAAGCTATATTGTACAGTGTTTGAATTTTGTTTAAGTTATGAAGCTAAAAACCTTAATTTCACAGTGCCGCTGGGCGGTCATGTGACCTCTCAGCTGACGTAATCTCGGCCCCTCCCACTATAGTCCTTAGATCGGGGAGGGAGAGTGGTGGGAGGTCACGTGACCGAATAGTGCTTTGAAATAAGGTATTTAGCTGCATATTTAAAAACTCGGACCATCCACTGCATATATACTGTACCTGTACGTGATTTTGTGTACACGATCTGGGGCACACACGCGCCACCGGAGCCCACCACTCCCGCTGTGATTGGACACAGTGGGAGCCAGTCGTCATTCCGAGGAAAGGCAGAATGGCGGTCTGCCTGTCTGTAAACAAGGCAGATTGGCGTTCTGTGAGGGAGGAAAAGGGAGATCTTGTGTTCCTGCTAAGAAACATGGATCTCTCTTTTCTTCCAGTACACCCCCCCCCCCCCCCACAGTTAGAAAGCATTCCCTAGGAGCACACTTAACCCCTTGATTTCCCCTGATGTTAACCTCTTCCCTGCCAGTGTCATTAGTACAGTGACAGCGCATTTTTTTTTAGCACTGATCATTGTATTAGTGTCACTGGTCCCCAAAAAGTGTCACTTAGTGTAGGATTTGTCTTCTGCAATTTCGCAGTCCTGCTAAAAATCGCTAATCGCCGCCATTACTAGTAAAAAATATTTTAAAAATAAAAAGTCCCTGAATCTATCCCATAGTTTGTAGACGCTATAACTTTTGCGCAAACCAATCAATATACACTTATTGGGATTTTTTTTTTTACCAAAAACATGTAGCAGAATACATATTGGCCTAAATTGATGAAGAAATTTGATTTTCTACAGTTTTTTATTGGGTGTGTTTTTTAGCAGAAAGTAAAAAAAAAATTGTTTTGTTTTCAAATTTGTCTGTGTTTTTTTGTTTATAGCGCAACACAATAAAAACCACAAAGGTGATCAAATACCACCAAAAGAAAGATCTATTTCTGGGAAGAAAATAAAAAAAATATCATATGGGCACAGTGTTTCATGACCGCACAATTCAAAGTGTGACCGCGCTATAAGCTGAAAATTGGCCTGGGCAGGAAGGGGTAGAAAGTGCCCGATAGGCAAGTGGTTAAGAGTGCTGAGACAAACTATCTACCAGTGACAGAGGTGTTTACAATGCTTTTAGTTATTCATGTAAAATAGGGGTGCAAAGGATCGTCATCGATCCGTGATCCGATCCGCGGAGGTTGATCCGATCCGCGGAGGTTGATCCGTACGGGACACCTCTGTGGCCTTGGCCATAGGAAAGGCCGCGGCTTTGGCCTAGCTCCGGAGCAGCGGCCATCTTGGTACACCCGGCGGCCGTTTAGCACGTCAAATGACGGATCGATCACTTGTAACAAACCGGCGTCATGCCATGACGCCGGTTCCTCTCTCTCTCTCCCCTCTGTGTACTGATCTGTACAGTGGAGGGGAGAGATCGGATGGCAGCAGCAGCAGTGCCAATACTCTGCAATGCCCTGCCAATACTCTGCAATGCCCTGCCGCAATACCCTGCTGCAATGCCCTGCCAATACCCTGCTGCAATGCCCTGCTGCAATGCCCTGCCAATACCCTGCCAATATTCTGCCAATAGGGAGATTGTGGATATTACTGTGGGGGAGATTTTTTTTTTTGTTGATCCGAAAATGATCCGAACCGTGACTCCTGATCCGAGGAACGATCCGAACTGTGAGTTTTTTGATCCGTTGCACCCCTAATGTAAAACCTTTAGGGCTCTTTCACATGGGGCGGACCAGTGATGATCCGCCCTGTGAACACCCGCTTGCTCAGCGCGGATCGCCCCGCCGGTCCCCGCTGATCAGGAAGATGACAGGTCCGTCGCTGTTTGTTATTTTTTAAATAACAAACATGTTATGTGTTAAATAAATCTCTCGCGCTAGCAAGGAACAGTAAACAAAACTAATGCAGAACTGAGTGTGAAATCAAAATGCAGCAAAATCTCTAATGCCCCGTACACACTGTCGGATTTTCCGACGGAAAATGTGTGATAGGACCTTGTTGTCGGAAATTCCGACCGTGTGTAGGCTCCATCACACATTTTCCATCGGATTTTCCAACACACAAAGTTTGAGAGCAGGCTATAAAATTTTCCGACAACAAAATCCGTTGTCAGAAATTCCGATCGTGTGTACACAAATCCGACGGACAAAGTGCCACGCATGCTCAGAATAAAAAAAAAAAAAAGAGATGAAAGCTATTGGCCACTGCCCCGTTTATAGTCCCGACATACGTGTTTTACGTCACCGCGTTCAGAATCGGATTTTCCGACAACATTTGTGTGACCGTGTGTATGCAAGACAAGTTTGAGCCAACATCCGTCGGAAAAAAATCCTAGGATTTTGTTGTCGGAATGTCCAAACAAAGTCCAACCGTGTGTATGGGGCATAAGTGTGTCGCATACCATTTAAACTATTTAGGGTGAATCAAGTGATCTTGCGCAAATTGATATTGGTAAATACACTATTGTAACAATATGCATAAATAAATGTGTCTTTATAAACATCTAAATAAAGTGATAATGCACAATATGTGATATTGCATGAGTGTGCAATAGGTGGGTGATGGTGAATCACATATAGTAAATGCTTCCAAAAATCTTCAATAAAAGAAGTAAGTGAAAAAAGTGTCAGTAGATGACACGGCGTATCAAAAATAATAAATAATATTAAAGTCTTCTTCTGTGAACAAATAAATAAATACAAAATAAATGATAAATAAATAAAACTTCAGCTGCTGTCAGAGCTTGATAGGATAGGAGTATCCATATAATGTTCTAGTATGGCTTCTTCGATATTATAGTCTCCCAAAACTCTCACCTCAATGGTATGAACAAATAGCAGTCAACATCCGAGATCCCTACTATCCTCCATGGATGGGCAGACCCTTCGGTATTCCTCCTATGGGTGCATTGATTCTCTCCAATATCCCAATAAGTATAAGGGGTATACCTCAGTGAGAGATGGGGGACAAAATACAGAAGCCTCCAAATAGCGCAATATGTCAGGGCCAAACAGTGAATTTATTAAATAAAGCAAAGTGGACTCTTGCATAAAAACATTTAAAACAAAACAGGGAACAAATTTGGCGTTGTTCCACGCCTTCTCACGTCACTTCCGGTGTGCGGCTGTCCCGGCCACTCCCCATCACCAGGTGAAAACGGAGGCAAAAAAAAAAAAAAACCCAAAAAAAGAAAACTAATGCAGCCACCACATCTGGTGGTGGGGGTCTACAATGTTAATTTTTTTCTGAAAAGGTGAACTAACCCTTTAAAATGAAAAATGTCATACTAAATTCTATTAGTATACAGGTAGAGTTACACACTGATTTACCTGATCAGCAGACCTGTACCAGTTTGGCAATACAGAAAAGTTCTGAGGCCAGAAGGTCAGCTCTGTATTCTTCAGATGCATTTTCTCTTTACAACAGAAAAATAACGTGTTAAGCGCATATAAATTTATTCGGGCCGATAGAATGCACTAACGCCAAACACGCATTAATGCGTTTAAACATTTTTTCTTCTGCCTCTCCGCACAAGTGATTTTTATTTTATTTATTTTTTTGCTTCTAAACACCCGTAATACAGTACCTATGTGTGCATGGACACATAGGCTAACAGCAAAATAAAAAAAGTTGACTGCCTAAAACAGGCGTTTGAGTCCTAACAGCCAGGAAATAAATATACTGTTCAAAAAAAATTAAAGGAACACTTTGAAAACACATCAGATCTCAATGGGGAAAATATTATGCTGGATAGTAGGGATGCGCCTAACATCCCCCGGTTCGGTTCGCAGCAGAACATGCGAACAGACAATTTGTGTAAACACCGTTAAAGTCTATGTCTATGACACAAACATGAAAAATCAAGTGTTAATGTTAAGGGCTTATATGCAAGTTATTGCCATAAAAAGTGTTTGGGGGGGGGGGGGTCCCCTTAGTCTGCCTGTAAAGTAGCGCCTCTTTTCCATGTTTATAACAGTACCGCAGCAAAATGACATTTCTAAAGGAAAAAATTTCATGTAAAATTGCTCATGGCTGTAATATTAGAGCAAAGGAAGTTCCCCTAGCGGACTTTAAAGGCACATTTTTTAAGAAAATATTTAAAAAGGTATGTAAAGTAGATAACAGTTTATTAGTTACAAAAAATAATCAAGTGAATCACATAGTTACAAAGTTAAAAACAAGGAATGCATTTCCGTAAATATAGAAGTTGATACCAATACATGTGCACCCGACGCGTTTCGGAGTTACTTATGCCTCCTTCTTCAGGGGTGATTGTAGGGTTTGCAACAAGAATTTTCTATATGGGAAATAATATGTATAACATAGACATGATGAGTGCACAATAAAAGAACGTAAATACAAAATCTATAGTTGTATGAGTCTGTATACATACACATTCATTTCTCTGTTTACACTTACATTGGTATCTACGGATATAGGTGTGCATTCCAGGACGAATTAAAAGAAACATAGATATGTTGACGTACTGCCCATCGGACACGTTCCCTGGTCGTGGTGTGTAGAACTTTAGTGAAGTATAGCAGGAGTATTCACATAGCCACTGTCAAGGTGGAGGTAGAGACGTATAAATATATAGGGTGGTTTTATTCTTCCTTCCAGTAGGAAGAAAGGCCCAGGGTTAGCGGGCATATGACAGTTTAGATCTGAGGTCACACTGGGGCCAAATGTGTATCCTGTAAATCATTGAAGATATATATATATGTAAGGATGTGCATACATATGGATAGTTAAAGTAGTACATGGAGAATCCAAAAGCTGTATCCTACCTGGTCCGCCTACAATAATGGGGGGCAGTAACTGGTGGTAAATATGGATCAGATGTGGTTCAGAAAGCTGGAGGATCAACATAGAAATGGGAAGTATATTAAAACCCTGGTTGGTGAGAGGGAGGGGGGGGGGGGGGAGGGAAAGAGAAAAGGGGGGGGGGGGAAGGGGGGGGGGAAAGAGAAAAGGGGGGGGGGGAAGGGGGGGAAAAGGAGGGGAAGAAAGTGGGGAGGAGGGGGGGGGGGGAAGGAGGGGAAGAAAGTGGGGAGGAGGGGGGGGGGGGAAAGGAGGGGAAGAAAGTGGGGAGGGGGGGGAAAGGAGGGGAAGAAAGTGGGGAGGGGGGGGGGGGAGGAAAAGAGGGGGAGGAAAAAAGGGGGGGAGGGGGAGGGAAGGGGGAGGAAGGGAAAGGAAAAGGAAGGAAGGAAGGCAAGGAACAGAAAGTAGAAGAGGGGGAGGGGGGGGGCAGTTCGGAAAGGAGGGGGAGGGGAAAGAAGAAAAAGGGAAGAGGGGGGGGAAGAAAGCAAGAGGAGGGAGGGGGAAAGAGAAAAAGGGAGAAGGAATATAGTGGGTGAGAAAGCAGGAAAAGAAAGATGTATGACATCTAGATAGCATAAATGACTAGTGATTTCAATGAGGAAGGATGGATCACCAAGCATATCATAAGAGAAGGGAAAGCCCCAGAACATAGTAGATAGCGGGTGAAGCAAATATAGTATGATAGCAACAGGCAGGGTTTACAACCAGTGACTTCAACATAGAGATCCATGTCAAATAGGTAGGGAATAAGTTACTAACCAAGTGTCACAGCACCTCGCACCAAGAGCGTCCTGTCTGCAGCAGATGACGCCTGGTGTGGGCTGGAGCCGAATATATAAAGCCCTCCCCACCTATCAGCTGTTGATGGAGGAGATACAACAGCTGATTGTGGTGAGGGAGGGACGGATACACTAGGACTGGCCCCCCGGGTGGAGCGCGCGCCGCCAGGCATCCACAGCGCATGCGGACGCAGACGTCGTGAGGCGTGGCCACGCCCACTTGCACCCGCCGGCACGTCTGGCTTCCCCAACGGACTGCGCATGTCCGTTGGGGTCGCAAGATGGAGGACAGATGATTCTGTACCTCACACAGCGCCACCATGAGCTGTAATATTATTGTTGGCCCCCAGATCCCGCCCCCGCCATTTGAATGGGTATGGGGTACCCATTCACCAAAAAAGTGTGAAGAAGGTCACCGGGTGGCCCAGCCCTTGGCTATATAACAGCTGTCACTGCAAAAAGGCTGCAGTCAACGGGACGCCTCCCATTGAGGCGGAGTTTTTCCCTTTTATTTATTTTTTTTCTCAGGACCGTCGGTGCCGTGATTGAAGATGAATGGTAATGGCTGTTTGTATGTTAAAGGTGTTTAATGAAAAAAATTTCAATAAAGATTATAAAGTTGAAAAAAAAAAAAGAGGATTAAGATGGATGGACATCACGGGACACTTTAAAAAAAAAAAAAAAAAAAGGAATTGTCAAAAACTGTCTGCTGTCATTTTTACTTTGACATTTTTTTGGTAAATGGGTACAATGTACCCCATGCCCATTCACATGGGGGGGGGGGGCGGGATCTGGGGGCTTCCAGATTCTGATAAGCCCCCCACCCGCAGACCCCCACAACCATCGGGCAAGGGGGGACCCCAAAACACCCTTCCCATGTTGAGGGCATGTGGCCTGGTACAGTTCAGGAGGGGGGGGCGCTCTCTCATCCCCCCCACTTTTCCTGCGGTCTGCCAGGTTGCGTGCTTGGATAAGGGTCTGGTATGGATTTTGGGTGGGACCCCTACGCCATTTTTTAAAAAACATTTATGACCATCACAACAACTGGTCAGACCTCTTACCGTGGTCAGAGTTTACTCACAATAGTGCCTTGAATTCTGCTTCCCGATTGTCCCCGTTTATGGCAAACTATGGTTCCCAACTGTACATGTTGCCTGACTAATTTGTTCCACAGAGTATTCCTGCATTAGAGGAGCATCTCCGTGGTCTTCGTTCCACTTGGGCACAAGTCCAGGAGGCTTTGCGACATGCTAATGATAGGTCACGACTCCATGCTGACTGCAGACGCCTGCCTGCGCCTTCCTACTAGGTTGAGGACAGGGTCTGGCTGTCATCTTGCAACCTCCAATTTCGTGTTCCCTCTCTGAAGTTCGCACCTTGGTTTATTGTGCCTTTCCATATTCTTTGCAGGTTTAACTCAGTGGCTTACGCATTAGAGCTTCCTTCTAATATGCATATCTAAAAATGTATTTCATGGCTCCTTATTAAAACCTTTGGTCTGCAACCGCTTTACCACCTTGGTGCCTCGTTCTCATACAGGTTGAGAACCATGAGAAGTATGAAGTACAGTCCATTGTTGACTCCCGTAGGTTCCGTGGGCGCATACAGTACCTGGTGATTTTGAAAGGACATGGTCTGGAGGAACGCTCTTGGGTCTCATCCTCGGACGTACATGCTCCTGTCCTCCTCCGTGATTTCCCCTCAAGCCTGATGGTCCTCTGCGCGTGAGGGGTCATTGAGGGGGGGGTACTGTCAGGGCTGGGCTCAGCCCTTCCTTCTCTGATCTGGCCGCTCAGCTGTCTGCTAATTGCCAGCTCCTATCTCTCCATAGTGACTCACCTGTTGATGATATCCTGCTTGTCAGGCCTGCCTACTTAAGCCGTCCAGCCCAGATGATCTCTGCCTTCGCCTTGGTCACATCTCTAGAGACGCTCTTCTGTGTTCCTGTTAAAGACTTGCTTGACTGCCATTCCTTCTGGCTCCAGATCCTGCTTGCTGTTCTACTACGCTCATCTCTGGATCCCTGATGTTTTGGCTTGTCTGACTATCTGGTCCAGTTCCTGAACTCTGGCTATGTTTTGACTATGTTTACCTTTTTTTTATTATTATTAAACAAATGAGATTTAATTGTACTTCTGTCTCAGTCTGATTCATGGTTTCTGACAGCTGAGCTGTATACTCCTGACACTATGGGTGGAAGCAAGTGCAATACAGGCGACAGAGTGGGTGGATTCTATAAGGGGTGGGGCTTGTGGGAAGTGGGAGGGGTCAAAAAGAAAGGGCTGGGTCAGGCCGCCCCCATCCTAAAACTTCACCAGCCACCACTGAGTGCACCTGTTAATTTCAAACACAAAAGCAGATGAAACTGATTAACAACCCCCCTCTGCTACTTAACTGACCAGTTCAATATCCCAGGAGTTTAATTGACTTGATGCTATACTCTGATTAAAAAGTTAAATTTTTTTAAGCAGTGTACTTTTAGATGAAGATCAATAGAAGCTCCTGTTTTTCTATAAAAGTAATTTTTAAAGTTGTAATCTAGTGGTGCACCGAAATGAATTCTGCACCAGAAAAAAAAAAAAAAAAAAAGACGAAAATTCAGGATGCACTTGGTCGAAAACCGAAATGGTCAATTTAAAAAATATATATTTCTATGTTTTATATATCATTGTATTTGACTTTTTAAAGCAGAGTTCCACCCAAAAATGCAACTTCCGCTTTAAGTGCTGGTGACCCCCTAACATGCCACATTTGGCATGTCTTTTTTTTGGGGGGGGTACCCTGTTTTTACAGGCACCCAGCTCCCACTTCCTCCCCTGGCACCGCGGCGCCAGAAGGAAGATCACCTCTCCCCCCTCCCTCCCTGTAATCTTCTGGGACACGTCACAGGTCCCAGAAGATTGCCCGGCCATTCACAGCACACAGCGCGCTCTTGCATACACAGAGCGTGCCTGGCTGTGACGTCACAGCTGGACGCCCACAGTTAGAATGCCAACGCCGTGGAGAGGAGCGGGGCTTTGTACGCCCGTATCGCTGGACCGTGGGACAGATGAGTGTCTGATTAGTAAAAGATTATTAAAAGTCAGCAGATTATTAAAAGTCAGCATCTACACTTTTTTTTTCTTGATTTTAAATGAATATGAATTTATTTTCAGCCACTCCCGGCACTATTTCCACCGATGGTCTGCTTTCACACTGAGCAGTTTTTGAAGTGCTTTTGCATTAAAAAAAGCGCAAGAAAAGCTCAAGAAAAATACATCCCTTTAAATTCTGTGTATGTCTTTACACTGGTTCATTACGATGTTAAAAATCCTGCTTGCTGCATTTTTGGTCAGTTAAAAAAAAAAACACAACAAAAATGCACCCCACGGCAAACACGGCAAAAACGCAATGGTTTTCGAGTCACGTGACCTATGAAAAATGCACTGTGGGGGCACCCGAGCTAAGTCACAGCTCCCTGTGTCCAGACATCAAACCCCACACCCTATCTCCCCTGATTGGCTAGCTGACTTTGATTGACAGCAACAAGAGCTAATGGCGCCGCTGCTGTGTCTCAGCCAATGAGGAAGGAGAATCTGAATGGCTGAGATACTCGTGGACATCGCTGGACAGAGAGGGACCTCAGGTAAGTGTTAGAAGGGCTGGGGGGGGGGGGGGGGGCTGCACACAGAAGGCACATAGAATGCATTAAGATAAGATAAAAAAAAAACTTCTGCCTTTACAACCCCTTTAGGAGCTCAGTGAGGAGAGCTCTGAGAGCTGATTGGAGGGGAAGGGACACACCCCCACAACACACAGGAACAGAGCTGAGGCTGTCATTTACAGACTGTGTGCTGGAGGTCCCTCCCCTGTCACCCTTTTTCTTTTAGTGTCAGGAGAACTTATCAGAAGTGACTCAAGCAGATAGAAGAGGAATGAGGCTTTGGACAGAAATGACAATTAGTGCTCTGGATTAAGACAAGTACACACTATGGAGGGATATGCTTTGTTCATATTTCATGTCTGAGGTTTACAACCACTTTAAGATATAACATGACAGGTATACATTTTTAAAGGATTTTTCAGTCTCCACATGAATTAATTTATAAAATGTAACTGTAGATCTAGGTATAGTAGATTTTGAGCTTCAGAAAATAAAGGGGACTCATTAAAATGTGTTTCTTACAATACAGCTGAGTCCTATACTTCCCATGCTGTCTATTTGTTCTCAGAACTGCATGGGGTAGAGTGATGCAGAACATAATTCACACAGTATTGTATGTATTCTGGAGTGGATCGCGCTGCCCCCTGTTTGTATGGCAGGGAAGAGGGGGGGTTCCTATTCAAACTCACAGTGAGTTCACGTTGCATCTTTCAGCCCTTTGTGGTCAATAGAAAACTGCAATCTCAATAGAGGAAATTCCCAGCAGATTTATTTGAGTTTGCCTTTAGAGAGAGAACAGGAGATGTGCATACTGCAAAAAAAAGCCTCAGTAGCTTGCTGAATAGCAAAGGTGCCCAATCATTGTCTTTGTGGATGGAATGCAATGAAGGGGAGGCACAATTACTATGCTGTTGTGTGATACATATTTCCAATATGTTCTTCCTACAATGAGAAGCATAGGAGCCTGTTGCATAGTGCTAGAAAAGTTTCACTGGAAACGCTTCCCAATTAATATTTCAAGGGTGCATGCCTGCCAAAAATGTGTCAGAATCCTAAGCCTTCTTTCCTGAGTCTAATTTGTGAAGTCTACTGTATATTAGTGGGCGGAAAAATACAGCTAAACTTCCAGACTCGACAGATATATCCTTGTTATTTCTTCTCCCTTTACAGTGCGTTTGATGCTTTTAGGAACACAAAGATTCGCAGGTCATGTAAAAAGCCATGGCTTTGGTTCACACCTATGCATTGCGAATTTGGTGCGAGGAAAAAAAAAAAAAGGGTCCTGTGCGAGTTGACTGCGAGTGCGATGCAAATTCTTATGGTGCAGTGAGAATTTTACCTTCATAGGCTTCAACTGAACTTGGAGTAAACTCGCAGCACACAGTTCACATCTCTGCGAATTGTTCATGGTCTGCCTCCTGTCGCCGTCACTGTTTACCTTTGCAGTAAAGTCGCAGTAAAAATCCCACCTGTCCACCTCAAAACGCAAGGCAAATTCGCACCTCAAACAGGACAAAAAAAGATGAAATTCGCAGTACATCTCATCGCAGTAGTGTGATCCTAGGCTGAATGTAACAAGTACAAGTAATCTGTATCTGTGATAACTGGGGATTGATGGAATCTCCATACAAAAAGTGCAGAAGATTGACTTTGTTAGTACTTTGTAGTAACTGCAAGAAAGTTCCACATATCTGTTGTCTGTATTGTGACTGACTGGAGCAGCCCTCCTTAACCAGGGTTCCTCCAGAGTTAAGGTTCCAACCAAGGTCAACCAGGGTTACTCCAAAGTTAGAGCGGGGTCAACTGGCATTCCTCCAGTTGGGCTCAACTAGAACTTTTCCAGTGCTAGGGGTTCCAACCAGCAACAACCAGGTTTCTTTCAGAGTTTAGGGGTTCCAACCAGGGTCAGCCAGGGATTCTCCAGAACTAGGAGGTTGCAACCAGGGTCAGCCAGGGTTCATCCAGAACTAGAGGTTCCAACCAGGGTCAGCCACGGTTTCTTCAAAACTAGGGGTTCTAACCAGGGTCAACCAGGTTTCTTCCAGAACTAGGGCTTCCAACCAGGGTCAGCCTGGGTTCCTCCAGAACTAGGGCTTCAAACCAGGGTCAGCCAGGGTTCCTCCAGAACTAGGGCTTCCAACTAGGGTCAGCCAGGGTTCCTCCAGAACTAGGGCTTCCAACTAGGGTCAGCCAGGGTTCCTCCAGAACTAGGGCTTCCAACCTGGGTCAACCAGGTTTCTTTCAAACTAGGGGTTCCCACCAGGGTCAACCAAGGTTTATTTCAGAGCTAGCAGTTCCAACCAGAGTTAGCCAGGTTTCCTCCAGAGCTAGAGGTTCCAACCAGGGTTCATCTAGAGCTAAAAGTTCCTTGAGCAATGAGCAGTTTCTGCCTGTTAGCCAAATAAAGCAATAGCATCATAGGTTTCTTGCCTATCTGTAGGGGGCATTCTTCCCACTGACCACCAATGAAAGGCACGATCTTCTTACTGATCCCCAATGTAATGGGGTTCTTCTGTCACTGACCATTAGTGTAAGGTGTACTCCTAATGACCATTAATCTATGGGAGCCCTTCTTCATTGACCACTAATGTAAGAGGAGACGTTACCAACCACCATGTAAAGGGGTTCTTTTCCATTGACCATTAAAAAAAGAGCCTCACTTAAATTTGTATTTGTGTTCTGTTTCCCAGGGGTCAAAATACATGAAGTACTTTGTCTCATCCTCCTGGGTGCTGTCTAAGGCAGGCCATATATGATGCGATTTTCTTTCCAGCAACCATGGGTTGCAGGAAGGAAAAATCGCCCAACTCCTCCCATCATCACAGTCAATGTTGATGGGGGAATCCCTCCCGCGTAGCTATTGTGGGGGGGTGCAGGGAGCCAGGAGAATACAATGATTATTGCTAGCGGCTATAGCCACTAATCGCATACAAAAAAAAATGTGACATGCAGGTTGTTCCCAAGTCGATCGATGGATCATCTTAGGTACATCCAGTCTGCCCATAGATGGTTCAAATCTCGGCCGGTCCCTGCTAAACTGGCCAAGATTCGAACCATCTATGACTGGCTTAAGGCTACTTATGAGGTTGGATAGGAACCCCTTCCCCCATCCCCACGTCCATCTCCTCTCAAGGAATGCAGGAAGAGCAGGGCATGTCAGCTAAAATGTTCCAGGCAAGGAGATAAGTGCATGGAGATGAAGAAAAGTGACGTATGTCAAAGCAGCTGCCTCCCTGCTGTCCTCATGTTCGGACAGATGTGGGGGAAAGGGGGCGCCCTGTCAGACCTTATAGCTAACTTTAGACAGCATCTAGGAAGATGGAGCAAAGTACTACATGTACTTTATACCTTGGCAGAACAGAACACATTATTAAAAATCCAAGTGAGACTTCTTCCGTAACGTAAGTGAGCATTAGTCCACTGACCACCAAGGTAACATTACATTTTAAAGATGAATTCCAGGCATGGTATATTTTTACATACATTGATCCAGCTTGGTCCATTGTAACTCTGTATATACCATACCTAATGTAGCGCTGAAGAATGAACAAATATGGCTGTATGCACATAAGTGGTGAGAAATCAAACATACAAAAAATGGAAATGTGAAAAAGTCCAATAAATGTGAAGGTCCTGGAAAGGACCAGTGTAAATCCACCACCAGATAGTGGCTAGTCAGGGATGGAATACACTGGCACCGTCTGGCGTAGAGAGCATCAGGGATGGTACATCTTCGACCAAACGGGGAAGTATTTCTACTCTTACCGGAACAGGTGGACTCGAATGTCAGAGAGAACGAGTCATTAAGGCAAGGATGCCGAGATCGGCAAATCGACAGAACTCCAAGGAACCCAGGACCTCCAAACATGAGGGGTGTGCAGGTAACCACCAGACCGGAACTCAGATGTAGGGAACACCAAGGCTGGAATTCAGGCGTTGAAGATCAAACTGGACGGCCAAAAGAACTGAATTAGAGTTGCATGTCCCCCTGGAATGTTCCACTCCTCTGATTGCATTCTCTGGTTTGGTATTGCAATGCGGGAACGGCTCAGGAAAGTTTACTGTGCTGGAGGAGTCAGGGAAGAAGAAGACGCATCAGTCAGCCCGTCCACTGAAATATATAGCCTCAGGGTCTCCCCGTCCTCGGTGCTGCCGTTGCTCCTCTCACAAGGACAGCGCTGTATCTGACGCCTGAAGAGACCCTGAGGACGGGGAGACCCTGAGGCTGTATATTTCGGTGGATGAGACCCATACCGAGCAGCCGACCTCCTGTAATCACAATGCATCAGGCTAGCCACTCAGTACTGGATCCAGAAGTTAGTGGAGATCATTGAAATAGCAGTGTCTACCTTAATGATTTCCAGCCGCTACAGGGATCTGACAGGTATTGTATATATTTAGGGAAAGATGGGGAGTGCGATGTCAAAACCCTGCCTTTTCCCCACATCCAACACTTTGCATTCATTCGGAAAATGCACAGCATCCTCTGAATGGCACCCATGCCAAGCGACCTCCTGTGTTCAGAATGTAGCAGGGCAGACACGAAACCCAGAAGGTAGTGGATCACTGGAGTAGTGATGTTTACTTGATTGTCTACATGTCTATGTGATTTCCAACTTTCTGAGATATTAGCCAGGTATGGTATATACAGTATCTTACAAAAGTGAGTACACCCCTCGCATTTTTGTAAATATTTTATTATATCTTTTCATGTGACAACACTGAAGAAATGACACTTTGCTACAATATAAAGTAGTGAGTGTACAGCTTGTATAACAGTGTAAATTTGCTGTCCCCTCAAAATAATTCAACGCACAGCCATTAATGTCTAAACCGCTGGCAACAAAAGTGAGTATTTTTACACATGTGCAGATGTTTGCCGTTGTTTTTCATAGCGCTAGTTCACATATAAGCAGCTAGTTTATATGCAAATAAACTTCACGTCTGTTTTATAAAGATTGATAAAAAAATACACCACAAGGCAAGCGCATAAGTGTGCATCCAGACATAAAGTGTTTACGTTCACACAGCATGCCTAAAAATATTTAAAGCTCGGTTTCCACTAGTGCGACTTGTCATGCGACTTGGGACTGCAAAGTCGCATGACAAGTCGTTCCCCATGATTTCCACTGAGTACTGTTCATATCTGTGCGACTTCAAAGTAGTCCCTGCTCTACTTTGGTCCCACTTTGATGCGACTTGAGGTCCATAGACCTCAAGAATATACAGGCATTGCTTCCAGTCGCATCAAAATTGCGGCAAAAAATGTGCGACTTTCGGGTCGCAATAGTGGAAATCTAGCCTAAAGAATATGTAAACCCAACATTTCATATTTATGATATGTGCCTGCTGTATCATGTAATGAAAAAGTATCCTGTTCTCTCTGTATTGCTTCTTTTGTGTGAAATCCCTGGTGTTCCTGCCAGTCTCTCTGCTTTCCTATTAAAAGCTGACCACACTAGGCATGAGAGCACAGTGTGGTCAGTTTTCTGTCTGTGCTGGAAACTCAGCCTGCTCTCCTCCAATGATCAGACTTGTGCACATGACAGCTTTGCGCTGTCAATGGTTGTAAAAGTGGTTGTAAGCCCCCCTGAGACATTTTTACATATGGGTAAGCCTATAATAAGGCTTACCTATATGTACTGGAAATATCTCCTAAATGTGCATCGTTTAGGAGATATTTACCTTGTAGTGCGACAATGAGGACATCGGTGCATGCGCAGTGAAGAAACGGCCCTCCGTGCCGTTTCTTCCCCAGCATGTGCCGTGACTGGCGGCTCCTGCAGGCATGCGCGGGAGTGACATCAGGCAGCTCCGGCCAGTCACAGAGCTGGAGTCCGCGGCCCCCGGAAGGAAGAGGGGCGAAGATGAATGATTCTACCAGCGGGGAGATTGCGGGCTTCGTTTGCAGGTAAGTGCCTTAATGGGCTAGTATGCAATGCGTACTAGCCCATTATGCTTTTACTTTGCAGGGGAATAAAGAGAAAGTAAAACCCATCAGGGTTTACTTCCTCTTTAACTAGTTTCCGCCCGCCCCGCCGTCAAATGACGGCGGGGCAGTGCGGCTCTCGTTCTGGGATGACGTCATATGACGGTGTCCCAGAACGGCCACGTGTGAAACCCAGATCTCTGTAAAGAATTTTTTTAGTAAGAATAAAAAACCCAGCAGTGATTAAATACCACCAAAAGAAAGCTCTATTTGTGTGAAGAAAATTATAAAAAAATTTGTTTGGGTACAGTGTAGCATGACCGCGCAATTGTCATTCAAACTGCGACAGCGCTGAAAGCTGAAAAATGGCCTGGGCAGGAAGGGGGTGTAAGTGCCCTGTAGACAAGTGGTTAAGGATGTCAGTGAGTGAAGGCATTACGGAGTCCCTAACAACCAGTGGTACCCCATTCACTTACAAGGCCTGGGAATTCCCAGCCATGAAGACAAAGGGGCGGGGATAGTTTAATAATTAAAAAAAAAAAAAAAAGGTGTGGGGCCCCCCCCGTTTCATATCAGGCCCTTCGAGTCTGGAATGGATTTTAAGGGAGAACTCCCCCCAGGAAATCCATACCAGACCCTGTGAGTCTAATACAGATTTTAACTGGTATCTTACACATAAAAAAAAAAATGCATGGGGGGTCCCTAAAAATGTATACCAGATACTTAATCCAAGCATGCAGCCGGGGGAACCCCCTGGCAAATCACCATGTTCCCATGTGGACAAGGGCCTCTCCCCACAGCCCTGGCCCGGTGGATGTGGGGGGTCTGCTGGTGGGGGGCTTACCGGGATTTGGAAGTACATAATACCTTCTTTATGAGAACAAGGGTCTCTTCCACACAACCCTGGCTGGCGGTTGTGGGAGTCTGCTAGTGGGGGGCTTAAGGGGATCTGGAAGTACATAGTACTCATTCACAAAAGAAAAAAAAAGTTGTAACATAGAAACAGGCACCCAAACATTTGATCAGTTCTAAAAATAAAAATCCCCCAAAAATATCCATTTGTGGTCAAAGCCGTCACCCGGTAGAGCCTGCTGTCATCCACAGGGCTTGCCATTTGGCAGGTGAGAAGTGATTGTGCAGGTCGTGTCTCAGCAATGACTTTTTTTCTTTTGGTGGATCGCTAATCCATGGGCATCATGACTGACATGGATCTGCAATGTTGAATGACGTGATTAACCACTTGACCTCCGGAGGATTTTCTCCTCTTCACGATCAGGCCATTAGCTGCCATTTAGCACTGCGCTAATTTAACTGGTAATTGCGCTGTCATGCAGCACTGTACACAAATGACATTTATATATTTTTTTTCCCATACAAATAAAGCTTTCCTTTGGTGGTATTTGATTACCACTAGGTTTTTTATTTTTTGCGATCTATAAATTAAAATAGACCTAAAATTTAGAAGGAAAAAAAAAATCACTATTTTTTACTTTCTGCTACAAAACAATAAAAAAATGTAAAAACAAAATGTATTCATGAATTTTGGTAAAAATGTAATCTGCTACGTTTTGTGATTAAAAAAATGACGCTGTCACTGATCATAGCTCCCTGTGAACGGGAGCTATGATCAGTGAAGTGCTGTTCGTAGCCCATCCCCCTAAAAGTTAGAAACACTCCCTAGGACACACTTAACCCCTCCCTAGCCCCCTAGTGGTTAACCCCTTCACTGCCAGTGTCATTTTTACAGTAATCAGTGCAATTTTATAGCACTGATCGCTGAAAAAATGACAATGGTCCCAAAAATGTGTCAAAATTGTCCGATGTCGCAGTCACGATAAAAATTGCAGATCGCCGCCATTACTAGTTATGATAAAAAATTATTAACAAAAATGCCATAAAACTAACCCCTATTTTGTAGACGCCATTACTTTTGCGCAAACCAATCAATAAACGCCTATTGTCTTTTTTTTTACCAAAAAAATGTAGAAAAATACGTATCGGCCTAAACTGAGGGAAAAAAAATGTTTTTTTATATATTTTTTGGGGATGTTTATTATAGCAAAAAGTAAAAAATAACGCGCCTTTTTCAAAATTGTCACTCTATTTTTGTTTATAGTGCAAAAAATAAAAACCGCAGAGGCGATCAAATACCACCAAATGAAAGCTCTATTTGTGGGAAAAAAAGGACGCCAATTTTGTTAGGGAACAACTTCACACGACCGCGCAATTGTCTGTTAAAGCGACGCAGTGCCGAATCGCAAAAAGTGCTCTGGTCTTTGGCCAGCGAAATAGTCCGGGGCTTAAGTGGTTAAGTGGCCAGTATTCGACGCAATGAAAATCACACCCAACTTTTGCGGCTGCGCAGAGCACCGCACTTATCAGCTACTGGGGCCCAACTTATGATCAAGCACACAGGCCCACTACTTTCAGAAAATGCCCCTGACCTGGGCCCCTGACCTGGGCTCACCACTGCGCATCCATTCCAGATGCTTGTTTATTGACATCCCATACAAGCACGTGGGCTGGATGGGAGAGGTGGATCAGCAGGATGAGTGTGCCAGGACAGGTAGATGTGTTTCATCTCTGCTTCCTTTCAGCATAGCTCCCAACTGTCCCTGATTTCGAGGGGCTGTCCATGATTTCGAGCAATGTCCCTCTGTCCCTCTTTCCCCCTCATTTGTCCCTTATTTTGGTCTGATCTATAAAGATATATGTAAAATGCACTTTTTATCTATCAAAAAGTGTTTCCCAGTGCCAAACCTTTCATCTGATTTCTAAATTGCTGCATTTGTAAATTCCAAAAGTCAGTATAAAGGAATATTAGTGGAAAAAAAAGCACTTGTGGGTTTAACCAATTTTGTTTTTTTGTACAATTCTCCTTTAAGAGGGCGTGGCAAGGGGAGTGTCCTATGCCTGCATACTTTTGCTGATGATAGGTGTCTCTCATTCCCATCTCAAAATGTTGGGAGGTATACTTTCACCAGTCTGCATATCAGGCATATCATAGATGAGAAGAGGGTACAGCCGTGGGGAAAATGAGCAAGAGGGGTTCAGAGGCGGGACAGAAGAGCAGGAGGGTACACCTGTGGGGCAGATGTGCAGGGAGGTACAGTGGTGGAAGAGATGAGAAGGGGGTTCGGCAGTAGGACAGAAGAGCAGGGGGGGTACAGTAATGGGGTAGATGAGCAGGGGGGTTCAGTGTTGGGGCAGATGAGAAGGGGGTTACAGTGGTGGGACAGAAAAGCAGGGGAGTTAGAGCAGTGGGGCAGCTGTGAAAGGTGTGTGGGTGGGACAGATGAGCGGGGGGGGTTACAGTGGTGGGGCAGAAGAGCAGAGGCAACAGACGTGGGGCAGAAGAGCAGGGGGGGTACAGAGGTGAGACAGATGTGCAGAAGGTACATTGGTGGGGCAGATGAGAAAGCAGGCTACAGTGGTGGTGGGGCAGATAAGCAGATGGTCTAAGTTCTTTGTTTTATTTATCCATTTCCAGATGAGCAGAAGGGTTTAGTGTTAGGACAGATATGAAGGTGATTCAGTAGTGACAAAGAAGAGCATGGGGATACAGTGGTGGAGCAGATGTGCAGGGAGGTACAGTGGTGGGACAGATGAGAAAAGGGGTACATTGATGGGGCAGATGAACAGCGGGGTTACAGTGCTGGGACAGAAGAGCAAGGGGGTACAGTGGGGCAGGTGTGCAGGAGGTACAGTAGTGGGAGGGATGACAAGGGGCATTAGCGGTGGGACAGAAAAGCAGGGGGGTACAGTGATGGGGCAGATGAGCGGGGGGGTTACAGTGGTGGGAAAGATGAGCAGGGATGTGAAAGGAGGTGCATTGGTGGGACAGAGGAGCAGGGAGTTACAGTGGTTGCTCAGAAGAGCAGGGGGTACAGAGGTGGGGCAGATGTGCAGATGAGAAAGAAGATAGGGACAGATGTGAAAGGAGGTGCATTGGTGGAACACATGAGCAGGGGGTAACAGTGGTAAGGGCAGAAGAGCGGGTGGGACAGATGTGCAGGAGGTACAGTTTTGGGGCAGATGAGCAGATAAGTTCAGTCTTAGGACAGATGAGAAGATGGTTCAGTGGTGAGACAGAAGAGCATGGGGGTATGACGGTGGAGCAGATTAGCAGGGAGGTACAGTGGTGGGGCAGATGAGAAAGGGGGGAGCATTGGTAGGACAGATGTTCAGGGTGGTACAGTGGTGGGGCAGATGAGAAAGGGGGGAGCATTGGTAGGACAGATGTTCAGGGTGGTACAGTGGTGGGGCAGATGAGAAAGGGGGGAGCATTGGTAGGACAGATGTTCAGGGTGGTACGGTGGTGGGGCAGATGAGAAAGGGGGGAGCATTGGTAGGACAGATGTTCAGGGTGGTACAGTGGTGGGGCAGATGAGAAAGGGGGAATATTGGTGGTACAGATGTTCAGGGTGGTACGGTGGTGGGGCAGATGTGCAGGAGAGTACAGTGGTGGGGCAGATGAAGGGGGTTACAGTGATCTGAGGTGTGAAGGTGCATGAATTGGGGATGATCTGAGGCGTGAGTGCAGGATGTAAATTTCTTACTACTACTCAAGTAGTTTACAGCATTTACTTTATAAAAATCCTTTTTTGATTGAGAGTGTGAAGTTGACAATGACATTTTGTTTTTATAAAATCGGCTCGCTCAATTTCTTTGAAAACATTTTTTGGCACACTGTGCTCAAAAGGTTGCCTACCTCTGTTATAGCGTCTACAAACTATGGTATATATACTGGAATTTCTATTTATTTCATTTTACTACTAATGGAATGATCAGCGATTTATAGTGGGACTATAATAAAGTGGCGAACAATCTGACATTAACTGAAGCTGGGGGGAAACTGACTAATTGCCACTGACATCACCAGTGACATAATTAAGTGATAATACCGGTGGCGGCTGGTGCTCCATTTTTTTGATAGGAGAGAGAATGACAGAGGGGTGAGCTTATTGGTTTAATACTTCTCCTTTCACTGTCTGGCCACTTGGTAGAGGGGAGGAGAAAAACTGAAAAATGAGGTGCACTGCACTCAGGGCCAGGACAAGGGGCCCATTCATTTCGATGGGCAGGGCATTTTGGGAGCGGTGTATATACCGCTCCCGCACCACCCCAAAGATGCTGCTTACAGGACTTTTTTTCCCGTCCTGCAAGCGCACCGCCCCAGTGTAAAAGCACTCAGGCTTTTACACTGGGAATGCTTGAGAGGCGCTTTTCAGGCGCTTTACAAGCGCTATTTTTAGGGCTAAAAAGCCTGAAAAGTGCCTCAGTGTGAAAGTACCCTAAAAATTCACATTTTGTAACATGTTACTTTTGCAGCAGTCCCCGCTCCAACGCCGTACTGGTCTCCGCCCACATCTCTAATTTACAGAGTTCTGTGAATGGGAAACTACAAGTGCCTTTGCGGCTGGCGGCTTGTAGTTCTTAATGAACTACCAGGGCATTGTTGAGCTTCCTGTCAGTGTGTATCTGCCTGCCCATATGAGCAGACAGTTACACTGACAGTCTGCAGGAGCCTCACATTGCATCATGGGTGCAGGCTCCTAGTAAAAGAAAAGTAATAAATGCAATACCTGCAAAAAAGATGTGCATTTATTTTTTATTTTTTTTACTAAGGTGAACATATCCCTTAAAGTGACACTAAGTAATATTGTTATTCTCCAAAAATAATCCATACACATTCACTACTTAAAGCGGAGGTCTGCCCACCGCTGCAAAAATTAAAAGCCAGCAGCTACATATACTGCAGCTGCTGACTTTTAATAAAAGGACACTTACCTGTCCTGGAGTCCAGCGATGTCAGCACTGCAGCTGCTGTTTCCATCAGCTGTCGGGTGCTGCCGGCGCCATAGCCAGTAAGGGAACCCGATAGTGAAGCATTACGGCTTCACAGCGGGTCCCTACTACGCATGTGTGAGGCACCCGCTGCGCTCTCCTACAGGCCCAGTGGCAGGGTAGGAGGAGGGAGCTGAGCGGTGATGTCAACGTCAGAGACTCCCAGAAGTGGGGACAGGATACCTGTCAGCCACGTACCTGATGTGAGATTGAAGTAGTGGGGAGGCCTCCCTTGCACCTCGGGTCCTTGAAGCCTCTGAAGATGGAGACAAAGACAAAAGCATGGGTGCCAGGGGTGCGGAGCACCGTGCATGCCTTAGTCCGAGATCCGAACCGAGGTCAAGTCCAGTTTGGCAATGAAGTATAAAAGGGTTAGTCAGAAGAAGAATGGTCGAGATCCAAGCCGGGGTCAGTTCCAATCTGGCAGCTGAGTGCAAAAGGGTAAAAGAAGTAGAATGGTCAAGGTACAAATCCGAGGTCAATGGCAAACAGCAATCAAGAGTAGTCAAATAGGTTTCCAGGTCACAACAAGTCAGACATATCATACACTAGCACAGGAACAAGGGGGGACTGAAGATAATAATTTGGCAGTGTCTGGCCTGGGTTTATATAGGGACGTTTGAGGTCACTTCCTGTGCGCCTCCTGGGCAGTTTACCGCCTTTTTCCATCAGGTTGAGGTCACTTCCTGTGCGCCTCCTGGGCATTTTCCTGCCTTTTTCGATCAGGTTGAGGTCACTTCCTGTGCGCCTCCTGGGCATTTTACTGCCTTTTTCCATCAGGTTGAGGTCACTTCCTGTGCACCTCCTGGGCATTTTCCTGCCTTTTTCCATCAAGTCTTCTGCGCAGGTGTGGGTTAGCGCACTGAGGCTTCTTTGGCACGGATTTCCTCTTGCGGGAACGCACCATTGGTTCATGCGTAGTAAGCCCTGGACTCTTACACTGTCAAAGGTATCCGCTCTCCCTCCCCCCCCCCCCCGAAAGGTGCCAAATGTGGCACCAGAGGGGGGAAGGAGACAAATGACAAACACACTTTTGGGTGGAACTCTGTTTTAAAGCAGAACTAAACTCAATTAATCAACGTTGTCTCAATTTGTTCTAACCACCTCCCACTTCTACAAATGCTAAAAGTGTTTATTGTTTTTCTTTTTTATACCATTTTTCTTTTGGTGAATTTGCCTTCACTTTGGGGTTTCTGACCTAGGCCAAAATGCCTCCAGGGATCGCTACGTCACAGATATCCCAGGAGACAGTAGGAGAGATTTGCTAAAACTCAGTGGCGTCACTATGGGGGTGCTGACTGGACTGCACCAGGGTGACACTCACCAGAGGGGTGACACCAGGGGTGGACTGACCATCCGGGCACTCAGGCACTGCCTGAGGGCCTATGGTCAGTAAGCGGCCCCATGAGGCTCCATACAAATCATACAGCAGCATATTTAATTCTGTCTAAATATTGTGTTCGCCTGAAGCCTGGACACAATATTCAGACAGGAATGTGGCTTGCAGTGGGGTCTGGTGGGAGGGTGAGGTCAGATCTGCACGAGGTGACACCAACCCTAGTGACGCCACTGCTAAAACTGGAGCACTCAGAATCTGGTGCAGCTGTGCATGGTAGTCAATCAGCTTCTAACTTCAGCTTGTTCAATTAAGCTTTGACAAAAAAAAAAAAACTGGAAGCTGATTAGTTTCTGCACCATACTGGGCACACTCCACTTTTATTAGATCTCTCCCAGTGTGTTAGCAAGTTCCAATTTGGTTGGAGCTTATAACAGGGGCTTGGGTGGTGGGGAGTCATTTGGGAGTGGTTGAGTACATCATTGTTTACATTTGATTTCTAATTTCTGGTTGACCTCATGTGGGCCTGCAAGGACCGCCAACTAACGGCTAGTGTCCCAGGCCACTAAAGTGTTCGGGTTTGGCTTGAAGAAAAGGTGTGTCATGAAGATCCTGCCAATAATCAGCGATCCAGACGCAGGGGGACACGGCCGCGGGTTCCACTGCGCATGCGTTCACGGGTGCTGTCACGCATGGGCACGCGCGCGCACTCCCGCTAGTGCCAGGCGGGCTATTTAAACCGGCCTGTCACACTCCATCCCCGCTGTCTGCTCTACAGCGTTCTGTGAGTGTTACCTGATCTGATCTGTGTTTCCTGTTATCTGACCCGGCTTCCTGTTTGACGATCCTGCTATCTGCCTGCACCAGACCCTCTTGGCTTGCCTGACCATCCCTCTACATTACCCCTGGTACCTCTGCTGTCCGAACGTTACTGACCACCGGCTTGTTGACCCTCCGCTGTGTTCATCAGCTTCCAGTTTGCTATTACCTGCTGTTGTTCCTGGTTCCAGTCCAGCGTTCCAGGCTACCTTCTGCTGTGTTCCAGCCCAGCGTTCCAGGCTACCTTCTGCTGGTTCCAGTCCAGCGTTCCAGGCTACCTTCTGCTGTGTTCCAGCCCAGCGTTCCAGGCTATCTTCTGCTGTGTTCCAGTCCAGCGTTCCAGTCTATTACCTGCTGTTGTTCCTGGTTCCAGTCCAGCGTTCCAGGCTACCTTCTGCTGTGTTCCAGCCCAGCGTTCCAGGCTATCTTCTGCTGTGTTCCAGTCCAGCGTTCCAGTCTATTACCTGCTGTTGTTCCTGGTTCCAGTCCAGTGTTCCAGGCTATCTTCTGCTGTTGTTCCAGTCCAGCTTCCAGTCTGCTATTACCTGCTGTTGTTCCTGGTTCCAGTCCTGCATTCCAGTCTCTGTCCTCAGTCTACTCCTCAGACTACTGACTCCAGAGGGTGCCACCACTACTGGACTTTCAGCAACTGTTGATCCTGCCAGGCACCCATACCACTCTTCACTCCTGGCCCTCTGTCTCCATTCCAGGGGAACGGGAGTGGGAGCTGTAAGGGAGGTCTTTTCCTGCACTTCAGGCTCACAACCTACCAGGTACGTGACAAGGTGGCAACCCTAGGTTTGGTGGCACCTAAAATGTTCAAGTCTGCTTTGGCTTGACAGCTCAGTTGAGAGCTAAAGCAAATGTGACAGTTAGCACTCACAGAATGCCTTGGATGTAACTGTTTTGGGAAGCAGTTAAAGCGGAACTAAACCCTCCTATCCATCTAAGGAAGCTGCAATCTTAGCCTCTGTTTGATCTGAACTGCCATGGTGCTGCACATGTGATCAGCTAGAACTCCAACCATGTAATGGTTTGACGGTTTGGTTGAGAGCAGAAGCAAATGTGACAGGTACCTTTCCTGGCATGCTGGGAACTTAATTTTTTTTTAACTGTTAAATAAATGAGTTTAGTTCTGCCTTAAAAATACATTCTTGAATAGAATTTTCTGTTTTTTACACCAGAGTTTAGTATCACTTTAAGTGTTCTTAAAACCATTGCACTCCTGGCATGCCTTGAACTACTAGTTACTAGTGTGCTTATATTAGCTCTCAACCCAACTGTCATCCATGTGCAGCACCAGAACAAACAGAGGCCAAGATGGCCGCCTTCCTGGCTAATGAAAGGCGAATTTAAGAAATAGTCACCCCCCTTCCCCCTTTGCAGTGGCGATTAAAGTAGAATTCTGATAGAAAATTGTGAAAAAGCTTTCTGCTTAATACACCAGAGACATCCAACTCCTCTATATTACAGTCCTCCAACCTGCCTGCTTGCTCTCAGAATACAATTCCAGCATCAGCTGAGATGAATGAACTCCCACACATGCCTGGCAAGTGATGTCATCTCAGCCAAAGATTGAAACCCAGAAGAAGATGACCCCGACAAAGATGGCAGAGGCCGGCAGGGAGCTCTTGGTTACCTCATCTTTGGAATGGAGGTAAGTAGAATTCTGCCTTAGGTACTACCAAAAGAAAGCTCTATTTGTCTCAGTACAGTGTTGTATGACCGAGTAATTGTCAGTCAAAGTATCACAGCACTGGAAACCCAAACATGTTCTAGTGATGAATAAGGAATACTCAGATGTTTTTGTTTTTTTGTATAACCTTTATAGCTACATTAAATCTTAGTATTATATTCCCAACAGTATTTTAATACTATAGAAGTAGTTCAGTATTCCTGTCAGTATTGTACTACTATGGGAGTAGTATCGCATTCCTGTCAGTATTTTATTTGTATATGACTAGTATTGAATTGTAATGTAATATAGTATTCCTGTCAGTATTAAAAAGTACAGTATATTCCTATAGAAGTAATATAGTATTCCTGTCAGTATTATATTCCTATAGAAGTATTATGCCATGTACACACGACTGGACTTTTCGTCGGACTGAACTCCGACTTTTTGACGGAGTTCCGGTGGAGTTCTAACGAAACGGACTTGCCTACACATGATCGCACCAAAGTCTGATCGTTTCAAATGTGATGACGTACGAAGGGACTAGAATAAGGAAGTTGGTAGCCAATAGCTGCGCTTGCGTCCTTTTTTGTCCGTCGGACTAGCATACAGACAAACGGATTGTTAGATCGGACTCGAGTCCGTCGGAAAGATTTGAAACATGTTCTATTTCTAAAGTCTGACAGATTTTTTGACAGAAAAGGTCCGATGAAGCCCACACATGATCGAATTGTCCAACGGATTCGTTCCGTCGGACCAGTTCGGTCAAAAAGTCCGGTCGTGTGTACACGGCATTATAGTATTCTTGTCAGTATTCTATTCCTATAGAAGTAATATAAAATATTGCTATTAGTATTATATTCCTATAGAAGTATTATAGTATTCCTGTCAGTATTATATTCCTATAGAAGTATTATAGTATTCCTGTCAGTATTATATTCCTATAGAAGTATTATAGCATTCCTGTCAGTGTTATATTCCTATAGAAGTATTATAGTATTCCTGTCAGTATAATATTGCTATAGAAGTATTATAGTATTCCTGTCAGTATAATATTCCTATAGAAGTATTATAGTATTCCTGTCAGTATTATATTCCTATAGAAGTATTATAGTATTCCTGTCAGTATTATATTCCTATAGAAGTATTATAGTATTCCTGTCAGTATAATATTCCTATAGAAGTATTGTAGTATTCCTGTCAGTATTATATTCCTATAGAAGTATTATAGTATTCCTGTCAGTATTATATTCCTATAGAAGTACAGTATTATAGTATTCCTGTCAGTATTATATTCCTATAGAAGTATTATAGTATTCCTGTCAGTATTAAAAAGTACAGTATATTCCTATAGAAGTATTATAGTATTCCTGTCAGTATTATATTCCTATAGAAGTATTATAGTATTCCTGTCAGTATTACGGTATATTGCTATAGAAGTATTATAGCATTCCTGTCAGTATTATATTCCTATAGAAATATTATAGCATTCTTGTCAGTATTAAATTCCTATAGAAGTATTATAGTATTCCTGTCAGTATTACGGTATATTGCTATAGAAGTATTATAGCATTCCTGTCAGTATTATATTCCTATAGAAATATTATAGCATTCTTGTCAGTATTAAATTCCTATAGAAGTATTATAGCATTCCTGTCAGTATTACGGTATATTGCTATAGAAGTATTATAGCATTCCTGTCAGTATTATATTCCTATAGAAATATTATAGTATTCCTGTCAGTATTATATTCCTATAGAAGTATTATAGTATTGCTGTGGGTGCTTTTTGCTGTAGTAGTGAACTTGTCAGTATTATATGACTTTGGAAATATTGCATTCCTATCAGTATTTTCTTCCTCTTTTCTAGTAGTATATTCTTCCTCTGAGTATTCTGGTATAATTGTGAGTATTTTCTTCCTCTGCAAGTATTATGGTATAGCTGTATATTCTTCTGTAATATGCTATAGTATATTAGTATTATTCTATAGTAATATTTTCTTCCTCTGAGTATTATGGTCTATATGTGAGTATCTTTTCCCTCTGTATTATACTTTAGTATATTATTTCTCTGTTAGTATTTTCTTCTCTGAGAGTATTTTGGTATAGCTGTTTTTTTTTTCTTCCTCTGTGAGTATTATGGTCTATATGTGAGTGTTTCTTCCTCTGGTATGGTCCTCATGGTTTAGCTGTATTTCCTTCCTCTGTATTATGCAATAGTAGTATTTTCTTCCTGTGAGTATTATGGTGTATCTGTGGGTATTGTGATCTATATGTGGGTATTATGGTCTATAAGTGAGTATTATGGTCTATATGTGAGTATTATGATCTATATGTGGGCATTATGATCTATATGTGGGCATTATGATCTATATGTGGGCATTATGATCTATATGTGGGCATTATGGTCTATATGTGGGCATTATGGTCTATATGTGGGCATTATGGTCTATATGTGAGTATTATGGTCTATATGTGGGTATTATGGTCTATATGTGGGCATTATGATCTATATGTGGGCATTATGATCTATATGTGGGCATTATGGTCTATATGTGAGTATTATGGTCTATATGTGGGCATTATGGTCTATATGTGAGTATTATGGTCTATATGTGGGCATTATGATCTATATGTGGGCATTATGGTCTATATGTGGGCATTATGATCTATATGTGGGCATTATGGTCTATATGTGAGTATTATGGTCTATATGTGGGCATTATGGTCTATATGTGAGTATTATGGTCTATATGTGGGCATTATGATCTATATGTGGGCATTATGGTCTATATGTGAGTATTATGGTCTATATGTGAGTATTATGGTCTATATGTGGGTATGATGGTCTATACGTGAGTATTATGGTCTATCTGTGAGTATTATGGTCTATACGTGAGTATTATGGTCTATCTGTGAGTATTATGATCTATACTGAGTATTATGGTCTATAAGTGGGTATTATGGTCTATATGTGGGTATGATGGTCTATATGTGGGTATTATGGTCTATCTGTGAGTATTATGATCTATACGTGAGTATTATGGTCTATACGTGAGTATTATGGTCTATACGTGAGTATTATGGTCTATACGTGAGTATTATGATCTATACGTGAGTATTATGGTCTATACGTGAGTATTATGATCTATATGTGAGTATTATGATCTATACGTGAGTATTATGGTCTATACGTGAGTATTATGGTCTATACGTGAGTATTATGATCTATACTTGAGTATTATGGTCTATATGTGAGTATTATGGTCTATATGTGAGTATTATGGTCTATATGTGAGTATTATGGTCTATATGTGAGTATTATGGTCTATAAGTGGGTATTATGATCTATATGTGAGTATTATGGTCTATACGTGAGTATTATGGTCTATATGTGAGTATTATGGTCTATAAGTGGGTATTATGGTCTATAAGTGGGTATTATGATCTATATGTGAGTATTATGGTCTATACGTCAGTATTATGGTCTATATGTGAGTATTATGGTCTATAAGTGGGTATTATGATCTATATGTGAGTATTATGGTCTATATGTGGTTATTATGATCTATATGTGAGTATGATGGTCTATATGTGGGTATTATGGTCTATATGTGGTTATTATGGTCTATATGTGAGTATTTTCTTGCTCTCAGTGAGTTCTGTGGTGACACATGGAAGGGTTAATGAGACTGCAGCCATTGGGGGACACCCAGCCTTCCTTCCTTGGCGTGGCCCCGCCCCCCGGTCACATGACGCTGTGAGGTGCGGAGTGGCAGGCAGCGGTGCTGTGTGAGGAGAAGGAGGCGGAGAGCGGCAGAGGGTGCAGAGCGGCGGAGGAGAGCGGAGGTTACTCTATGGCGGGACGGAGTTCTGGGGGAAGAGTCAGGCGGGTTGGAGTCGGGGGGGCTCCCCGCTGTCATATTTGGGGTGTACAGGCCGGTGTGGGGCGAGTGTAGCGGGTGTGAAGGGTGAGCGGAGCTCCCAGTAAAAGTCATCCCAATATGGAGGACGGAGAGGGAAGACAGGAGTCCCGGCGGGGGGCTGTGCGGGGTCCGCTCCCCTGCCCCCCCCCTCCTCCCGGTACAGTGAGGTGAGGGGCACCTCGGAGAAGTCGGAGGGTGAAGTCCCGGGCCGGCTGAGGGGCCCCTGTGGCCCTGAACATCGAATGACAGATCCTCCCTGTAATGGCGGCGGGGAATGGTGAGTATGGCGGCTCCTTCTTCTTCTTCTTTGTCCTTGGAGGGGGGTGGGGAGAGGAAACAAGCCTTGTCCTTCAGAGAAAAACATCAACAAGACCAGGAACCTGGGCCCTCAGGGGCCCCTGACCCCCATCATCACACTTAGGGGGTCCCCCCCCATACATCTCCTGGACATTTCTAGAATTTTCCCCGGATTTCTGTCCACCATCCCCCACACACACAACACCCTGCCCCCACCCTTCCTCCTCTATATCACTCACCTATACCATGGCTCTGCTCATCTCATCCTTCTGTCTATTATTGGGGGGACATTTCTACTCTTTATAAACATTTCTCCTCTCTATGGGGTGTTGGCTTGTTAACCCTCTCCTCACCACTCATTGATTTATTGTTATTTTATATTTAATCGATATCTTATCATCTGTGCCAGGGGTCAATCATCAGATGTGTGATAATTGTGTATTCATCTCCTGGAGATGTTTAATAGGAGAACATTTTATTATGACATTAATAATTGTCAGGAGAATCCTCCAGATGTCTATGGAGGGAAGATCCATAGATACAATGTTTCTTTTTTTTTTTTCTCTCTGAAATGTATCCAGTGTCTGCTGGGAGTGTATTGGATACAATGGATCAGATGTCATCCTCCATAGACTTCCATTGATGCCTTTCTTTTCTATAGACCTTTCACACCTGGGATTATTAGATACAATGTTTCTTTTTTAGATTTTCAAATGTATCCAACCTGCTCGGTGTTTGCCGGATACAATGTTAAAGATCCCTTTTTATTGGCTTATTTATTAAAGGGATTTATTTATTATTATTGTACGAGATTTATAAGGCGCCAACAGTTTACGCAGCGCATTACAATGTATAAGGGGGGCAACACAATTACAGTACAGTTCAATACAAAAGGTACAAGGGATTTATTGCATGCCAACAGTGTAAGCAGCACTGTACGGCCCCCCCCATTAGTTAATGAAGAGAACGTTAGTTGCCATATGGTGCTAAAGGACTATGGGTTGCAGTTTGGGGGTTCTACATATTATGTCTCCCCCCCCCCCCCACACCACCACCATATTCAGAGAAGCAACAATTCTACAAGGACTGCCATTTTGTGTGTCGGCCATAACTAAAGTTTAGCTGCTGGAGTGTTTATTTTGGGGGGGATTATTACAGGTATTGATATAGCGCTGATAATTTATGCAGTGCTTTACAAAGTGTATGTTTACATCAGTGTCTTAAAATGAAGGAGCTTACCGTCTAAAGGTCCTATATACACCTAATAGGGCTGAAGAACTTACAGTTTTTGTTTCCTATCTTGCAGGCATACAGATTCTCATATTAGGGTTCAAAGAGCTTACAATCTACGCACACTAGGGCTGAAGAGCTTACAATCTGTTTCTTTTCTTTCATGCGTACAGATTTTCATTCTAGGGCCAAAGAGCTTACGATCTTACGTCCTTCTTTCACATGTGTGATCACATATACTAGGTTGAAGAGCTTACAGTTAATTTCCTATCTAGCATGCATGATTCTCATACTAGGGTCAAAGAGCTTACAATCTAAGGTCCTATATACACATACTAGGGCTGAAGAACTTGCAGTCTCATTTTTTTTTTTTTTTTTTTTATCCTGCGTGCATACAGATTCTCATACTAGAGTCAAAGAGCTTACGATCTAAGGTCTTTGTCTCTCATGTGTGCACACACATATTAGGCTGAAGAGCTTACAATCTAAGGTCCTTATCGCACATGTGTGCACACATACTAGGCTGAAGAACTTACAATCAATCCATTTCCTATCTTGCATGCATACAGATTCTCATACTAGGGTCAAAGAGCTTACAATCTAAGGTCCTATATACACATACTAGGGCTGAAGAACTTGCAATCCATTTCCTATCTTGCATGCATACAGATTCTCATGAGGTCCAAAGAGCTTACAATCTAAGGTCCTTATTTCATATGTGTACTTACACACAAGAGCTTACAATCTGTTTCCTACCTTGCATGCATACAGATTCTCATACTAGGGTCAAAAAGCTTGCGCTCTAAGATCCTTTATCTCACGTGTGTGCACACATACTGGGCTGAAGAGCTTACAATCTGTTTCTATTATGCATGCATACAGGTTCTTTTATTAGGGCTGAAGAAATGACAGTCTAAGGTCTGTCTCTCGCATGCATACACACATACTAGGGTCAAGGTGCTTGCAATTTTAAGTCCAGTATTGCATGCCTACACACACGGGCAAAGAAGCTTACGCTCTAAGGTCCCTGCTTCATGTGCGTACATGCAAAATGGCCATTGAGCATGCAATTTGTGTGCCTGCTTTCACATGCATACACGCATAACTAGGGCCAAGGAGCTTACAATCTAAGGTCCCTATCTTGCATAAAAGGGCTAAAGAGCTTACAATCTAAGGTTTTTCTCACATGCATACCCACATACAAGGACCAAGGAGAGTGCAATCTTAAGCCCAATATTGCATGCCTACACACTCTGGGGCAAAGAAGCTTACAATCTAAGTCCTTATCTCACATTCATACATACATAATAGGGTCAAAGAGCTTGCAATCGAAGGTCCCTGTCTGAAGTGCATACATGCATATTGGGGCCAAGGAGCCTATTATCTAGGGTCCCTATTTCATATGTATACTAGGATGAAGGAGCTTACAATCATTATGTATAAAATAATGTTTTATTATTTTCTTGGTTCTTGTGCAGTTCTTGACTGTTTACAAATATCTGCTTACAAATCGAAGGTCCTTATCCTGCATGCATACACACGCAATAGGACCAAGGAGCTTGCAATCTATGCACCCTGTCTCGCATGCTAGGGCCAAGGAGCTTACAATCTAAGGTCCATATCTTACATACATAACAACAGATACTGTGGCCAACATGGAGTGCTGGATAAAAACCCAAGGAAATCCATGCAACTACAGAGAGACATGCCAACTCCATGCTAGTGTCCTGTTTGGGATTTGAGCCAGGGACCCTAATGCTGCAAGGCAGCCGTACTCACTACGATGTTGCTGTGCATGTATTTTATTGTATAATATGTAATTTCATTCTTCAGTAAATGGAACTAGCACAACTATTGTACTTAAAATTTAAACATGAGTCAACCAGGATGGGAAGGTGTTGTGAAGTGGGATGACACTATGAACATTGCAGACGGTAGACTTTTATAGAGTGCGGGAATGAAGAGTGTATATTAATATACAGGCAGGATGTGTTGGCAGTGAAGGATACTATATTTTGGTTCAGTCTAAAATTAGTTTTTGCTTTAGAAAAGCATATGAATATACAATACAGACATTCTACAATATTATTTGTAAGGTTGGTGTTTGAAAAACAGCAAATATTGCAGTGTTATATCCTAATGAGAGCATTTGGTATTACATCATAAGGTTTAAAACCTACAAAATACAGATCTAATACCCAAATATTCTATTTTATAGACGAGGCAAAATGGATGTAACACAAGAATATTTGCTTTTTCAAGACAATATGATTTATTTTATGGAATGTTGTTTTTGATTGGGACTTGGATACAGATGATCCTTTTTTTTTTTTCTAAAATACAATTTTCGATCTGTTTTCAGATGGGCAATTGCTTTGAGGCTCCAGTTCCTGACTTTTTAAAGTAAGTCTGATTTTTGTTTAATGTTTTTTTTCGCTTTGTTATAATGTGTATTTGTTTGGAATTTCTGTGTGAAATTTTGTCCAAATGAGTGCTAAGTGCTGCTGACAATTTCAAGATCGTCAATTTGTGTGTTATTTATTTACAGGTAAGCCAGTATGATGATCCATGCCAAATATAACAGGAAAGAAAACATATATAGTGAGGTAAGCCTATAAAACTGAATAATGACGTATGAATTTTACTATCAATTAGGCCCGATGTGTAAAAGGTGTTTAACTCCTAACGACTCTTTATATTCATTTTCAGGTTTTGATCAGTCTTTTGAAACTGGGCATTGATTAGCAGTTTTCTAAGTAAGTATTGTGCTTCTCAAACCTTGATTACTACTTTGTAAATAAAATGTTTTAGTATAGAAGAAACCTAGAATGGATTAAAAAAAAAAAAAAAAAAAATACTGCAAAAAATTTTTCTAATGTGAAATATTGATTGATATATCCTTCTAGTAAACATAAAATACTGATGAATATATCATTCAAATAAAACAAAAATCGTGAATCTATAGTTATAATGGGGAAATACTGATTAATATGTAAAGCTTCTCAGCTCAGCAGTTGCCATTAACTATTTGAACAAGGATTAGTTTTGAAAGGTAGCTTTACTGTGTTTTGCATACAAGCTGTGAACCTGTTCTTCAGTTTCTTGCGGAGTCCTAATTTAATGCACCATCACAACAGATTTGTGACAACACAATTTTTAAGTAAATGCTTTTACACTAATGTTTACACTTAGAACACCACCTTTGTGTGGCATGGGTTTTTGTTTTTTTAAACCCTATTTATTTTGCATCATAGGAAATGTCAGTTTTACTATGAATTCCTACTGTATTTTTCCAAGTCAACCTTAATAGTCTCAGTTTACTTACAAGCATTTGAGAAGTGATAGGGTTTTAATGTTAATTGTGAAACCACAAGGTTGCATAACCTTGGCAAATGTCAGACATTTTTCATATGTAGCAGAAAATGGAAGATATATAGGTTTTTACAATAAAGTGGTTGGGCTAAAGCCATTACCTCTCACTTTTGCTAAAGATAATTTTTCATGAATTTGGAATCTTGCAGCTCCTCTTATTTTTGCGGCAGAAAATATGGGGGGGGGGGGGGGGGGATTGACTGCTTGGAGTGAAGATGGTTTACTTTGTCATCGATTGTAAATGCATTACTTTTCCGCTACATTTTACCAATATATAACGTTGACATGTACCAGTTACTAGAGTTAGATTTTTTTTTTTTTTAATTTGCGTAGGCAGCATGCATAAACAATGTATCCAGAAATAATTACTTTGCGTTACAAAATATAATGAATATAATGAATATGTTGCACAAATTCATAAATGTAAATGTCCCACGTGGTAAATTCTTTTTATTAAATGTTTAAGTTAGACAAAAAAAAAAAAGTGTGCAAAAATTAGCAAGGGGTTTGAGTAGGGTACCCAAAAATTAAATATTCAACCGAGAGAAAAGCAGCACTGACAGGTTACGCCTGACCCTACTGCCATAACAAAAGCACCTTGCCCACTTATTCCCACTTATTTGCATGCAGTGGTAGAAGAAACCATTATTATGTGGTGATAAAAAAATATTCACACTTTTTAGAGTCAGTAATTGATCCTTTATCAATGCATTAGCATTTGATTTGGTGCCGAAATAACTTTTTTTTTTTTTTTAAACCCCTTTCTTGTGTAAAAAATATTTTCTAATTCCGTAGCATAATTAGTGTTTTTTTCAGAAGTGAGCAAAACGTGTTGGTTTTTAGTTTACAAAAAAACTGTTTGAATTATTCAAAAGCGGAAACGTTTGTAGGCAAGAAAACAAGTTTCAAATAATGGTGTCTGTTTTATAAAACAGAGATCTGAGGATCACGGCTGATCTCTGGGGTGTACCGGTTTATGTAGCTGAGATAAGAAGCAGAGAACATGTTCTCCGCTTCTCATCACAGTACATGACCGTTCTGTCACAAACGGCCAGTTTATAAAAGTGAAGATCTCACAGCCGTTACACTCAAATATCTCCCTTCCAGATTCGCCAGCTCAGAGGTGGCTTCTTTCTTCCTAATATTACGGTATATTAACAATATAAATATATACTACATACAAGTGTGTATGTGTGTGTGTGTGTGTGTGTGTGTGTATATATACATATACACAAATGTATATAGTTATCACGTCTGAAAACATGTAATTACATGTTCTTTTAAACTTTGTTTCACTTTTTGAATTTGGCTGCACTGTAATCTCACGAGATTACAGGCAGCCCACCCACTTTTACACTGATCTCGGGTGTTTTCAAAGGAAACACTTCTCCTCTGTTCTCCCTCTGAGAACTGAAGTTCTCAGCTTCATAAACCGGCTGCAGAGGAGATGATGTTCCTCTGAGAACTGCCGAGAACTGAAAAAAAACTTCTGTTTAATAAACGGACACCTATGATTGACACTATTGTCTGGTATGGACACTAATTACTTAAAAATCCAGCTTGTCTTCTACTTGTTAAAAACAACCAGCCATTCTTGATGAGAAGTTATGACCTATCATTTTGTGAGTTCGTCTCTGTAAGCATTATCGTCAAAGTATGCTTTTTCTTTAATGTATGTTTGGTTCTTGAAATGAGAATATTTTGATCATCAGCATAACCACTCTCAAATTTGTACAATATGACACCAAGATGTCGTCTTCAGAAAATTTCAAGAGATGTCTGAATTGTATATTTCTTCACAAATGAACTTGAACAATATGTTAAACATATTTTGCCCTTGACTATAGAGATGTAATCAAAACTAGCCATATGGTTCTGTATTAATTAAATGGACACCCTTCATTCTAGGAATGTGGATGTGCTGTGTGTGAAATTGATCTATCACTTAAAAGACTACACAACTCCAAACTATAACAATGTTCCACCTAGGCACTATTCTTTTTTTTTTTTTTTTTTTTATTTATTTTTTTCTCATGGTATTCTTGGTAGCTCATTGCTGCAGGGTTGGTCTGCTAAATTTCAGTCATCCTGTTTGTCACAGCTGGTTCACCTAATATGGTAACCCATTGCTGAGTCATTTATTGTCACCTTTTAGTTATTTTGACATGCACAATAAATTTTAAGACCACAAACCTAATCTAAAGGCATTCGTCAGCCCACTGATGGCATATAGTTAGGCTTTCCTCTTGAAGGCTGGTAGTATGTATATTTGGACATTCATGCCTTTTTGTTTAGAAATTAAGTAGGGGGTATAAAAAAAAGTTCTGTCCAGGTCAGCTTTATCCAATATTTGCAAGCTCTTTTTGGGTCCATTCCTATTTCTGTTCTGTAGAAGTAAACAGTACTGACATTGGCTATGCCACTTAATCTTCCTCTTTCCCCATATTTCTGAAAATGCACAACTTCATTTAATACCAAACCTAACATTTCCAGTGCAGTAAACCTAAGGAGTTGGAGGATTCTACATTCCTTGCTTATATCTTGTGCAGCCCCATGAAAGAGGCAGAGAATAAATATCAGGAGGAAGAGTTCTGGATTCTTGGATATCTGCCTCAAGTACTATTGCCATTGTTGTAAGGAAGAATCTTTTACAAGAAAAAAAAAGAAAAGAAAAAATGAGTTGCATTTGGCTGTTTATTTTGCTAAAATGCACATTGCTGAATATTATATCAAGAAAGTTCCAAGAACCTGCTAATATAAAGCCAACATTTAAAATATCATATAGATAGCCTGAGCAGGTTTTTTTCCTGGTAATCTCTGAATAACCCAATTCCTGTCCTAGTGCGGCTCACTCAATGCACTGTCTCTGTGGAAGGAGCCATAGCTGTTACCTAGATATGCCTGCCTTTTCACTCTTCATTATATGGGGGTTGGGGAGTTTAGTCTACAGAAATTGGGTTGCTTTCACATAGCTTTCAAGAAGTCACAAGGACACTACATTTCTGGCAGGTTCAGCAGGTATTTTCTGTACTTGCTGAACATTTTTCAGAAAAAAAATTGTGGTTCAATACAGCAGTCCTAGCAGGCAATTGAAGGGGGCAAATCATGAAGATGCATACCGAAGGAAATTTTTCCTTTTTAAAGTGGCTAAAAGTAATCCGTTCCCCTCCCCCAAAATGCCTTATTTAACAAATTTAGTTAAGTATTTGTTTTTCAGATATTTAGCACCTAAGCTTAGTGGTTTTTGTGTCTCCTTCTTTTTTTTTTTTTCCTCTCTCTCTGGCTAATACTGCATCCGAAGCAGATTGTTTTGTGAATAAAAGAACACATGCAGTTTGTAAAACTATGAAAACCACCTTTTGTCTTCTTTCACACGACGATCTCTCTCAAGTGCAATGTTAACCTTTTTTTTTTTTTTTCTTGCATTCCTAAACCTAAGGGGCATAATATTTCATATGGAACTTACTAACCAGTGCACAATTCCCTTCCATTGTTTTTGCACATTCCTATAATGATATGATGCTCCACGCATGTAAGTGAGGGTTTTTTTTTTACCTCACATATTTACAACAAATTGGGATATTTTTACTGTTGAATTGACTTATCAAATGCAATATTAAAAAAAAAAAAAAAAGACAATATTGGTTGCAAAAACCACTGAATTATTCCCTAAATCATGAAACTGCTTCATGCATGCATCTAACTGCCGAATTGTCTTTTCATCTAGACATGGCTGTTCTGCACCAGTCAACCTTGCTTACACTTTTTTTTTTTGCTCTTGATCACAAACACATCTTCAATGTTTCTAAAAAATAAATACACAGCTCAAAAAAAAATTAAAGGAACACTTTGAAAACACATCAGATCTCAATGGGGAATAAATATCATGCTGGATAACTATACTGATATGGACTGGGTAATGTTTTAGGAACGAAAGGATGCGACACCGCTTGATGGAAATTAAAACCGTCAACCTGATAATTTCTGAAAAGACACCCCCGAAAATCAAACTGAAAAGATTATGCCTGACAATGTTTGGCATGGGGCATGCTCCTAATGAGATGGATGGTGTCCTGGGGTATTTCCTCCCAGACCTTGACCAGGGCATCACTGAGCTCCTGAACAGACTGAGGTGTAACCTGGCAGTCTCGGATGGACTGAAACAAAATGTCCCAGAGGTGATCTATTGGAGTTTGGGGGGGCATTCAATGGTATCAATGCCTTCATCATCCAGGAACTAGCTGCATACTCTTGCCACATGAGGCCGGGCATTGCCATGCACCAGGAGGAACCCAGTACCCACGGCACCAGCGTAGGGTCTGAAAATGGGTCGAAAGATTTCGACCCGATGCCTAATGGCAGTCAGGGTGCCATTGTCTAGTCTGTAGAGGTCTGTGCGTCCCTCCATGGATATGCCTCCCCAGACCATCACTGACCCACCACCAAACTGGTCATGCTGAATGTTACAGGCAGCATAACATTCTTCAGACCCTTTTATGTCTGTCACATGTGCTCAGGGTGAACCTGCTCTCATCTGTGAAAAGCACTGGGCGCCAGTGGCGGACCTGCCAATTCTGGTGTTAAATGACAAATGTCAACCAAGCTCCATGGTGTCGGGCATTGAGCACAGGGCCCACTAGAGAGCATCAGGCCTTCAGGCCACCCTCATAAAGTCTGTTTTTTGATTGTTTGGTCAGAGACATTCGCACCAGTGGCCTGCTGGAGGTCACTTTGTAGGGTTCTGGCAGTGCTCATCCTGTTCCTTCCTTGCAAAAAGTGCAGATGCCGGTCCTGCTGAGTTGGGGACCTTCTATGGCCCTGTCCAGCTCTCCTAGAGTAACTGCCTGTCTACTGGAATCTCCTCTATGCTCTTGAGACCTTCTGGCAATGGCACGTATTGATGTGCCATCCTGGAGGAGTTTGACTGCCTGTGCAACCTCTATAGCAAGGATATGCAATTAGCGGACCTCCAGCTGTTGCAGAACTACAAGTCCCATGAGGCATAGCAAAACTGACAGCCACAAGCATGACACCCAGAGGCAGGGATGGGACTTGGAGTTTTGTAACAGCTGGAGGTCCGCTAATACATATCCCTACTCTATAGGGTCCAGGTTTAGTCGCAAGCTACCAGTAGTGACACTTAAACCCTAGCCAAATGCAAAACTAGTGAAAAATCATGAGAAAAGATGAGTAGGGGGAAAAAATGGTTAGTGGCCTCCACCTGTAAAACCATTTCCCTTTTTTGGAGGTTGTCTCATTTGTTACCCATCTAGTGCCACTGTTTCATATACACCAAAGCAGCTGATAATGATTAACAACCCCCTCTGCTACGTAACTGACCAGATAACCCATGGGTTTAATTGACTTGATGCTATACTCATTAAAAAGTGTTCCATTTAATTTTTTTTTTTTTAAAACTATATATAAAAGTAGTGTGAACTAAAAGGATGGATTTACAACTTAAACTGTGAAAAGGTGATGCCATTCCCTTTTTATTTTAAAACTGTATCCAAGGCCTGCATCTTGAGTAGCTTGGGGGAGGGGCAGAAAGGTGAATGGGCTCTCTTCCTGAGTGGATTGGCCAGCAGAGGTCGCAGATGATGAGATTGGGTGACCTCTGAACTTGTGCTCAAGGTCTGTGTGATTTGGGGAGGTTTGTCTTTTGAGCTGCAAACCAGGTCGTTACTAGCCCACTTCTTTGCCTGCGTGACCTAAAGCTTATTGGAGTAAAAAAGGAGTCAAACTCAAAGGACATCCAAGCTCTTCCATTTTATTTTGGGCTTCTTTTTATGGCTTGCCCTGTAAAATGTCTGCCTATGTTTAGTTCAGTGTTGGTAACTTTTAACAACTGCTATAAATGCATACTTGGTGTACCATCAAACTAATTGTACCTGAAGAAACCTCCGGGGGGGTAGTTTTGTATAATCATTCCTATGTGTGTAAGCTCTTCTGAGCGGGGCCCTCTTAATCCTCTTGTATTTTTTTTGTATTGTAACTGTATTGTCTCCTTTTTATATTGTAAAGCACTGCTTAAACTGTTGGCACTATATAAATCCTGTATAATAATGTGTTGTGATTTAAAAATATTGGGGGGGGGGGGGGGGCCACACACGACACCTGCTTTCTAAGTCATGACCTGCAGCAACTCTGCATTGGGGGACCCCCTATTTTGGCAAAGTTTACGTTGAAGTTTCTGAGGTCAGCAGTTAAATGCAAGGCTGCTACAGCATTTGTTCACGTCATGTGAATTGGAGCCCTGTGGGAGTTGTGGGAACTTTTGTTATTTATCCATTAACCTTAGCATGGTGATAATGGTAATAAAGTAACTTTATTTCTCTTGTTTCAAATGATAATGTATCTTGATGAAAGAGATGCTATTTTAAATGATTGTGTACTGAAATGAATTGACACCCCACTGATTTGTTCAGTCGTAGATTTGTAATCATTTTAAATAATTCTATCTTTACTCTTTACAGGCCAGGTAACCCGTTTGAAACGTACAACGGTAAGTTGTGTTTTTTTTTGTTTTTTTTTTTTGTATTTAACTATTCCTAAAATGTTTCTAGTTTTGCAGTGCTTGTGAACTTTTATTGGCTTCTGTAAATGAGTATATTTTAATAACAATGATAAAACTGGCACAGTTAGTAGTTTAGGCTGTTTTTGTGTATCTACTGGTTGTTCTGAAAGCTTTTTATAGAAAGTTCAGCCACATAATTCCACATTCTGTACGTTTCCTGGCAGGAATTGGTTGTGTTGAGTCATGGCTTGCATTATCATGGAAGCCGCAGCATGGACACTGCTTAAGTTCCAAATTTTTCTGAATTTGGTGACCTTGAGAGGCTGAACTTGGGTCAGACCCAAATGCAGTGCATCCATTATTCTCTTAAGCCCCCCTTATGTGTGCAAAGAATCTTGCAACAGTTTCTGGCCACTTTCAGTCCAGTCTGCCCTTCATATAAAGAGGAAATATTTAATTTTCCCAGTTGTGCTGAACACTGCTGACAATATTTGATGTGTGGACAAAATGTTTGTTTGCTATGTACTTCATGATTCGTATGTGAAGTCTGAGAGACTATTGAACATTATTTTTAATATTTTTGTAATCCTATTAAGGTTTAGTGTTTAGAAATTTAGTTTTAGGGTCAGTTCACACTTAAAGCTGAACTGCAGGATAAGCAAGCATTGCCCAAATACTTGAGTCGTGTATTCACCCAGGAATCTTGGTTTGCTTTTGTGTATTACTTCCAGATATGTACAGTAATCCAGTGCGAGACTTTCCCTCTGTGCAGGAACTTCCTGTAATAAAGACCGTTCGCCGCTGCTCTCTCCTTGTGAAGGGTCACTGGTCTTGTCTCCACCCCCTCCTGTAGCTTTCTGCAAGCAGCCTGTAGTGGGTGTGCATACCGGGTCCCTCCTATAGACTTTTTGTATACCATGATGATGTCAATACCACATTTAAATCCAGGCTAGCAGAAGGATATGGTGCACACAGTAGATTTACATCTTTCTGGACATTGAAAAATATATTCTCGTGGTTTTTATTTTTTTTGTGTCTGGAGTTCAGCTTTAAGCATTCTGTTTTGTGGGCTGCCGATGCACCACAGCAGATGAAAACGTACAGGACCCTTTAACAAAGCGGCCCACAACAATGCACAGTATAATGCTCGGTGCATTGGTTTCTACTGCACATTGCAAAGGGGTGCTGTTCTCAATGGCACTGCGATTCGCTGCCCTTTAAAGCAGGTCATTGTCATGTGTTAACCAACCCACAAGTGTGAATGGGCCCTTAGTCTATTTTCTTCTGATGTGTCAGACTTTTAAAAGGTATAATCAATTTTTATATACCATGGCATTAATGGCAAAACTACATGGTAAGTCCTTAATTTTTCCTGCAAAAACCCCTTAAATACAGTCACGTCCAGAAAATTAACTTTACATACTATATGACTCCTATCTCCTAGTATTATTCACTAATGGTGGTCATACCATTTTTAGCATTCATTCTTTTATTTATTTATTTTATCCAAAATTCAGTTTTGGTTACTCCAGCCTAAATTGAGCTTAATATGTTGGCAAACCTTGGTATGAATACCTTGCTGTCACACTTTATGGAGATGTATCTTCAGCTAAGGCTATAAGGTGCTCCTTGAATCTGTAAATTCAAACAAAATGTTTGAATGCACCTTGTCTCTGACCAGAGGAGTATTATGAGGTTTACTGGTAGCAGACATCGGCCATGGATGCCTATATTGAATGGGGATAACCTCCTATATTTACCCTCTACTCACAAAAATGTGACCAGTGGCTCAAATTATATTTTGAGGTGGTTTGAGGATGTCTTTAGAAATCAAATGTCATGTAGTGTTTTTGTTTCCACTGCTTTCCTGCAGTAGAAAATTGGTGTCTTTTTATATTTTTATGCACTTATATCCTCACAGCTTGCCGTTCTGATATTTGCTTGGTATTTTGTTAATATGCAAATTAATTATTTTCAAACTGGATAATTATTCAAGCCCCCTTTTTAGCAGTATGTCAAGTTATATATTGTGTTACTGGACTTTTCAGTATTGCTCAGTGGTGTTCCTATATACAAATAGCAGAGGTTTAGTGTTTTGTGGTGTTTTTGTTCTGTTTACGCTTTTTTGGTTTTTCAAGGTTCCATGGTTAAAGATTAACTTCCTGCCCCTGTATTTCTTGTCTAGTTCTTGGTTAGAAAGGTGGAAAGCAGTTTGTAGGAAGGGCTGAGGCGTAGACCTTTGATCCTTGCACCATACCACTCTTTGAGTTCTTCCACCTGCCAGATCCTGCAAGACTTTGGCATATACTCTTCTTGCACCACCCTCAACTTTTTCTGTCCTGTCAGGATGGAAATGTGTAGAATTCCTTTGGCAACTTGGTTTTTGAGGTACAAGCTCTGGAGCTCTTATGCTTAATTGCTGATTTTTATCAGTTTGGCAGCCAGTGATGACTGAACTGCATACTTGGTGTGCCTCCATTAAAGTGGAAGTAACCCTCTCCCCCTCCCCCTATGGTTTTCAGCCAAGGAAACTGCCATCTTGGCCTCTGTTTGATCTTCAGCTGCCATGATGTTGCACATGTGATCAGTTATGACACCATCCATTGGATGATTTGACAGTTTGAAACCACAACCAATGTGACTGCATTTCTGGCGTGCTGGGAATGTAATTTGGTTTTTGAAACAATTAAATCAATGGGTTTACTTCCGCTTTAATAGTGAAGCCTAGATGAGGCTCGTGGCCATGAAGCTTGTACCTTTTTAAAAGTTTAAGTCTGCAATGGCAGCTCACATATTTTCTTCATCCTGACAGGTTCCACTTAATAGAAGGCGGGTAAATCGCAATATTTTATGTTGTGAATGTCCCTGCTGTGCACAAGTTTCCATGTATTTTATTTTTGTTCCATTTGATATATATATTCACAAAATTATGATTATCAAGATTTTTTTCCAAAATACAAATGTTAATGCGTGGCTTCATTCACACAGACCAATGGACATGGACAGTGGCAGGAGATGGCATATACTGTGGCTGGACTGACAGATGGCTGCAGATACTCAGCCTGTACTAGGCAATGACAGGCTGACAGGAGCTGCAGCTGTCCTCCAATCTTTGCATGTATCCATGCACTGAGTAGTTACCTGATGTTTTGGGGGCAGATGTCTGGTACAAATGTGTCTAGGGATGGACATTTGCCCCTAACAGCAGATTACCTCTCAATGTGCAGATACGTGTAAAGATCGGTGGACAGCTGCAGTTCCTGTTAGCCTGTCATTGCTTGGTACAGGCTGAGCATCCCCAGCTGCAGGATATGCAGTCTCATTCTCTTTCTCCTGTCCATGTGAATGAGATCTCATAGTGTTTAAATCCAACAACATACCCAAGATGGCAGGAAGGTGGCACAGAGGCAATAGAGGAAAACTTTAGTGAGAGAAATATGGAAGCTGCTATGTCTGACCCCACTTATTCCTGTTGCAGCCAATGGTTTTAGGTCTTTCTATATCGGTGACCTGGAACAAGCGTATACATCAAAAACTCAAAGTGGTAGCCCTTTTTTTACCTGCTTGTTCCAGGTTAATAACTTTTAAAATGTCAGAATCCTTAATTTGGTGCAATAATCATTGTGCAATCCTTTTCAGATGGAGAGGTGCGCTACATATTTATTTAAAAAAAATTTTTTGGGGAAACCTGTCTCCACAGAAATATGGAGGCTGCCATTTCCAGCATCTATTTGAAAATGCTTGTTACCAGGTTTTTATACTGAACCCCTTGGCTTCAATAGGTTTGGTGACCCAGAAAAGTATGCAGATCGGGAGAGTCAAAAAATACTTTGTTCTGGATCAGTGACTCGCAGTATTAAGGCCAGCTGGAGAATGAAAAGCAATGGCGGCCTTCATGTTTCTCTCAGAAAAGGTTTCTCCTATGTAGAAGGCATTCTTGGGTGTAGTGCTTTAAAGCTGGTATGGCTATTTGTATGACAATGGTCCCCATAATGGAGTTTGAGAACATTGACATTTGGAGATGCATAGGACTTGAATGGCAATTCCACCCAAAGCGGCAGTCATCCAAAGATATCTCAACTCTTGAATCTCATTTGAGATTTCTAACTGGTCTTTCTAAATGAGTGTAACAAATGTGTCTCTCTCTTAAAGAAAGATGGGTCACTCAATGTCTGTATTCTCCTTTTTTATCAGGTTTTTAAATGTATACACCCACTTTTTTATCAAGTATTTGCTGTGGTCCGGTAACCAGTAATTCCTTGCCATAAGGACATTTATTTACCAGTAGTTTTTTGCTTTTCGCTAACTAGAAAGTCACCATCATCCCGTGTTTATATATGGTTTTTTTTATTGGCAACAATTCCAGGTGGTCACAATTGTACTGTAAAATACTGAAGCTCTCTGAACTAAGCAGTAATGAAAAATCTATTTTGAGTTTGGTGACCCCATCATTTTTTGCTTTTCTAATGCCTATATTGACCAGAACTAGGAGTTGTTTATCGTGCCACTGGGAGCCCCACAAACAGGAAGCCAACATGTAGATCAGGGTTGCTCAACCAGAGTCCATGGAACCCTAACGTTCTACCAGAAGTTTCTACGGGTTCCTTGAGCAATGAGCAATTTTTGCCTCTCGGATAAGTTCCCACTGGCACCATTGATCTTTTTAGCTATCTATAAGAGGGGAAGGCTTTCCAGTGACCATCACACTAAAGTATCATGAGTTGTAGATGTAGCAATATTTAGCAGGGGTTCCCTGAGACTGGAAAGTTATTTTAAGGGTTCCTCTGTGTTAAAAAGGTTGAGAGGCTGATGTAGATGAACATACCAGCAACCACGCCGATCCAAAACCTAACTTTTACATGGAAATGCCCTTTAAAGCAGAACTTTGGCCAAACCTATATAAGTATTTGGTTGAAATATACACAGGAACTTATCTGTCTACGTGATTTCAAATGTATTGTTTTTCACACCCCACGCCACCATATATATGGAGAAGGGACTAGACTATTGTCTTTTAGCTTCCATGTCCATCTACTGCCTTTAACCTGCTAAATTGGTGAGGCCATTTTGTATGCTTTCTTATTCCTGGAAGCCTGCCTAAATACCAATGTCTTAGGGCCTGTTCACTCTTGTGTTGCACTAATATGTACCATGCCTGCTAATGCACATATTCTTAAAAAAAAAGTTCTTGTGTATTTGTTTTAATCTGTTGGTGTGTTGGCAGTCTATAATGGATGATCTGCCTTAACGCAACAAACCTGAAGTGTGACTCTAACCTTGGACATGTTGGAACAGTACTGTCTGGTTCAGTTTCGGCACTTTGTGTGGGGGATTATGGAAAAGTTAATTTTAAAGATTTCAAGTAGTGCCATATGTTTGTCGCATGGGTGCTCAACCTGTGACCCTCCAGCAGTTGTGGAACTACAAGTCGCATCATGCCTCAGCCTTTAGTAGTCATTTTGGTAACTGTCAGCCCAGCAGTGCCTCGTGGGACTTGTAGTTCTGCAAATGCTGGAGGGCCACAGGTTGAGCACCCATGGTTTATTGTATCAGTAGCCAAAACTTTTGCTTTAGTCTTGTGGGGTTGGAACCCCTTACAAGTTTTCATTGCATGTCCTTGAGGTGAGATTCTTTGTCCTGGTGACTATTGTGAAAAACAGTGTTCGCTATATGCACTTAATATACAACAGCCCTCTTCTTTTTTTTATATTTATTTATTTTTTATTTTAAGTTCTGCGTTAAGCCCTCTTCATGTATGAGAAATTATCAAATGTGAATTTGTTGGTGAAACTGACTTTGTTGCATGATTGCTGTAAAGGATTGAAGATTCATGTTTTGTCCCTTTTTTGTGCTCCAGTTAATTGTGCTCTTCCTAGGAGGAGCTGTCATTGTCTTCTGATTAGATAGATTAGAGATTGTTCAGTCTGACACCTAAAAATCCTAACTCTGAGTAGAACGCCACGTCATTCAGGCCATATGCCCCATTGTTCAAGCAAATGTTCCTATTCAGGATGAATGTTTTTAGTGGTAAACTGATATTTCTGTTCAAGAACAAATGAAAATGTCTTTGGTTGCCTAAAATGATTTTAAGTCGTTATTCATGGCTCCAGTGTTGCAGTTTGCTTTGCTGCCCTAATGAATAACATCTGGACCTTTTATGTAAAGGAGAACATTTCCCTAGCCTTCATGGGGGTGGTTGAAGGCTTTCATGGCTGCAACAGCAGGTGCATTGTGAAGCAAGATGCTATGCTGGTGTTCATGTGTATGTAGGCCTCAACGAATGGTTCTAACCCACTCTGTATTTATAGTAGTACAGATTATGTCCATATTTCAAATATACCATAATTGGGTAGTCCACTTTTGAGCAGCAACCCACCTCAAACACAATGTGACTTAAAGTAGTGATGGGCTCCTGGAAATGCTGGTTTCCTCAAAGTGCTTTTAAGTTGCACAACCCCAGAACAAGCATGCTGTAAATTGTCAGTGTGTTTTTGTTTTTTTGTTTTTTTGTTTCTTTTTGTTCTGGGTCAGCGATTCAGACCACATTAAATCCAAGTCAACATGACAGATAGGTAAATGGCATTCTCAAAAGGGGAGCTTATCAGTGCAAGCCTCCATTATTCTCTTGTGATGACCGTTCCCCTTAAATTGTGGTCATCCCTTGAGACACACACAAATATCTGTAACATGCTTTCATTTAAATATAAATATTTTCCTGTGGTGACCAGAAGGTAAATGTAGGGCCCCTCCATAGCCTTTTCTGCCCTTTTTGCAGTATCCCATATGGAGGTGAGATGTTTGTTATGCCTAAACTGGGGCTGTCTTGTGATTGCTTATTTGCATCAATTCCAGCTCTTGTATCCATTTGAAGTTGGTAGCTGCAGGCACTATGGCTTTCTTCCTGCTCCCTCCATTGTATCATAAAGGAATGTGTTTTTGTTTTGTTTTTTTTTTTTCTTTAAACCAGGAAAATTATGATGGGCTTTGAGTTTTTAATATAGAAGAAAACTTATGTCCATCTTTACTCAAATGGGTCTGTAGGAGACGCGAGCTCATTTCAAGCTGGTATACTGTGGCATTGTGTTCCTAGTGATACCAGAGAGCCTGGTAAGAGTAGATTGGAGTTTGTAGATGTGGTCCAATATGTTGCTGTAGTTAGTCCACACTTCTGACTAAAAAAGTGTGACTCGTCTTATGACCTAATGTTGAGAACCTAAACTCTTTGGGTTATAGTGCCCCTTGAAATGCAGTCCTATAACTTTTTTTATATTTGAGGAGGGTGGCTGTCCAGATGTGGACAACTTGAAATATTATTCCATTGTGTGCTAGAAACTATTTTCTGAGCTGCAAAAAAAGGTTTCACCATATTTATTTATTTATTTATTTAAACTGACAAACTCTCCAACTGTTGGAAGACTTCTATTCAAAATGGGAAACGGAGCTCCTCTTAATTCTTGGTGTGCTCTGAGACTTGGAAGCACTCTGTTATGCCAAACTTTATCAATAATGACCAATGGGTTCAAACCACTGAATGGGGTTGAAATCAAAGATGGGTTAGAATCCTTGAATAGGGTTGAGATAACAGACGTTAAAACCATGCAGTTAGGTTGAGATCCTATGGGATGGAGCCATGGAATGTGGGTTGAGATCAGATGGGTTAGAACCATGGAATGGGGTTGAAATGAATGCTTATAATTTTTTTTAAATAAAAGATGATATAATATTTATTCAAAAGACGATGCCCATTCCAATAGATTTTTCTCTTTTGATTTTTCTAAGACTCAAAACTCCTGGGCAATTGGAAATGGAATTCACTGAGAAGTCAAAGATGAACGCTCTTATGTGAATTGCTTGAAGCTTTATGGACTGGAATGAACTCTTCTTAGGCTTTCCAATTCAAGAACATACTGAAAATGGACTTCACTGCTGAAGTGCTAATATTGACTTGTATTTGAAATGCATTTACTATGACCTGTTTGTATGATTTCTGGAAACTTTTTGAATGCTAATCACCTTTGCTTTTACATTTTGTACATTTTGTACTGTTTTTATGATGCAAATTGTCAACATACTCTTCAATAAAGGAAACCTTTTTTTTAAAATAACAGCTTGTCTTCATTTTGTTAAAAATCTAAAGTGTGCAAATTGCTTGTAGAACCTGCAAAATTAATTGATGGGACATGCATAGGTATGTAGGTGATAATATACTGTACTGAACAAAGCTATGAATTGATGGCCTTTGCATAAAACTAGTACAGTAGGGTTCCTTGTGGTTGTCATTGACCATCCCAAACTTGCATATGATACTTCAGACCCAAGTGTTCAACATTCCTAAATGAAGTAGTACTTCTTTCACTGCTTGTCTGCACTCTTCGGTTTCTAGTCCCCCCCCCCCAGAGTATATACATAATATACTCTTGCCCTAAAATAATCCAGATGTACTTCCAATGTTTACCACTACAAAATGGTGACCTAATTCTTGAACCAGTAGCCGTGGGTTTTTTTGTGTCATTATTGGTATACATTTCATCTTGACAATGGCAAAACAAGCTGCTTTAGCCAACAATTTTAGTTTGTTAGTGATGTATCTATTTTATGACATTCTTGGGTAAAACAAGTGGGGAGGAGCCAGCCATCACACTTCAGTTCATTGACTGGGTTTGATTTGTCAGTGAGCCTCTACGGAGTCTGATCACATAAATTTCATTGAATGGGTTTGGCTATGTTGGTCAGCCACTATGGTGTCTGATCATCACATTGATTTCAATGGATTTTTTTTTGGTTGCATTGATCAGCCTCCATGGTGTCTGATCATCACATTGATTTCAACAAATGGGTGTGGCTGTGTGTCAGTCAAAAAGAAGTCTGGTCATCACATAGATTCAATGAATGGGTTTGGTTATGTTGGTCAGCCTCCATGGTGTCTGATCATCACATTGATTTTCAATGGATGGGTTGTTTGTGTTGGTCAGGTAATATGGAGTCTTACCATCACATTGGCTTATTTGGTCAGTCAGCCACTGTGGCATCTGATCATCACACTGATGCCAATGAATGAGGTTGGTTATGTTGGTCAGCCATTATGGTGTCTGATCATCACATTGATGTCAATGGTTACGTTGGTCACCCAACCACTATCTATAGTGTCTGATCATCACACGGATGTCAATGAATGGGTTTGGTTATGTTGGTCAGCCACTGGCATCTAATCATCACACGGGTTTGGTTACGTCGGTCAGCCATTATGGCGTCTGATCATCACACTGATGTCAATGAATGGGTTTGGTTATGTTGGTCAGCCACTGGTATCTGAACGTCACACTAAGGTCAAATGGGTTTGGTTACATTGGTCAGCCATTATGGCATCTGATCATCACACTGATGTCAATGAATGGGTTTGGTTATGTTGGTCAACCACTGGCATCTGAACATCACACTAAGGTCAAATGGGTTTGGTTACATTGGTCAGCCATTATGGCATCTGATCATCACACTGATGTCAATGAATGGGTTTGGTTATGTTGGTCAACCACTGGCATCTGAACATCACACTAAGGTCAAATGGGTTTGGTTACATTGGTCAGCCATTATGGCGTCTGATCATCACATTGATGTCAATGGTTAAGTTGGTCAACCAACCACTATAGCGTCTGATCATCATGCAGATGTCAATGGATGGGTTTAGGTATGTTGGTTGGCCACTATGGCATCTGATCATCACATTGATGTCAATGAATGGGTTTGGTTATGTTGGTCTGCCTCCATAGCATCTGATCATCACATTGATGCCAATGAATGGTTCCGTTGGTCAGCCTCTATGGAATCTGATCATCACATTGATGTCAATTAATGGGTTTAGTTACATTGGTCAGCCTCCATGGCGTTTGATAATCACACTGATGTCAATGGATGGGTTTGGTTTAGTTGGTCAGCCGCTGGCATTTGATCATCACACTGTCAATGAATGGGTTTGGCTACGTTGGTCAGCCACTATGGTGTCTGATCATCACTCTAATGCCAATGAATGGGTTTGGTTAAATTGGTCAGCCTCCTTGGCTTCTGATCATCACATTGATGCCAATGAATGAGTTTTGTTAAATTGGTCAGCCTCCTTGGCGTCTGATCATCACATTGATGCCAATGAATGGGTTTGGTCAGCTGATCATCACACTGCCAATGAATGAGTTTGGTTATGTTGATCATCCCCTATTGCGTCTGATCATCACATTTTAGGTTTGGTTACATTTGGTCAGCCACTATGGCATCTGCTCACACTGATGTCAATGAATGGGTTTGGTTACGTTGGTCAGCCATTATGGCATCTGATCATCATGTTGCTTTCAATGAATTTCAGTGTCAACCACTAGAGTGGCGCCATTGAGTCAAAGCGATTTACTTCACACAGTTAAGTAACTAGTCTTGGAGTTGTCTAATAAAACATTGGTTCTTCCGGTAATGGTTTCCAACACCAGATTGTAGGTAGTCACCTGATCCTTTATCAGCCCCCCATCTGCCTCCCACACCACCTCCCATAAAGAGGGTCAAAACTTCAGTCTCTGGCCGGAGCCATCTTAAAACCCAACTCCACAAAATGGCTTACTTTTTTGAACCACTTCCTGTCCAAACAGGAAGTGATTTATCTCCAGGACAGCAGCATGCTAATGCAATGAAGACAAAGGCTATTAATGAGTCTTTCCTGTCTGGCTCCTAAAGGGTGTTCAGCCCCCCTCCCCTCTCTCTTCACCACCACCACCCCAGCTTTGGACAGTGAAGTCTCCCCAATCTCTGAGGGTGTCCCCATTCCCATTCTCCCAGTGACCCCATGTCTGATGGTGGATATGGAGGAAGGGGGTGGGTCTTAGTACATCACCTGAGTTGTGGGGTAAATGTAGAGAGTGTCAATCACAGGCAGAGCTCATAGCTGGGAAGGAAGCTACAGATGGCGGCTGTGCCTTAGAGAGCGCACTCAGCTCTCCGCATTCCCTTCTCCACTTCTACTCAACTTTGATGAACTTTGGGCCCCTCCCGGGACCCCCCTGGCCCCCAGCACCCCACCTGTGCTCCTCGGGGAGCTCCGCACCCCTGAAATCCCCGCGTTTTGGAGCTTTTTTCTCTCTCCCTCCGATCCGGAGAGGCGAGGAGTGTGCTCGTTGTTTTCCCAGCTTCATGGCGTACCTCCATATTTGTCTGCTCTGAGCGCAGCCCGACTCGGATCTTCGACTTCTCTCCATCCCCCTGCACCCCTCTTCTAACCCCCCTGCACCCCGCTAACCACCATCGCACCCGATTTTTACCCTTTTTTTCCTATTTTTCACCATTTTCGGGCATTTACCGCTAATAGGATTTACAATGCTTCCGGGAGCCGATCCTCTCTGGGATTGAACAGGTGAGCTCCTGAACACTTCCCACCCCCCTTTTTTGCAAGATTTGGGGTATTTTTTGGGGGGTTTTGATCACTTTTATGTCCGATGACGCAATCGTTCTATTTATTTTTCCGGGGCGAGGCAGCAAACTTTTGCATTGGCCGGCTGTATCATCCGGCATTAAAGTTGTGATTTGGGGGATCCCCCTATGGTTATTTAATTTTTTTTAAGGGGTTCCCCTGTCTTTGTCCCCCTCGGTGGTTTGCTTTGTGTGTGTGTCAGTTCCCGATCGCAGATCCATGCAAAGGGAGACTTTGTAGCATCGGAGGGATCTCACCTTTCTTTCAACTTTTGACAGCAAATACCTGGAAATCCGACACCCCCCCCCCACCCCCCATTATTTATTTTGATTTTTTTTAAGGGGTTCCCCTGTCTTTGTCCCCCTCGGTGGCGTGCTTTGTGTGTGTCAGCCCAATGCAAAGGCAGACTTTGCAGCATTAAGGGGGGGGGGGATCTCACCTTTCATTCAACTTTTGACAGCCAATACCTGGACCCCCCATTATTTGATTTATATTTTGTAAGGGGGTTCCCTATCTTTGTCCCCCTCGGTGGTTTGCTTTGTGTGTGTGTGTCAGCCCCGGATCCTTGCAAAGGGAAACTTTTGTAGCATGGGGGGGATCTCACCTTTCTTTCAACTTTTGACAGCAAATACCTGGACCCCCTCATCCCCCATCCATCTGCACACCTGATCCATAAACTGATACAAGATGATGAGCAATAAAGAGAAATCCGGAGAGGAGGAGGACGGATCTGCTCACAGCAATGTATCCAGGTAGGAAATGTATCACTTTGTAATAACTTTTCCCCTGTCCTGTATGATCACACAGCTGACCTGCTCCCCCACTTCCTCCTAGGGACACCCCAATATTTTATTACACATTTTTCTTTTTTTTTTTTTTCCTCTCCAGCTCTGACCTTGACTTCTCCCATTGCCACACCCTAGTTTTTTTCCTGCTAATTTCGGAAACTTGGTAAGCCTAGGAAAGGGCCCCTGATAGACTCTTCCACGGAGTCCCCAGCTTACATTTCTCCTATTTTACCATCAATTTCTCCCATTTTCATCCTTTTTCATGCCTCTTTATATGTGACCTTGTGCTTTTTTAGCCTCCACTGCATTGCACCATTTTTTGTTCACTTCACAATTTCAGAAGTTTTATTTCACACACCAGGCCACAATGAAGCCTCGGTGTAAATTATGTCAAATTAATCCATCGGATGCTCTCTGGGGATGAACAGAGTCTGCCTTTGCTCCCTAGTCACCGAGCTGCTCTATTTTTTTTAGTTTTTTTTCCCCTTTCTTTTTCCTTATGGTCCATTCAGTTACTCATTTTAATACGTTTATTAACATTTACATTCTTGTTTATTTTTTTGCATTATGTTATTACCAACGCACACCCATGTGCATATACATGGTGTGTGTGTGTATATATATATATATATATATATATATATATATATATATATATATATATATATATATAAAATGGTATGTATGTATATGTGTGTTATATATATATATATATATATATATATATACACATTATTTGCTTACAGTTTTGTGATATTTTTCTGCCTATTCTGCAACATTTAGAACTTAAAGCATCAAACAGTGGTTGTAATTTGTTACCTTTTTTTTTTTTATTTAAGTTATTTTTTAACCTCCCTAGTGCAGTGGTCATCAACCCTGTCCTCAGGGCCCACCAACAGGCCAGGTTTTATGTATTACCTTGGGGAGATGCAGACTAGAATACTGCAATCACTGAGCAGCAATTAATATCACCTGTGCTGTATTCCAGTTATCTTGAACACCTGGCCTGTTAGTGGGTCCTGAGGACAGGAGTTGAGAACCACTGACCTAGTGGAAGTTTGTCAGACACATTAAGGTTGCCCAGTATATGTGTATGTAAATATAGTTTAAAGGTGCCTAGTTTATGGGTATTAAAAAAAAAAAAAAGTGTTTAAATACCCATAGACTAGGCATCCTTAAATACTTTTATTTTTTTATTAAATACCCATACACTGGGCACCATTAGACTATTTATTTATTAAAGGTGCCCAGTGCATGGGTATTTAAAAATAAAGGTGCTTTGTTTACTGGTATTTAAGATTAAAAAAAATAAGGATGTATATGAGTAATAAAAGGAAAAAATAAGGATGCTTTGTATTTGGATGTTAAAAAAAATGTAAATGAAAAATGTAGGGGGTGTCCAGTTAATGTGTATTTAAAAAGGGTGCCCTGTATATTGTTAAAAAAAAAAAATATAGGGCGTCCTGTACATGGCAAAAAAGTGCCAGTATGTGGGTATTTAAACAATAAATGTACTTATTTTGTGCAATATATAGTGCTAGTATATGGGTCACACACACACACACACACACACACACATATATATATATATATATATATATATATATATATAGTGTCATACATCCACCTACCATTTTAAGAGCTTTTACCTGTTTTGGACGTATTCAAAGTTATTCCACTAGTTTGTCTATATATATATTGTCAACCTGTTTATTTAAGGAGGTATTTATATTTAAGAACTATTTTCCATTAGAGTTTATTGATCCTATTCATTTTAGAATTTATATTCACTAAATAAAAAATATTAAACGGCATGGTTTTGCTTTTATTTTCGGTTTATTTTCTTTTGAGAATATATATATATACACATACTAGGCAACCTAGGTTAATGTTTTGAAGTTTCAACTTGTTTTGATTTTAGCATTTTGCATTGAGGAGGTAAAACCTTGTGTTTGTGGTAGTTTGTTTGCTTCCTGTGGTACCTCTCGTTTTCTCAGACTCTCACCTTCCAGTCTCTTGTGATTCTACTAACATTACCTGTGAGCTGAAATAGGGGGTTTGTGAACCTGGAGGGTCAGGTACAAAGGACACAATGGGGTTTAATTACTAAAGCTGGAAGGTGCAAAATCAGGCTCACTTCTGCATAGAAACCAATCAGCTTCTAACCTCAGCTTATTCAATTAAGCTTTGGCAATAAAACCTGGAAGCTGATTGGTTCCTGAGCAGAGGTGAGCCTGATTTTGCACTCTCATGCTTTAGTAAATAAACCCCAGTGTGTGTATGTGTATATGTGTGTGTGTGTATATATATATATATATATATATATATATATATATATATATATATATATATATATATATATATATATATATATATATATATATACACACACACACAGTTTTCATGGAGCTAATGATTGAAGTATTATTATTATTGAGGATTTATCTAGCACCCACATTTTGTGCAGCACTTTACAATGTAGCGGGGGGGGGGACAGTACAATTACAATACAGAAGGGACTTTCAGAATACTTTATTAATCCCAAAGGGAAATTATTTATTGTGCAACAGACAAAAGTCCTGACAATTTAACATATCTATTGGGACTATATGTATATTAGTGTGCATGCATTGTTATACATGTTTTCATTATTGGTATATGTATATTGGGATGTGTGCATGTGTATGTGTATGTATGTATGTGTGTATATATATATATATATAACACACTCTTGTTGTAAAAAGAGGTGTATTCTTTTTAAAAATTCACATAATAAAACAAATTGAATGCACAGCTGTCACCATTTTAAATGACAAGCAGATTCAGATGATCTGCCACACTATAATTGTTCCAAAAAAAAAAAAAGAGACCCAGACCCCGTGGCGCTGCATTTTTCCTCGTACAGCTCTGCTTGAAGTACATTTTGTATCTGGCAGCCATTTTAGGAAAATGCCTTGGATAAAATAGTAGCTCTTACATTAAATACTTGTGGTTTTTTTGCACCTATGACATATATAAAGACCTGATGCTGAGCCGTATGGTGTGATCAGCGAATAGAATAGAATGCAGTGTAAAAACATGAAGGTAGAGGGTATAAAAACAGGATTTTAGCGTTTTCTATTGGAGTCACAAAATGGCTTTTCCTTTGTGCTGCAATGCCTGGCTGACATTCTGCGAGCTCTTGTGTGCTCTCCACAAGCAGGAGGAGGAAATTGCTTTCTAGGAGTTCAAAGGCCATCTTGTGCCTTCCGTGGGATCTGATTGGTTGGTCGGTCCCTTGGTTACTGTGGGCGTCATTGGCTTGGGCTGCCTCCCGCCCCCTCCGGGTGTGATGTCAGTGCTGCACAGCGCCTCCCTTCTTGGCAAGAAAGCCCCAGCTGGTCTGGAATAGACTGTGTGTGAGATCAGCCTGCCTTCCCTTCACATGAAAGGGGAAATGTTCAGATCTTCAGCTTCTTTTTTCCAACATATCTTTTACTTTTTTTATTTTTTGTAACTACTCTACCTGAAACATTGTTACTGCTATTGGGTATTTCACTGCATTGATGGTCAACACGAAACAACCGTCTAATAATACAGCTAGAAATCTAATATGTAAAGCAGTCTCCAGGTTTGTACACAGTATAAGAAAATCGGACAGTTTTTTGTTTGAGGAACGATCGTACGATTTTCTGATGGCGTGTACACAACTTTCGACAGCCGATTCCGAGCAAATATTTACGAAGTTTTTCTCGTAATGGAACTAAACGACTTTCGCTTAATGTGTATCGTTTTCGGATGAGAAAAATCATAAACTAAAGACCGAGCGTGATCAGAAAAAAAAACAAACAAACAAAAAAAAAAGAAAAAGAAAAGCCTTTGTCATGCGAGAATTTTCATACGTTATTTCCTTTCCTCAGTTCCGACTTGCTGTGAAAGGAAGAAAATTGGACGATCGGCCGATTATTCTTATAGTGTGTATCCCACCTTTATAGTAGATTAGTAAACAATCTGTAGCTTCCTGGTGCGTGTGGAACTACACATCCCAGCAGGTCTCTGGTTTTATTTAAAAACAAAAAAAACATCAAAATGATATACATAGTAACACATTCCTGCATTTGAAGAAAACCGAGTCTCCCAAGTTGTGACTTGTCACAGCAGCTGGAAAAACAGGTTAGCCAAGTTTCCAGCAAAGCACCCTGAGGTCCATCTATAAATCCAGTGTCCTACCTAACAAATGGGGTGGGGGATGGGCCTCCGTCTGCAAACACATGAGATTAACAAATGGAGTGGGGGGGTTGTGCTTCAGTCTCCAAACACATGAGATCTATTCAGTCATCTCTACAAGGGTGGGACAGAGGATGTGATAACCTCCCCTCCCCCACTCTCTACAAAGCTTTGCTAATGTTCTCAGCAGTTTTCCCTTTTTAATTTCTTTCTTTTCAGTCCACGTTACCGGTGATGAGATTTTTCTCTAATTGCAATTAAGGACATCTGGGGGTTGATTTACTAAAACTGGAGAGTGTAAAAAAAAAAAAAATCTGGTGCAGATGTAGCCAATCAGCTTTTGACTTCAGCTTGTTGGATTAAGGCTGGGTTCACACTGGTCCGACAAACGCTCCGACATTGGGAGCTCATGTCGCATGACGTGTGAAATGTAATGTTTCCCTATGGGAGCCGTCCTAACTGGTCCGACACAAGTCGTTCCGACTTTAGAAATGCTCCCTGTACTACTTTGGTCCGACTTTGATCCTACTTCAGCCTATTGACTATCATTGAAGTCGGATCAAAGTCGGATTGCCGTCTCGCATGATCCCACTTCGGCACGCGACTTGTGCTCAGATGATCTTGAGGGGGAACTCCGCGCCAAATTTTAAATAAAAATCCGGCATGGGTTTCCCCTCCAAGAGCATACCAGGCCCTTGGGTCTGGTATGGACCTTGAGGGGAACCCCCTACGCCGAAAGGGCGGCGTGCGGGGGTCCCCCCCAATCCATACCAGACCCTTATCCGAGCACGCAGCCCGGCCGGACAGGAATGGGGGTGGGGACGAGCGAGCGCCCCCCCCCCTCCTGAACCGTACCAGGCCGCATGCCCTCAACATGGGGGGGTTGGTGCCTTGGGGGAGGGGGCGCGCTGCGGCCCCCCCCAGCCCAAAGCACCTTGTCCCCATGTTGATGAGGACAAGGGCCTCTTCCCGACAACCCTGGCCGTTGGTTGTCGGGGTCTGCGGGCGGGGGGCTTATCAGAATCCGGGAGCCCCCTTTAATAAGGGGGCCCCCAGATCCCGGCCCCCCACCCTATGTGAATTGAGTAAGGGGTACATAGTACCCCTACCCATTCACCTAGGGAAAAAGTGTCAATTTAAAAAAAAAAACACTACACAGATTTTTAAAGTATTTTATTAGACAGCTCCGGGGGTCTTCTTCCGACTTCGGGGGTCTCTCCGGTTCTTCTCCGCGCTCTCCGGGTCTTCTGCCGGGCTCCTCCTCTCTCTTCTGCTCTTTTGCCGCTCTTTTGCTAAAGAGGAGGAGCCCGGTCTGCTGCCTTCTTCTCTTCGGGGGTCTCTCCGGTTCTTCTCCGCGCTCTCCGGATCTTCTGCCGGGCTCCTCCTCTCTCTTCTGCTCTTTTGCCGCTCTTTTGCTAAAGAGGAGGAGCCCGGTCTTCAATCTTCTGCCCTCTTCTCTTCTCCTGATGTTGACACGACGCTCTCTGGGGCTAGAATGCTCTCTGTGCGCTCTGCTCTGACTTATATAGGCGGTGACCCCGCCCTCTTATGCCGTCACAGTCCCTGGGCATGCTGGGACTGTGACGTTTTAGGGGGCGTGGTCATCACCCGATGACCACGCCCCCTGTATGCCGTCATAGTCCCAGCATGCCCAGGGACTGTGACGGCATAAGAGGGCGGGGTCACCGCCTATATAAGTCAGAGCAGAGCGCACAGAGAGCATTCTAGCCCCAGAGAGCGTCGTGTCAACATCAGGAGAAGAGAAGAGGGCAGAAGATTGAAGACCGGGCTCCTCCTCTTTAGCAAAAGAGCGGCAAAAGAGCAGAAGAGAGAGGAGGAGCCCGGCAGAAGATCCGGAGAGCGCGGAGAAGAACCGGAGAGACCCCCGAAGAGAAGAAGGCAGCAGACCGGGCTCCTCCTCTTTAGCAAAAGAGCGGCAAAAGAGCAGAAGAGAGAGGAGGAGCCCGGCAGAAGACCCGGAGAGCGCGGAGAAGAACCGGAGAGACCCCCGAAGTCGGAAGAAGACCCCCGGAGCTGTCTAATAAAATACTTTAAAAATCTGTGTAGTGTTTTTTTTTTTAAATTGACACTTTTTCCCTAGGTGAATGGGTAGGGGTACTATGTACCCCATACTCAATTCACATAGGGTGGGGGGCCGGGATCTGGGGGCCCCCTTATTAAAGGGGGCTCCCGGATTCCGATAAGCCCCCCGCCCGCAGACCCCGACAACCAACGGCCAGGGTTGTCGGGAAGAGGCCCTTGTCCTCATCAACATGGGGACAAGGTGCTTTGGGCTGGGGGGCCACACTGCGCCCCCCGTGCCCCAAAGCACCCCCCCCATGTTGAGGGCATGCGGCCTGGTACGGTCCAGGAGGGGGGGGGCCGCCAGCTCGTCCCCACCCCCATTCCTGACCGGCTGGGCTGCGTGCTCGGATAAGGGTCTGGTATGGATTTTAGGGGGGACCCCACGCCGATTTTTTGGCGTAGGGGTTCCCCTTAGATCCATACCAGACCTAAGGGCCTGGTATGCTCTTGGAGGGGGAACCCATGCCGGATTTTTATTTAAAATTTGGCGCGGAGTTCCCCCTAAAGATTCATACCAAACTGTCGGGCATTGGCGGGGATCCAAGTCGGATCCCCGTTCATTGAAAGTCGGACACATGCCGGCTTCATGTCGCAGGGCAAAGTCGGATCCAAAGTAGGACGGCTGTCGTGTCGCACCAGTGTGAACCCAGCCTTATGGCCTGTGCACATGATCCGAATATCGTACGAATACTGTCGTCCGAGGAAGAATCGTATGATTTTTAGATCGTGTGTACTCTACTTTCGAGAGCCAATCACGACAGTACATCAGATATTATTCGATTGGACAAGCACGAATATTTTCCTCGTACGACACCGGATCGTGTGATTTTTGCTTAGTCAGTATAGTTTTCGTCCGAAAATACAATACAAATACATTACAACACATGACATCACTTCCTATTTTTTTTTCTGTTGTACAAGAATTTTCCTGACTTTAGTTACCTATTCAATTTCTACTTGTGACTATTAAGCGAAAAAAGTGGTACGATATTCGGATCGTGTGTACGGGCCATTTTTTGTAAAAATTTTTCCATTAGATTTACAAAAAACATGTAATATCAGGCCAGACCTAAACACTTCCAATTTGTATGCAGTCAGGCAGGCCCTTGCACTACATAGTTGAAGGTAAATCTAAAGGAAATTGAACAAGAAAATTGTATAATGTATGGCCAACTTAAGCTTTGACAATAAAACCTGGAAGCCGATTGGTTTCTACGCAGAGCTGCACTAGTTTTTTGCGCACTCCAGCTTTAGGCTCCATTCACACCAATGCAATTTTTCATGCGTTTTGCTTTTGCAGAAATGCAGGACTTTTTTTTTTTTTTTTTTTTTTTTTTTTTAACATGGGTTCCAATGGAACATGTTCATCAATGCATTTTTTGGAAATGGTCAGGGACTTTCTTAAATGCAAAATGGTGCTTATTTGCTTTTTTTTTTTTATTTTTTTCCAATACATTTTAATAACGAAGCTGCAGAAAAGCATGTAGTGCATTTTTGCTGCGGTTTTTGCCATGATTTGCGTTTTTAAAATCTGCCCAACAAATCCTCCTCCTAAAAAAAAACAAAAAAAAAAAAAAAAAAAACATAAACATAAAAGGCATTGCAAAAAAGGCTCAAAAGCAACATGAATGGATATGAATCAAACCTTGGTAAGGCCTGATTCACACCTATGGATTTTTTTAGTGCGTTTTTAGTTTTGCAGAAACGCACTACAGTCCATTTACCATGGTTTCCTATGGGTCACGTTCACATCTGTGCATTTTATGGAAAGGGCCAGGGAATTTTTCCTGGTTTTTGGTTCCATAGACTTCAATGGATGAAAAACGCAAAATGTGCCTGGAATATACAACCTGCAACCTGCATAGGTGTGAACCAGGTCTTAATCAACCCCCCCAGTGTGTGATAACGAGCCCTCCCCTGATTTTCAGTCCACGTTACCTGCCATGAGATTTCTCTATTTGCATTGAAGGGGGGTAGATTTACTAAAGCTGGCGAGTGCAAAATCTGGTGCAGCTGTGCATGGAAACCAATGTGTTTTTTTTTTTTGTTTTTTTTTAGTCAAAGCCTAAAGTATTAGTAAGGCTTGATTCACATCAATGCATGTTGTTTTTGAGCATTTTTTGCTGTGCTTTCTGCATTTTTTTTTTTTGGTTTTTTTTTTTGTTTTTTAATTTGTTGGGCAGATTTAAAAACAAAAATCGCAGTAGACACGCATTACATGCTTTTCTGCAGCTTCTCCATTGAAGTCAATTGAACAAAAAAAATGCAAAAAAAGCTCAGTTTTGCGTTTTAAAAAAGTCCCTAACCCTTTCCAAAGATGCATTGATGTGAACCTTTTCCATGTTAAAATGTCCTGTGTTTCTGCAAAAAAGCATGAAAAAACGCATTGGTGGGAATTAGTTCTGGATAGAGGCGGAGAGAGATTAGAACCCCTGTCAGTTTTCATTGCTGTCTGTGCCCCCGTTAGGGAGATTCACCCTGCTATTTTTGTCCTATTTACCTTTATCATTGAAATCTCCAATGTGAACACTAGTTCTGGTGACCCAGGGGGTCCCCAGTGAATTTCCCTATTCTTGAGGAATTTCTTATTACTTCCTGTTTTGAATATGTGACAGGAAGTGAAGGGAAATCTCCTCAATGGGACACAGATGGAGGGAAAAAAAAAATCTGACCTGGGTATAACCTTCCCTTAAGCTGGCCATACATGTTGACATGGAAATTTTATAGATAGGCAACTCCTATCCTCAGATTAGTGGTTCCAAATTAATAGCAACTACTGCAGTATTGAACAGACACAAAAGATACACTCCGCATTTTAACTGTTCTGCTTTATTATGACGCAAGTGAAGGTTTTTATACACATGATTACGTAGGTATTACAATTGTACATTTAGGATAACAAGGGGCGTAACATAGGCAGACTAAATCTAATCAGGACTCGAAACAATGCAAACATGTGTTGAAAACATTATTAGTTGCGTGTGCACAGTGAGGGCCGTGTGCAATACATACAAAATAGAGTACAATTATATACAGAACTTACAAATTTCCTTTAGAAAATTGTTTGAAAAAGCGTTCTGTACACTTGATCGTCTGACTTTTGAGATGTGGGCTCATTTTGTTTATCGAAATGCAAAGTTTTATGGCAAAGAAACAAAAATTAACCATTTGATTTATTTATTTATTTTTTTTGAGGCTAACCCTAGGTTCCCGCTCTTGTGTTTGCTGCGGCCGCGTTCAAATGAATTGGTTGCCGTGCCTGCGTTTCTGCAAAAAAAAAAAAGTGCATGTACCTTTTCAAAAATGCAGCCGCATTGAAATCGCATGGCCTTTTTGAGCCGACCAGTACGCATCGCCGTATCACAAAAAGTGGCCCGGTCATGAAGGAGGGGGGGAACCTTCCGGAGCTGAAGTGGTTAATTGAACAAGCTGAAGTCAGAAGCTGATTGGCTGCCATGCACAGCTGCACCAGATTTTGCACTCCCCAGTTTAAGCAAATCGCCCCCCTCGGTCTTCTCAGCCATGAGATCTTTTCGCAGTTTATCTCCTTCCATTTGATGGCTCAGTATTGTGTTCAGTAGTCCTGTGGTTCTGTTCTGCTCTCTTTCTTCTAGGAGGTTTTTCTTTTGCATACACACACATTCTATTTCCGCTCCACACGTATATATGTTCCCCGAGATAAGAATATTTATAAACCGCGGTTTCCTCCTGTGTGTTGTGAAATCTACCCTGCCAGACCTTCATAAGACGTACACATTCACATTGTGGCAAACCTGATTATGACCTATTTTTATTCATGTTTAGGTATGTAAATATATATATATAACACATCATACAGTTCCCATAGAACCAGACGTTTGTGAAAATACCAGTTTGCTTCCAAAACAAATATTTACGCTGAAAGGGTTTGATTTACCAAAACTGGAGAGTGCAAAATCTGGTGCATGATAAAACTAGCGGCGCTTTACCAACGACGCCCTCCCCGCGCTGGCAGTGCGAAGGGGCTCTTACTGCCGGTTCACACAGGGGCAACGCGACTTGCAGGCCGACTCGCAGAGGCGACCTGCACACGACTTTAGCGGCAACTTGCAAAAAGACTTCTCTACAGAAGTCAGTGCAAGTCGCCTGAAGTCGCCCCCAAAAGTAGTACAGTGCGACTTGAGTTGCTCCTATTAAAACGGTTCCGTAGTACAGAACGGGGCGCGACTTGTCAGGCGGCTAAGTCGCCTGACAAGTCGCCCCTGTGTGAACCGGGGGCTTATAATTAACCTGGGAAACTTGTTGCTTCCAGATCTTCACTGCCTGACACCGCAGGTGTTTTATATAAACAATTCAAAAGTCTGTACATCTCTACCTGTGAGGCTCGGTTCACACCAGTATGCCTAGAAGAATACTTACCCCCTGCCGCCCCCTCAAGTTCCCTCTTCCAACACAAATCATCTTTTTTTTTTTTTAATATAATTAGCCAAACTTTAATAGAAGTGTACAGATTGGCACTTCGTTGGTATCACTGTACAGCAGCATGGTGCTCTTCTCTGCAGTGACGTTTGGGACTATGCAGAGCGGTGCGATATTCTGCAGATAATATCGCAATGCCCTGGATCGCAGTGTAGCACCGCAACTATTGTTTTCTGTGTATCATTGCAGTGACTTTAGTTTTTCAAAGCAGAAAAATGCAGGTAACTGCATTAGATTGTAAGCTCCTTGAGGGTAGAGACCGATGTGAATGTATAAGTAAAGCGCTGCGTAAATTGACGGCAATATATAAGTACCATAAATAAATAATCCAGTGTGAATGGGCCCTTATTGCTGTAGTGCTTTAGGCCCCTTTCACACAGGCTGTCCCATTAGATCAGTATTTCTGGCAGACCGGATCAGACTAGGGGTGCAACGGATCAAAAAACTCACGGTTCGGATCGTTCCTCGGATCAGGAGTCACGGTTCGGATCATTTTCGGATCAACAAAAAAAAAATCTCCCCCACTGTAATATCCACAATCTCCCTATTGGCAGAGTATTGGCGGGTATATTGGCAGGGTATATTGGCAGCGTATTGGCGGGTATATTGGCAGGGCATGGCAGAGTATTGGCACTGCTGCCTCCCGATCTCTCCCCTCCACTGTACAGATCAGTACACAGAGGGGAGAGAGGAACCGGCGTCATGACATGACGCCGGATTGTTGCAAGTGATCGCTCCGTCATTCGACGGAGCGATCACGTGCTAAACGGCCGCCGGGTGTACCAAGATGGCCACCGCTCCGGAGCTAGGCCAAAGCTGCGGCCTTTCCTATGGTCGAGGCCACAGAGCGCTCTGCGGATCGTGGGTGTCCCGTACGGATCAACCTCTGCGGATCGGATCACGGATCGATGACGATCAGTTGCACCCCTAGATCAGACCCTCCAGTTTCTTCTATGGAGCTGCGGCTGTCAGTGGACACGTCTGCCGCCATCCGATCCTGTCCGGCAAAAACAGACGGATGGTGGTCCTATTACCCCATCCATCCGGCGGATCTGATGGAAATAGACAGGCGGTCCTTTTCCATCCGATTGCCCCATAGAGGAAAGCGTGACTGTGTCCGTCTCCTCTCCGCATAGCGGAGCAGACACGGACCTGTCGTCTGCCTGCTCAGCGAGGATCAGCAGAGCGATTTCTCCCCCCCCCCCCCCCCCTTCTGCTGAGCAAGCAGAGTCCTCTCAGCAGAGGCGCCCATGTGAAAGGGGTCTAAAGCAGCAAAAGTAAGAAGTTATTGAAGCTGAGATCTGTAATAAATCGGTGCCTTTTGATTCCCCCTCCACCACCACAAACCTGATCCTACTCAGCCTGACAAAATCACACAGGCTTCAGCTTGTATAGGAGTATAGGTGGGCTCGGGCGTGTTCGGGATCCCACCTGCCCGATTCCCCTCCAGGAAGCCGACACTGCATATCACTAATTACAGGCAGTGAGACATTTCTAGATCTGTGCCACTCCGTACCGAGAAATGTCTCTCAGCCTGTGATTAGCGGTGTGAAGTGTCGGCTTCCTGGGGGGATCGGACAGGTGGGATCCCGAACACGCCTGAGCCCGTTCCTATATAAGAGTAGTGTGAACTGCAAGCTTTGACAAAGCGTTTGCAGAGCTTTCAGCAAGCTATGTTGAAGCTTTAAGGCCGGGTTCACACCGGTGCATTTTTTTAGTACATTTTCAGTTTTGCAGAAACGCACCACAGTTCATCTAACATGGTTTCCTATGGGTCATCTTCACATCTGCAATTTATGGAAAGGACCAGGGACTTTTTTCTGGTTTTTGGTTCCATAGACTTCAATGGATCAAAAACGTGTATTGAAAAACGCAAAATGCACCCAGAATATGCAAACTGCAACTTGCATAGGTGTGAACCGGGCCTTAAAGTACCATTTAACTAAGTTTGTAAATGTAAAACACAGATCCTAATGGGAGTGCTGATTGCCACTTTAAGCAAGCTTCTAGCAGGCTTCAAGCGAGCTTTAGGCTGGGTTCACACCGCAGCACGGAGCGGCTCACAACAGGGGTCCGGGGCGTCTCCGATCACCGCTTCCGTTCCAATTTCAGCCTGAATTTTAGGGCTGAACTCAGAGCTGAAAAGGACCAAAAGACGCACAGGGCTCTTGTGCAATTCACACCGGAGCCGCTGCAGAGATGTGTGAAGCGGCTCCATAGAGTCACAATCTCCTGCTATGCGAATTGGATGTGGAGAAAACCCAATTCACAATAGTGTGAACCCAGCCTAGTGCTGAAGCCTGCTGGCAGCTTTTAAGGAACGCAGCCCTAAGCCAGCCATAGACTGTCTAAAATTCGGCCTGGGCAAGGCTGGTTGTGCAGAAGTAGATCTCTCAATCGCCCTCCATACAACCATCCTGTCAGGTTTTTTTTCCAGCAGTGATCATTGTATTCTGCCAGTGGGGAAGGTTCCCTATTCTCCCTGCAGCAGAACACAATAGTGCCGCTGGAGGGATTCCCCCATCAACAGTGACTGTGTTGGGGGATTCAAGCTATTTTTTTTTCCTTCAACCTTTAGTTGAAGGAAAGAAAATTGCATAATGTATGACCTGCCTATCACAATGGGAAGTGACTACAGTAAAACTGTAATGTCAATATTCCCATCGCACACGTTCCTGGAAAGGCCTCGGAGGTGCTGCAGCAAAAGTCAGCTGGAAACTAAAGGCATCACAAGTCAATGTTCACCACGGACCATCAAATGTCATCTGAAAAGTGATCACAAAGGATAAAGTGCAATGTTTTCCGATCTGCGCAGGCAGAGCCTCTTCATCAGGCATACCTGACAAAGGGGGTCCTGCGTGGCTCCGAAACGTTGCACTTCATCAAATGTCATCTGAAAAGTGATCACAAATGATAAAGTGTAACGTTTCGGAGCCGTGTAGGACCCCTTTGTCGGGCATGCCTGATGAAGAGGCTCTCCCTGCGCAGATCGGAAAACGTTGCACTTTATCCTTTGTGATGTGATCACTTTTCAGATGACATTTGATGATCTGTGATGTTCTGGCAAATATGTACATTGACTTGTGATGAAACTATGACCACAAGGTTTGTGTGTTTTGTGTACTTTAGACTTCTTGACCTGACAAAGCAGATAAAACAAAGCAGGACAATGCAGGACAGGACAATGCAGGACAGGACAATGCCTACAAATTGGAGTGGCGTAACCGGCCAATGCATTGTGTAAAATAAGCATAAATCTTTATTTCAGGGGAATATCAAAGGATAGAAATAAGGGAGTTGCTGGTATTGTGTGTTGTTTTTTTTTTTCTTTGGTAAGATCCAGGCCAGAAAAAGCCCGCAGGATCAGAGATGAGGCTTTTCTGACTTCAGGCTTTTCTGACTTCAGGCTTTTCTGACTTCAGGCTTTTCTGACTTCAGGCTTTTCTGACTTCAGGCTTTTCTGACTTCAGGCTTTTCTGACTTCAGGCTTTTCTGACTTCAGGCTTTTCTGACTTCAGGCTTTTCTGACTCCAGGCTTTTCTGACTTCAGGCTTTTCTGACTTCAGGCTTTTCTGACTTCAGGCTTTTCTGACATCAGGCTTTTCTGACTTCAGGCTTTTCTGACTTCAGGCTTTTCTGACTTCAGGCTTTTCTGACTTCAGGCTTTTCTGACTTCAGGCTTTTCTGACTTCAGGCTTTTCTGACTTCAGGCTTTTCTGACTTCAGGCTTTTCTGACTTCAGGCTTTTCTGAGTTCAATAGGGCTGCAACTAACGATTATTTTCATAATCGATTAGTTGGCCAATTTATTGTTTTGATTAATCGGTTAATAACCTTAAAAAGAAGTGTGGTGTATAATTTAGTTAATATGTAAAGTTAAAAAAAGGCAATTTATTCCTAAATATCTTTTATACGCAGGGGTAAATATAAATAACCAACTATATGGTTAGGGAGTAAAATCTTTAATCCTCTCTGAGAATAACAGACAGAAGAGATATACTCTATATACTATTAGAGGTTGAATCTGGTAAATATCATCAGACTCAGATCAAATTTTTTTTATTTAAAGAAAAAAAAAATTCTAGACTGTTTTGCAGATTTTCAAACAGAACTGTAATATTACATGCTTTTCTGCAGCTTCTCCATTGAAGTATATTGAACCAAAAAAAGCACCGTTTTGCATTGAAAAAGGTCCTTGACCCTTTCCAAATACACAGCAGCTGAAAAAAGCGTAGATGTGAACGTTAAATGAACTGTAGTGCGTTTCTGCAAAAAGCACCAAAAAACACATGGGGGGAACCAGGCCTAAGACAGTTAGTAACATAATGGAGTTAAAAAAAATTAAAAATTAGCCCTTCGTTTTTTTACTGTGCAACAGTGAAAGTAATATTTACAGTAGCGATTATTTGCTCTTTTTGTACTATAAAGGGCTAATTTTAGCTTTTTTAACCCCATTATGTTACTGGCCGATTAATCAATTATGAAAATAGTAATCGATTAATTTCATAATTGATTAGTTGTTGATTAATCGATTAGTTGTTTCGGCCCTAGACTTCAGGCTTTTCTGACTTCAGGCTTTTCTGACTTCAGGCTTTTCTGACTTCAGGCTTTTCTGACTTCAGGCTTTTCTGACTTCAGGCTTTTCTGACTTCAGGCTTTTCTGACTTCAGGCTTTTCTGACTTCAGGCTTTTCTGACTTCAGGCTTTTCTGACTTCAGGCTTTTCTGACTTCAGAGGTTGTAGCAGGATGACAGAACCTGGAGGATGCACATTATAAAGCGCCTCTGTCATAATAGACACATGACGTCTTCCACTCCTGACTTGTGTTTGTAGATAAATCTCCAGAGCTTTTATCGGAAGGCATGTTCATACTTGTTGACCTTTTGTTCTAATATAATACATCTTAAAGTGTTACTAAACCCACAGCAGTAAAATCAGTCTATACTGAGTGTATGCAGCAAAGCACGCTTGTTATACTGTGGAACCTTGAGGGGATAATCCTCTTCATTGTGTAAAAAGCTGTTTGATCCTGTCTTCTCTGATCCTCCCCTTCCACTGTCCCCAATTCATCTCCTAATAGAACAGAGCCTTGGAAGCAGGGTGGATTTGATTTAAATCACTAGTAAAAAGGCTTGTATTAAATCAACTTGATTTAAAATCATCATTTTTAACCACTTCAATACCGGGCACTTTCGCCCCTTCCTGCCCAGGACAATTTTCAGCTTTCAGCGCTGTCGCACTTTGACAATTGCGCAGTCATGCTACACTGTACCCAAACTACATTTTTATAATTTTCTTCCCACAAATAGAGATTTTTTTTGGTGGTTTTTGATCACCTCTGTGGTTTTTGATCACCTCTGTGGTTTTAGATCACCTCTGCGGTTTTATTTTTTGCTAAACAATCTAAAAAAGTTTTTCTTTGTTTCTGTTATAAAAATTTGTTTTCTCCTTCACTGACGGGCACTGATGAGGAGGCACTGATATGTAGAATTGATGGGCGCTGATAGGCGGCACTGATATGCAGCACTGATAGGCACTGACAGGTGGCATTGATGGGCAGGTACTGATAGCTGTTAATGCTGGGCACTGATTGGCACTGTGATGGACACTGGCACTATGGTGGGCACTGATTTGTACTGTGGTGGGCACTGATTGGAACTTTATTGGTCACTGGCAGGGGGTTATGATGGGGCACTGACTGGGCACCGATTGGCAGCTTATGGGTACATTTGATGGGGGCTGTGCTGATAATCAATGTGCTGATTATCAGCACAGACCCCCCCTCTGACAGGGAGAGCCTCCGTTCGGCACTCCCTGTCAGTGCGAACCGAGGAATGCAGTTTTGTTGTGATCGGTTCACAGCTGATCACGTGGAATGAAGCCTCTGTCAGAGGCTTATTATCACAATTGGAGATACGGCGTGTCAGACTGACATGCTTCACATCTATGCGTGTTTGGAATGCGCACAAAATCGTGCACTATCCTGACATGCACGCGCGGCCATTTAGCACAACGCGCGGTAGTGCCATTAAGTGTTGGTGGCACTCCCACGCATTTGCAAACGCGCGCCAAACCGTATGCTGCTACAACACCATTCGGTTTGGTGCTGCACATTTTTTGGAAAGGAGTCAGGAATTTTTTTTTTCTGCATTTCTCGCATGTAGGGCCCTATGCATGGAAACGCGCCTTCGTTTGGTCGCACCTCTGATTGTGAACCAAGCCTTAGGCCAGCTTGGCCCGAACAAACTAAAGTGCCCATAAAACATGCAATTCTACTTTTAAACCTCCTCATTAGTCAGACGTGGCTGGTAATGATTAGCCAGGCTAACCTGTGCAGAGTGGAAGAACTAGTCAGCAACCAATCAATTGCTGCCTACAGATAATAGGTGGCAGACTGATTGATCTAGAAATGTAGAAGCTCACCTTTGGGAAAACATGTGTGTCTGCACCTACAGAAAGTGGATAATGGAGAAGCAGGTGCCAGCTTGTCTAAGTCTCGGTTCACACCAGCGCTCCATGCAGTGCAATGAAACTGTTCTAATCGGTGCGACTCAAGTCGCTCCGACTTAGAAAAAGGTTCCTGTACTACTTGGGGGCGACTTTGGAGGGGCTTGCATAGACTTCTATTATAGAAGTCATTTGAGAGCCACGCTGAAGTCACGCTGTGTGGGGCGGCTTCAGAGTCGGGCGACTTTGAAGCCGCCCCAGTGTGGGACGAGCCTCAGGCTATGTTCACACTAATTCAGATTCCCGAGTTTGCGGGGGCTCATTCATTTAAATGGGCGGCTTGTATCTTCAGAAAATACAATGAAAAGGTCCCTACGCCTTTTCTGAAATTGCAGGAAAACCACATAGAGCTTTAGGCTAGGGTCACATCTATGCGGGGGTGGGGCTGCGTGTAAATTGCAAAAAGCCATTGGCTGAAAGTGCCGACCGGCCTTTTTTGGGGCACAACCCTATGACAGCAGCCGGCTAAATGGTTGGCTTCTGTCGGACCGCGTCCAGTACACACGGGCCAAATGTCAGCAGGGTTCTTTTGAACCGGCCGATGCCGCCCGACATTCGGCCCGTGTGTACTAGGCTTAAGGCTCACCACACATGTTACAATCTTCTTTAGATCAACAAGTATGTAGTGCCAAGGGCCTGCTAATTGAGTGCAAATTTAATTGCAAAACTTGACCTCCGGAAGATTTAGCCCTGTCCCCATCGGCAGAGTCCTGTCTCTTCCGATGCCCGGCTCCTATCACAGGATCTCTTCCACTCCCACAGATCCTCAGTGTCTGGGAGCTGCAGGCAGCTGTCTGGGGGAGGGGCGCTGATGTCATCCTAACCAGCAGGAGCCCAGGAGGAAGGAAATCTGCCATGCTGTTGAGATGAGGTTAGTAAATTTATTAGGGAGGATTGTGTAGAAACTGACCTGGGGGGATGTAATCATTGTGCTGGGGGACAGACTGCTGCTCTACCCATGTAATGTGCTCTCTTGTGCCCACTATGTCATATGAAGTGCCCACCATGTCATGTGCTGTGCCAAGCAGTGCCCCCATGTAATGTGCCATCCCCACTATGTCATGTGCAGTGCCTACTATGTCATGTGCTGTGCCATGCAGTGCCCACTATGCCATGTGCAGTACCCCCCCATGTCATGTGCTGTGCAGTGCCCCCCCATGTCACGTGCTGTGCCATGCAGTGCCCACCATGTCGTGCTGTGCTATGCAGTGCCCACTATGTCAAGTGCAGTGCCCATCATGTTATGGTATGGGCTGTGCTATGCAGTGCCCACCATGTTATGTGCTGCGCCTTGCAGTGCCCACCATGTAATGTGCAGTGCCCGCCATGTCATGCTGTTGCATGCAGTGCCCACCATGTAATGTGCAGTGCCCGCCATGTCATGCTGTGCCATGCAATGCCCACCATGTAATGTGCTGTACCGTGCAGCAGTGTCCACCATGTAATGTGCAGTGCCCACTATGTCATGTGCATTGCCCACCATGTAAATTGCAGTGCTTATCATGTAATGTACTGTGTTTTGGCCTGCCCCATGTAACATATACTGCTGTGCCACCCATGTAATGTACTGTGCTGTGCCCCCACAGTCTCTCTCCCCCTCTCCCTCTCCCTCAGCATCTGGCCTTTAGTTAGGCCCTCCTATTACAAAGTTTTGGTAGATCTGTAGTTGTTGGATTGTAACATGACTGGTAAGCTTGTGAGTAAAACTGCAAACCAATAGGTTCCTATTCCACAGTCTGTACATTTCCATCCACAGAATTCACATTCTAATGCTGGCCATACACTATACGAAAAATCTGACGAGTGTGGAAGTTTTCTAACGAATGATAAATTGAAAGGTTAATGTGTTTCCCGTCCGAGCTGTCTGCACTAGGTATATATTTTCGTATAGTGAAAGGCCAGCAATAAGTCTGCAAAATGTCATCCACTCATCTACTTTTCCAGCTTTCATACAGACTAGCCGTGCCTTATATGTTCTGCTAATATAGTACGTGTGTCTGCGGTATTTCCTAGCCCTGTGTTCCTTCATTTGTATTTGTTTGCATATGAAGGAACACCAGATTTGCAATCATTTGGCCGGCGACATTTCCATACCCCGGTTATCAGCCCTGAGCTCGGGTTATTCCATCCGAGTATCTTTCTTGATTTTCCATACAGCAGCTGGACAAGTAAATCGATCTACCAGCAGAGATGACTCCATTTGTGTGCAAATAGATACAGAAAAAAACATCCTGTGATTGTACAAGGGCTACATCTACAATGGGGAGCAAATCTCTTTGTTACTGGGAGGTTTAAAGAGAAGTTCCGGCCACCTGTGAAAAAAAATAAATAAAAGTCAGCAGCTACAAAAACTGTACCTGCTGACTTTAAAAAAAAAAACAGCCACCCTCCTCCTGTCCCAGAATCCAGCAGTGTGTCCCCCCCAGTCGGTCTCACTCGCTGTCTTTGGTCCGCAGGTGTTTGCATCTTCACTATGACAGCTTGCGGCTTTACAACTGGGTGCCCACTGCGCACGCACGAGTTGCGGTGCGCATCGTGAATGGTGGATGCAATCTTCTGGGACCTGTCGGAGTCCCAGAAGACTGCAGGAGGGAGGGAGGAGAACTTCCGTTCACACGGCTCTCAGAATGGAAGTGGGAAGCGGGTACCTGCTCCCTCCCCCCACCCCCGCTCCTCAAAAGTGCCAATTGTGCAAGAGGAGCGGGTAACCAGTCCTTAAAGTGGAACTTCCCCTTTTGGGTGGAGCTCCGCTTTGACTGCTTGTTGGCGGTAGCCCCGGAAGGATTTATCCCCTTCCTGACCAGAGCACTTTTTGCGATTCGGCACTGGGACACATTTCCTGCCTAATTGAGCCAGTTACCTGAAGGTGTGAAAATTTCGGGGGCCACGCCCTGGGTCGCTTTAACTGACAATTGAGCGGTCGTGCGACGTTGCACCCAAACAAAATTGACGTCCTTTTTTTCCCACAAATAGCGCTTTCTTTTGGTGGTATTTGATCACCTCTGCGGTTTTTATTTTTTGCACTATCAACAAAAAAAGAGCGACAATTTTGAAAAAAAAAAAAGCAATTTTTTTAACTTTTTGCTCTTATAAATATCCCCAAAAAATATATAACAAAATTAATTTCTTCCTTAGTTTATGCCGATATTTATTCTTCTACATATTTATGGTATAAAAAAAATCGCAATAAGCGTATATTGATTGGTTTACACGAAATTTACAGCGTCTACAAAATAGGGAATAGATTCATGGCATTTTTATTATTGATTTTTTTTTTTTTTTTTTTTTTATTAGTATTGGCGGCAATCTTTTTTTATCGCGATCATCGCAGCAGACACATCAGACACTTTTGACACTATTTTGGGACCAGTGACATTTATACAGCGATCAGTGCTATAAAAATGCATTGGTTACTGTGTAAATGACACTGGCAGGGAAGGGGTTAAACACTAGGGGGCGATCAAGGCGTTAACTCTGTTTTAACTGTAGGGGGGGGGGATGGGCTCACTAGGACATGACAGCGATCACTGCTCCCGATGACAGGTAGCAGTAGATCCCTGTCATGTTGCTAGGCAGAACAGGGAAATGCCTTGTTTACATGCATTTCCCCGTTCTGCCTCTCCGTGTCACGATCATGGGCCACCGACAGACATCAAGTCCGCGGGTACGCCCACTAGCCCGTGATTTAAAGGGGATGTATAGGTACGCCCATTTGAGCAGCCGTGCCATTGTGCCAACGACGTACATCATCGTGCGCTGGACGGCAAGCGGTTAAAGTAGAACTATAGGATATATATATCACTCTGTATATGGGCTGCCTAATCACTTCCTGACCACAATACATGTGTGTGTGTGTGTGTATATATGTGTGTGTATATATATATATATATATATATATATATATATATATATATATATATATATATATGTGTATATATATGTATATGTATATGTATGTGTATATATATATATATATATATATATATATATATATATATATATATATATATATATATATATATATATATATAATTAGTATATGTATGTATGCATTCTGAGGTCTACACGTGATTTTACCAGGGTTATGACTGAAGATATCGGCCATTATCCTGGTACTATTTTTTTTTTTTCCCAGAGAAGGCCAGCTTTCTCATGAAACTGGTCGCTTGGCCAGTTTCCGAAGCGGCTGGAGGGTACGCCCCCTGTCCCCCCCCAAACCCTTCCGCCGCTTGCGGGTGCTTCTCGGGCTTACTATTTCTGCCGGTTCACCCGAGAAACGATCCGATGGTGCCGCCGTCTGGCCCCGTAGGTGATTGAAGAGTTAACACTCTTTGACTCTATGGCCTTGGAGGACTGGAGTGTCGTCATGAAGCCACAATGTCACTTCCGGTCAAGGCTGAAAAATAAATTTTAAAGGGAAAGATATATATATATATATATATAATTTTTTTTTTTTTAATAGAACGGTGTGGGGGTCCCCCCCCCTTTCCGAAATCCATACCAGACCCTTATCTGAGCATACAGGAAAGGGGGGGGGGGGTGCGCGCAAGTGTCCCCCTTCTGAAGCATACCAGGCCACATTACCTCAACATGGGGGGGGGTTGCTTTGGGGCAGGGGCGCTGTGGATGTGAATTTAATTTTCTGGGCAATCGGATTCATCCATTCCAGCAGTGGCGGCTGGTACGCTCTTCTTTTGGGGGGGGGGGGGGCAAACAAACACCCCCCTCCCCCGGTGGCACAGCACTGATAGCACTAACCCCCCCCCCCCCTTTCGGGCGTTCCGGCATTTACCCACTCATGTAGCGAGCTGTGGTGTCCTCTCCACCTTGCCAGGCAGCAGCGGCTCCGGTGTCCGCTCCTCGCGCTTCCTCCGCCGCGTGTCTCCAATAGGATCGCCTGATGCTTTAGCCAATCGGAAAACAGGTTTCATGACCTTTTTCTTTTGTTTCTGTTTATAAAATTTTGTAAATAAGTAAGTTTTCTCCTTCACTGATGGGCACTGATAAGGTGGCACTGACTATGGGCACTCATGGGTGGCACTGGTGGGCACTGATAGGCGACACTGGCCACTGAAAGGCTGCACTGATGGGTACTTATGGGTGGCACAGATAGGCGGCACTGATGGGCACTGATATGCGACACTGATAGATGGCAATGTAAGGCATCACTGATGGCACTGGCAGGCATTGGGGATGGGCACTGATTAGCAGCTGCCTGGGCATTGATTGGCATTTCCCTGGTGGTCCAGTGTGGTGGCCATCCCTGGTGGTCCTGGGTGGGCATCTGAGGGGAGCTGTGCAATCAGCACAGACCCCCCCCCCCCCTGTCAGAAGAGCAGCCAATCGGCTCTCCCTTTTTCGTGTCTGTCAGATGCGAGTGAGGAAAAGCCGATCACCGGCTCTTCCTGTTTACATTGTGATCAGCTGTGATTGGACACGGCTGATCACATGGTAAAGAGCCTCCATTAGAGACTCTTTACCGAGATCGGTGTATCAGTGTGTCAGACTGACACACCACCAATCGCCGCGTTGCGTGCGAGAGCGGTCGTTCTGGAGAGCCGTCATATGAAGTCCACCCAGAACAAGAGCGGGAAGTGGTTAAAGTTGCATTGAATTTGAAGTCGCAGGACAATGTCATGCCGAATCCGTGTGAACCCGGCCTTATTGACAAAGCTTAATTGAACAAGCTGAAGTTAGAAGCCGATTGGCTGCACCAGATTCTGAGTGCTCCAGTTTTAGTAAATCCACCCCTTTGTGTGGCGACCATGACAGGTGGCACCGCTTGTCAAACTCAGCCATTCAGGTCAATAGCTAAACGTGGTTGTGAGGCTTTAGCGCCATTTTAAATCGCCATTTTGCAGATAAACAGGCATTCAGAAGGTGGCAGGATCACCTCCTGATAGCGGTTGCTTAGCAGCACTCTGAAAAGCGATCCATTGCAGATCGCTTTTCAGAGCGTGGGCTAGTTTGAACCAAACATGAAATAAATAGTTTAATATATTTTATTTGGGTACAGATTAAATGAACACGTTGAGGAGAAATATTCCAACGTTAGCAGTGAGTTCCTGTTTTCAGCTCTTCACACTTCTGTAATCGGAGTGACTCATACGGATCAGAATTTGGAGCCTTCTCTCCCCCTCCCCCCCTCGCGGATATAGAACACCATTTACTATTTTTACCCTGTCCTAGGGACACAAATGTACTTTCACTATTTTATTATAGGGAACATGTACAGCAAACCGATGAAAGGTTTAGAAGTTTCTGATTACTTTTCTATTTTTTTTTTTTTTTCATTATTTTAAAAATTTCTCGGTTCCAGAGATTTGTCCTCGTCTTTTTTCGCCCACACAGGACTGCAGGCATGCCGTTTTTGCGATTCTCCATTTTGGGTCAGTGCAGCAGCTGCTGGAACACGGCGTGTCACAGGATTACATTACAAAATGGCGAAGATTTGTCTCGGTTTGTAGGTGCTGCCCCCTGCTGTCGCTTTCAGGTTAATGACATGCAAAAAATGAGCTCCGTCATCAGATTGTTACGTTGCATTCAGAAGAAAGTGCAACATCCGTTTTGTACGTTGGGTTTATGGAAATGTCGGATTTTGTAGCCAATTTGCAGTCCTAGAAAAATAAATGTCAGGACAGAACGGTGACCCGGGAAATGGTTTTGGCAGGCGACGTCCTGTTCGGTGTCATGGTTAATTTGGCTTGTGTGCGTTTTTTTGTCTTCTAATCTGCTTTTCCCACGTCGTTATTTGTTGGAACGCAGCATCATCCCGCTGTACTGAGTTACACGCCGTATCGCATGACACTGACTCGCTGCAACGTCTGTCGCATCCCGCATTCCAAAATCTGCTTACTGTGCATTTTATGGCCACGAATCTGGTCTGCGAGTCCGAGGAGATAACAGAATATTATTATCAGTGGTTCCAAAATGTGATCACATTCATTACCAGCAGATACAAGCAGAGGAGGGATCGTTTTTTTTTTATGATTATTAGATTTATATATATATGTTTCCTTATATATCATCATTTTTAAAAATCATCATTTTATTATAATAATAAAAAAAAAAGAAATATATATTTAAAATGTATGTGTGTGTATGTGTATATATATATATATATATATATATATATATATATATATATATATATATATATATATATATATATGTATGTGTATATATATATATATATATATATATATATATATATATATATATATATATATATATATATATATATATATATATATATATTAATAATTAAAAAAAATTCTCTCTCCCTCTCTCCCTCTCTCCCTCTCTCCCTCTCTCTCTCCTCCCCCTCTCTCTCTCTCCCCTCTCTCCCTCTCTCTCTCCTCCCCCTCTCTCTCTCCCCCCCTCTCTCTCTCCCCCCCTATCTATCTATCTATCTATCTATCTATCTATCTATCTATCTATCTATCTATCTATCTATATAATATATACACATTTTAAATATATATTTCTTTTTTTATTATAATAAAATGATGATGTTTTTTTTTTTTTTCAAATCTATTTTTGGACAACCCCAATAAAATAGATGACATACATTGCCATCGTGTAGGGCAGTGATGCTGAACCTTGGCACCCGGAATGTTTTGGAACTACATTTCCCATGATGCTCAACTACACTGCGGAGCGCAAGAGCATCATGGGAAATGTAGTTCCAAAACATCTGGGGTGCCGAGGTTCAGCATCATTGGTGTGGGGTATACAATCTCGGCGAAGGTAATAACACCTTTTCTAAAGGGGAGAGGAAGTTAGAAGAGAAGAGAGAAGAGTGGGTAGGAGTGGGAAAGAGAGGGAGGGAGAAGGAAATGTTATGTGAGAATAGAGAGAAGGAAGTGAGAGGTGAGAATGATTGAGGACATCTGGTGCCTGTCCCCCTTCGGTAACCCCAGACGAGGCCCTGAAAAAAAAAAAAAAAAATTTAATAATAACAGCAAACCATAGGAAACTTACTTAATGGTATCGAACCGAACAAGAAATGCTGTTAAGTATAATGAAGGTATCTAAACAGCATCTATATTACATGGAACAGCTTTGAGACAGGACTTAGAGATGTATAGATATGGTTAATCATGGGGGGGGGGGGGGGGGAATTAGTTTTGCTTGAAATAAGACCCTTTTCCGTGCATGAGAAGGAGGGCGAGTTTAAAGGTTTTTTCTGAAGATGTCAGACATTTTATTGAATTCCAGATTTAGCAGATTTAGATACACTAACAAATTGAAGCCAAACTCCAGCTCACACTTCACAAGCATAAAAATAAAAAGTTATATAAAATAAGAAAGAATAAAAAAAATTGAAAGCACCCCGTCCCCGCGCGCTCGCATACATAAGTCGCGTCCACATATGTAAACAGTGTTCAAACCACACATGTGAGGTATTGCCACGATCGTTGGAGCGAGAGCAATAATTCTAGCCCTAGATCTCCTCTGTAACTCTATATAATGTCATTTTACATTTTCAAATTTAAAAAAATAAATTGTCCATTTAAGGCCGTTAGGCGGAAGTGACGTCAGAGGCCGCTCCGGTCCTCCAGGGGTATAGATCTGAGTGGGGGCCATCTTGCCCTGACTCGACTTCCTGCCCATCGCTCCAGAGGATCGGATTGTTTTCATCATGCTTATTTCTATTACAAGGGACGTTTACATTCCTTGTAATAGGAATACAAGCGTTCAGAATTTTTTATTTTTTTTAAAAAAGGACAGTGTAAAAAAACAAAAAAAAAAACAAAAACTAACAATTTAAAGAGCTTGCATGCAGAAGGACAAACGCATACGCAAGTCGTGCCCACATATGAAAAGGGTGTTCAAACCACACATGTGAGGTATCGCCCCGTTCGTTAGAGCGAGAGCGATAATTCTAGCACTGGACCTCCTCTGTAAGAGCCCTTTCACACTGGGGCGGTTTGCAGGCGCTATTGCGCTAATAATAGTGCCTGCAAACCGACCTGAAAGTGCCACTGCTTTCGTTCCAGTGTGAAAGCCCCGAGGGCTTGCACACTGGAGTGGTGCGCTAGCAGGATGGGAAAAAAAGTCCTGCCAGCAGCATCTTCGGAGCGGTGAAGGAGCGGAGTGTATACCGCTCCTTTACCGCTCCTGCCCAATGAAATAAATGGGACGGCACGGCTATACCGCCGGCAAAGCGCCTCTGCAGAGGCGCTTTGCGGTGGTATTTAACCATTTCTCGGCCGCTAGCGGGGCGGTTTTACCACCACATACCGACGGTAAAACACCACTAATAATAGCGGCGTTTTACCGCCGACGCCGCCCCAGTGTGAAAGGGCTCTAACTCTAAACGGGTAACCTGTAAAAAAATCTTAAAGTGTCGCCTATGGAGATTTTTAAGTACCATAGTTTGTCGCTTTTCCACGAGCATGCGCAATTTGGAAGACATGTTGAGTATCTATTTACTCGGCGTGACATCATATTTCCCATTCTACAAAAAAATTGGGCTAGCTTTACTTTTATTCTTAATTCATGAAAGTGTATTTTTTCCAAAAACAATGCTTTTGAAACACCGCTGCGCAAATACAGTGTGATGTAAAATATTGCAACAACCACCATTTTATTCTCTAGGGTCTCTGCTAAAAAAATAAATATATATATTATAATGTTTGGGGGGTTCTAAGTAATTTTCTTGCAAAAAAAATACTGATTTAAAGCTTTTAAACAACAAATGTCAGAAAAGTGATTCACCTATGGAGGATTCATCTTGTAACGCCAGGTGCTAATTTTGGCAGCAAATTTCAATTTCGTTTTAGTCTTGGGACTAAAATGGCATTTTAGTTTTAGTCCCATTTTAGTCTTCTGCAATTGTTTTAGTTTTAGTCGTATTTAGTTGACTAAATCTCTAGTACATATTAGTCGACTAAAACTCATTTTAGTCATCTAAAATCTAATAGGTGTAGTTAAATTGTAATGCATTAGTTAACATTTCTCTACAATTTCCGAACTCATAATATACTGCTGGAGTGAAAAATTGAATATGTTATTTATTATTACATTGAGGTATGAACATGAACTACAGACCAGTGTTCATTTTGAAGTCAAATTTCAGTTTAGTTTTATTCTTAGTCTTTTGACTAAAATGCCATTTTAGTTTTAGTCGTATTTTTGGCCAGCTGTTTTAGTTGTATTTTTAGTTATCTCAGTTGTTTTAGTCGTATTTTAGTCGACTGAAATAATATTCATTTAGTCGACTAAAATGTTTTAAGTCGTTTTTAGTTGACTAAATTAACACCATGTAACACTTTTTTCCCTCATTACTTTTTTTTTTTTTCTTTTAGTCATTCAGCCTCAGAAGAGTCCAATCACTCCGCCTCAGAGTCAGGCAGCCAATCAGAAAGTGAACAAGCAAGTGAGCAGGCAAGTGGGCAGGCCAGTGAATCCAATAGCAGCTCTGAGTCTTCAGAGAGTCATTCTGAATCAGAATGCGAATCAGCAGGCTCCAAAACCCAGGAAGCTCCAGCCGACCCAAAACAGAAGAATCTTCCCAAAAAGGAGAGACTGGCGGATGTAAAAAAGGCAAGACGTTCTTGGGGGGATTTGTAAATCTTGGGAAGTCTCAGCAATTCCTATGGGCTCATCACCAATGCAGTACAAAGGACGGTGATGATGTTGGAAGGGCGGTCACCCAAAGGCCACCAAATTTTTATCTTTTTAAGAGTTGCTGCCCCGTGGTGCATCCTCATTGCTCTTTGCACTCAGTCTAGGTCCATTTAGAAGAAAGGTGCAGAAGGAAATTGAGGGTTCCCCATTGCAACCAGTAGGAATTGTAGATGTCCTTGTTCAGATGAAGGTTTGGAGATGAAAGACTTGGTTGCCATTGGTAATAACACTATTCAGTTTCTGTTCCACACACAATAATAAAAAGGTTACAAGCTGATACAACATTGTTACAATTGTACTTTGATGTTACCTTCCATTTGGTATGTCTAACACTATTGCCTAGACCTGTATTTAAAGTGATTGTAAAACTTTTTTTTTTTTTTTTTTTAATTTAAATAAAATAATAAACATGTTATACTTACAATGGTTTTGCACAGAGCAGCCCTGATCTTCCTTTTTTGGGGCCCTCGGCGCTCCACCTTCTCAATGAGTGACCCCATAACCGCTTTCTATGGGGGCACTTGTGCGGGCTCGCTCCTGAGCTGCCCTGTCTGCTTCTATTGACACAGACGGCTCAGTATTGAGTTGGCCCGCCCTTTGCAGCTGTAACAGCTTCAACTCTTCTGGGAAGGCTGTCCACAAGGTTTAGGAGTGTGTCTATGGGAATGTTTGTCCATTCTTCCAGAAGAGCATTTATAAGGTCAGACACTGATGTTGGACTAGAATGCCTGGCTCAGGGTCTCCGCACTAATTCATCCCAAAGGTTTTCTATGGGGTTGAGGTCAGGACTCTGTGCAGACCAGTCAAGTTCCTCCACCCCAAACTCGCTCATCCATGTCTTTATAGACCTTGCTTTGTGCACTGGTCCAAATCATTTGGTGGAGGGGGGATTATGGTGGGGGGGGTTGTTTCTCAGGGGTTGGGCTTGGCCCCTTAGTTCCAGTGAAGGTTCTCTTCAAATCATTTGATGGAGGGGGGATTATGGTGGGGGGGGGGGTTGTTTTTTAGGGGTTGGGCTTGGCCCCTTAGTTCCAGTGAAGGTTCTCTTCAAATAATTTGATGGAGGGGGGATTATGGTGTGGGGGGTTGTTTTTTAGGGGTTGGGCTTGGCCCCTTAGTTCCAGTGAAGGTTCTCTTTAATGAGACATATAGGGTCTAAAAGACCGCGCATGTCTATGTGCTCCACTGAATCCCACTGCATTACATTATTTTCCGACCTTGATGGCCTGGGAAACTGTCAACAGGAACCTGGAAGTGACGTCACACGTCAGTTCCGCGTCAACAACTAGAAGGGGAGGAGGGCGGATGCGTGTCTGCTCTCCAAACCTCCCCCCACCCACCCGTTTACCTGGTGGCAGCATATCTTTATTTGGATCTTGCATTGTACACTGGTCCAAATCATTTGGTGGAGGGGGGGATTATGATGTGGGGTTGTTCTTCGGGGGTTGGGCTTGGCCCCTTAGTTCCAGTGAAGGGAACTCTTAAGGCGTCAGCATACCAAGACATTTTGGACAATTTCATGCTCCCAACTTTGTGGGAACAGTTTGGTGATGGCCCCTTCCTGTTCCAACATGACTGCACACCAGTGCACAAAGCAAGGTCCATAAAGACATGAATGAACGAGTTTGGGGTGGAGGAACTTGACTGGCCTGCACAGAGTCCTGACCTCAACCCGATAGAACACCTTTGGGGTGAATTGGAGCAAAGACTGCGAGCCAGGCCTTCTCGTCCAACATCACTGCCTGACCTCACAAATGCGCTTCTGGAAGAATGGTCAAACATTCCCATAGACAAACTCCTAAACCTTGTGGACAGCCTTCCCAGAAGAGCTAAAGCTGTTATTATATTAACTCAATATTGAACCCTGAGGACTAAAGACTGGGATGCCATTAAAGTTCATGTGCGTGTAAAGGCAGGCGTCCCAGTACTTTTGACAATATAGCGCATCTTTGATTGCATACAATGTAACACCAAGGCTCCCTTTTTTTTTTAAATTTAAAGTGGAACTTCACTCTCTCAATCAACATTGACTATTTTGAATCCTTAAAATTATTAAATAGATAGGAAGGTATATCATATTTACTTGTTTAAAGCTGTTTTTTTACATTTCTTTAGTTACTTCCTGGTTTCCATAACTGGGAAAATGATGTCATACATCCCAGGAGTCTTCGGGAGGGGAGGAGGGATTATCTCAGCTAAGCACACCCTCCTGCCTGCATGCCTGAGCTAAGGGCAGATGGATTCCAGGAAGTAGAGGCTACATAAGTAATCTGCCCCTGCTAAACATGGTCACGGCCAGAAATGCTAGGGTTGTTTTACTAACTGATTTCTCAGCAAACAAGCATGGAGACATGGATGGCTGGGGCAGTTTGCTTTGTATATATAAAATGAATGAAATGTCTCTTTTGGTATGTGGTGCTCACATACAGTGTAGTTTTGCCTTTTTATTGGTACGCTATTTTGAGCTGTGGTCGTTTAGCTGTTTGGACTCTGATAGATAAATAGGGGGTAACAGAATGTGAATCAGAGATCTCCTTACATTGCTTTTATTTTACAGATGTGGGAGGAATACCCTGATGTATACGGAGTCAGGAGGTCCAACCGCAGTAGACAAGAACCTTCGAGGTTTAATATTAAAGCCGAGGTAAGCAGTGAACTTCTAGGATGTTCTTGTCTATTTCTATTTAAAACTGTTAATATCTAAATTAAAAAAAATATATATATGGTTGTGGAAATGTATTCAGTATTTGGCCAATATTTATAGGACAATGTCACCAACCAAGAATGGCAGCACACCAGGAAACGTGATTTCTGAAAGCAGAGGCTCAGGAGAATAAAATGGTGGTAGTTCCAAATTTGTACATCTCAGAATATTAGCACAATGATTTGTCGAGTGCTAATGTTCAGTAAATAGAACACTAAATTTAGGGCACACAAACACAATAGATTACCTAGTTTTTTTGGTAAACAAAGGTGGGGTTTACTTTAGTAAATCAGTGGTTGTCAACTTATGAGTTAAAGGGGGGGCCTCAAATGCGGCCCAAGACATCACCAAAAGGCCGCTCATAATGTTCAATATATACTATATTACCAAAAGTATTGGGACGCCTGCCTTTACACGCAGATGAACTTTAATGGCGTCTTAGTCCGTAGGGTTCAATATTGAGTTGGCCCACCCTTTGCAGCTATAACAGCTTCAACTCTTCTGGGAAGGCTGTCCACAAGGTTTAGGAGTGTGTCTATGGGAATGTTTCACCATTCTTCCAGAAGTGCATTTTTGAGGTCAGGCGCTGATGTGGCTCGCCGTCTCCACCCTAATTCTTACCAACGGTGATCTATAGGATTGAGGTCAGGACTCTGTGCAGCCCAGTCAAGTTCCTCCACCCCAAACTCGCTCATCCATGTCTTTATGGACCTTGCACTGGTGTGAAGTCATGTTGGAACAGGAAGGGGCCATCCCCCAACTGTTCCCACAAAGTTGGGAGCTTGCAATTGTCCAAAATGTCTTATGCTGATGCCTTAAGAGTTCCCTTCACTGGATTTTGGGGCCAACCCCTGAAAAACACCCCCCACATCATAATCCCCCCTCCACCAAATGATTTGTACCGGTGCTCAAACAAGGTCCATTAAGATATGTCTCTGCCAGGTAAATGGGTGGGGGGAGGGAGGAGAGCAGACACGCATCCGCCCTCCTCCCCTTCTAGTTGTTGTCGTGTGACGTCACTTCCAGGTTCCTGGTGACAGTTTCCCAGGCCATTAAGGTCAGAAAATAATGTAATGCAGTGGGATTGCATTACATTCAGTGGAGCATATAGGAGACATGCGGGGTCTTTTAGACCCTAGATGTCTCATTAAAGAGAACCTGTCACTTAAAAAAATCATCATCCGATGCACAAGGGGCGAGAGCGTAATGAACGGAACACTGTTCCATAAGGTATGTAAAGACTTTACACCCCAGCTGGAAGTGTACGGGACACATCCTTCCAATGGATATGTATTTCCTTAGAAGAATAAAGATGATGTATCGTTAAGTGATTAAAATATCCTAACTAGTAACATGCTTTACTTCCTCCCGATGTACGAATGTTCCTAACCCACAGTAATCTGTACGCTCTGTAATCACACTGTGGTAACCTTCGCATTATTCTGTCTTCATCATGTTTTTATTTGTTTCTTTTTAAAAAAAAAAAAATCTCAATAAAAACCGATTGGAAGAAAAAAAAAATCATCACCTAGGGGACAAGAGTCTCCAATGTGATGGGAAAAAAAAAATTAAGTAAAAAAAAAAAGAAAGTTACACCCAAGCACATAAATTTCCCCCATAAACGGTTTAATGAGACATCAGGGGTCTCTTTGACCCCTGATGGTCTTACCTGCCCTCAACTGAAGCTAATGGAGCAGAGATATACCTGGGGTGTGAATGTACTGGGGGTACATGGAAGCTGCCCGATCGCTTCCACCCAAGGGATGGTTTGTCAGATTTACAGACTTTTGGAATGTGTGTAAACTGTAAGGCTGCTGCCGACGTATGGTGTACATCAGTTGCAGTGAAGGGGTCGTAGCACCCTCTAGTGTGCTAGAAGAGTAGTACGTTTTGTGAGAGTAGGTACATTTCCAGGCTTGAGCTGAGCCTGGGTGTGTTTTGATGTGGGCTGGGAGTGGCTCAGAGTAGTGCTAGGTGACCCACAGGTAGAATCACCAGGACCTCCCACCTCTTTCCAGAATGTTCTAGTGTTTTCTGGAGAGGGGAGGTGGAGCTGCCTATGATAATCTGAGTATCTTTGACCAATCCCTAATCTGGATTGGCAGGGGGCAGGCCTCCTTAAATATGCAGGGTCATCCCAGCTGGGGGAGGAGTTGTTCGGGTAGAAGATGAAGTATTAGACTGCCAGGGCCTTTGAGGGAGTTCCCCAGCCTGGGTGTGTGTGTGTGTGGGGGGGGGGGGGGTGACCTTGGGCCTGGGCTCGGGTGCAGACAGGACCCTCTTCCAACCCACAGAGGTACCCTGACCAGGAGGAGCAAGAGAGGACAGTGGAAGGACACTGCCGTGCAAGTCTCCAGGAGTTCCACAGAGGCAACCAAGAGGGGTGGTGAGTGTTCACATAGTCGGGAGGACTGGGAGGCACGCCTGAGAGGACTGAGATGGAGCAGTCTGGGTGCAGCCAGTCTTGGAGGATGGTTGTGGCACGGGCAGAGGAAAGGGGCAGCTTCAGCCAGGAGGGCTAGCAGTGCCTGAAGAGGTGATACTGGGAGCAGAAGCCACAATGACAGCTAGCACCGGGACTTTCTATTTTTTGCTACACGATATGGGCCCCAGGGTCCCTGCCTGCAAAGGGCATCTGCTTAATGCCTGGCTGAGCCAGTGTCAGGCCTTCAGTGCTAGCTGATCCGGGAAGTGCAAACAAGTGATGTGTTGGAGGAGTGAGGAGTGATAGTCTGCAAGCAAGGAAGTGCGGGAGGAGAAGAGGAGATTGTATATACACTGGTGTATATAGTTGTTCCCAAACTTTGATTGTCAATCACCTGGGCATTCCATACGTTCCTATCCCCATCCAAGTTTAATTCCCCTCAATAAAATACAAAAAAAAAAAAAAAAAAGTCCAAGGACTGATTTCTTGTCTCAGGATGCTTGAAAAATGTGTGCCCGGCTAGGCAGGGTGACAGGCGGACTACTACACTCAGCATCCCCTATGGGGGTACCGCTACAGGGATAAAAGATTTTATATATAATAATGTATAGTTGAAGAAGTGTACATTTGCAATGTGTCTGTAAAATGTATTAAATATCCCTTTTTATTTTTATTTTTTTTCAGTGCACAGATTCTGAAAGTGAAAGCCCGAAGCGGAGAAGTCTTCGATCGGCCAGCAAGAAGTGAGTACATTTGTGGTCACCGGCAGTGCAGATCTCTGCTTCCTTATCATGCCTTTAAAAATACGGGGCTGAGAGAGCTTTATATTTATTAACCCTTTACTGTGACAGAGAGACCAAGAAAGATTCTGAGGATGATGAGGACGATGACGAAGAAAATAGCAGTGAAGACGATGTAACGGAAAGACGTACTACTCGACCACGGAGGGCTGCGGCAAGAAGGTAAATGTCAGCAAAAAGTGGCTCTAGATTGTAAGCTCTAGTGAGCAGGGCCCTCGGATTCCTCTTCTCCCAAATTGTAATGTAACTGTAATGTCTGCCTTCATTTTGTTAAGTGCTGAGCAAACTGTTGGCTCAATATAAATCCTGTATAATAAAGGCAGAAAGTTTTTTTTTTTTTTTCTTTTTAATATCTTAATGCATGCCATGCATTTAAGATAAAAACCCTTCTCTGTGCAGCATCCCCCCTAATACTTACCTGAGCCCCACCTCGATTCAGCAATATTGCACGAGACACGGCTGTCGGAGACTCTCCCTCCTGATTGGCTGAGACACACAGCGGGAGCGCCATAGGCTCCCATTGCCGCCAATCAAAGTCAGTGAGCCAATAAGGGGGGAGAGGGGGCAGGGCCAAGTCATGGCTCCGTCTCTGAATGGACACACATGGTGATTCTCTGGTGATCATCTGGGAGCTCTCCATGTGGGAAATGATCTTATACGGACAAGTGAGACCTGTTTCTTTCAACTACCCCCAAGTGTGTCCTGACGAAGCAAAATAGCGAAATGCGTTGGCGCGCGGGGGCTCACTGCCGCTCATTTGGTGTCAACTCCTTCGGTTACACTAGATTTTCACAAAGTATTCTATGCCTATTGTATGTTTTTTTTCTATTTGACCTGTTTGACATGATTCATTGTTAATAAAATATATTTTTGCACCATATTATTGTCCATTTTGCCTGTAAAGTCCGAATTAGGGCGTTGTGGCTCTTTATCTTTTCCCTCTTCCAATTTAAGCATATATACGGATGTGGATCTAGGAGTGTTTTCCAATTTTTGTGAACACACAGAACAGCGGGTTGGCTCAGGTGCCTCCATAGCATACTGCTTATTGTGGGGGCACTGTGTTACCTCTGTATTTCTCTATATAAGCTCGCTTTATTGGTAAAAAATAAGTGTGAAATGCCAGACTCCGATGGGTGTACAAATATGTCAGCTTGCCGCCTTCTCACTGTTTCCTTACTGCGGCCGGGTGCGGGGTGTAACAAGATGGCCGTGACGGCACGTCACTTCCGTCACAAATTCTGACGGGTTGCCTAATCTGACGAAACATTCCCATAGCAAGCTGCTTGCTGTGGGGGCACTGAACAGGAGGGAGGGGCCAGGAGCACAGAAGAGGGACCCGAGAAGAGGAGGATCCGGGCTGCTCTGTGCAAAACCAACTGCACAGAGCTGGTAGGTATAACAAGTTTTGTTTTTTTTTAAACAAAAAAATACAAGACTTTAGTATTCCTTAACTCCAGCTTTACTATGACTTAAAGCGTTACTAAACCCAGAACCTGCATTCACTATATCTGGTCTCCCACAGTACACAGAACATGGAAATGCAATGGTTTTAGTAAATAAGAACTGCTGAATACCCTTTCTCATCAGCAGTATATAGCAGTCTTGTGACTTCTATCAGTGTCTGGTTAAAGCTTGTAGGAGGAGTTTTCATTCTGGAAGAAGGGGAGAATCAAAGACAGGTTTAAAACAGCTCTATGTTTTCTCTTTTTTTTGCTTCCTTTATCATGCCTTTAAAAATACGGGGCTGGGTGAGCTCTCTGTTTATTAACCCTTTACTGTGACAGAGAGGCAATATTCGATTCTGAGGATGAGGAGGAAGATGAAGAAAGTAGCAGTGAAGACGATGAAACAGAGAGACCTAAGCTTAGACCACGGAGGGCTGCAGCAAAAAGGTAAACGTCAGCAAGGATTGATTTTGTTTTTTTTTTGGGGGGGGGACGACCCATTAGTATAATATTAGCAATACACACCAAACTGAGCATGTGCAGAGTGCCCCCAAGGTTCTGTTCTATCAGGAGATGGATTGGGGACAGTGGAAGAAGGGGAGGACAGGATCAAACAGCCATTTTACACAATGCGGAGGATTACCCCCTTAGGTTCCACAGTGAGTATAACAAGCATACGTTACTACATATACAGACTGATTTTACTGTTGTGGGTTTAGTAACACTTTAAATAACTTGTTTGGACCAAGCTGGAAGCTACATACAGTATACATCTCTGTGTTTCACCAGCAGTGCAGGGCAGATCCCACCCCCTTCCCAGAACAAAATCAAGTCAGACTGAGCACCACCCAGCCAATCATAGAAAGCCTTGTATTTTATGAATGAATACAAGGCTTCTTCTGATTGACTGAGGTGTAGATTGCAACATCATCTGCCCACCTCTAAACAGCCAATCAGAAGAAGCCTTGCAATCATTCATAAAGTACAAGGCTTACTGCGAATGGCTGAGCATTGTGGGGTTAATAACGCTATTTAATTAGTTTTTAACCCCTTGGATGCCATTAGAAGGGGTGGGGTTTAGGTATCATGTGACCACCGTGATTGGCTGTCACGGGGGTCACATGGTCGGAAAGCCCCTGATCGCAAGCAGCATTTGTTAGCTTTTCGTTAGCCGTTGATAACTGCGCAGGGTGCGCGCTCTGGACACAGCTGTATTTGCCCTAATGAATGCAAATATGCGGGCACTTGGCGCCAAGGCCCACCCGCCGAGAGGCCGCATGCTTGCGTACTGTCGGTGCATAGGGGTTAATAGTAAAAGAAAAATTCCCCATCCATCCGTGTCTCCATGCTTTATTTTGTTGAGAAATTACTTTGAAAAACAACCCCCTAAAATTTCCCCCTAAAGCCATCTTGAGTAAGGGCGGATGATTCATGTACTATTTACTTCCTTGAATTCATCTGCCCTTAGCGCAAGCATGCATACAGCAGAGTGTGCTTAGCTGAGAGACCTCTCCCCTCCTGAAGACTCCTGGGATGTATGACATCACTTGCCTAGGCAAGAAACCAAGAAGTAACTGAAGAAATGGAAAAAAAAAAAAAGTTTAAAACAAGTAAATATGATATACTTTCCTATTTACTAATGCTAGCAGCATGAGGATTAAAAATAATCAATGTTGATTGGGAAAGTGAAGTTCCACTTTAACCATATGACCTCTGGAAGATTCCCCCCCCCTTCGTGACCAGGCCATTTCTTGCGATACGGCACTGCGTTACCTCTGTATTTCTCTATATAAGCTCGGTTTATTGGTAAAAATAAGTGTGAAATGCCAGACTCCGGTGGGTGTAGAAATATGTCAGCTTGCCGCCTTCTCACTGTTTCCTTACTGCGGCCGAGTGCGGGGGGTGTACCAAGATGGCCGCGACAGAACGTCACTTCCGTTACAAATTCTGACGGGTCGCCTAATCTGACGAAACGTTCCCATAGCACGCTGCTTGCTGTGGGGGCACTGAACAGGAGGGAGGGGCCAGGAACACAGAAGAGGAGGATCAGGGCTGCTCTGTGCAAAACCAACTACACAGAGGAGGTAAGTATAACATGTTTATTTTTTTATAGGAAAAAAAATGAGACTTTACAATCACTTTAAGTGGGTAAAGTCAGAGAAAACCTGCAATTAGGTGATGGTGAACCTTGGCACCCCAGATGTTTTGGAACTACGTGATGTTCAACTACACTGCTGAGTGCATGAGCATCATGGGAAATGTAGTTCCAAAACATCTGGGGTGCCAAGGTTCACCAGTTAGGCTTAAATATTGAGTTGGCATGTGCCAGCTGGAATTTGATATCAGGCTTGCAGTCAGGGGAAGAACATAGATGGATGTACAAGTGAGAAAACTTGGGGTGGGCATTCCTAGTGTGGCACTGTTGGGCTCTATCGGGAAAGGTAAGTAAAGTGTTCCCCTCATGCAGTTGAGCCCTGTGGCAAAGCAAGGCTGGCTGGATCACAAAAGTTTGTGCATTACTTTATGAGTTTCAGACATGTAAAGGGGTCACTGTACACTTTCTCTCCTATGTATTTAGCTGTCTAGCATTTTCCTTTAGCGGTCTCCATCAGTTTTGCCATTTTTCACAATGTAGACCCATCATTCTGTGTTTTCAGAGGTATGTCCAGGGCTGGTGGGAGGAGCCAGAAAAAGCCACAGCGTGGTAAGAGGAGGACGACCGAATCATCAGATGACGACGATGATGATGATGACGACGACGATGACACGCCTAAAAGGCAAACAAAACGCAGAGCAGCTAAAACCGTTAGGTGAGATCTCCTGATTGCTCGTCCATAAGTGTAGCTATGGACTGCTGTCACCATATGCAGTTTGTTTCTTGCAATGTGGATGTGGAAAGTCATAGAATACAATTTTAGAGATTCTTTTTATACTGTGAAAGAGAGAGGAATGTATGCACAAGTCCGTTTAATTTTTCATGGGCCTGTACACAAAGGTGCATAAACCCGTGCTTCTGTAGACAGTGGCGTCACTAGGGTTGGTGTCACCTGTTGCGGTAAAACATGGTGCCACCCCCCCGTCTATCCTGCCCAGCTCCCTGCAGGCAGTGCACGGTCACGCACCCCAAACCAGCCCCTGTAAATAATAGTATTGGGTGGTATAGTGGCAGGTGGGGGTCATATTGGGTGGTATAGTGGCAGGTTAGGGTAGTATGGGGTGGTATAGGGCAGTTTGGAGTGGTATGTGGCAGGTTAGGGTAATATAGTGCAGTTTGGGGTGGTATAAAGCAGGTTGGGTGGTATAGGGCAGTGTGGGGAGGAATAGGGCAGGTTAGGGTGGTATAGGGCAGATCGGGGTGGTATGGGGCAAGTTTGGGGTGGTATAGGGCAGTTGGGGGGGGTATAGGGCAAGTTAGGGTGGTATTGGGCAGTTTGGGGTGGTATAGGGCAGGTTAGGGTAATATAGGACAGTTTAGGGTGGTATAGGGCAGGTTGGGGTGGTATAGGGCAGGTTGGAGTTGTATAGGGCAGGTTACGGTGGTATTGGGCAGTTGGGGGGTATAGGGCAGGTTAGGGTAATATAGGACAGTTTAGGGTGGTATAGGGCAGGTTACGGTGGTATTGGGCAGTTTGCTGTGGGGGGGGGGGGGTTATAGGGCAGGTTAGGGTAATATAGGGTGGTATAGGGCAGGTTGGGGTGGTATAGGACAGGTTACGGTGGTATTGGGCAGTTTGTTGGGGGGGGGGGGGGGGATTGGGCGGGTTAGGGTGGTATAGGGCAGGTTGGGGTGGTATATTGGCAGGTTGAGGTGGGGCACGTTAGGACTCTATGTAGTTACATTGTGCAGTAACTTGCTGCATAGTTGCAGAGATGAAGACACTCGAGGCTGCTGTGTCCTCGCCTCTTTCTCCACCTTCAGCCACGGGATTAGCCAGATTGAAGGAGTCTGTGGGAGGAGTGGAGGAGGCAGCCACACCCCCAGCTCCACCCACCAACTCCGACTGCCTCGGGAGAGATTGGAGACCCCCAAGGTACAGGTTCACTTGATTTAATGACGGGGGGAGTGTTAGGGGCAGCCTCCCCCGCACGGCTGCATGTCCTGCTTACACAGCTCCGCTGCAGCTCTGCAAGTGCAACCAATATAGTACACTGTATAGCAGCGGCCCCGGTGTCACCCCTCTGGTGGGTGTCGCCCAGTGCGGGCCGCACCCCCACCCCCCCATAGTGACGCCACTGCCTGTAGATCAGTAAAAAAAAAAAACCTGCATTGTTGGACGCACCCCAAGAAAAGCAAATAGTTGTACGATCATATACAATCGATTCCCCACGCATATTACTATACAGCCCATCCACGTGTTTTCAAGTAGGAATTTCCTGCCAGGAATCTGATGTTCATGTATCAATACTCTGTTCAAGTACCCTTAAGCCTGGTACACACCACTATTTTTTTCTTTCGTTCAATGTAGCGGGCTGAACAAAAAAAAAAAAAAACTACAGCCCAGGAGGAGCTGCTGTACTAACTATAGAATGTTAGTACAGCGATCTCCCCTGCTGTGCTATTGTGTTCTGAAAGGGGGGACGGCCGCCAGGGTCAGGACAAGGGGTGCGCAGGAGGGCACTGTGGTATCATGTAAAGGGGAGGGGGGTGGGGCACCACAGGGAAATGGGGGGGGGGATTTGTGTTGACAAGGGGAATTTGGGGGGGCAGCAGGGGGATTGGGGGAGGGTAATTTGTGCTGGAAGTGGAGGATTTGGACTGTGTGTGTGGGCTGACCATAATTTTCTAGCAGGGCTTTTCAACCAGGGTGTCGTGGCCCCCTGGGGTGCTGCAGCAAAATGACATAAAGGCCTTTACCGTCTGACCATGAAAGGATCACTGTTTTAAGTTCTGTGTATAGAGAGGGGGGAGCTCTTCTGGGCTCTTTCCTCCTCTAAGCTGTTATCTGTACTTTTGCCAGCTAAAAAGGAAGCTGTCAATGCTGCCCGCCCGCGTCCTGCCAACCAATGACATCATCGGTTGCTAGGGGCAGGTCGGGCACACATTTAATTTTGCCAGGGTTTTAATTAGTGCTAGACAGGATTTTTTGTTATTTGTTTTTCCTTCTACTGACCACTTAACTCTGCCTTACAAACTACATTTTGGGGCTTTTACACATTAGGTGTAGTGCGGTAAAATGTGTGAAATTGCGCGTTTTCCAGCACCACACAAATGCCTTTTGCGGTTGCGCACAGGTCCACACATCCACCAATTGCATGTTTGCTTGCGCCCATTTAAAGAGGAGTTCCACCCAGGGGGGTCCAGTAAAAAAAAAAATTTAAAAGTCAGCAGCTACAAATACTGCAGCTGCTGACTTTTAATTGGACACTTGCCTGTCCCAGGGTCCAGCGATGCGGGGGATCGAAGCCCCGCTCGTCTCCCCCTCCGTTCAGCTGCGCCGGCATTGCAACTGTGGGTGCCGGGCTGTGCCTTCACACAGTCACCTGGGACCTGTAATGGGTCCCAGATGATTGACAGGAGGGAGGGAGCAGAGCGGAGCCCTTCCTGTGCCGAGGGGGAAGTGATGTCACCAGCCCAGGCACTGGAAGAGGCAGACTACCAGGGACCACCTAGCAACAGGCATTTAGAGGCAAGTAAAAAAAAAAAATATCCAAATGGTTTTTTTTTTGTATTTTATTTTTTTTTTTTCATGCAGTTTTTTTTTTTTTGGGTGGAACCCTGCTTTAAAGGAGTTGTAAAGGCAGAAGGTTTTTTTTATCCTAATGCAATCTATGCATTAAGATGAAAAATTCTCTGTGTTGTAGTAGCCTCCCCAGCACCCCCCTAATTACTTACCTGAGCCCCATCTCTCTCCAGCGATATCCACGAGTGTCTTAGCCATCTGGGACTCTCCTCCTTATTGGCTGAGACTCAGCAGCGGCGCCATTGGCTCCCGCGGCTGTCAGTTAGCCAATCAGGGGGGAGAGGGGGCAGGGCCGGGTTGGGGCTCCATGTCTTAATGGACACAGGGAGCTGTGACTCGGCTCGGATGCCCCCATAGCAAGCTGCTTGCTGTGGGGGCACTCGACGGAAGGGAGGGGCCAGGAGAGCCGAAGAGTGACCCAAGAAGAGGAGGATCCGGGCTGCTCTGTGCAAAACCACTACACAGAGAAGGTAAGTATAACATGTTTGTTATTTTATTATTATTATTTTTTTTTAACAAGACTTTACAATCACTTTAATGGCATGGTACCACAGTACCATATATTTTGGTGGGGCTCAATTTTAAGCAAAAATCATACCAGCACCTTTTTTGCACGTTTCAAGAGCATAGGGCAGTGATGGCGAACCTTGGCACCCCAGATGTTTTGGAACTACATTTCCCATGATGCTCATGCACTCTGCAGTGTAGATGAGCATCATGGGAAATGTAGTTCCAAAACATCTGGGGGTGCCAAGGTTTGCCATCACTGGCATAGGGCAGCCTAATAAAACAAATAAAAATAGAACGTGCAAAAAAAGCGCTCGGGCTCAGGCGCACCTCCTTGTGTGAATGAGCCCTCAGACTGGTGTGCCCCCCCGGGGTTGTGCACAATCCTAAAGGGTGTCTTTGACTACAAAAACAACTCCCTTCGGCCGGCCATACATGATTCGAACCGTTAATAGGCAGGCTGAATGTACCAAGTTAATTGGTCGATCAACTTGGATAAAACCAGCCTGCCGGATTAGCTTTTGCGATAATCTCTGCCTTCCCCCCGCTGGGAGCAGACAATGGCTTTCTCCATCACTGTGTGTACTGACGGGGGGAGTCATGCAAATTTCTTGGGTTGCAGGAAAGAGATTGGCACCGTGTATGGCCTCCCTTGTAGATCACCTTTTAGAATGAATTAAGACATAGATTTCAAGCAAAGCCTTTTTGTCCTTGACACGTACTCACACTAAACTCTCTCGTTGAAAGCCTTAACAGATAAGTGGAAGCTGTTATAGGTGCCAAGGGAGGGGAGGAGGGGGCAGCTCTATATTAATGTCCATGGTTTTAGACCGAGATGGCCAAAAAACGTATGTAGGTGTGAAAGTAAACTTTTGCCTGTATAGCATATTATTAATATAATTGTAACGTGGGGATAGTTGTAGCACTTTTTGAGCTTGCTTAGTTCAATACGTATTATTTTGTTGCAGCTACAAAGAGGACGATGATTTTGAAACAGATTCTGATGATCTGATAGAAATGCAAGGAGAAGAGGCAGAAGAACCAGAAGATAACCATGAAACTATAGAGAAAGTATTGGAGTCCAGAATTGGAAAGAAAGGAGGTAAGTACCGTGTACAGTATGTTGGTGTATGATGTTTGTGGATTTAAAGCGGATCTTTACTGCGTCTAAGCACCATAAACAAAAAAAAAAAAAGTATTATATTCATTTTTAATATTCAAAGCAAATGCCTCCCATCCATCCATGTCTCTATGCTTTCTGTTTTTGAGAAATTACTTTGAAAAACAGCCCCCTAGCACAGGGGTCTCAAGCTGGTGGTCCTCCAGCTGTTAAGAAACTACAAGTCCCATGAGGCATTGCAAGGCTGACAGTTCTATCATGCCTCTGCCTGTGGCAGTCATGCTTGTGACTTGTAGTTTCGCAAAACAGCTGGAGGGCTGCCAGGTTGAGACCCCCTGCCCTAGCGTAGGTAGGCAACCTCAGCCCTCACAGCTGTTTTGATACTACAAGTGGCATTGCAAGACCCTAACAATCACAGGCATGACTCCTGGAGGCAGAGACAGGATGGGATTTGTAGTTTCCCCACAGCTGGAGGGCTGAGGCAGGATGGTATTTGTAGTTTTCCCCACAGCTGGAGGGCTGAGGTTTCAAATATCAAACTGACCTTTTCATTTCATGCGGAAACACTTCTTAGCTCTACAACTAGTAAACAACCGGATAGTTACACGTACATTTCGCAAAGAAACGGCAGCAAATACCCTCCTCCTGGCCCAAAGTCATCATCCAAAATCTTTGATGGATGGAATACCAACAGGGCAGTTTCTGAGGATTAGGAGGAATTGCTCTGAAGAGAAGCATTTTCTAGACGAGGCGGAGGACATGTACAAACGCTTTAGGGAAAGGGGATATTCCCATCAACCACTCAAAAAAGCTAAGTCCAAGGCCCTTTAAAAAGGGAGTCCCGCAAAAAAAAAAAAATGTAAAAGTCAGCAGCTACAAATACTGCAGCTGCTGACTTTTAAAATAAGGACACTTACCTGTCCCAGGGTCCAGCGATGTCGGCACCCGAGACCAAATCGTCCCTCGGTCCTCGGGTGCTGCCGCCGCCATTCTCTGTAAGGAAATCAGGAAGTGAAGCGCCGCGGCTTCACTTCCAGGTTCCCTACTGCGCATGCGCGAGTCGCGCTGCGCTTCCTAACAGGTCCCCGCTGTCTCTGGGACCCGTGTGTGTCCCAGCAGACAGCGCGGTGGGGACGGGAAGAGGCATAGACTCCCGTGGGAGTCTATGCCGGAAGTGGGTGCAAATACCTGTCTTAGACAGGTATCTGCACCCCCCTCCCCCCTGAAAGGTGCCAAATGTGACACCGGAGTGGGGGAGGGTTCCGAAAAGCGAAGGTTCAATTTTTATGTGAACCTCCGCTTTAACTGTAGACGGGAATCCCTCCTAAAAGCTCAGAATGCCCCCTCAAAGAAACTAGATACCGTATTTATCGGCGTATAACACGCACCAACGTATAACACGCACCCCAATTTAGGAGGGAATTTTAAGGAAAAAAAAACTTTTAGGAGGGAAGTTGAAGGGAAAAAAACTTACATTTAAATGCCCATCATTGCAGCCTTCTCAGTGCAGCCATGTCAGTGCAGCCTTCCCCAGTGCAGCCTTGTCAGTGCAGCCATGTCAGTGCAGCCTTCCCCAGTGCAGCCTTCCCCAGTGCAGCCTTCCCCAGTGCAGCCTTCCCCAGTGCAGCCTTGTCAGTGCAGCCTTGTCAGTGCAGCCTTGTCAGTGCAGCCTTGTCAGTGCAGCCTTGTCAGTGCAGCCTTCCCCAGTGCAGCCTGCCCCAGTGCAGCCTTGCCCCAGTGCAGCCTTGCCCCAGTGCAGCCTTGCCCCAGTGCAGCCTTCGATCAGCTGTCCCTGCTTGCTGGGCTTCAAAATCGCGGACCGCGATTTGAAAATGGCGCCGCCGGCGCCGAAATACACAGAGCCGGTCCTCGGCTCTTTCCGGCGGCTCTCGTTTACTTTCGGTTTCACTCGTAGCCCCGAGCGGAGCTATCCGAACCTACTCGGATAGCTCCGCTCGGGGCTACGAGTGAAACCGAAAGTAAACGAGAGCCGCCGGAAAGAGCCGAGGACCGGCTCTGTGTATTTCGGCGCCGGCTGCGCCATTTTCAAATCGCGGTCGGCGATTTTGTTATTTTGACAGGTCGGGATCGCAGGGGATCGGCGTATAACACGCACCTGCGACTTTCCCCTGATTTTAAGGGGAAAAAAGTGCGTGTTATACACCGATAAATACGGTAATTATCAAAGAATCCTCACAAAATTTGGGTCCCAGTGGACCCAGGTTAAAAATATCTTGGAAGAACACTGGCACATCCCGAGATCCACCCCCTTAATTGCTGACACGGTGGGCCCTAGGCCACTGTTGACAGCAAGGAGGGCACGGATTCTTAATGATACCCTGGTACATTCAGAGTATAAAAGAACACAATCAAAAGATTGGTTTACAAGTTCAAGGCCCCCTGTGGGTATGCATGCCTGTGGGCATTGCAGCATTTGTAAATATGTACATAGGACTGATGTGTTCGCCAATCCACGCAGAGGCAAAGAGTATAGGGTTAAAAGCTTTATCAATTGCTCAACCACTAGTTATTTATATGCTTACCTGCCCCTGCAACAAAATATACGTTGAGAAAACTCAAACGGGAACTCCGCAGTAGGATTGGCGAACACATCCGTGGTATAAAGAAGAAAGAGGATGACCACCCAATATCATTACATTTTGCACAATTTGTTGGTGGTGACCCCAAGGGGTTAATGATAAAGGGAACTATGCACTCAAGTTACCCCTTAGAAGGGGAGACTTTGACACCATTTTAGTACAAAAAGAGAAGATGTGGACGTACTAGTTAAATTTGATCACTCCATTTGGCTTAAATACTGAGTGTAGTCTACAGTCCTTTTTAGCAAAGTAATGTGCAAAGAGGACTGTGGACATACAGCTATAAACAGCCTTAGTACTGTTAGCTCTGTGTTCAAGCCTATTCACTCTCCTTTTACCTTTTTGTCCGGTTAAAATAGCAATGCCTATGCACTCAATTAGGTATTCTGCTGAATGTTATGTATGGGAGGAAGAATGGATGACATCTTGTGGCCAAATGTTGATATGACACCTTTAATTCTATGGCTATTTTAAGGCCCCTTTCACACGATCGGGCCGTTCAGGTCCGCCTGTCAGTTTTGTTGGCGGACCTGAACGGGCGCTCCATGCTAGCCTATGGAGCCGCGGATGTCAGCGGAGACATGTCCGCTGACATCCGACCCGGTCCGATCCGCTAAAAGCAGACGGATGCCTCTACGTTCGGATCTGTCGCTATCGGATCGGGTGAGATCTGATGAAAACAGACATGCTGTCCGTTTTCGTCCGATCTCTCCATAGGCAGCAGCGGCGCTTGACAAGCCCCTCCCCGCTCAGTGAGCAGAGAGGGACCTGTCATTCGCCGGCTCAGCGGAGATCAACAGCGAGATCTCCCGCTGAGTCGGCGGACCGAGGCGGGCTCCGTGGAAGCGGATCCGCCTCGTGTGAAAGGGACCCAAGTCGCCTTTCCCAAACTCTTCCCAGCTCTGAGGAAGCTAGCGTCTGGCTAGCGAAACGCGTCAGCACGTTGCCTGGGGAAGCTTTAGCTTGCAGCACAAGCGAGGTTTATGTGACGGAGTCTGAACGGGCGGGATATTCAGTGTACAGGGAACTTATCTGGACTGCTCCACTCAAGCACGTTTATATGCACAGCATTCATATTGCTGTAACAGCAACTACTTGCGCAGCGATACTGTATTCCTGGCAATTGGACCTGTCGTTGGACTCTGAACGAGGTCTGATCTGTATTGATGGGTAGAGGCAGAGAAAAGTGGCTAAAGCAGAAGACACGGCGAGAGTATCTTTAACCTATTTAAATCAGCTGTGACGCCTTACTCCTGCTTTTCCTCCCCATCCTCCTTCTACTATGGAGAAATATATGTGCATCGACCTTAGGAAGGAATGACTTTGTGCGAGAGGGTTCCCTGATTATCCCTGTATCCAAAACCTACACTCCGTGACTCAGCTGATTAACCAGGCCAGTCATTAATCTTTACTAAAGGGACCTACCGTATATACTCGAGTATAAGTCGAATTTTTCAGCACATTTTTTTTTTTATACTCGAGTGAAGCACTTTTCTGCAGCAAAAAATTTCATTTTCCGAACCGACTTTGGGGCCCCGTATCTCAGGGCCACTTGGTGATAGAAATCCCAAATTTGGTATGCAAACCCAGTGGACCTAGTACCACAACATATCTAAGGCTGAAGTTCCTAGCACTAAGTGGCCCCTAGATACGGGGCCCCAAATTCGGTTCGGAAAATGTCATTCTCTGCTGCAGAAAAGTGCTTGACATTTTCTGAACCGACTTTGGGGCCCCATATCTCAGGGCCACTTGGTGCTAGGAACCCCAAATTTGGTGTGCAAACCCAGTGGAACTGGTACCATAACATATCCTAGCACCAAGTGGCCCTGAGATACGGGGCCCCAAAACTTGTTCGGAAAATGTCATTCTCTGCTGCAGAAAAGTGCTTGACATTTTCTGAACTGATTTTGGGGCCCTGTATCTCGTGGCCACTTGGTGCTAGAAACTCCAGCTTTGGAAATGTTATGGTGCTAGTTCCACTGGGTTTGCACACCAAATTTGGGATTCTTAGCACTAAGTGGCCCTGAGATATGGGGCCCCAAATTCGGTCAACTGTGTCTATCTGCAGCAATGTCATTTCGGGACATTTGGGTTCAGAGACCCCAAATTTTGGCTGCAGCTAGGGGGCATCTAGGAACCCTTAACTACCGAGTTTGAAGTTCAGGGGACCTATGGCTGCAAATGGGCGCAGTGAGGCATGCAAATGGGCACAGTGATGCTGCAAATGGGCATTGTTGACCCTCTTTTCCACTTACAGTAGCTGTGCATTTCTCACCCTCGTCTTATACTCGGGTCACTAAGTTTTTCCCAATTTTTTTGTGGTAAATTAGGGCCTCGACTTATACTCGGAACGACTTATACTCGAGTATATACGGTATATCCTTCATTATTACCTTTTATTTACCCTGCTTAAGATTTCAGGCCGGCCAAGTGTTCATCACCTTGCTCCAACCAAAATCCCCAATCTCGCCATATGATCATCTACACCCAAATAGTAGTTAGAAGCCGCGTGGGCTAAGGAATAATCCATTTATCCGGAGGACTGTCTCTTCCTGTATTACTCATCACTGGAGATTTGTTTAATGATCATTTTGTGCGTATGTATGTGGGTTTGTGTGTGTATGGTGCATGCGCAGCTGCGTCCCCCAGTTTTAATATGACAACGTTGTCTCTTTTAACACGTCTGTGAGGTACACAATCGGTACACTCTGTTCTTTTGAATTGTTGTTGTGTGTTTTTTCTATTCAATAAATTACTTAATCAATTCGAGTATCCTAATTGGCCCTCTTGGGAGAATTTTTTTTTTTTCTCTCTGTTTTGACATATGCGACTTCAGGGTCGCTAGGACTGCATCTCTTAGCTTGGAATTGTCCTTTGTATCCACCTTGATGTGACCTGTAAACATTTTTTTCTACAATAAAGGTGCTTTTATTTTCACGGAAGTGCGGCCGTCCAGATTTTCTCATTTGTTTTCTAGGACTGCATCTCTGGGGGGGGGGGGGGGCGGGGGGGTGACTCCGAGTGTTGAGTGATTGATAACAAATTTTTGAATCTATTATTATTTTTTGTATGGTTGATCCAGGCATCGAATTTGTCCCCCCCCCCCAAAGTATAGAGCACCAGCAACCACTGGGTTTCAGCAGAGATTTATGGAAACCCATTCATGACACTGTTGCCAATCACTTGTGTTTTGTTTAAAGCGGGGGTTCACCCACACCGCCAAAAAAAAAAAATATATTAAAAGCCAGCAGCTACAAATACTGCAGCTGCTGACTTTTAATACATGGCCACTTACCTGTCCCAGGGTCCAGCGATGTCGGCAGGGGACTCCGAGAACCCGCTCGGTTCTTGGCAGCTGCCGCCGCCATCCTAGGTGAGGGAATCGGGAAGTGAAGCGTTGCGGCTTAACTTCCCGGTTCCCTGCTGCGCATGCGCGAGTCGCGCTGCGCGTCCCTAGTGGTCCCCGCTATCTCCTGGGAGCCGTGTGTGTCCCAGCAGACAGCGCGGTCGGGACGGGAAGAGGCATAGACTCCCATGGGAGTCTATGCCGGAAGTGGGTGCAAATACCTGTCTTAGACAGGTATCTGCACCCCCCTCCCCCCTGAAAGGTGCCAAATGTGACACCGGAGGGGGGGAGGGTTCCGTAAAGTGAAAGTTCCATTTTTGTGTGGAACTCCGCTTTAAGCAGCATGCTCGGAGTGATAGACATGTGATCGTGCGACTATGTAACGACAAACATATCTGGTGTGTGCGATACGTGTTTTCTTGTTAAAAGAAGTAACGTGTTAATTTTTATAATAATTTTAGCAACTGGAGCCTCAACAACTGTATATGCAACAGAAGCCAATGGAGATCCATGTGCTGACTTCAACCCAGAAACAGATGAAGGAGAGCCACAGTATCTTATCAAATGGAAAGGCTGGTCTTACATTCACAGCACTTGGGAGAGCGAAGAATCCCTCCAGCAGCAGAAGGTGAAAGGCCTAAAGAAGCTGGAGAACTTTAAGAAGAAGGATGATGAAATCAAGCAATGGTAACGCTCCAGTATGATTCTACAGGGATATCACTTGTGTAGTACAGAGCTTAAAGAGGAGTTCCACCCAGGGGGTCCATTAAAAAAAAAAAAATTAAAAGTCAGCAGCTACAAATACTGCAGCTGCTGACTTTTAATTGGACACTTACCTGTCCCTGGATCCAGCGATGCGGGGGAACGAAGCCCCGCTCATCCCCCCCCCAACTCTGTTCGGCGGCGCCGGCATTTCAACTGTGGGCCCCGGGCTGTGGCACCCACTGCGCATGTGCGAGCGGCACCATGCGCCGTGATTGGCCGCTCAATCACCTGGGACCTGTAATGGGTCCCAGATGATTGACAGGAGGGAGGGAGCAGAGCCGAGCCCTTCCTGTGCCGAGGGGGAAGTGATGTCACCAGCCCAGGCAAAGGAAGAGGCAGACTACGAGGGACCACCTAGCAACAGGCATTTAGAGGTAAGTAAAAAAAAAAAAAATATCCAAATTTTTTTTTTTTTTTTTTTTTAGAATTTTTCAGGTATTTTTGTTTTTTTGGGTGGAACCCCACTTTAACTCCGTTTATCACATATAGTGATTATGATGTTCGTGTTCCATTTATGCTGTCTTTATTCAGTTATGTTAGGTTATTACAATTTTATTGGTTCTGTTTATGTTTTTAAAGGAGATATTGTTATTTAGACTCATTTGCTGTATTTTCTGTTTCCAGGCTATCAAAAGTTACCCCTGAAGATGTAGAGTATTATAACTGCCAGCAGGAACTAGCGGGAGAACTGAATAAGCAGTATCAGATTGTTGAGAGGATCATAGGTAAGTGGGCTTTTTATATGTAGCACGACCCCCCCATAGGACTTGCAGATGTCGGGGTTCTCCACTGCCGCACAGCCAGCCACACAGCATTTTCAACTTCTATCCACACACAGAAAACAGTGCTTGAGCTTTGTGTTTGTTGTTTTATTGAGGGGATAATAACTTGGATGGGGATAGGAATTATGGGATGCCCAAATTTGACAGTAACAAAGAACCAGGGACAACTTCCTCCCTATTTACAGCTTCACTTAATCCTCCTGCACAGCCAGTGGCTGCAGCACCCCCCCCCCCCCCCCCCGCAGCACTAACACAGCCCCCACCACCACCACCACTCGCTGTCCTTACCCTAGATACGGGCGGTGAGTGCATGGCGGTCTCGGGGAAAGCTGCTCCGGTGTCCTCTCCTGGAGCAGCTTCCGCTGTGTCTCCTCTCTCCTCCTCCCGGCGCTAGGCGTCCAATAGAATCGCCTGGCGTTTTGGCCAATCGGGAAAACAGGTTTCATACCTGCTTCCCGATTGGCCGGAAGGAAGATCAGTGTTGCAACAGCAAATATTAATTCGCTGTTGCAACACACCTGGGTGGGCTCCAGACGCAATGCTCTGCGTCCCGAGTCCACCCTATTTTGAAGCCTATTAGAGCCTATGGCTCTAATCGGGTTCTTCAAAAAAAAAAAATCCCTGGCCTCTCTAATTCAAATGGCCAGTGACCCACATGAAAAGGAGGTGGCCGTGGATGGATTCATGCTTTGCATAACTATGCTACTGTATATAGAGAGTGGTGAGGATAGGGGGGCGGCTCCACCCGACTCTTATCCCAGCATGACTCATATCTCTTTAAGGGCTCCTTAGTCCCCTGCCTGGCCCAACTCCCGGGGATTAGCTAAGGGCCCCCAAATATGCAGAGCAGCTCCTCCTAACCTCCGCCCACTAGCATCTAGATGGTTCTCCAACTTTCTAGATCCAGGGGGAGGCACCAGAGAGCTGTCTGTATGAGTCCTAACCTCTAATAACTATGACCCAGTTACAGACTCACAGGCTAGGCATGAGTCGGAGTATATTTTGCCTACTCTCTAGTAGCACACACTAGAGGGTGCTACATATAATAGGCTAGAACCCAACTTGTGGCATTGTCCTGGATGCCAGCTTTAGGGCAGGTTAACCGGCTGTATAGGGACGAGGCTCTCTTTTACTAGTAGAAGTAGCTAGTTGCCTATTACCATTTGTCTTACTCTGCCTTTAACATTTTTTTTTTTTAGCCCAGAGGAACCCTTAACCACTTGCTTACAGGGCACTTAAACCCCTCCTCCTGTCCAGACCAATTTTCAGCTTTCGGCGCTGACGCACTTTGAATGACAATTGCACGGTCATACAACACTGTACCCAAATGAAATTTTTATCATTTTTTCACCACAAATAGAGCTTTCTTTTGGTGGTATTTGATCACCTCTGCAGTTTTTTACTTTTTGTTAAAAAAATGTAAAAAACTAAATTTTTAAAAAAAAAAATTATTTTTTTATATTTTGTTATAAAAAATTTAAAACTGGTCATTTTTCTCCTTCATTGATGTACGCTGATGAGGCGGCAGTGATGGGCACTGATGGGTGGAAGTGATGGGCACTGATGGGCAGCACTGCCAGGTGGGCATTGATTGGCACTACAGGTGGGCATTGATTGGCACTACAGGTGGGCATTGATTGGCACTACAGGTGGGCATTGATTGGTGGCACTTGTGGGCATTGATAGGTGGCACTTGTTGGCACTGATAGGTGGCACTTGTTGGCACTGTTAGGTGGCACTGTGGGCACTGTTAGTTGGCACTATTATGGTGGCCCTGATGAGGCAGATGTGTCTCTTCCACTTGGGGACCTATGTCCCTCACATCCGAGCCGGTGATCGGCTTTTTTTCTACTCACGCTGTTAGCGTGAGTAAAAAAACAAAGAACGATTACCGATCTTTTGTTTACATCATGTGATAAGCTGTCATTGGCTGATAGCTGATCACATGGTAAGGGGCCGGGACCGGCCCCTTACTCGGATCGGTGATCAGCCGAGTCTCAGTGACTCTGTGATCACGGCGCGCGCCCTGTAGGGCGCGCGCAGGGAGCGTGCACACGGGAGGCCGTCATATGACGGCCTCCCGGGAATTAAGGTCCGCGCTGTGGCCGTCATTCGGCCATAGCGGGGATGGCAGGTGGGTAAAATGATTTTCAGGTCTCTGGGAACCCCTTCTAAATCCAACTAATTGGTGGGTGAGTCGGAAAATTGCACCTTACAAAGGTGACTAATAGGGAGAATACTCCTTACAGTGGTTGTCAGAATGCCACCCTTCAGACAGCTAAAAAGATCACTGGCTTCATGCAGTTGGCTCTGCCAAGTTGTGTTGGGTCTGGAACTATTCAGCCACCCTCAAACAGAGGCCAACCAGCCACAGTTCAAGAACAATTTCTGGAAGAAGCCCAGGGGTAACTCCCAGGATTCCACAGTGCCCTGGTTGAGAATGGCTGGTCTTACTGTTGCACTTAGATGCCACCTTCAGAACTTTACAACTCTTCAATTCGGATATAGAGCCTGTCCACATCCTTATCCCAATCCAAACCTTCTGATATACTACCCCCCCTGAGCTTAGAATTTGCTCTACAGATATTTTTTCTTGTACAGAGATTTTTTTTTTTTTAAGAAAAAATGTATTGAAGGTACCGATTATCCTATTCTTTGTTTTTCAGCCGTGAGGACTGGTAAATCCGCCACTGTACAATCCGACTTGCCAGGTAAACTTTATACAATACATGCTCTGCATGACTGAGCTAGTCTGATACATTGTTCACACAGTGGGGGGAGATCTACTAAAACTGAAGCACTCAGAATCTGGTGCAGCTGTGCATGGTAGCCAATCAGCTTCTAACCTCCAGCTTGTTCAGTTAAAGCGTTTGTTACTCCAACATTTCGTATTCCTGATATGTGGCTGCTCTACTATGTACTTGTATGAGAAAGTCTCCTGTTCTCTGTATTGCTTCCTTTGTGTGAAATCCCTGGTGTTCCTGCCGGTCTCTCTGCCCTCCTTTTTAAAAACTGACCACACTAAGCAGGAGATGACACCGTGGTCAGTTCTCTAGCTATGCTGGGAACTCAGTGTACTCTCCTCCAATAATCAGACTTGTCCTGACATGGGGAATGTGATCGTTTATAAAAAAAAGTGATAAAAAGGTAGTGAGTGTTATCTCGCAAAACGAGGCAGAATTCAAACTAATGGGGTGTGCAGTACCGCATTTGGCCTGAGGTGCGGGGGCGCCGGGGACTCTCGGAACGATTCAGAGCCGTTTGTAAACACGCGTAAATACTCTGTTTTCGAAGCTTTCCGAGTTCAGCCAAGCTGTCCCTGAGTATTTCAGAGGCTCTCCGGCGCCCCCCCCCACCTCTGGCCACATGCGGTATCGCATGTAATAGAAGTTGTGACTAATTTCTGATTGGGACTCTAAAACAAAGTTAATACTGCAGAATGAATTAGCTTTGTTTCCATTGACTTCTACGGGGAAACTCGCTTTGATATGCGAGTGCTTTGGATTACAAGCATTCTAATGGAACAGATTATGCTCATGATCGAAGGTTCCACTGTATCTATACACAAATGTTTTGCCTTTCATTTCTATTTTAAACTGAAGTTGTTTTACAGGTGATTGTTTACAATCACTTCAAAGTAGAACTATAGACCTTTTTTTTTTTTTCATTTTGGATAGAGTAAAGGGGGGTTATTCTAAAACCTTTAAGTTGTCCATTGGAGAAATTTCCCTTCACTTCCTGTCCCATAGCCAAAACAGGAAGTGAGAGGAAATCCCTGAAAATTAAGGGAATCCCTTGGGGACCCCCCCAGATCATTAGAACTAGTGTTCCCATTAAGGCTCGATTTGCATCTATGCATGTCGCTTTTCAACGTTTATGCGGTGCTTTGTGCTGTGCTTTTTTTTTCCCGGAATTTAGCCGCAATTGGCGTTTTTGCATGTTTTTTTTATTCTTTGGAAAAGCTGTTGTTGGGCAGATTTAAAAACGCAAATCGTGGCAAAATCACAGTTAAAAAAAAAAAGCATTATATTCTTTTCTGCAGCTTTTCCTTTGAAGTCTATTGAACCAAAAAAAAGCACCGTTTTGTGTTTTTAAAAAAGTCCCTGACCCTTTTCAAAAATGCAGAGGCACAAAAAATGCATTGATGTGAACGTGTTCCATAGGAACGCATGGTAAAAAAAAAAAAAAGCATTGGTATGAATGGAGCCTTAAAGTTTTCCCCTCTATTACTTTTCTGGGGACAACAAAAAATTTGGTATTTTCTTTTATTTTCGCTTTTAATGATGATAGTAAAACAGGACAAATAGAGAAGGTGAATGTCCCTATAGGGGGCACAGACAGCAGTAAAAACCTGACAGGTGTTCTAATCCCTCTCCACTCTATCGAAAACTGAGCAAAAGGTTTTGCCTTTAGTTGTACTTTAAGCTTTGGCAATAAAACCTGGAAGCTGATTGCTTTCTATGCAGAGCTGCACCAGATTAGTAAATGACCCCCCTCTGTGCAGCCTTTTTAGGAGCATGTCCTATAGACATTGATATCCTTGCACGTGGGGATTTTTTTTTCTTATCCACCATATTTATTTTCTTAATTGGTTCCAGCTAGTTTCAAGTCACTGTTGGATTACTTTCAAAATGTTACAGTTCGGTGAACATACATACACTATATTGCCATAAAGTATTGGGACGCCTCCCTTTACATGCACATGAACTTTAATGACATCTCAGTCTTAGTCTGTAGGGTTCAATATTGAGTTGGCCCACACTTTGCAGCTATAACAACTTCAACTCTTCTGGGAAGGCTGTCCACAAGGTTTAGGAGTGTGTCTATGGGAATGTTTGACCATTCTTCCAGAAGGGCGTTTGTGAGGTCAGGCATTGATGTGGACGGGAAGGCCTGGCTCACAAATCTGACAGAATACCTCTGAGGTGAATTGGAGTGGAGGGCTAAGGCCTCTTTCACTAGGGGGATCCGTATGTCCGTTTTTCATCCTTCCGTTTTCGGATGAAAAACAGACATACATGTATCCCTATGGAGCGTCGGATGTCAGCGGTGACATGTCCGCTGACATCTGACCTGCTCCGATCCGAAAAGTGTAACGGAGGAAAACCCTACTTTTCCATCCGTTATCGGATCGGGTGACGACGGACACTACGGTCCGTCATCATCCGATCCCCCATAGGGGAGAGCGGCGCTCTGACACAGTGTGCAGCGATGGACCTGTCATCTTCCTGCTCAGCGGGGATCACCGGAGCGATCTCCGCTGAGCAAGCGGATGTTCACGGGGCGGATCATCACTGATCCGCCCCGTGTGAAAGAGCCCTTAGTCAAGTTCCTCCACCCCAAACTCGCTCATCCATGTCTTTATAGACCTTGCTTTGTGCACTGGTGCGCAGTCATGTTGGAACAGGAAGGGGCCATCCCCAAACTGTTCCCAGAAAGTTGGGAGCATGAAATTGTCCAAAATATCTTGATATACTGACGCCTTAAGAGTTCCCTTTACTGGAACTAAGAGTCCGACCCCTGAAAAACAACCCCATACCATAATCCCCCCTCCACCAAATAATTTTGGACCAGTGCACAAATCAAGGTCCATGAAGACATGGATGAGCGATTTTGGGGTGGAGGCCTGCACAGAGTCCTGACCTCAACCTGATAGAACACCTTTGGGATGAATTAGAGCGGAGACTGTGAGCCAGGCCTTCTCGTCCAACATCAGTGCCTGACCTCATAAATGCCCTTCTGGACGAATGGTCAAACATTCCCATAGACTCACTCCTAAACCTTGTGGACAGCCTTCCCAGAAGAGTTGAAGCTGTTATAGCTGCAAAGGGTGGGCCAACTCATTATTGAACCCTACGGACCAAGACTGGGGTGCCAAAAAAGTTCATGTGCCTGTAAAGCCAGGCGTTCCAATACTTTTGACAATACAGTGTATATGTCTCATCTGTTATGGGGTACGTGACACGTGATTTACCTGTTAAAATGTTCTGCAGTCAACAGTCGGAGAAGCTCCACCTCCAATGAACCTGAGTACCTGTGTAAGTGGATGGGTCTCCCCTATGCCGACTCCAGCTGGGAAAATGAATCGCTCGTTGGGAAGAAATTCCAGAACTGCATTGACAGCTTCCACAGCCGTAATAACTCCAAAAACACTCCAGTGAAAGACAGCAAGGTATTATAGTATACTTTTTTTTTCATATTTTTATAAAAACAAAGATTGGGCACTTCAAGTGCTCCAGTCTGATAGATACACTTCCTCTGAGGTCAAGACCCAAATGTCTCTTTAGTTTTTTGTTGCTGTACATGACATGACTTGAACATAAAACGCTTGTCAAGCAAAGCACAGGACTTTTCCAGTTACAGAGTTTTATGTTTTACGTAGGAAATTAAAAAAAAAAATGTTTTATACACTTTATGTTTTACAATAGTAAAATCTTGGAATTTCTGTAGTAGTGATTACTGTTTGTGTGCATTTGATAGGTCCTGAGACAAAGACCCAGGTTTGTGACATTGAAGAAGCAGCCTTCTTACATCGGAGGTGAAGGACTCGAGCTCCGCGACTATCAGCTAGAGGGGCTAAACTGGCTGGCTCACTCGTGGTGCAAGTAGGTATTGGTTGTATGTTTAGTGAGTTTCTATTGGTTGGTCTTAAAAGGTTCCCACTCAAGTATTGTACTCTGTACATTTTTAAACCTTCTTGAGCTTAAAGCGGTTCTAAGGGGTATTTTTTTTTTTCCCCAAAAATAATAAACATGGTATACTTGCCTTCTCTGTGCAATGATATTGCACAGAGCAGCCCAGAATCTCCTCCTCCCCTGCTGGTGATCTTGGCTCCTCTTCTTCTCTTTATCTCACCATAGGATGTGGCTTCCTATGGTGGTACACCAGTGGGCTCGATCCCGAGCCGGGCTGTGTGTATCTAAAGTGTAAAAAAACTGGAAGGTGCTCAGGGGGTGATGTGCAGAAGTGGAAGACCCATCACTGTCACCCGATCACACTGCCTCTTATTACCATAATGATTTTGACCCTCCCAAAGGAATGGTCAAAAGAAGCAATTTTTAATCCTTGGTTCACAAAAGCAGCCTCAGGTATGGATAGTCCGCCAGCTTCTTCCCTCAACAGCCCTCTCTCAAGATCACAAGTCAATCCAGTTAAACTATCCAAGAACTCCCAGGATAATAATAATATAATCAAAAGTAGGGAAGGAAGCATCTCGTAGTGTAGCAAATTTTGGTAACCAACATTTATTAAAAGTAGAACACTCACAATAAGTAAAGGTAAAACCAGCATGTCATAAATACCAATATGTTTCCAAACAACAAAGTGGCCGCTACGTCCCGGTGCATGATGACGTCACGCCGTGACTCCACCTCATAGATGCAGTGCAACTGACCTGGCTATCCACCAAAGTGTAATCCCCATGAATCCAATACAACCATGCTTAACTTATGATTAATAGTTCTATTTCCCTATAGACATCAGTGTAGGGCAGGGATATGCAATTAGCGGACCTCCAGCTGTCCCATGAGGCATAGCAAGACTCTGACAGACACAAGCATGACACCCAGAGGCAGAGGCATGATGGGACTTGTCGTTTTGCAACAGCTGGAGGTCCGCTAATTGCATATCCCTGGTGTAGGGAGACACACATTAGAAATTCTGGAGCCTTACCTTTTCCTTTCCTAGGTCTCTAACTTTCTCCCCCTACCGGATGTGATGTTTTCCTCTTTCAGCTAATGCTTTGGCATTGTAAGTGTGGGCGTCCGGCTGTGGCTTCACAGCCGGACAACTACTGTGTATGCGCGAGCCGCTCCGTGCACCGTGACTGGCCGGGCAATCATCTGGGACACGTGATGTGTCCCAGATGATTGCCGAGAGGGGGGGTGATCTCCCTTTCGGTGTTGCGGTGCCCCGGGAGGAAGAGGGTACTGGCTCCCCCCCCCCCAAAAAAAATGACATGCCAAATGTGGCATGTCAGGGGGTCACCTCCCTTAAAGCGGAAGTTCCATTTTTGGGTGGAACTCCACTTTAAAGAGGAGCTTCAGTCTCCTAATGTAAAAATAAAAGTCAGAAGCTACAAAAACTGTTGCTGACTTTTAGGCTCCATGCACACTGAACTTTATAATAACGTTATAAAAACGCCAGTAGCTTTGCAGTTTTTCAACGTTTTTTAGCGTTTTTGCAATAGTGTTTTTAAGTGTTAGCGTTTTTAAGTTTTTTTGTTTTTTTTTCAATGGGATCAAAAACGTTAAACGCAAATGAGCCGTGTTTTTGAGCGTTTATCTGTGTTTTTTGATGTTAGAGCGTTTTTACAGCTGAAAAACTCCTCTCAGAACCCACTAATTTTGGGGGTTTTTTTTACAGCCAAAAAACGCCCCAACCAAAAATAGTTGATAACAGCCTTTGTGTGCATGGACACATAGGATAACATGCTGGAGAGCTTATTGACTGTAGAAGAAAAACACCTGAAGCCGAAAACAGCAGCTATAAAAACGTCCTAAAATGTGCAGTGTGCATGAGGCCTAAATAAACTGCCACTCACCTGTCCTACAATCCAGTGCTGTGCTCGGTCCAGCCCTTTCCTTCAAAGTAGAAATGGAATACACCATACCTTCCAACTTTTTAGATGGGAACGAGTGACACCTATTGGCAAATGCATGTAGTCACAGGACACACCCCCTGCCACGCCCCCTTAAAGGCGAATTATACGTAAAAAAAAAAAAGATTAGTTATCCCAAGTTCTTTTTTTTTTTTTTTTCCCTACTATTATTCCTTTATACTGGTTTTGAAATTTACAAATGTAGCAATTTATAATTTGGATGAAAGGTTTAGCACTGGGAAACACTTTTTGAAAGATAAAAAGTGCATTTTATAAACAACTATATAGATCAGACCAAAATGAGGAGGAAAGAGGTACAGAGGGACATTGCTGCAAATCAGGGACAGTCCCTGGAAATCAGGGACAGTTGGGAGCTATGAATACACACCTCCACTGCGGTCTATGCTGCTATTTTCTGCAGTAATAAAAAGAAGCCTTCAGCTAAAAACCTTGTAGAAATAGGACACTTCTGGTTGTGTTGAGAGGAGCCACAAAGTATAGCGGGCATCAGAAGTCCAACACTTGTGCATAATCTTCATTGGCCGCATTGTCTTCATTGTTGCAGGGATTAGTGGTGTGGGCTGCAGGAGAGGTGAGCCTTCCATGTCTTCACAGGAACTACATTATTTGGAATCTTCGTTTTCACTAAAGAGTTGAATGAAAGAAGGTTAACTTTAATTGTAAGGGCAGCACAGTGGCTAAGTGGTTAGCACTTCCTCCTGGCAGCATTAAGGTTGTCGGTTTGAATCCCAACCACGGCACTATCTGCACAGAGTTTGCATCTTCTCCTTCGTGGGTTTCCTCCTACACTCCAAAGTAGGGTTGCTACCTGTTTGGGATTCACCCGGACAGACCGGGTTTTGAATCATGTGCCTGGGTTTCAGCTGGACTGAAACCTGGACACATGATTCAAAACCCAAACGGTCTGACTTTATTCAGACAGGAATGTTGTTTGGAATGGGGCCTGACGGGAGGTGAGGGTGTGCGTACAATGCTATTCTCTCTATTCTGGAGTGCCCAAAGGTGTCCCAGGTCTGTTAGAATCCATTAGTGATGGTGAACCTTGGCACCCCAGATCTTTTGGAACAAAATTTCCCATGATGCTCAACTACACTGCAGAGTACATGAGGATCATGGGAAATGTAGTTCCAAAACATCTGGGGTGCCAAGGTTTACCATCACTGTTATAGTGTATATTAAAAATTGCTTTGCGTTGTTAAAGTGTTTGGGTTTGGCTTGAAAAAGTGGCAACCCTACACCAGAGACCCGCTGGCAGGTTAATTGGCTCTTGTCTAAATTGGCCCTAGTATGTTTATGTATGAATGCGAGTTATTGACCTTAGATTGTAAGCTCCTTGGTGGCAGGGACTGATGTATATGTACAATATATATAGTATATGTAAAGTGCTGTGTAATATGTAATACCTGTAATGAGGGCTGGGAGATTTTCTCAAAAGAAAAAATATCTGCGATTTAAAAAAAAAACTCGATTCACTATTTGAATCAATGTGTTTTTTTTTTTTTTGGACACCGCGCCGGTCCTGGGGAGCTGCGAGCAGGAGTTTTTAGGCGAGGCCGCGGCTTGGGCCTAGTCCGCGGCCTCGCCTAAATACTCCTGCCCGCAGCTCCTCAGGACCGGCGCGGTGAAAAAAAAAAATCGATTTGCTTAAATTTTGAATCGATTTGACCTCTCCACTCCATTCAAGATTTAAATCGATTTTTTTTTTCCCCAGCCCTACCTGTAATAAATAAATTGTGTTTAAGTGTCATTTCTATTTTTTTTCTGCTCACTGGCTTTGTGTTTTTTTTTTTTTTGCACAGGAACAACAGTGTTATCCTTGCTGATGAGATGGGCTTAGGAAAGACTATTCAGACCATTTCCTTCCTCTCATACCTCTTCCACCAGCATTTTCTTTATGGCCCATTTCTGTTGGTGGTGCCATTATCTACATTGACTTCGTGGCAACGAGAATTTGAGATCTGGGCTCCTGACATTAATGTGGTGGTTTATATAGGAGATCTCGGGAGCAGAAACACGGTGAGTAATGTGCAGAATCATCAGCAACTACCCAGGAAAGGGCTCTTCATCACATCTGTACAGATTTACTCATCTACAGATGAACCTTCCTCCTTTTTTTAGATACGGGAGTATGAATGGGTTCATCAGCAGAGCAAGAAAATGAAGTTTAATGCAGTACTGACAACCTATGAAATTTTACTGAAGGACAAGGTAGGTGACTCAGTTGTGTGTGTTATTGCCTTAGGCTGGACATAGCTAGCTCAGTAAAGTGATTTCTGGGCCACGTCCCATGTGTTAAAGGATGATAATGACCTCCTGTAGATGCATAGAATATCTACATGTTTACTTAAAAAAGAACTCCATCTTTCAAATAACTTTTACATAGTCCGTTTAAGCCAAGCTGTCCCAAACGAACTATATCCCTTACTAACCTGTGAGGCCGCTGGATGTGCTCTATAAACTGTATGTAGCGGAGGCAATATACAGCATTCCGGGTGCGAGCCAAGGCTTCCTTTCTCATACCCGGTATGCTATCAGAATACCGCTACCCATCAGAAAATGCAACGGAAGTGACGCTCCGTTGCAGCCATCTTGGTACACCACAGTAAGCCTACAGTCTGAAGGTGGCAAGCGGACATCTTTTTACACCCGCCCAAGTCTTGCATTTCACACTTATTTTTTACCAGTAAACTGAACTCTTATGCCCCGTACACACGGCCGGACATTGATCGGACATTCCGACAACAAAATCCTAGGATTTTTTCTGACGGATGTTGGCTCAAACTTGTCTTTCATACACACGGTCACACAAAGTTGTCGGAAAATCCGATCATTCTGAACGCGGTGACTTAAAACGCGTACATCGGGACTATAAACGGGGCAGTAGCCAATAGCTTTCATCTCTTTATTTATTCTGAGCATGCGTGGCACTTTGTGCGCCGGATTTGTGTACACACGATCGGAAATTCCGACAACGGATTTTGTTGTCGGAAAATTTTATAGCCTGCTCTCAAACTTTGTGTGTCGGAAAATCCGATGGAAAATGTGTGATGGAGCCCACACACGGTCGGAATTTCCGACAACAAGGTCCTATCACACATTTTCCGTCGGAAAATCCGACCGTGTGTACGGGGCAATATAGTGAAATCCGTCAGACTGTTTTGATGTTGAATTTTAAAAGCAGAGGTGTTCTGTCAGATTAACAAACCCGTGAGATCATCAGGCTTGCCGCTGCTTTGGAAATTCAACAACAAAACAGTGTCACTGATTTCTAATCACTGTATTTCACTATATAAGCTCAGTTTACTGGTAAAAATAAGTGTGAAATGCCAACGGCGGGTGTAAAAAGATGCCCGCTGACTTTGGTGGGTGTAAAAAGATGTCCACTTGCCGCCTTCTGGCTGTAGCCTTACTGCGGACAAGTGCGGGGGTGAACCAAGATGGCCACGATGGAACGTTTCTTCCGTTGCATTTTCTGATGGGTAGCAGTATTCTGATAGAACGCCGGAATACAGATCAGTCTACAGCAGCCGCACTCAGCCACTCAGAGCAAGCAATGTATTCTGTCAATGAATGCAAAGCTTTCTGTCTTTGGCTGAGTCAGAGCTTGTGACATCATCAGCCCACCTCTCTGACTCAGCCAATCAGAGGAAGCTTTGTATTCATTGATAGAATACATTGCTTGCTCTGAGTGGCTGAGCGCCGCTGCTGTAGACTGATCTGTGTTCTGGGTATGAGACAGGAAGTCTCGGCTCGCACCCGGAACACAGTGTGGTATACGGTATGGAGCCACAACTACGGCCTCAGGTTAGTGAGGGACAAAGCTTGTTTGAGCCAGCTTGGCCCAAACTAACTATGTAAAGCATGGGTGCTCAACCCGTGGCCCTCCAGCTGTTGCGGAACTACAAGTCCCATGAGGCATTGCAGGGCTGAACCATTACAAACATGGCTCCCAAATGCAGAGGCATGATGGAATTTTTAGTTCTGCAACAGCTAAAGGGCCACAGGTTTGAAAAGTATTTTGAAAGCTGGAGTTCTGCTTTAAAGTGGAAGTGGAAGTAGACACCACCGATCGAACACTAACCTATCTATCCCTGTAAAGAGAAAATGAGTATACATACCTTTGCTCTGACCGGATCCCATGCTGAGCTGTCAGCCGGGGCTTCTCTGTGCAGAGGACACGGACGGCAATGGAAGCCCCTTAGTAAGTCTATGGGTGACGTCACTTCCCATTCATTTCACAGCCGTTGTCGGCCGTGTCCTCTGCAGAGCTTCCACCGCTGGAGATCAGGTTGGATCGGGCTCAAAAAAAAGTATGTATATTATTTTTTTTTTCTTCACAGGGCTAGATAGGTTAGTGTTACATCGGTGGTGTCTATAGATGCAGAGACTTTAGTTTTTGCACGGACTTCCACTTTAAAGTATAACTAAAAGCAAAACTTTTTCTTTAGTTTTGGATAGAGTAGAGATGGATTAGTACCCCAGTCAGTTTTTATTCCTATTTGTTCCCCTGTTGGGGAGATTTACCCTCTCTATTTGTCCCATTATCATTGAAGTAAAAGAAAATCCCAAATTTTGAGTTGTCCCCAGAAAAGCTATAGAGAGGAAATCTTCCAATGGGGACACTAGTTCTGATGGCCTGGGGATTTTAACTTGCAGGGGTTTCCTCTCACTTCCTGTTTTGGCCATGGGACAGGAAGTGAAGGAAAAACTCCCCAATGGGGCTCAGACGATGGAAAATAAACCAACAGGAGTTATAACCCTCCTTTACTCTATCAAAAAAGTTTTGCTATATTAGGACAGCCAAGTAAAGTATGGGTTAGGATTTGCTGCAAGAACTGGTAGCAAATATGAAAATAATTTTTTAACACTTTAGAGGAAAGTTCCTTTGCCAGCTTCCCTTCACTGATTAAAAAGTATTACAATAGGTATAGAGTGGAGCAAATAGGCCCCTAATTTACATATAATCAAGAACCTTGTGTGGAAGTCTCGTTTTCACAAGCTACACCAAGAAGAAATCTCATAGAGCCATACTGTCCATCTTTTCGCAGGCTGTGTTGAGCAGTATTAATTGGGCTTTTCTCGGCGTCGACGAAGCTCATCGGTTGAAGAATGATGATTCTTTGCTGTATAAAACCCTTATAGACTTCAAGTCCAACAACCGACTGCTGATCACTGGGACTCCTCTCCAGAATTCACTGAAGGAACTATGGTCACTGCTACACTTCATTATGCCAGAAAAGTAAGAACTTTACTCGCTGATTCTGAAAAATCAAATTGGCGCCAATCTTTGGCTTCGGAGGCCTGTGGGGTTCTCGGGCTCTTTGTTTCCAGTTGCTTCTTTGCAGGAGCCAAGTACATATCTACCTTGCTGCACTATATCTATCTTTTCGATTTAGGAAAGCTAAGCAGCAGTGGACCTGATTTTTTTGGGAATTTTATTACTCGTATAAAAGATTGGTCTACCAAAAAGGTGATGGGTGATATTCTTAATACACTGTAAGTGGAGTTTGGTTGCCTGAGTCTCCCAATGGCTTTTTGACTTTCTCTTGGGGGCTGTAGCAATAATATCTCCTTGCCATAGGCCTTGCTGTGATTCACTCTATCTTGGAGTTTTGGGTGTCTGCCTGCCTTCACATCTTCCCTTCCTCCTCCTTGTAGTTTCTGTAATATTTAATAAATGCCAATTCCATTTGGGAGAGTAGGATGTCCTCAAAGCTGCCACAGTGGATGTGCAGACCTGACAAGATCTCAGTACTGGAGTCTCCCAAAATTTTCCTTCCCCGCATGTGTCTGACACAGAAATTCCAGGTCTTGTATTACATAACACATAGTGCCACTTTACAGAAAATTGTTGCCCGTTTGCACACAGAAACTCAGCACACCACAAGTATAAAGTAAATGAGACATGGCTTCAGCTTGGCTCTCCATCCGTGAAAGAACCTCCATACCCCCAACAGGTTTCTTCCATGTGGGGCTTAATCGTAGAAGCAACTGCAGCTGCATCAGAAGCCATAAAGGAGACGGCTGTCCAAACGGAGATATTTGCCAGCACACCATGGAACGACATAGATAGCGTCCAAATGTGTAATTTATTTCATGGTCACAACACAAGGAGAGTGCAGAGTTTCGGAGTCATGCAGGACCCCTTCGTCAGGCATGTGATGTCACATGCCTGACGAAGGGGTCCTGCGTGACTCCGAAACGTTGCACTCTCCTTGTGTTGTGATCATGAAATAAGTTACACGTTTGGACGCTATCTATGTCGTTCCATGGTGTGCTGGCAAATATCTTCATTATCACTTCAACCAGTATTCAGCTGGTTGTTTCTGCAGCACCCATACTCAAGAACTCATCCAGGAATGTGTGCATTGGGAATATGAAGTATTGGTTGTCCAAACGGGTCTGCTCACTGACAAGGGTTGTCCACATAACAGCGCCACCTGAAGGACAGCTGCTTTATACCCAGGTGGTGTTGCTTATTAGTTCCTGATCTGATAAAAATCCTGTACAGGTGGCATGGGTGAAACACATGGGGGGGGTTCTTCCATTCTTCCATAGGTGGAAAGCCAAGCTGAAGCCATTTCTCAATTACATTATACTAATAGTGTGCTGAGTTTCTGTGTGTGGACGGGCGCCATTTTTCTGTAGCCTTGATGGAGCTTGGCGAGTTGGTATTCAGAGCAGATATTTATCCTAACCGGCACCAGCAAAGTAGGACCAGCTAGCTGGGCTTATTATCTGGGGCATCCAAGTGGTACTGGATTTTTTTACATAATGCTACATACCACTATGTGGTTGATTTAGTAAAACACGAGCGTTCAAAAATCTGGTGCAGCTCTGCATAGTAACCAATCAGCTTCCAGGTTTTATTCTCAAAGTTTAACTAAACAAGCTGAAGTTAGAAACCGATTGGCTACAATGCAGAGCTGCACTAGATTTAGCACTCTCCAGTTTTAGTAAATCAACCCCGGTGTCTCATATTTGGCCCATAAACTAAGATTGGGAATATCTAAAGTGTTTTCTTTCCTGTGGAGGTTTTTCGGTGAATACTATCTGTTACTTGCCTGTGCTTGGTTTTAGGTTTGAGTATTGGGAGGACTTTGAGGATGACCATGGCAAAGGGAGCGATAATGGTTACCACAGCCTTCACAAAGTCCTTGAACCGTTTCTACTACGCAGAGTCAAGAAGGATGTTGAGAAATCTCTTCCAGCTAAAGTCGAGCAAATCCTGCGGGTGGAGATGTGTGCACTACAGAAACAGTATTACAAGTGAGTCTGTCAATACTAGTGCAGAGAACCATGTTGAACTGGCATCCATAATTATTAAAGTGGAAGTAAACCCATCAATTTAACAGTTTCATATAACCGTTACATTCCCAGCATGCCAGGAATGTAACTGTCACATTGGTTGTGCTCTCAAACAAACTGTCAAACCATCCAATGGCTGGTGTCATAACTGATCACATGTGCAACACCATGGCAGTTGCAGATCAAACAGAGGCCAAGATGGCAGCTTCTTTGGCTGAAAACGATAGGGGGGGTTTACTTCCACTTTAATTGGAAGTCTAATTTTAGCCTAGTACAGGAGACGATCTACAGATAAGATTCCTGTGTGGTGATATTAAATAAATGTTTTGCCATTGCTTGTATGCAACATTGAGCATTTCCCTCACAATGGCTTTCTTTTGATGTCCTGGCTGTAGGTGGATATTAACCAGAAACTTTAAGGCATTGTCTAAAGGCACAAGGGGCAGCACATCTGGTTTCCTTAACATTGTCATGGAACTGAAGAAGTGCTGCAATCACTGCTTCCTCATTAAGGCGGATGATTCAGAAAGAGAAAGCAGACAAGATTTACTGCAGGTCAGTCAATGAAAAATGGAAACTCCTCTGTTTTCTGCATGCAGCAATTGATTCACCCTCTCTGATTGTCATGTTTACCATTATCATTAAATGTGAAAGTAAGAGAAAATACCAAATCTTTGCTAACTAATAGGAGGGGAAATCTTCCAATGGGGACACTAGTTCTGGTGACCTCGGGGGCCCTAAGGAATTCCCCTAATTTGCAGGGATTTTCTCTCACTTCCTGTTTTGGCTATGGGACAGCAAATGAAGAGAAATCTCAATGGGACATAGATGTAAAAAAAAAAAACCTGAAAGGGGTTATGGTCCTCCCTTACTCAATCCAAAATTTATACTATAAAAAAAAATGGTTTGCCTATAGTTCTACTTTAACCTGTTATGGACCGCCCTATGCAGATATACTGCGGCAGGGCGGCCCTCCTGCGCTAAATCGTGTACCTGTTCTGGGTCTGGGGCACGCATGCCGCCAGCGACCCCCACCCGCTGTGATTAGACACAGCAGGAGCAAATCAGCGGGTCCGGCAGACACGATGTCCACTGGGACATGCTGATCGTTCTCAGGAGAGACAGAATGGCGGTCTGCCTATTTAAACAAGGCAGATCACCGTTCTGTGAGAGGGGAAGATGGAGTTCTTGTGATACTGCTAAGCAAGAACACAGATCTCTGTCTTCCTCCTCCCAGTCAAAGCACCTCCCCCACACAGTTAGAAAGCACTCCCTAGGAGCACATTTAACCCTTTAATTGTGCCCGATGTTAACCCCTTCCTTGCCAGTGTCATTTATACATACATATTTTAGCACTGATCACTGTATTGTACCAATCAATATACGCTTATTGGGATTTTTTTTTTTTTACCAAAAATATGTAGTGGAATACTTATTGGCCTAAATTGATGAAGAAATTAGGTATGTTTTTATAGCAAAAAAAAAAAAAAAATATATATATATATATATATATATATATATATATATATATATATATATATATATATATATATATATATATACCGTTTGTTTTTGTTTTTTTCCAAAATTGTCGGTCTTTTTTTTTGTTTATAGTGCAAAAAATAGAAACCGTAGAGGCGATCAAATACCTCCAAAAGAAAGCTCTATTTGTGGCAAAAAAAGGACATCAACTTTATTTGGGTACAATGTCGCACGACCGTGCAATAGTCAGTTAAAATAACGTAGTGCCGTATCACAAAAAATGGCCTGGTCATTATATATATATATATATATATATATTATATATATAATTTTTTTTTTTAAATTACAAAAGTAAAAGAGAGCAACATAAAACTAGTGCGATATCTGACATTATTTTTGATAAAGTAACCCATCAGTATCTGGTTGGATGGATGTAGTGTCAATTCTCAATGAATTCTCAAAGCGCTCATCAGACGTTGTGGTTCCGATTTTCCCTTCATGTGCTTCATCCTTCAAAATAGTTGCGCACAAAAATAGGTGCTGCCAAAAACTGATGGCATTAATAAGGCGTGATTGTGAAGAGTGGGAGATTTTTCTTTGGAAAGATGAAACTTTAAAAAGTCCAGTAAGGAGACACTGTCATATTTTTCTTCCGCCGCATGTGTTCGCAAAGCATAAACACATTTTTACAAAAAAATCCCCCACCCCAAAATCAACATCAAGTTTACAATTTTGTGTTAGGCCGCATTTATAGCCATCTTGGGCCGCAGGTTGGACACCCCTGGTCTAGATTCTGCCTCTACGAGGTAGGAAACACAACGAAATCAGTAGGGTGTTACTTCACCCGTTGTGCACTATATATCCCCCCCGGACAAGGTAAGAGATCAGTTTTAGTTTTGTGCCTTTTGTGTATATATTTTTAATAACTGGCATTTATTTTTTTCCTTCCAGTCTTTGATTAGAAGCAGTGGAAAGCTCGTTCTGCTGGACAAACTTTTGACACGACTACGTGAGAGAGGAAACCGTGTGCTCATCTTTTCACAGATGGTGCGCATGTTGGACATCTTGGCAGAGTACCTCGCCATTAAGCACTACCCCTTTCAGGTATCTTTGCAAATATTGTGTCTTTGGTATACTAAGAACCTAAATGTTCAAATTGTGACTGGTTAGTAAACGATGTACTTGATTATTTTTTCTACATTTTTATTTTTCTTTATTTGGATTTGTACTTCTTTAGCGCTTTTTTCCCCCTGCGTGCAGAAGATGAGGCATGCGTTTAAAGATGACCATACACTTTTAGAATTCCCGGCTGATTCATAGGAACAATGGCTGACCCTCAACAAAAGTTGATTGAGAAAAGAGCCAACTGGAAAAACATCATCTGAACAGTGCTTGCAGCCAATCAACTCCAGGCACTGCTGAGATATTCTGACACCTGGCGCAAGTCAGGATACTATAGCCTGGCAGAGGGGATTTGTCCTTCCATGCTGTTTGTCTAGATGTGAAATAGATTATTTGTTCAGCCTAGAGGCAGAATTCAAGAAATCTATTAGTGTATGGCCAGGGGAAAACTACACAAGCACAGGGAAAACCTGCAAACTCCATACAGGTTGTTTCCTGGTGGAACTTCAAACCAAGGGCTGTAAATGCCAAGCACTAAAGCACTGTGCTGCCCCACGTTGCATTTTTACATAGCATATTTATTTTCACATGGAATGTTGATGTTTGGTGTAAACATCCCTTGTGACAGTAATAGGTGGTGACAGGTACTCTTTATGGAGGGATCAGGGGTCTAAAAGACCCCAAATCCCTCCTTTGCACTTAAAAGTATTTAGATCATCAAAATCGGCGATTCTGAATACTGTCACTTTTTTAAAAAATTGGCGCCATTGGCAGCTGAGTAAACCAGAAGTGACGTTGTGACTTCGATTTCGGGATTTTACATCGGAAACCTGATCAAAGTCGAATCCGACTTTGTTTGGGTCTCAGCCTAGGCGGCGGATGCGCCAGCTTATGGCTCGAGTCTCCCGGTGGGAAGGGAGGCCCGGGAAGAGCGGCGGAAGGCGGCGCGTGGCGGGGGGGGGAGGGGGTGGCGGGACATCCCAGTTTAACCCCAATCAACCCAGGTTTAACCCCCTTCAAGCCATGAACGCAAATTTGCGTACAGTCAGCGTGTAGGGGTTAATAAATGAAAAAAGACCAAACATTTTGAAAAAAAAAAAAAACAATACATTATTCATAGTTTGTTTTAAAATTTTGCAAACAAGTAATTTTTCTCCATTGATGTGTGCTGTTGAGGCTGCACTGATGGGCACTGTAGGCTGCAGTGATGAGGTGGCACTGGTGGGCACTGATGAGGAGGCACTGATAGGCAGCACTGATCTGTGACACTGATGAGGAGGCTCTGATTGGCAGCACTGGTGGGATTGCGCTTATAATCGGGACACTGATAATCGGTGCCCTGATTATCAGTGTAGATGTCCCTTTTACACAAGCCAGTTATCGGCTCTCAGCTATCGGCGAAATCATGGAAGTAGACACCGCTAGTCCAGTGATCTCCGCTAGCTTCCAGGTTCCATGCTGAGCGGCTGCCCTGATGCATTCTGAACCCAGGAGGTTGGCTGCTTGGCACAGGTGACATTACGAGTGTGCTTTGCATTTTGTCTATTAATGCAAAGCCCTTCTCTGATTGGACGAAGTGAAGAGTGTGATGTCATTGACCCACCTCTCTACCTCATCCATTAAGAATATGCTTTGCATTTATTGAGAAATCCTTTGAATAGCAGCCGTGGCAAGTGACTGACCTCCTGTGTTCAGAAACCATCAGGGCAGTGCTTGGTACAGGACCCGGAAGCTGGGGGAGATCACTGGACTAGCGTTGTCTACTTCCATGACTTCCAGTTTCTAGAGGGATCCCACAGGTATGGTATATTCATAGTTACATTAATCCAAGTGGAACCAGTGTATGTAAAAATTACTATACCAGGAATTCTTCTTTATGGACATAAGGATGGTAGTTTGGCAGGCCTTAGCCTGAACTCTAAAGCCACGTACACACGAGCGGAATGTCCAACAGTAAAAGTCTGACGGAATCTTTTCATCGTCTATTCCGATCGTGTGTAGGCCTCATCGGACTTTTTTTTTTTTTTCGAAAATTCTGACGGACCTAGAAATGGAACATGTTCTAAATATTTCCGACGGAACCAATTTCTATCGGGAAAACTGATCGTCTGTATGCTGTTCCGACAGACCAAAAACGACGCATGCTCTGAAGCAAGTACGAGACGGAAGCTATTGGCTACTGGCTATTGAACTTCCTTTTTCTAGTCCCGTCGTACGTGTTGTACGTCACCGCGTTCTTGGTGGTTGGACTTTGGTGTGACCGTGTGTATGCAAGACAGCTTGAGCAGAATTCCGTCGGAGTTCCGTGGGAGAAACCTTCGGAGTTTATTCTGACGGCAAAACCGGCCATGTGTACGCGGCATAACTTTATAGTAGCGAAGTAGCACCAGGTGTCATAGGACAACACAAAGGTTTTAGGACTTCTAAAAGTTTAATTAACTGACAGGTTTGCTTTAAAGCAGCAGAAGCTGTTCCTCGGGGTAGTAAATATTTATGGAGCGACTACACTAAGTTAAATGACTTTTACTGTGCATATGACTGCTTTTTTTTTAATAGTAAGCTTCAGAGCTATGGGGTTGACTGTTGATGTTTTGGTACCAAGATAGTTAAAAGACGATCCTCTAGTTGCCCAGTGCTTTGTAAAGTGATCCCTCCAGTCACAGGGTGTCTATCTCCAGGGTATGTTCACAAACCGCACTCGGCCGTCAGGTTATTTTTAATCCTTGATCGTTAAGGGTATGATCTGTTCATACTGGGTTTCTCCTGCAGCATCCTCCTGATTTTTGTTCCATTACAGAGACTCGATGGTTCAATCAAGGGAGAGATTCGTAAGCAAGCGCTGGATCACTTTAATGCTGAAGGCTCAGAGGTGCGACCTGCCATTGGCTTTGTTTTATGTGTGTTTTTTTTTTTATATATTTCATGCAGTTATAATTTACAAATCAAATATTCAATATTATATCTGTTGTTTTTTTAGGATTTTTGTTTCTTGCTCTCTACACGTGCTGGTGGGCTTGGGATAAATTTGGCGTCTGCCGACACAGTAGTCATCTTCGATTCGGACTGGAACCCCCAGAATGACTTGCAAGCCCAGGCTAGAGCTCACAGGATTGGCCAAAAGAAACAGGTTCGTTTTCAGCAACAAGCTTGCCTGTACAGCCCAATATAACACAGGAATTCTATGTTGTAATGTTATATGTTCTCTGGTAAGCGGCCAGCTTTTACATTGGTTACGGTGGATCTGACACTTCAATTTTAATTATCAAGAATTTCTAACATTTATCAACACTTGGGTGATCATCGCATCAATTATATGGACTTTCAATATGTTGTAAACTTGCACTGATGCACATGAAAATGCACTTCTGTGTATTTATTTAATTATATATATTTTCTATGAGCAATATATATATGCTTCATATATATGAGTTTTTTTGCACTCTCTATGATGGTCAATTGTCATCTATTTGTTTGTTTTATTAGCGCAGTTTCATTTTTTCGATTGTTCTATTAATGTTATATGTTGTAATGTCTACAGTAAAAGCATAGGAATACCAGTATACATATACTGTAAAGATCAGAGGTTGCACAATGGTAATATGTTGTAAAGTCTACTGTAAAAGCATAGGAATACCCGTATATAGGAATACATAGGAATACCCGTATATAGGAATACATAGGAATACCCGTATATAGGAATACATAGGAATACCCGTATATAGGATTACATAGGAATACCCATCTATAGGAATACATAGGAATACCCGTATACATATACTGTAAAGATCAGAGGTTGCACAATGGTAATATGTTGTAAAGTCTACTGTAAAAGCATAGGAATACCCGTATATAGGAATACATAGGAATACCCGTATATAGGATTACATAGGAATACCCATCTATAGGAATACATAGGAATACCCGTATACATATACTGTAAAGATCAGAACATAAAATAAACTTCCAGTTTGTCTAGTCGGTGGGAAAGTCATCTGAACCTTCCCCTAGTTCTATTTCTTGCATTGCTCAATTGCCAATAGATGGAGCTGCCAATATAAATTGTCACGTCCGTATCGGTAACACGAGTAAACCATGGTGTGTAGTTCGAGGATTGAGGAAAAAAAAAATATCAAAAGTTACCATAACCATAAATGCGTCATCCAAGATTTACACATTTATTTTACTGTATTTATTGGAAAAAATGTGTGAATCTTTGAAAGTTGTGTGACCCTTTGAGTGAAAACCTTTTATAAATAGACCTTTACATTTTCCTTTCCATTGTTGTCACTTTGTGCTTGCTTAAATAATATTTTAACATTTTGAAGTTTATTCTATACAGGTAAACATTTATCGCCTGGTCACCAAGGGCACTGTAGAGGAAGAGATCATAGAACGGGCAAAGAAAAAGATGGTTCTCGACCACCTCGTAATCCAGCGCATGGACACCACGGGGCGAACGGTGCTGGAAAACAACTCTGGAAGTTCAAAGTAAGGAATGGCAGTAACTCTAGTGAAGTTAAAGTGCCGCTACCTTTTATCTGTGATAATATTTATTATAGTATATGTCGATCTTGGTCTCTTGTAGTTCCAATCCATTTAACAAAGAGGAGTTGGCGGCAATTTTAAAGTTTGGAGCAGCAGATCTCTTTAAGGAACCTGAAGGAGAGGAATCAGAACCCCAGGTTAGATGTCTGTGTAAGATGTAAGTGATAGCCTTGTAACGCTGGGCAATGCACTGTAGGTTTAGATCCTTCTAATCCAGCATATTGATCTTCTAAAGCAGTAGTAAACCACCGTTTCTTTTTTTTTTTTTTTCTTTTTTTTTTAATTTGAAAAGCAAAGTTATAATGTGCTAGTATGCATCGCATACTAGCTCATTATAGGAAACGTGCCTTTAAAATAAAGCTCTCCAGTGGAACGCTGTCACCACTGACAGGGCTTCCGTCTTCACCCGGTCTTCCTTCCCGGGTTGGTGGGCTCTGGTCCTTTTATTGGAGAAGCTGCAATGATGTCACTCCCATGCGTGTGCGCGGGAGCTGCTGTATCACAGCACAGGGCTCTGAAGGAACAGCACACTAAGCCTTTCCTTCAGAGTGCATGCAACGGTGATGTCACATATTTTTGCAACAGTGTTTTGTAAATGAAGAAATATGATGGTATTGAGATGATTAAGGTGCACTTGGCTTTTAAAAGTTGCCCACTCAAGCCAAGTAGTAGCAGTACCCCAATGATTGGTGGTTCATGGCATTTTATAACTCCCCGCCTTCTCCCATCCTTGGTGGTGAGTGGCACTTTAATCCCTCCAGCATGAATCTGCTGCTGTCGATCCCTTCCTTTCTGCTTTCCTCCATCGTTCATTGTGAGAGGAAGAGGAGGGTTCAATGTTTGTAAACACAGGCAGCGTTTGCACTTATTGTCATTGTGATTGGTTCACAGCGATTACAAGGTACTAAGCCACTTTGGCTGTGTAATGACCGTTCAATCACAAGCATTTAAAGTGGGTGTAAACCCACTTTAAAAAAAAACAAAAAAACTACACCTGCAAGACAAAGGCATAATGAGCTAGTATGCATAGCATACTAGCTCATTATGTAATATTCACCTGAGATCGAAGCCCTCGCTGCGGTGCTTGTACACAGCACTGGCCGGCGACATCACTCCCGGGGGGGTTACTTTTGGTTATTGCGGCTCTGGCGCTGTGATTGGCCGGAGCCGCGATGACGTCACTCCCGCCTATGCGAGCAGTAACGGCACACTCACTGAAGCAACGGCACATACACGCCATTGCTTCAGTTTGTATCAGTGCGCATGTGCCGACGACGTCGGCACATGCAAATACAGGGGATATCTCCTAAACCGTGCAGGTTTAGGAGATATCCGGGATAGCTGCAGGTGGGCTTACCTGTAGCAAAAAGTGGTCTGTAAGGGTTTACAACCACTTTAATGGGTGAACTGGCTGACACTGCATGTTTTCTGGAGTGGCATTTATAAACCCCGCTCCAGAGACCACCTACCTGCCTTTTTTTTTTTTTTTTACAGTGGTGATAATAAGGAGGTTAAACACTTTTTTTTTTGTATTTTTAAGTTGAATCATGGTTTCCGCATATGGTTCGAATTTGATTTTTTTTTGTCATTGCCACAATTTAGGGTCTTATAGATTGACATTAGGAGCAACACTGTAATTTTTTAGTTTTGCATATGCTTTTATTTAATGTAGAAGGCCTTAGACTTAGTTGAAGTAAAGAGAAGATCCCCATATATCAATATGTATCACCATAAGGCCCCTTTCACACTAGTGGACCAATCAGCTCAGTTTTTTAGGTGGACCTGATCGGACCCTCCAATCTCTCCTATGCAGCGGCGGGTGTAAACGGACATGTGCCTATTTGCATGGCCGACATCTGATCTGATCCTATCCACTAAAAACAGACGTATGGGGATCCATTCCCCATCCATCTGGTGGATCAGATCGAATGGCAGTCGAGGTGTAAAAAGAGAGGCGATCCATTCACGTTCGACCACCCATAGAGGAGAGCGGGCTGTGTCTGCTCTGCATAGGCGGAGCAGACATGGACCAGCCATCCACCTGCTCAGCAGGGATCAGCGGACAAATTCTCCACTGATCAGGCGGACTCCAATGGAGCCTACCACATGTGGAAGAGACATAATGCTGCCAAAATACAGCCATAGTATGATACTTATGAATCCCAGTTGCATACTATAGAGAAGTTAGCTTTTGTACGACTTGAAGCTGATTTGTGCGCCTCCATTCCCCCTTCCCCAGATATCCTGACCCATGAAGTTTAGTGCCTGAGGGTAACTGGGGTTGGTCTTTTTGAAGCACCTTGCTTCCTGGCCAAGTTTGTACAGAGGGTCTTAACTTCTCTAGAAGTCAGGATTACATTTAAAATAAAACATGTGGTTTCCTTATGTATTGTCATAGATTCTCCCATCCATGCAATAGTCAATTAATAAATGATCTTGTTCAGGTGGTTCCAAAGCAATTGCCAAAAATGTAAGAGAGCTGGTCATAATTGTGTGAGAATTTGAAAATTCAGTCAACAATTTATTATGTATTTGTAGGCTTTCTATTAAAACATTTACAGTTGCTTGAAAAAGTATTCACACCCCTTGAAATTTTCCACATTTTGTCATGTTACAACCAAAAACGTAAATTTATTTTATTGGGATTTTATGTGATAGACCAACACAAAGTGGCACATAATTGTGAAGTGGAAGGAAAATGATAAATGGTTTTCAACATTTTTTACAAATATGTGAAAAGTGTGGGGTGCATTCGTACTCGGCCCCCCTGAGTCAATACTTTGTAGAACCACCTTTCACTGCAATTACAGTCGCAAATGTTTTTGGGAATGTCTCTACCAGCTTTGTACATCTAGAGAGTGACATTTTTGCCAATTCTTTTTTGCAAAATAGCTCAAGCTCTGTCAGATTGGACGGAGAGTGTCTGTAAACAGCAATTTTCATTTACTACTTGATCTACTAGAATCTAGAATCTATTTGCCACAGATTCTCAATTGGATTTAGGTCTGAGCTTTGACTGGGCCATTCTAACACATGAATATGCTTTGATCTAAACCATTCCATTGTAGCTCTGGCTGTATGTTTAGGGTCGTTGTCCTGGCAGTCTTTCTTTCTCTGTTCTATTCTGATTCTTTGAGCTAGAAGTCATTGGTGAGAAATTTGGGAATGTTTGTTTGTGAAGGATCTCATTTATCCAGGTCATGGCATAGCTGTTAGTAGTTGGTCACATTCAACTGAACTTGTTCTGTATTGTTGCACAGACACTTTAATCCAATCACTATAGAATGTGTCAAGGCAGATGTTGATTGTAAAAGAAAAGAACGGGAGACGTGAAAGTTGAGGAACCACCCTGTTTTAGACTAGGACAGGGTGGTTCCACAACTTTTGCATTTATCACATTATACCCCGCCTCCTGTCTTGACTATTTGTCACTAAGTGGTATACACAATGGACCCACTGGTCGAAATTCCTTTTTCTTTTCTAGAAGTTCATAAAAAAAAAATAGCTGAAATCTACAACATATTTTTGAATTTTCTTTTTTTAATTCTACTTTCTTTACTAATAGGAAATGGACATTGATGAGATTTTACGGCTGGCGGAAACTAGAGAGAATGAGCCAAGCTCCAGTGCCACCGATGAGTTGCTGTCTCAGTTTAAGGTATGCCATTGGTACTTTTTTTTTAAATTTGTCTTTATGCCTAAAAATGTAATGACCTAGAAAAGCACAGGAACTTGCAGACTCTTTACCGTAGGCTTTTAAAACCAATCATTCTTGTTGTTATGTTTTAAAAAGGTTTATTGTTGATGCTTTTTCAGGTGGCTAATTTTTCAACTATGGAAGATGAGCCTCAACTGGAAAACCAAGGACAGGCAGATTGGGACAATATTATTCCTGAGGACCAAAGGAAGAAGATCGAGGAAGAGGAGCGTCAGAAAGAACTTGAAGAGATCTACATGCTTCCCAGGATTCGAAGCTTGAACAAGAAGGTAGGATTTGACAATATTTAAAAACTTCACTCAAACGTATACGTGCAAAGTAGCAGCCTGTAAAACATTAAACATTTATAAAGCACTGTTCCTTTGTGAAAGAGCCATATTGTAATTTTAGCTATAGCATAAAACATTTAAAATACTAATTAAACTCATCATGACCTTGTATGACTCCCTAGTGATGCTGGTTCTGCTTGACAAAATCGGGACCTAAGCAAAAAATATGTAACTGAATATCAAGGGTGCTCAACCCATGGCACGCAGAGCCCTCTGATGTGGTCCGCAACCTCAAACCAGGGAAGTGCATTCCCATGCTCTGGGATGGCGGGTAGGCAAGCCCAGATCACGATCAATGGCTTGCTGACCCGCCATCCCAGAGCATCAAAGTGCATGGAACCGGCAGAGGAGGAAGCAGACGGCCGCAGACTGAGCCGCATAAGCATATGCTTCCTGTCCCAGGTGGAGTGATACCAAGTGCACTTCGCCTGGAACCTTTCTAGCAGCCCGGAGAGTGATGCCAGCAGAAGCTGGAAGAGACTGCCCATTGCACTTTTGCAATGGGCATATTAGCAGTTGTAAAAAAAGGGTTATTGGGCTGCTTGCACACTGATCCACAGGTACAGCGCAGTGCACCTGCGGGTTAGCTGCACTGAACCATGGACTTCTATTTTATCCTGCGGGTTTGGTACCCTTTCAGGAGTTTTGGTGCACTTTCAAAAGTGCACCACAACGCAAGATGTAATAGAAGTCTATGGCTCGGGTCACCTAACCCGCAGGAAAGTCGCATGTGCACTGCGCTGCACCCGTGGTGCTGGCAAACCACGGCGCATCAGCGTGAAAGCAGTTTTGTAAGGGGCCCAGCACAGTAAGGGCTCATTTCCATTTGCGGTCTGGGGGTGGTAAAACCTCATGGTTCATTGTCGCCAGCAACCGGTTACCTATTCGCTTAAGGGCCTCTCATTCTTCAGAAGGTTTAGCACCCCTGGTGTATATAATATCCACACCAGAATTTCTCAACCTTTTTTCAGTTGGGGCACACTGTAAGTATGCAAATCTCAAAGCACCCCAGTCTAAAATGTAAAAAAAAAAAGTAAATTTTACTCATCCAATAAGAAACCTGAGCCTGGGACAATGCACACAATGGCCTTGGTAAAATTAACTTCACATCAGAAGCCCTCCTTTTAAATCAGAGGTCCTCCATGATGCCAGAGTCCCCTCTTCAGGCAAGAACCCTCGCCTTTATATCAGAGGCCCCTCCATACATCTCAGCACATTAGTCGCCCAATACATTAAAGACCCCCTATGCATGAGGCCCCAATCACATCAGGGTGTCCATCACATCGGAGTCCCCTCAAAACCACAGATTCCCCCCCATTACAGAGCCCACACAGTCCCTCACTCGCTCAGTCCCCTCTTTACATTGGAGCCCTACCTTTGGGCTCTAGCAGAGGGTGGGAGGTGGAGCAGGTCTGGAGGAGGCACATCTCCACACTGTTCTGAATGCTGGGGGGATGACCCTGCATGTCACCTGCCCTAGATCAGTGTCATGTGTTGCCACAGTGTGGGCGGACTGGCCTCTAACGCCTTAGAAATAAATGACATGGTGTGGCCTCCCCCAGAGCATGACGCTGATCTAGAGCAAACTGGGTCCTGTGCTCACGGCACCCAGGGAAACCCAAACAGAACCCCAGTTGAACACTTCAGCCCCGGAAGATTTGGCTGCTGAATGACCAGGCCATTTTTTTGCGATTCGGCACTGCGTCGCTTTAACTGACAATAGCGCAGCCATGCGATGCTGCATCCAAACAAAATTGATGTCCTTTTTTTCCCCCACAAATAGAGCTTTCTTTTGGTGGTATTTGATCATCTCTGCGGTTGTTATTTTTTGCACTATAAACAAAAAAAGAGCGAAAATTTTGAAAAAAACACATTATTTTGTACTTTTTGCTATAATAAATATCCCCATTTAAAAAAACAAAAAAACTGATTTTTTTTTCTCAGTTTAGGCCGATATGTATTCTTCTACATATTTTTGGTAATAAAAATCGCAATAAGCGTATATTTATTGGTTTGTGCAAAAGTTATAGTGTCTACAAAATAGGGGATAGATTTATAGCATTTTTATTATTATTATCGGCGATCTGCGATTTTTTTTTTTTTTTTTTTTTTTTTGGGACTGCGACATTATGGCGGACACTTTGGATACTTTTGACACATTTTTGGGACCATTGGCATTCATACAGCGATCAGTACTATAAAAACGCACAGATTACTGTAAAAATGTCACTGGCAGGGAAGGGGTTAACACTAGGGGGGCGATCAAGGGGTTAATTGTGTTCCCTCTCTGTGTTTCTAACTGTAGGGGGAGGGGACTGACCTAGAGGAAATGACAGATTGTCTCTCCTCACAGAGAGGTTGTGGCTTACAGCAATGATGGAAGCCAGGTCAGACTATATACACCACATGCTCTCATGCCAGAATGTGCTGTTTGTACAAAACCAATGTACAGAATGTGTAAATAATGTGCAATATATAATGTAATGAATGTAATAAATAATGTATAACTAAAGGCAAAACTTTTCTTTTAGCGTGGAGAGGAATTAGAACACATCAGGTTTTTATTGCTGTCTGTGCCGCCCGTTAAGGAGATTCTCCCTCTCTATTTGTCCTGTTTACTATGATAATTGAGAGTAAAAGAAAATCCCAAATTTTGGGTTGTCCCCAGAAAAGTAATAGAGGGGACATCTTCCAATGGGGACACTAGTTCTGTTGACACGAGGTTCCCCAAGGAATTCCCTTAATTTGCAGGAATTTCTTCTCACTTCCTGTTTGGCTATGGTACAGGAAGCGGGGCCGGGACAAGGGGTGGGCAAGAGGGGCGGTTGCCATAAGCGCAATGGTTTATTGCAGGGGTGGGGGCGCCCTGTCCCTAACTCTAATGCCCCGTACACACGGTCGGATTTTCCGACGGAAAATGTGTGATAGGACCTTGTTGTCGGAAATTCCGACCGTGTGTGGGCTCCATCACACATTTTCCATCGGATTTTCCGACACACAAAGTTTGAGAGCAGGCTATAAAATTTTCCGACAACAAAATCCGTTGTCGGAAATTCCGATCGTGTGTTCACAAATCCGATGCACAAAGTGCCAAGCATGCTCAGAATAAATAAAGAGATGAAAGCTATTGGCTACTGCCCCGTTTATAGTCCCGACGTACGTGTTTTACATCACTGCGTTCAGAACGATCGGATTTTCCGACAACTTTGTGTGACCGTGTGTATGCAAGACAAGTTTGAGCTAACATCCGTCGGAAAAAATCCTAGGATTTTGTTGTCGGAATGTCCGATCAATGTCCGACCGTGTGTACGGGGCATAAGGGAAGCAGGGGGGCACAGTTTGGCATCTTTGCCCTGGGCGCTGGATGACCTTGTCCCGGCACTGACAAGGAAGTGAAGGGAAATCTGCAATGGGATATAGATGGCAAAAAAAAAAAAAAAAAAAAATCTTGACCCTCTCGTATGCTATCCAAAATGAAGAATAAAAAGTTTTCCCCCAATAGTTCTACTTTTTAAATCACTAGCAACGGTATAGATCCTTATAACAAACTGATGCTGACTTCATCTGGCAGGCACAGGCAAACGACAGCGAGTCTGACCTGGAATCAAAGCAGAAGGCTCAGAGGTCCTCTGGGTCGGACAGTGAAACTGATGACTCTGACGATGATAGAAAACCCAAGCGCAGAGGACGTCCCCGTAGTGTTCGGAAAGACACAGTGGAGGGATTTACAGATGCAGAGATACGAAGGTATAGAAGGGCGTTTAATGGTTGTAATGTACTAATGATTGGCGTGTGTGTGTTTACATAACTCTACATGATGTACATCCTGCTGTACTCTCAAGCCCACATAGTGCTTACATAGGAGATCAATTTCTTTTATATTTCTGTTTATTCTAGGTTTATCAAAGCCTACAAGAAGTTTCCAACTCCACTTGAAAGGTATGTTGATTTAGTATCTTCTGTCTATGCTTGTACAGGATAACTTATTTCAAAATATAGTGGGATTGATTTACTAAAACCTGGAGAGTGCAAAATCTGGTTCTGCTGTGCATGGGAGCCAATCAGCTTCTAACTTCAGCTTCTTCAATTAAAGAGGAGTTCCACCCAGGGGCTTCATTAAAAAAAAAAATTAAAAGTCAGCAGCTACAAATACTGCAGCTGCTGACTTTTAATTGGACACTTACCTGTCCCTGGGTCCAGCGATGCGGGGGATAGAAGCCCCGCCCCCCCCTCCGCTCGTCGGCATTTCAACTGTGGGCGCCGGGCTGTGATTGGCCGCTCGATCACCTGGGACCTCTAATGGGTCCCAGATGATTGACAGGAAGGAGGGAGCAGAGCCGAGCCCTTCCTGTTCCGAGGGGGAAGTGATGTCACCAGCCCAGGCAAAGGAAGAGGCAGACTACGAGGGACCACCTAGCAACAGGCATTTAGAGGTAAGTATAAAAAAAAAAAATATCCAAATGTTTTTTTGTTTTTATTTTTTAGAATTTTTCAGGTATTTTTGTTTTTTAGGGTGGAACCCCACTTTAAGCTTTGACAATGAAACCTGGAAGCTGATTGGTTTCTGTGCAGAGATGCAGTGGATTTTGCACACTCCAGTTTTAGTAAATCGACCCCAATGACTTCTTTTTTCTCTATGGTCTCAGGTTGGAATGCATCGCACGTGATGCAGAGCTTGTGGAAAAGTCGTTGGCAGATCTGAAGAGACTGGGAGATTTACTGCACTCTAGCTGCACATCGGCCATGCAAGAGTTTGAGGAACAGCTGAAAGAGAATCCCACTGATGGTAATTTTTGCCATTTCATATAATGTAGATATTTTAAGAAATAATTGTAGTAATTTGATCATTTGTACTTTGATTTTGAAAAAAAAAAAGATTGCCACTCCCTTCACGCCGACCGTACGCAAATATGTGGCCTCAGCTTGAAGGGGTTGTGGTACCCAAGTAATGTGCAGCTGCACGCATCACCCTTGTACCGTTTTTTTAGAGCCAGCGGATGGCTTCCTTGCGATAACAACCGATGCGGCTAGGCTGTTATACCAAGCAGCGGACCCCCCCCCAACCCCCCTTCCGCGGCTCTCCCAGGCTCTCCTGTCCCACTGGGAGGTCCAAGCGGCCAGTCGGCACGACCGCTGGCTGGCCGGAGACCTGAACAAAGCCGGAATCGGCTTCGATCGAGTCTCGGATCTATTAGCCCAGAAGGCGACAAATTTTAAAAAAAATGACAGCATCCAAAACTGCCAAACTTGGCGTGTTGAATGCTTTTAACCACTTCATCCCCGGAAGAATTTACCCCCTTCCCTGACCAGAGCACTTTTTGCGATATGGCACTGCGTCGCTTTAACGGACAGTTGCATGGTCGACGTTGCACCCAAACAAAATTGACGTCCTTTTTTTTCCCACAAATAGAGATTTCTTTTGGTGGTATTTGATCACCTCTGCAGTTTTTTTTTTTTTGCGCTATAAACAAAAAAGAACGACAATTTTGAAAAAAAAAAAGCAATATTTTTTACTTTTTGCTATAATAAATATCCCCAAAAAATATATAAAAAAAAACAAATTTTTCATAGTTTAGGCCGATACGTATTCTTCTACATATTTTTGGTTAAAAAAAAAAAAAATAGCAATAAGCGTATATTGATTGGTTTGCGTAAAAGTTATAGCGTCTACAAAATAGGGGATAGATTTATGGCATTTTTATTATTATTTTTTTTTATTATTATTAATGGTGGCGATCTGCGATTTGTGTTTTTTTTTATTTATTTTTTTATCGTAACTGCGACATTGCGGCGGACACATTGGACACTTTTGACACTATTTCGGGACCATCGTCATTTATACAGCGATCAGTGCTATAAAAATGCTCTGATTACTGTGTAAATGACACTGGCAGGGAAGGGGTTAAACACTAGGGGGCGATCAAGGGGTTAAGTGTGTCTTAGGGAGTGATTCTAACTGTGGGGGGGGGCTCACTACAACATGACAGCGATCACTTTTCCCGCTGACAGGGAGCAGTAGATCCCTGTCATGTTGCTAGGCAGAACAGGGAAATGCCTTGTTTGATAGGCATCTCCCTGTTCTGCCGCTCCGTGTAACGATCGCGGGCCCCCGCCGGACATCGAGTCCGCGGGCACGCTCACGGCGCCGCACGCGCGCCCACCCACTAAGCCGCATCTTAAAGGGGACGTACAGGTACGCCCATTTGCCCAGCCGTGCCATTGTGCCAACGTACATCGTCGTGCGCTGGTCAGCAAGCAGTTAAGTGCAAAGGAGGGATTTGGGGTATCTCAGATTGTCAGATTTCTCCATTAAGAGTACCTGTCACTGCCCGTTACTGTCACAAGGGATGTTTACATTCCTTGTGACAGCAATAAAAGTGATCAAATTTTTTTTTTTTTTTTTTAAGGTATAATAAAAAAAATGTGCTCGCACGCAGAAGCGAACGCATACGGAAGTCGCGCTCGCAAATGTAAACAGTGTTCAAACCACACATGTGAGGTATCACCAAGATCGTTAGAGTGAGAGCAATAATTCTAGCCCTAGACCTCCTCTGTAACTCTAAACTGGTAACCTGCAGAAATTATTAAAGCATCGCTTATGGAGATTTTTTAGGTACCGTAGTTTGTCGCCATTGCACACGTGTGCGCAATTTTAAAGCATGACATGTTCGGTATCTATTTACTCGGTGTAACATAATCTTTCACATTATACAGAAAATTGGGCTAACTTTACTATTTTTTTAAGTCATGAAAGTGTTTCTTCTCCCGAAAAATTACATGTGAAAGACCGCTGCGCGAATACAGTGTAACATAAAATATTGTAACAATCACCATTTTATTCTCTAGGGTCTCTGCCAAAAAATATATATATATATATATATATATATATATATATATATATATAGATAGATAGATAGATAGATAGATATGTATATATCGATATATAGATATATCTATATATTGATATATATATAAATGTTTGGGGGGTTTAAGTAATTTTCTAGCAAAAAATATGGATTTTAACTTGTAAGCAACAAATGTCAGAAAAAGGCTTAGGCGTGAAGGGGTTAAAAAAAATTGTAAGAGTACGTTCTAATAAAGCATGGTGGGGTATCCTAGTTTCCGAAAAATGGTAATCCAGTCTATACCCCTGAGATGTGGTAACCTTCCATCACTTATGGGGTGCAATAGCTGACCATCTTCTAGGAGTATAACCAGAAGTTTAGTCATTCCTTCAGAAAAAAAACGAAGGTGTGTTTTATTTTGTCCCAGGGAAAGGTCCGGGCAAAAGAAGAGGTCCAACTATAAAAATTTCTGGTGTCCAAGTAAACGTGAAAGCAATTATTCAGCATGAAGAAGACTTTGAGATTCTCAGCAAAGCCATTCCCAAAGATGCAGAGGAAAAGAAAAAGTAAGTCTGTTGACTGTGTCTTTGTATTTTTCCTCATTACTGTTGATCCAATATACTTATGTTTTATGACCAATTACAGTTCTGTTATTACACCATTTTTGTAAATCTTCCCATTTTGTCCTTCTAAAATGACAAGGGTTCTATAAGTGAGGGGTGCCACGCTTAATAATATTTGGTCTTAATGTAATGTATTTATAACATGCTAAACTAGTAGTAAAGTAGCACAGTTTAAGTTGAAGGGGAGATGCATTGGTTCTTCCAGTGATAAAAGTTGTATGTATTGTGGACATAAACTTGAGAAAAATCCTGGACAGCCGCACTCCGAAAAATAGCCTTTATTTGTCAAAAAAGATCAAAAATACATGCCACAGCAGAACGGACAGAAGAGCTGACGCGTTTCACACTATCAAACAGTGCTTAATCATAGCTTTGATTAGGCACTGTTTGATAGTGTGAAACGCGTCAGCTCTTCTGTCCGTTCTGCTCTGGTATGTATTTTAGATCTATTTTGACAAATAAAGGCTATTTTTTGGAGTGCGGCTGTCCAGGATTTTTCTCAAGTTTATTTCTATGTGCTTTGCTAGCACCTGGGGCTTCCTAGATAGAGGAGAGGTTCATTCCATATTGACCTGCCTGAAGCGGTGATATCTCTTTCCATGTATTGTGGACATGTCATATTTGAAGCAACTTCTAGCCCTGGGTTCCTCCATATTGTCTGTTCCGATAGCAGCATAAGCAGATTAGGCTGTGGAGCTTAAAGTGATATTAAAGGCAAGGTTTAAAAAAAAAAAAATAACAAACATGTCATACTTACAACCTCTGTTGCAGTTGGTTTTGCACAAATCAGCCCCAATCCTCCTCTTCTCGGGTCCCTTGCTGGTGCTCCTGGCCCCTCCCTCCTGCCAAGTGCCCCCAGAGCAAACCGCTTGCTATGGGGGGGCCCCAAAGCACGCTCGCTCCCAAGCCGCTGCTCTGTGTGCCTATTTACTTGCTGTGATTGACAGCAGCGGGAGCCAATGGTAAAAAGACCTTGAGCCTTTAGAACCACTTTAAAGCGGAGTTCCACCCAAAAGTTGAACTTCCCCTTTAGGCACTCCTCACCCCCTAAAATGCCACATTTGGCATGTCATTTTTTTTGGGAGGGGGTGGGGGGGGGAGTACTTAGTTTAGAGTGGGACTTCCTGTCCCACTTCCTTCTTCCTGCTCTTGACCGCCTAGGCAACGCCTCCTCTCCCCCTAGGCGGCCCCTCCCTGCCAGCAATCTTCTGGGACACGTAACAGGTCCCAGAAGATTGCCTGGCCACTAGCAGAGTGCAGTGCGACTCGCGCAGTGCCGCCCGGCCGTGAAGCTGAAAGCTGTCACGGCTGGGTGCCCACAGTGGCTATGGCGGCGCAGGCAGAGAGGAGAAGGAGAGGAGCGGGGCTCCATGCGGCCGTATCGCTGGACCGTGGGACAAGTGAGTGTCTGTTTATTAAAAGTCAGCAGCTACACTTTTTGTAGCTGCTGACTTTTAATAAACTAAAAAATGTGTGGAATTCCGCTTTAATATCAAATGGGGTGTTGCTTAGTCCTGGAGGTTGGTTCAGAAGAACACACTTAATCACCCTTCTAAAAAAAAAAAAAGAAAAACCCTAGAGCCTTTATATCATCTATGCAACATGTCTTTTGCTTCATACAGTTGTACCTTATTTATTCTTCTCCCTTTCCCAGATTCAGATTGTCCAGTCGGGTCAAAGCTGCTCATTTTGATGTTGATTGGACTGTAGAAGAAGATTCTCGATTACTCCTGGGAATTGTCGAACACGGTTATGGAAACTGGGAGCTCATCAAAAGCGACCCAGAGTTACAGTTGGCTGATAAGGTGCTTGCTGTACCCCACTCTTTGTTTATTTTAGGCTCTTGTCAGTATATTAAAATGTGTACCCCATCTAAAAAGCCAACGGAGTTGATTTTACAAAGATTGGAGAGTGCAAAATCTGTTGCAACTCTCCATAGAAACCAATCAGCTTCCAGGTTTAGTCTGTTCGTGATCGGTTTTATTGTTAAATCTTAATTGAACAAGTAGAAGCTGATTGACTACTATGCACAGCTGCACCAGATTTTGCAGTCTCCAGTTCTAGTAAATCAAACCCAATGAATGCAAAATATCCATTGACACGTGTAGTTTTATTTGCTTTGCCCCCTGAAGATTGATCCATGGTGGGGAGGAGGTCCTCACCACCCATTTTAACCCCTGCACCATTGCATTGCATGCTGTTGCAGGGCATTTTGCGGTGGGTACAACCCTGTTTGCTGCCTTTGCTGCAGAAAAAATGTAAAGATGAACTGATACTTTACATCCTTGTAACTACCACCCCTCACCGGATTAGCATGCTGTCAGCTGAAAATGGGTCACAGGAGTGCAGAGCATATTGCAATCCTGTGATTCATAGGAGAAATATAGCCAACATAGCTTTGGCGGGAGGATGGTAGTTGAAGCCCGGCAAGCCCCTAGCCGACCCGCAGCCTACCAGGCGATGACTGATTGAGCCCCCTTTGCCCTGGTGGGGAGGGAAAAGCCAGCTCAGGCCTTGGTGACGAGCTATCGCCTGACGCATTCCCCTCCTGTCCACCCGAGGATTTAGCCCGCGGCCCGCCCGAGCGGGAAAAAGCCCTAGGGCCGTCCCCGTGAGCAAGCGGTCAGTCTGACAGGACCCGAAGGCAAAACGGGCCTGTCAGAAGATGCTGAGTGGGAGAGCCGACGGAGAGGGTTTTTCTCCCCATCCCTCTTCTCCCTACCCCTGGTCACCTGTCCCGATGGAGTGTAGAGCTTCTCTGACAGCCCCCAGTTCTCAGATAAGGCATCTTATGCCTGTTGAAAGGTGGGAGAGTCCCCGCCCCCACCATGTTGAGGGGATGTGGTCTGGTATGGTTCCTGGCCTGCTAGGCTGCATTCCTGGATAAGGCTCTGGTATGGATTTTGGGGAGGACCCCATGACATTTTTTTTCCCTTGGCATGGGATTCCCCTTAAAATCCATACCAGACCAATAAGGGCTTGGTATGGATTGGGGGTGTGATCCACGCTGTTTTTTTCCACTTTCAATGGCATTCTTTTGTTTACATTTCAGCTGATAAGTCATTGGTTGTTAAGGACGCAGCAGCAATCTTTCCGGCCCACTCCTTAACAGCCAGCTATTCTTTACACAGAATTCGAATCAGTCGATCATTTTTCCACTAAATCTAAATCGTTCCAAAAATGTGGAATTTGTTAGGAAATGAATAAACTGAATTCCGAAACAATCAATGAAACAAAATCAGTAACATAAGGAATCTATCTGAAACAAAACTTTTTTTCCATTCTGCACATATCTAAAGCAGAAGTACCCGTTGGGTCGCACATACCACTGGTTGTAGTGAAAACTTTTCCATATTCAATAACCTCTTTATATATCATATGTCAAGATGTGTTTTAGCATTTCCAAGTGCATGACAGATATTTTTGTGCTTAGATTTTGCCAGGTGAAACAGAGAAGAAGCCACAAGCGAAACACTTGCAGACCAGATCAGACTATCTGCTAAAACTGCTGAAAAAAGAAGTCGAGAAAAAGGAGAGTGGCCAGGGTGATGAGGTTTGTAATTGATGGAATGGCAGGATTGTTGAAGTTGGTGTCTCGGGTCATTTCGGTCTTCTTTGTAAAATGATAATTCTATATAGTTGATGAGGTTGACTAAAGACACAGGTCTATCCAGGGCTTTCTTTCTCTGAGAATAGGTGCAGGAACTCCCTCCTTCTGTGTCACCCCTTGTCGCTGGCCCCTACCCACCTCTGAGCACCGTTCATTGGTTCTACCCCCTACCCACTTCTGAGCACCGTTCCTTGGTTCTACCCCCTACCCACATCTGAGCACCGTTCCTTGGTTCTACCCCCTACCCACCTCTGAGCACCGTTTCTTGGTTCTACCCCCTACCCACCTCTGAGCACCGTTCCTTGGTTCTACCCCCTACCCACCTCTGAGCACCGTTCCTTGGTTCTACCCCCTACCCACCTCTGAGCACCGTTCCTTGGTTCTACCCACCTCTGAGCACCGTTCCTTGGTCCTACCCACCTCTGAGCACCGTTCCTTGGTTCTACCCCCTACCCACCTCTGAGCACCGTTCCTTGGTTCTACCCCCTACCCACCTCTAAGCACCGTTCCTTGGTTCTACCCCCTACCCACCTCTGAGCACCGTTCCTTGGTTCTACCCACCTCTGAGCACCGTTCCTTGGTCCTACCCACCTCTGAGCACCGTTCCTTGGTTCTACCCCCTACCCACCTCTGAGCACCGTTCCTTGGTTCTACCCCCCACCCACCTCTGAGCACCGTTCCTTGGTTCTACCCCCTACCCACCTCTAAGCACCGTTCCTTGGTCCTACCCACCTCTGAGCACCGTTCATTGGTTCTACCCCCTACCCACCTCTGAACACCGTTCCTTGGTTCTGCCCCCTACCCACCTCCCAGCACCGCCCCTTTTAGACAATACAGGGCCAAGTATTTTTGTGGTGCTAAGTAATTTTGTATGGAATTTGTTAATAACAAGAAAAGCAGTAAAATAGACCGCCCCACCCAGCAACAATAGAGCCCCACCAACAAAAGACCGCTCACGACAAAATAACCCCCAGCAACAATGGACCCCTTGCAAAAAAAACAGCCCAGCAACAATAGATCCACCACATCAAACATACACCTGGGAGGATTTGTCTGCCAGATACATCAAATCTGCCAGCAGCAAGCAATAGACCCCTCTCTCAACAGTACATCCCTCCCAGCAAACATTGACTCCTACTCCCAGCAACAATAGATCCCTCACCAACAACAATATACTCCTTAGCAGCCAGCATCAATAGATCATCTAGTACACTTTAGCACCTCTTGCCATTACATACATTTCAGTGCTGGAACTGCTTTCCCCCACATTCCCGCTGAAAAAAAGCCCTGGGTCTATCCAGTTCGAGGGTAATCTATGTAATCGTTGCCCAGAGCTGAGGTTCCCAGCACCCTTAATAATTTTGTTGCCCTTCGCTAAACTCTTTGTAATTCAAGAACATCCTCCCTAGGAATTGCTAAACAAAACTGAACTTCATATTGAGGCTTCAGATGAGGAAGCATTCTGGATTTATAGTGTTTGTGCCTCCAGCTACATGTTTTTCCAGCTTTTGAACCATAAATGTTCTGTTCCAGGTCAAGGTAAAGAAAAGAAGGCCACGTGCAAAGAAAGAGGGGGCGGTAAAAGCGAAGGATGAGCATGGCAATGAAATCTCTTCCCCCAGAAATTCTGACAACCATTCAGAAGATGGAGACACCAAGGTGAGCTCCTTTATAGAGCTGGCCACACAGAGTACCATGCGATTGTATATTCTCCTTTAGATTAACCACCAATGGCCCAGCGGTCACCAATTAGTGGTCCACAACCGCAACCACCACCAACTACTGATGGTTCACAAAAACATTTTGGTGGTCCCCAGGGGTTCTGCCTCAAATCAACATTGTGGTGGATGTATACCACCCAATGTTGTTTCCAGTGTTCTCAATGCATTGATCCCTTCTCTGTAGTTCCAGCTCCTATGAACACAGAGGGAGGAGCCGGGAGTAGTGCAGAGAGTGGGAGGGGACTTCCAATGGCAGCGCTGATCACAGGTTTTGAGAGGGAGCCCGGGAGCTCATGCTCATGGCTGGATAAAAAGGCGAGATCCAATGAGGATTCTGTATAAGGCAGAAGTGTGATGCAGAGTATGGGGGAGGGGTTGCAGAGAGCCGAAGAATTGTGTGTATAAGGCAGCAGTGTGATCCAGGGGGAAAGGGGCAGAGAGCATTGCATTGTGTGTATAAGACAGCAGTGTGATCCAGGGGGAAGGGGGCAGAGAGCATTGCATTGTGTGTATAAGACAGCAGTGTGATCCAGGGGGAAAGGGGCAGAGAGCATTGCATTGTGTGTATAAGGCAGCAGTGTGATCCAGGGGGAAAGGGGCAGAGAGCATTGCATTGTGTGTATAAGACAGCAGTGTGATCCAGGGGGAAGGGGGCATTGCATTGTGTATAAGGCATGGAAAATTCATGTTAGTGGTCTGTGGGATTTAAAATTGTGAGTTTAGTGGTCCGTGAAGTCCGAAAGGTTGGTGACCACTGCAGTGGCCTACCTAAAGTAAGATTTTGCTCAACACTTCTCAATTTTTTTAGCACCAATTTTTGGTTTGTTTCTCAGTTGTTTCTATTACCTCTCCATGCTACTCACTTTTCAGGCACCATCTTCTGTATCCCTCACACTATGGCCTTTTAGACAGCCAAGCCTAAGTTTTGACATATGGCTGTCATTGCTACACCTCCGAAAAGCAATCTGTGGTGCATCTCTTTTCCAAGGCATTTAACAAGCAGTTCAGTGAAGAGACAATATGTTTTAGCCCTGTAAATTGCACACGGTTGAAGATCATGGACCTATTTGCTTGAATGAGATGCTTTTGGTGGCGCTATTGCCCACTAAACATGACATGGGGGAAATCATTTTTACTGGACTCCCCTGACCAGTTGTCTTTTTTTGCAGTATGTAGGCAGGTGCAGTCTGCTGTCTCCACTGCGGGTGGCGCTCAAATGCAGCAACAATGCAGAAGGAAAGGAAGTCATGAGGAACAGGGTCCCTCTATGGTTTCCTGAGTCACTGGGGCAGCAATCCTATTGGATGTTGATCGCCCGTGTGACTCTGGTGGCCATCTTAGGTGTGACAGAATCTATTTAAGACCCTGGCCTCTGGATTTGGTGCGATTCTATGCAAGTTGGTAGATAAGGTAAAGGTACCCCCATCTGTTGCACAAGATGGCCAGGCCGCATTCTGCCCCTCTCAACAGACGCTGTCGGTCCAGCTGGAACCCACTCTGTTCACGTTGCTGGAAACCATGATTGCACCCGGTTGGGAAACCTTCCCACTGGGTTGTTGTAAACTGTTGCTGCATTACTTCAATACAAGTTTTATACTGCACCTATGTGAATTGTTGTTGCTGCACCCCACCCACAAGCTTAAGGGGGCAATAAAAACATGGCTCAACCACCTGGTGTTTTAACGTTCCCCCAACTACAAATCTAACCACCTCTAACAGTTGCAGGTGGTAAAACTTTGTTTCCTAAAGCAGGAGCAAGTTGACCTGTTGAAATCTCTTTAACTGCTTGCAGACCGCACACCGTAGACATACTAAGGCAGGGTGGCTGCTCTGCGCAGGATCACGTACCTCGTACCTGATTCCCGCGCTGGGTTAGTGCGATTCGCTGCAGCACAAACCAATCGGCAAGTGTCGGCCACCGACTGGTCACTGGCACATGCCAATTGGCAAAGCAGGAAGTAAAAACGAGCACATACACAATAACACATAATTAGGCACTCTAATTCACACCCTTCCCAGCCGGTGTCATTAGTACAGTGACAGTGCATATCTTTAGCATTGATCACTGTATTTTAGTGTCACTGGTTCCCAAAAAAGTGTCGGGTAGTGTGCCATTGTCCGCCGATAAAAGTCGCTGATCGCTACCATTGCTAGTAATAAATAAATAAAAATTCCATAAATCTATCCCATAGTTTGCATACGCTAGAACATTTGCGCAAACCAAACAATATACGCTTATTGGGATTTTTTTTTACCAAAAATATATAGCAGAATACATATGGTGTTAAAAAAAAAAAAAAAGGGTAACTGCGTTAAGTTACCCTTTTTTTGAACACAACTTTTCCTAAACCTTTGTTATAGGACAATTAAACCGCAGCAGATCAAATAAAAAAAAAAGTACTAATATTTATTATTTATTTTTTTGCGCCGGTGACACAAAAACGTTTAGAATATATATTGGCCTAAATTGATGAAGAAATTTTGATTTTTTTTTTTTGTTGGATATGTTTTATAGCAGAAAGTAAAAAAATTTATTTTTTTTCAAAATTGTCGGTCTTTTTTTGTTTATAGCGCAAAAAGATTTAAACCGCAGAGGTGATCAAATACCACCAGAAGCTCTATTTGTGGGCAAAAAAAAGAACATCAATTTTTGCTTAGGTATAGCGTCGCACGACCGCGCAATTGTCAGTTAAAGTAACGCAGCGCCTGGTCATGAAGGGAGGTAAACCTTCCGGGGTTGAAGTGGTTAAAAGTGTTAGGCAAAACTTCCCATTTGTCATTTTTACATTATTTGTTCAAAGTATGGATATTTGGGCTTTTTTTTTATAGGAGGATGGCTCGCTGAAGAGTCCAAGCAAGAAAAAGCAAAAGAAAAAAGATAACAAAGAAAATAAAGATAAACAGAACCAAAAAAAGGAAGGAGCCAAAGAAAAGAAGAAAGCAAAAGAAAAGGTATAATATATACGGATGGATTCTGTGCTGGGACATGTTTCAGCTTTGTAGGGTTTAGATGTGGCTAATGGAATTTACCTCTAATGGTGCGACTTCTGTTCTGGTCCACATTGCACAATTGTGTAAATGGGGGGGAAAAAAACAGGAAGTGAGAGAGGCTCTACCCCACACCTTTTCACATTGCAAAGTTTATTATTGTAACAAAAGTGTACCCACCTTGTTCTGTAAGTTACATTCTTCAAACCACCCCACCATTAAACTGGACATTACATGCTCCAGACCAGGAGCGTACATACAGGGGGGTCACAGGGGTCTCAATTGCGACCTGGCCCCCTGTACACCTGGATAGGAGGGGTGGCATATAGAGGAACCAATCCCCTCCATTTTCCTCCTGCAACCTTTCAGCAGCTGCAGGAGGAAACTGAAGGGAATCGGTTCCTCTACATCAGCGATGGTGAACCTTGGCACCCCAGATGTTTTGGAACTACATTTTCCATGATGCTCATGTACTCTGCAGTGTAGATGAGCATCATGGGAAATGTAGTTCTAAAACATCTGGGGTGCCAAGGTTCACCTTCACTGCTCTACATGCTCCGCCTCCTCTCCTATACACCTCCTGCTGCCCCAAGCTCCTGTGTACTCCCCAGCCCCCCCCCCATCCACACATCCCCCACAGCTCTGCTGGGTTCCCCCTCTTCTGCGGCTGCTGCAGGGGATCTGTCAGGATAGACAGCAGGGAAATGTGTTATTTACCAGCCCCTTCCTTGTCTTAATGAATAGAGTCAGTGATCCATACTGACCACTGACTCTGTCCGTTCATAACTGAAGCATAGTAAACTGTGTTTGTACTATGTTTCGGTTTGTGAATGAACAGTAAGCCCTCGTTCACATTGGAGCGACTTATCATGCGATTTGACAGGTCAAATCACATGACAAGTTGCATCCTATTGCCGGCATTCGCACTGTTGAAATCAGCGCAATGCCAGCTTTGCGGTGCCGCGTCGATTTGAAAAAGTAGTACATGCACTACTTTTGGCGATTTTGGGTGCGACTTGCATAGACATCTGTGCATGAAGCTGCAACAGATGTCTTCAGAGTTGCACCCAAAGTCGCACTGAGATGCGGCTTTGAAATCGCGCGAGTTCAGATGAAGTCGCAGGATCTCAAAGCCACACTCAATGTGAGCGGGGGCTAAGCTCTGTGCAGAGCTATTCCCGTCCATTCATTTTTTGCAGCTGAGGCTGCAGAGATGGAAATTGAGGGCTGTGTCCTCAATCTCCTTTCTCTGTCTCAAAGATGAAACATCAGAAATCTGTTTAGACCCCTGATATCTCACCAAAGCCCCCCCCCCCCCCCCCCCAACGGTGCTCAAAAAATAAAAAAGGTAAAAAAAATAAACAAATAAGTAAAATAAAATGATAAATTAATAATATTATAAGAAAAAAAAAGAATACTGACACCGGTGGTGGAACTACCAGAGTCGCAAAGGTCGCACTTTCCACCAGGCCCTGGCGTTCCACCACCGTGGGGGTCCAGGGGGCCCTTTATGTTTTCTTGCACTGGGGCCCTGAAGGTTCTAGTTTTGCCTGTGCTCCAGACTTCCAATTCTTTTTTTTTATTAGGGGGGGGGGAATTTTCACTTCACAAAGTAGCTTAGTACAAAAAACTTGGTACACTTTGAATACCCCAACATGCAAATTTTATTATTATTTTTCTTGCACTTTATTGGATGATTGATTTGAACCCTATTAACTTTGTTAAGTGATCGATCTCTAGTTAAAAATAGAAAAGCCTGTGTTGCGTGATACATACTGCTTAGGCACGTGCAGAAAGAAAGCAATTTTTTTGATTCGTTATTTACGTAAATTTGTTTCGTTAAATTCATTTAATTCGTTTTTGGAATTCGTTTCGTTTATTCGAGTTTGAATCGATTCAAATTTTCCGAATTCGGTGATTCGATTTCCATTCAGAATCAAATTTTATTCTATTCGAAATTCAAATTTTGGAAGATGGTTATGTTCTTTCTATTCCATTCTATTCTATTGTTTTTTCTATTCTATTCTTTTCTATTCTAATTCATACTATTCGAATTTCGAAAGATGGTTATATTATATTCTTTCTATTGTCTTTTCTATTCTATTCTTTTCTATTTAATTTTTTCTTCTATTCTTTTCGATTTGATTCTGTTGGAATTTATTCTATTCGAAATTCGAATTCCGGAAGATGGTTCTATTCTTTCTATTTTATTCTATTCCTTTATTTTCTATTCTTTTTTTTTAAATGTTCTTTTATTTTCTGTTCTATTTTGTTCTGTTTTACTCCTATTCTATCCCTTTTATTGTTTTTTCTATTCTATTATATTCTTTTCCATTCTATTACTTTATTTTCTATTCGATTCTATCCCCATCAGAAATTCGAATCCGATTCAAAAACATTTCGAATTTGATTCGCAAACTATTCAAGTTCGGCCAAAGTTTTTTTTGTTTTTTTTTTTTGCTTTTTTTGCATTATGTTGGATTTGTTTAAATTTGTTACTATTGTAATTTAGTAAGTAATTAAGTAATTTTTTATAATGTTGCCCCTTTATTATAATCTACTTGTTAACCATATTGGTTTTCATTTTATTCATCCTTTTTTTTTTTTTTTTTTTTTTGTGTATAATGACTGACTATTCATTTTCTTTGCAATTAAGCCAAAGCGGGGTGAAGGCAAGTCTGGTGCCCGGAGCAAAAAGAACCAGGGTCCGGTCCATATTACAGCAGGAAATGACCCAGTTCCTATTGGAGAGGAAGAGGAAGATGACCTGGACCAGGAAACCTTCAGCGTTGTAAGAAACCTTTTATACATGTGTGATTTTCTATTAACATTACAGTGAGGCTCATACATTTATACAGACGGCTTACTGTCTTTACATTTTACAGGCACAATGTTTAACAATGTTGGCGCAGTCTGTTATTGATTTGGGTGGTCAATCAGTGGGCCACATTAGATCAAAATTTGGAAGGAGAGGAAGTTTTCACATTATGGGCTGATGTACATGTGTAGTATTGTTTACCACCCCTCTGAAAAGCAATCTGTGGTGGATCGGTTTTTAGAGCTATTTGACAGTAGGTTTGGGTATTACATGTTGCCTTCTGAAGGCCTGTTTAACCGGTTCCCATCCGGCCTATGGGCAAATGACACCTGGGCCGGGCTCTCGTCGACTCAAGTGGACGTCATATGGGGGCCGCGTCTACCAGACACAGCCAATGACTGATCACTGTACCGACCCACTGCCGGGAACCATGTGACCACTGTAACCAATCACAGCAGATCACATGACAGTGGTACACAATGGATTACTTCCTTTCAAGCCATCCTTTGTGTGCAATTGTGTTGCTAGCTGTGATTGGTAACAGTGATCACATGGTACAGACTGGGCCAATCATCGCTCATCTGTGCCATGTGATCAGCTGTGGCCAATTACAACAAAACAAACTGAATGAATTGATTTAATTCAGTAAAATGCTTACATATAGCAATGAAATTCATTGCTATAAGCAAACGTGTAAAAAAAAAAAAAAAAAACTGATCGCTTCCCCAGAGTAGGTGTTACTGGGGTAACATTGTATTTCTCCTGTCAAAGTGTGTTAAAAAAAAAATTGTGTGTGTATATATATATATATATATATATATATATATATATATATATATATATATATATATATATGTATGTATGTATATATATATATATATATATATATATATATATATGTATATATATATGTATATATATGTATATGTATATGTATATGTATGTATATGTATATATGTATGTGTATGTATGTATGTGTATGTATGTATGTATATATATATATATATATATATATATATATATATATATATATATATATATATATATATATATATATATATTTTTTTTTTTTTTTTTTGTACTGTCACCAGTCAGTGTATCTGATCAGTGCCACTACCATTATTTCACGAAGCTGTACTGCACTGGTGACGGTATGGAAAAAAAAAAATAAAGTTTTTTTTTTTAAATTTGGTTACAGGGTTAGTTCACCTTTTTTCATTTTTTTTCTGTAACGGTAAACTAAGGATTTTTTTTTTTAAATAACAAACATGTTCTACTTGCTCTGTGTAGTGGTTTTGCACAGAGCAGTCCAGATCCTTCTCTTCTCGTGTCCCCCGTCTGCACTCCTGGCCTCCTGACGAGTGCCCCCAGAGTAAGCAGCTTTCTCTGGGGGGCACCCAAGCAGGCTCACTCTGGAGCCGCTGCTCTGCATGACCATTCACATGCAGAGCCACTGCTCGGCCCCGCCCCCCTTATTGGCTCACTGGCTGTGACTGTCAGCAGTGGGAGCCAATGGCTCCCACTGCTGTCTAAGCATTCACATACATTGAATCTGGCCCTTAAGTGGAAAAAGGTTGCTGACCCCTATTCTAGTATATTACTGGTTGTTAAGTTGTAGTTGTAAGATTTGGCCCAAAGTGATATCTTTTGCTGTGTATCATTCTTATTTTTTTAACAAATAATTTTGTCTTTCATTCTTTAGTGTAAGGAGAAGATGAGGCCGGTGAAAAAAGCTCTGAAGCAGCTGGATAAACCTGACAAAGGTCTGGCCGTCCAGGAGCAGCTGGAGCACACTCGGACCTGCCTGCTAAAAATCGGAGACCGAATATCTGAGTGCCTTAAAACCTACAATGATCAGGAACAAATCAAGTTGTGGAGAAGGTACAGATTGCTTTAAAATGATTGGCCTTGATGACACCTGATTTGACGTTTTGCTGACTCTTGGCAATGTAGGGTATACTATTGCATATAATGGGCGAAAGATGGCAACACTGTGTCATCTGTCTATCACTTCTTTATTTACTAAATGGTCAATCCATTAAAAAGGGGGCTTATACTTTCAGATAAACAAGCTTCATCATAGCACTCTAAGGGCTCATGCACAAGGATACATTCACCAAAACAGTGTCCACAAATGGGCACATTTTAGTGTCTGGGAGCCCAAGTGCATAAAATGCCGCATGCGTACAGACTTAATACCTCGAATTCAGTCTGAATTTAACACGTTGGTCTTGATTTACTAAAACTGGTGCACACAGAATCTGGTGCAGCTGTATACAGTAACCAATCAGCTTCTGAGTTCAGCTTGTTCAATGAAGCTTTGACAATAAAACCTGGAAGCTAACTGGTTACATGCAGAGCTGCACCTGATTTAGCACTCTCCAGTTTTAGTAAATCAACCCCATTATGTCTTTGCACATGTGCTACTTTATGCAAACAATGGCGCATCGCTGCGTACAGCCACCTTCAACCACTCATGTCTATGGACAGCTGTATGCAGCACTAGGGGCCCCCAGGACCTAAATCACGCCCGTTTTTGTTTTTGTTTTCTTGCAAATGCACCTTTGCACATGAGCCCTAAGGAGAATTTGTTGTATTCTTTGTTTTTCAATTTAGGGCCAGATGTTTCCTCCTCCTATTATGTTTTCTGGGAAACCACCTCCACATCTTAATTTTGCTATCTCATTACACTGTCCACCTTTAATTGGCTTAACAGCTGTCTACTTTAAAACACTGAGCATAGGTTCAGTGGAGAGATGCTTATTGTCATGTAAATGCTGGGCTGGGAAAGTTGGCTGGGTCAAAGGTGGGGGATGGGGGATTTCCTGTCCTTTAGTGGAACCTAATTTGGTTACCAATCAGTATGAGTCCTTAAGAGCCCTTTCACACTGGGGCGGGTGGCGGCGGTAAAGCGCCGCTACTGTGAGCGGCGCTTTACCGTCGGTATGCGGCCGCTAGCGGGGCGGTTTTACCCCCCGCTAGCGGCCAAGAAAGGGTTAAAAACCACCGCAAAGCGCCTCTGCAGAGGCGCTTTGCCGGCGGTATAGCCGCGCCGTCCCATTGATTTCAATGGGCAGGAGCAGTAAAGGAGCGATATACACTCCGCTCCTTCACCGCTCCGAAGATGCTGCTGGCAGGACTTTTTTTACCGTCCTGCCAGCACATCGCTCCAGTGTGAAAGCAGCGGCACTTTCGGGTCGGTTTGCAGGCGCTATTATTAGCGCAATAGCGCCTGCAAACCGCCCCAGTGTGAAAGGGGCCTAAGGCAGAATTAAAGGCAAACTTCTTTTTCATTTTGGATAGAGTATGGCTGGCCATACACGGTTCAAATCTCAACTGGCTGAGATTTAAACCATTTATGGGCAGGCTGACTGTACCAAGTTGATTGATCGATTTAACTTTGGTACAACCACCCCGCCGTGTGTATGTGTGTAATATATATATATATATATATATATATATATATATATATATATATATATATATATATATATATATATATATATATAAATAAATATCAAATACAGTTAGGTACATACTTTTGGCATGCATTTCACTTGCTGACAAGCTTCAGTTAGAGCCTGGCAAAGCATCAGAACGAAGAAAACCCAGTCTTTGGTAATGCCCATGGGTTCCAGACTTCAGGCACTCATTGCCAGTAAAGGATTCTCAACAAAATATTAAAAATGAACATTTTTTTAATGATTATATTAATTTGTGCATTTGAGCCCCTGAAAATGGGGGGACTTTGTATAAAAATGGTTGCAGTTCCTAAAATTTGTACTTGATATTAGTGTTCAACCCCTTGAATTAAAGCTAAAAGTCTGCACTTCAAATTAATTTGGATTGTTTCGTTTTAATTGTATTCTGGTGGCAAACCGAGACAAAAGTAAAAAAATAGTGCCCGTGTCCAAATATATATGGACCTGTGTGTGTGTGTGTGTGTGTGTATGTGTATATATATGTATATATGTATATGTATATATAAAGCAGTGGTCACTGTCACTAAGGCAGAGGTAGGTGTCAGCAGTTTAATTTTTATTATTACACTTTTTACAGTTTTATTATTATATATATATATTTTTTTTAACAAAAATGTTATAAATATTATTTGTTACAAATTTTTTAGGAGCCCCATTGAGAGCCTTTGGTGGGGAAGGGGGATGGGGAAACCGTTAGACCATCTTGAATGCAGTTCAGCCCGAAGACTCAATGTAATTAACCCCCACTGTGCCAAAAGTTCAGTGCCAGGAAGAGGACTGGCTATCCTGTTGAGAAGATTTCTACACATAGCAGTTGCCTGCATGATGTAGGGCAGTGGTTTCTCAACCTTGTCCTCAAGTACCCCCAACAGGTCATGTTTTGGGAATTTCTCTTAGATAATATAGCTGTCCAAAATACCAAGCCATTGACTGATTTTAAAGCACCTGTGCAAGATAAAGGAAAACCTGCAAACATGGCCTGTTGGGGGTACTTGAGGACATGGTTGAGACCCACTGTCCTACATCATGCAGGCAACTGCTATATGTAGACATCTTCTCAACAAGATAGCCAGTCCTCTTCCTGACATTGAACTTTTGGCACAGTGGGGGGGGGGGGGGGGGGACAGGGTTGGGAACCGCTGATGTAGGACACACTTGATTACTTTGTTTTACGTTTGATTCTTTTATTTAACCAAAGTTAATTTTTGAAATTTGGATTCCTAGCTTTGTTTACTTTGCCTATTATGAAACTTCTTAAAGGGATGAGTTTGGGAACCCCTGCTCTGTAGAATTATTACTTTCCATGTAGATTGACTTGTCACTTTTTTTTTCCTTTCTTTTTTTTAAATTAAGAAACCTCTGGATATTTGTCTCCAAATTCACTGAGTTTGATGCCAGGAAGTTGCACAAGTTGTACAAAATGGCAGATAAAAAGAGATCCCAGGAAGAAGAGGTAAAGGTATTTGGCTTTTCTTGTCTCTGCACCTCACTCTTCATTATGTCAGCATCTCTACAACTGTAGCCGACGCAAACCAATTTACAGCATTTCCGGTAAATGTGTGTGTGTGGCAAATGCTATAGGTTTTGCTTGATAAAAGAACATGTTTTGTCACATCTTCATTAGTGAACTGTGTGATACTTGAAGTAGAACTCTAGGCAAACCTCCTTCCATGTAGTTAAAGTCGGCAACCAGGGGAGGATGAATAAAATGTCTCTTTACTTTGTCCAAGGAGCACACATGTTCCAAACAGAGCCAACGCTAACGGATTTCAGCCTATCAAGGCCTTATAGGCAAACATGTTTGTTTTTTTGTTTTTTTAAGGGAGGGTTATAAACCCTGACAGTTTTTTTTTTCTTTTTGCCATCTGTGTTCCATAGGGGAGATCTCCCTTCACTTCCTGTCAGGGCCATCTTTAATATTGATTGGACCCTGGGCTATCATTTTCTTCGGCCCTCCCGAATTCACTTATCAACTATTTTCGGCCAGTGCATACTCAAGAGGAAGCTTCCGTGGGCCCGGGGCAGCTGCCCTTTTGCCCTGTGTTAAAGACGGCCCTGCTTCCTATCACATAGCCAAAACAGGAAGTAAGAGGAAATCCCTGCAAATTAAGGGAAGTCCTTTGGGCCAATCCAGGTCACCAGGACTAGTGTCCCCATTGGAAGATTTCCCCTTTTATTGCTTTTCTGGAGACAATCCAAAATTTGGAATTTTCTTTAACTTTCACTTTCAATGATAATGGTAAACGGGACAAATAGAGAGGGTGACTCTCCCTAACAGAGAGCAAAAAAAGCCTGACAGATATTCTAATCCCTCTCCACCCGATCTGAAACAAACAAAAAGGTTTTGCCTCTAGTTCTCATTTACCAATGTACTAAAAAAAAAAAAAAAAAAATTTTAATAGTTTTTATTTAAGTCTGCAGGGTGTACAGGTAAGTATAAAAGAACATATAGAAATATGCAGGGAATTTACTGCTTTTCTGGTGTAATACTACAACTGATATATATATATATATATATATATATATATATATATATATATATATATATATATATGTGTAATAATAATTATATATATATATATATATATATGTGTGTGTGTGTGTGTGTGTGTATATGTATATGTATATATATATATATATATATATATATATATATATATATATATATATATATATATATATATATATATATATATATATATATATATATATATATATATATTTTATATTCTCTTTCTATTTCAATTTTATTTATTCAGTAGTGCCCGCAGATAATTGAAGTGTACATCCAGTGTGGCTCATCTGGTTTGGGCGTTGACTTGTTACACAACAGGTCAAGAGTTCGATTCCCCTGTAGGACACTTGTGGCTGACTTTGACTAGTTGCATTAATTAGCAATTTAATGGGACTTCTGTCTGCCACATAGAAGAATTGGTTTCTGCCGACAGGGCCTGTTGAGACATCGGGCTCCCTGTGCGATGACTCCATACATTTTGAATTTAGGCTAATTACTTTTTCACTTTGGCCTCATTCATATGGGTGCAGCTGTGCAAGGGCTGTGTTTGCCTGCATGGGGATGCACAGTGCCATTCATGTCAATTGGGACACAGCAGCTGGGCGGACACAGCCGCCGCTCCCAGTTTGACAGCCGTGTGGGTTCCGGTGCATGCCCCCAAGCGCAAGTAGTGTGCCATGTACCCACATGCTGTCATATTGGCTATGAAGCCTCCACAGGGATATATGGAACACCTGTGCATCCCCATGTGGGTAAATGCGGCCCTCACTTTGGTGTGCTATGGCCTACTTGTGTGATTGAGGCCTTATTGTTATTTTGGGAATGCAACACTTATACATCCTGCATAAAGAAGATATTTTATTGGTGGCATCCATCCTACTATATGTTTAATGTGCTTGTTTGGTGGTGTTTAGTATGTTAGGGCTTGATTACATTTGCAGCCATCATTGCCACCCCTCTGGAAAGCGACCTGTGGTGTATCTCTTTTTGAGAGCCATTTGAGAGGTGGCTCAGAGGTGATATGTCACCTCACTGCCTGTATTAACTAATGAAAGCCCACACCACTGCAACAATGTTGCTGTGCAGCCCTAGTCACCTGAATGAGTCATGTTTGGCAGCAGTAGCGCAACCATGGCAGTGTGTACGGGTCATGTTTGGCTGCAGTAGCGCAACCATGGCAGTGTGTACAGGTCATGTTTGGCAGCAGTACCGCAACCATGGCAGTGTGTACGGGTGTTGTTTGGCAGCAGTACCCCAACCCTGGCAGTGTGTACTGGTCATGTTTGGCAGCAGTACCGCAACCATGGCAGTGTGTACTAACATGGCCGTTGGCCATGTAAACTTGAGGCTCGGCATTTGGGGGACAACAAACCCATGGCTCAACCACTTGCTATTACCCATGTAAACAAGGCCTGAGATCTGCCTTTTTAATTCAGTATATAATTTTTTTTTTACTATGTTAGGAACATAAGAAGAAGGATGGGCCTCCTGCCAAGAAGCTTTTTCGACCAGAGCCATCTGGGCCCAGCCGTGACTCTCTCCCCTCACAACAACATGGAGTCCACACCCAAGAGAAGCCTTATAATATGCCACCACATCCACCACAAACGCATGGGCACCAAAGAGAAAACTATGTCAGCCCTAATAAAAGACCATTTAATAACGCAGGTGAGTAGTGTCCACTGAGGAAAGTGAAATGAGCTACTGGTTAGTAACAACATTTATTATGATACGTTTGAGGCAGTTGTAAAGAGTTTGTCATTGGATGGCAATGGGGGCGAATTTATACAGGTATACAATTCAGGCACTTAGAGGCTGAATTGGCCTCCTAAACTGTCTTGTTATGGCCAACTGCTGGGCCGTTCTGACCGGCATCAGTAATGTCTAAGCATTGGTTAAATTGGTGGCGCTATATAAGTGCCTGTAATAAATTAAATGAGCTGTAAACAGTCCCTTACTATCAGGAAGTTCTGAATCTTTGCCTTTTAGATTGGCCTAATACTTGACCATAACATAAAGGTTTAATGGGTCAATGAAGGTATGTGCAATTATCCTGTATGTGCTTGTACTTCATACCTGCTGCAGTGTTTCCCCTTTTCCCCCCCAGAAACAATCTCTTTTAGGTTTTCTGCTCCTATTTTCCATTGTTTACCAGTAAACAATGATATATTGTAGAGGTTACTGGAAATAGTGACTTTGTGTTGTTTGTCACGTAGATCGCGGTGAATGGAGAGATCGAAAATTTAACTACGGAGGCAATAGTAATAATAACCAGCCGTGGGGAGGAGACCGCCACCACCAATATGAGCAACCCCGGTATAAAGATCACCATTATTCTGATCGACGTCCTCACGGTGACCCTCGGAGGAATTCTGGAAACTACAGGCCAAACCCTGGACCACGCAAGAGGCCTTATGATCAGTATAACAATGACCGAGACCATCGTGGTCACAGGGATTATTATGACAGGTACCGAGATCTCATGCTACAGATATACAGCTATTGGGGCTATAGGCACAAGAGTACCTAGGCACACCTGCGTAACAAGAAATAAACTACCATTTTATGGGTATAATTCCAGACAAATTATTCAATGTACTGCTTAGACACAGTAACCACTTCTATATGTTTGCTATAACATAGCAAATCTTCACTTTTTATGTTCAGCTTCATTTTAAAATATTTAGAGAGTCACTAAGCTCCTTCTGGGGGCAGTAAAGTGCTTCATATGGCTCCCAAAAACCAGATATGAATTACCGCTTTTATTTACTTGGCACTTTTCTGTGGAAAGAAGGTCTGAAATACATTCTGCTCCTCAACTCATTTCGTTTTTGAGGTTTTTAAAGTTATACAGCATATAGCTCAATGTCACAGTATAATAGTGTTTAAAAAAGACAAGGAACGAGCATACAGGTCTGTTAAAGGGGAGAGGTAATAGTACAAAAGAACATATAAATAACTCTCTAAAAATTGGCACAAGTATGCATCAATAAACAAGTGCATCCAATGTATATAGATGAGGTAGAGGTCATTTGAAGCGAGACCTGCTCCTCATCAACAAAATAGCATGCATCAGGGGGAGGGGAAAGGAGAGAATAGAAACTAAAAAAGAAAGGGAGGGAAGTGTGAGGGGGGGAAGGGAGGGTGGGAGGAGAAAGAAGATTCCACAGGGTCCAAGCCCAGGTCCAGAACAATAGGGCATCAAGAGCCCAATCAGTCCGAAAGTAGAGTGCTGTCTAGATCAGTGTTTCTCAACTCCAGTCCTCAAGGCGCCCCAACAGGTCATGTTTTCAGGATTTCCATTATTTTCCACAGGTGATTTGATCAGTTGCACTGCCTTAGTAATTACCACAGCTGTTTCATCAGAGGGAAATCCTGAAAACATGACCTGTTGGGGCGCCTTGAGGACTGGAGTTGAGAAACACTGGTCTAGATCAGTGTTTCTCAACTCCAGTCCTCAAGGCGCCCCAACAGGTCATGTTTTCAGGATTTCCCTCAGATGAAACAGCTGTGGTAATTGCTAAGGCAGTGAAGCTGATCAAATCACCTGTGCAAAATAATGGAAATCCTGAAAACATGACCTGTTGGGGCGCCTTGAGGACTGGAGTTGAGAAACACTGGTCTAGATTCGGGCATCATTGAAGGATAGCCACAGACCCAAGACTTTCAGGAACTTAGCATGGGTATCTTTCAAGATTGAGGTGAGCTTCTCATGAACCATGAGTCGTTGCTTAACTTCCTCAAAGATGATAAATGGTTGGCACCAGACTTTAGCCAATGTCTGACGAGCAGCAAGAAATGAAACCCACCAGTTTCCTCTGATTCCTGGAGATCCTCAACTCATTTTGAATTTCAGATGAAGTTTAGGGAGATGATAAACTGTTATTTTTCTGGTATCCATATTTTGGGAGATGTACACAGATCGTTTCAAGATATTTATGATAATTCTCTTTTTTGTAGACATCATCATGACAACAAGAGGAGAAGATCAGATGAATTTCGCCCTCAAGGTTACCATCAGCAGGATTTCAGAAGAATGGGATCTGATCATCGCCCACCAATGGAATATCATGGACAAGGACCTTCAGATCATTACCGTTCATTCCATCAAGAAAAACCTGGGGACTTTAAAAGTTCTTCCCAGCAGTCCTCTACCCTCTCAGATCCTCGTTCTCCGCCAACTCAAAAATCCCCTCACGTTTCCAAATCCCCCATGGACAGATCATTAGAACAGAGAAGTACGGACTACAATTGGAACAGTCGAAAAACATAGGACACCTGACCTCAGAATTCTAACGAAAGCCCACAATGGCCACTGGCTTAAAGTGGTCCTTGCTGCTATAGACTAAGCTCATTTTGAGAATTATGGGTTCTGGATAACCCACCATATAAAAGTGGCTCATTTTTCTAGCACCCGTGCCATGTGTGTAAATCCATCAGCTGTTTCTATCTAACATACTTGTTGAAAGTTTTTTTTTTTTTTTTTTAACATTTCAAGTATTTACCCCTTCTAATATGTTGGCAGGAACTGGGTGATATATAAATTCTTTCTGGAAGAATGGGCACTGTGAGCATGGTCACTTTGTAATTTCAAGGCCTCGAAAATGATGGAATCTTGTGCAGTTGATGTGGCTCAGATGCTGAGGTGTTTGGTCGGAGTTGCTGCCACGCATTGGACTTTCAATGTTGTATTTTGTCATTAATGGATCCCACTGTTATAAAGACAGGGTCGCTTTGGCTACAGCTTGGAAGAGGTTTACAAAGAGAATTATTATCCAAACAGGCAGCTGGGGCCAATCAGGAATATATTGTGTGATCTGGACCCAGTGACAACCCAGATGTGAGCAATTTTACAATGTCAAGCCAGAATTTCCAGCTGTCCTGAACCCTTTGGTTAGGTCACACTTCCTAAAATTTGGAGATGTAGATCATTTAACTTCTCATGAATTCTTTTGCACAAAATGTGGCCACAGTGCAAAGCTAAGAAGGCTTGAAAGTGCAATCAATATGTAATGCCTTTCTATCTAATAGTACAGTGGAAAACCAGGTACACGATGAAAGAGAAAAGACCTCCCCATCTTGTATTTTTGTACATAACATTTGGAACAATTGTAGATTATGCAAGACATCTTTAAGATCACTTGCTATATACCACCTCAGTGTTCTTTAAATACCAAAAAATAACCATTCAGGGGGTGCAAGACTTCAGTATCGGCTGTTTTATGTACACATTGGACAGATTTACTGTGAAAGTATCAGCTTTCATTTAACAATTCTTTATGACACTCAACATTCACTAAATGAAATATGCATATTAAATTCAATATTTAAATTTTCTAGGAATCGCCAGAACGGTTATTTTTTTTCGATGGTCATTTCTAGAAACATGTACTTAAAAAGCCTACGTTTCTCTTGTTGGAGACTTTGTTTGCTGGATGTCTCTTACATGCTTCAGAATGAAGCCTAATTATATGTAACCAAAATGTGTGTACGGAAATTTTTTAAGACTTTAACTCTTACTCTGCATACGAAATTCTTTCTGTAGCTAATGACATGCCCATGCGTTAATAATGGTGTTGAGTTGGTAAAATTCTTTAGCAGAGGTCACGTGTCTTTTTTTTTTTTTTCCTTTTCCTCCAAAGGTCTTCCCAAACAATTTGCCAAAATAACGAGAATTGAAAATGGAAGGAATCTGAATTCCAGTATTAGGCACTTTGTAATTTGTATGCCTTCTAGGACTTGCTCCCAAAATTCCCAATTGGATCTGAGCCACAGAGCTCAACTACCAGTTATGACATACAGACTGATATGTATATACATTTATAAAAGTATCAGTAAGATTCAGAGTCAATAATTCCATAAAATGTCACTTACTACGCTAACCTAAGTCTCTGCATATATTTGGTAAACCTTGGCATGCAAACCATGAGGGTATTAAATTCATTCTTTGAACCCAAGCTGGCTAAATCCTGCATGTTTGGCTAGTATGAGTTTGTGGGAACATATATATATATATATATATAGATATAGATATAGATATATATATATATATATATATATATATATATATATATATATATATATATATATATATATATATATTTATAGATATATATATCTATATATATATATATATTTATAGATATATATATCTATATAGATATATATAGATATATATATATCTATATATATAGATATATATATATATATATATATATCAACTCAAAAAACATGAAATTGCTTGTTCACAGTGAAAAATATTGGGTATAGAAAAATTAAAACCTACTTGCCAGCTAAGCACAATAAATGCAGCCATATACGCAATCACATTAAACCTAATAAGGAAACTTAAAGTGTATTTTCACTTTTGCAGTCAAATTTGAGGAAACCTCACGATATGTTTGTGTCCCCGTTCACACAGCATACCTATTCATTTTTTTTTTTTTTTACCTTTTAGCTGTTTTTCATGAGAGCGTGTAAAGACTGACTGCAAGGTTTTTTGATGTCTGTCCTCAAGCGAATCTTCACTGTATCTGAGCACCACAATCTAAAAACTATTTAACCCCTTGCTAAACCGCCCCATGTACATTTACTGCGGGGGGGTGGCGGCTCCTGTGTGCAGAATCACGTACAGGTACGTCATTCTGCACTTCCGGATCTGGGGCGCGCACGTGCGCCACCGGCGACCCGCTCCCACTGTGATTGGACTCAGCGGGAGCCAATCAGCGGGTCCAGTGGACCCACCGATCATTCCTCAGAGAGGCAGAATGGTGGTCAGCCTATGTAAACAAGGCAGATTGCCGTTCTGTTGTTAGTAGGGAAGATAGAGATCTGTGTTCCTGCTTAGCAGAAGCACAGGATTTCTGTCTTCCCACAGTTAACGCACCTCCCACACAGTAAAGCCTCGTACACACGGTAGGATTGTTGGCCAACCGAGGGTCTGATTTTTGTCAAAAGGGCGTGTGCCAGGATCTTGTCTTGCATACTAACGGTACACAATTGTCGGCCAACAAACACGAATGTAGTGACGTACTATGAGGAATTTCAGCTCTTGAGCGCCACCCCTTGGGCCCCTTCGGCTAATTTCGTGTTTGGTGAGCATTGATTACGATCATGCGTGTTTGTACTTTCGACTTTTGTGTGACGGATTTGTGTACTGACTATACGAAAATCAGACAACAGACCGTTGTCCGTCAAAAATTTACTAGCCTTGTCACCCAACATTTGTTGGCCGAAAGTTGGACAACAATTGTCAAAAGGAGCGTACTAACGGGCAGTTTTTAGGACAACAGCCTGTCCACAGACAGTCCCCTGCCAACAATCGCAACGTGTGTACGAGGCTTTAGAAAGCACTCCCTAGGGACATAATATATCCTTTGCCCCTGATGTTAACCTATTCCCTGCAAGTGTCGTTAGTACAGTGAGAGTGCATATTTTTTTTTTAGCACTGATCACTATATTAGTGTCACTGGTTCCCAAAAGTGTATCAGTGTCCAATTTGTCCTTCACAATGTCGCAGTCCTACTATAAGTCACTGATCGCCTGTCATTACTAGAAAAATGAAATAAATAAAAATAAATAAAAATATAGAAGCTATAACTTTTGCGCAAACCAATCAATGTATGCTTATTGGGATTTTTGTTTTTTTACCAAAAATGGTAGCAGAATACATATTGGCCTAAATTGATGAAAAAATTTGATTTTTTTACATTTTTATTTTTTTTTTATTGGTTGTGTTTTATAGCAGAAAGTAAAAAATATTGTCTTTTTTTGTTTGTTTATACCGCAAAAAAAAACCCAGATCGCAGAGGCGATCAAATACCACCAAAAAAGACGTCAATTTTATTTGGGTTCAGCGTCGTAGCACTGCGCAATTGTCAATTTAAAAAAACGCAGTGCCGTATCGCAAAAAATGGCCTGGTCATGAAGGGAGGGGTAAACCTTCTTGAGCTAAAGTGGTTAAATCATTTTTAATATTCAAAGCAATCTTCCCCATCCATTCATGTCTCCATGATTTATTTTGTTGGGAAATCACTTTGAAAAACACCCCCCCCCTAGCATTTCTGGCCGTGGCCATCTTAAGTAAGGACAAATGATTCATGTAGCATTTACTTCTTGGAATCCATATATAAAAATATAAGGTAGGTTTATCCCAATTCGGCTGCAAAAGAGGAAATACACTTATAAATAATATGCATTTATAAAATATTGGTATCTGCAAAAGATTGACTTTTATAGGTGGCTATTGTAACAAAACACTCATTTAAAAGGGAACTATCATCCTTTCCAAACGTTTAAGGCTACATTCACACCTAAGCGTCACGTCTTGAGCATTTTTTTTTTTTTTTTTCAAGCATTTTTGAGCATTTTTTGGAGCAGAGTTGCGCGTTTTTGCAACTTTTGTTAGGCGTTCTGCTTTAGGCGTTTTTCAACTGAAAGGTGTGGATTGCTGCTGAAAAAGACGCTCAACAAAATGCTTAAAAAATTTTTTTTAAAAAGGCTCATGTCGCGATTTTTAGGCAATTCCATTGACTTCTATGAACACAAAAATGCTCAATTCTGCCTGAAAAGTACATGTACTTTTTTGAGTGACAGATGTTTTGCTACTAATGTCAGAACGCTCAAATGTGGGCTATTAAAAAAAAAAAAAAAAAAAAAAAAAGGTTTTTGCTTGTTGAGCGTTTTTGAGCTACAAAACATTCAAGTGTGAACAGGGCCTAAAAGTAAAAGCTCCAGCAACGTACCCTGCTGTTACCTCATTCACCTAAAAAAAAAAAAAAAAAACCTCTCTTGCACCCCTCTGAGTTTAGCTTTTCTGGGTAACAGAGGTGATACCAGACACTTTATATTGCCCATTCTTAGGTAGGACTATTCATGTTTTGGAAACCTGAACAATTGTTGTTCCCTTTTTGGTCTGTTAAATTTACCATTGAAAGCATTTCATTATATCTGTCTGAGATCAAAACACAAATGACCTGTTGATCCTGCCAGGAATCTTGTAAGTGGATAACTTCCTGTGCTGTATCTGTCTTTGCTGAGCAATATCAGAATTGTTCCCAGGTATCTCTTTGGACTACAGAATACCTTTCCCCTATGTTATAGAGGAGAGCGAGGTGTTCTGTAGTCCTGTCCTAAGGTGGCATTGCTGCTCCTTCACAGATGCAGTATGGTGAGTGAACATTGTCGCCTTCGGACCGGAAGTGTATTACCAGCAGGATCACTATGTGATAAAGAGAAGAAAAAAAAGCTTAAACCTATGAAAACGAATGCAGCCGCTACATTTATGGGCTGATAAGATTCATTTGATACATTTGAGCTCAGATAGACTTTAAGACTCCTGAATATCAGACCTGCAGTGTTGTCTCCTAGGTTTTAGTAAATTGTTTGGCTACATCCTCCCCGAGTATAAAAGATTTAAGATTTTAAAGATTTGATGCCATTTTTGAAATCGGGATATCAAAACGGCTTATCGTTTGAGTCCCGCTTATATGACTATTACTAGTATTATGTGCTTAATCCGTTTCAGGAAAGAAGGAAATTCTGTTCCAACTATTAGAATTTGCACTTTTTCATTGTATTGAGGTATTTATGCATAGTCTGGTATTACTACATACATTATCACTTTATGAGTGCCTTAGTAATTTAGTCTTTCACAGTGTTGTCACATAGTGGTGCCATCAATAATTGTCACCTTCATGGACCGGGGTGTTTTTCCCTTTGTACTGTGCAAATGAGAAGAGATTGTTTATAACCCATCTGACCAACTTAAAGTTGAACTCCGGGTATGATCTGTATTGCATACTTGCATGGGTCCAGCTTGGCACGGTGTAAGTCTGCAAATCTCATACCTGAGGGGACCACTGGTAAAGTTGACAATCGCTGTAGTAGTCGGCACTACTACATTGGTAGCCCCTATCTTCCTGGTCTTGTGCCTGGGAGGCTTTCCTTCTGCACACTGACCACAAGGGGGGGCACTCCTGCTATTTATATACAATCATTCTTTGAATGGTGACAGTGCTGAGTGAGCAACCCACTGTGGTCAGTGTGCAGATAGGAACTGGAAGATCAACGCTATCGCCAAATACTGTGGTGATTGTCAGCTTCCCCCATGGTCCATCAGGTATGAAATGAGGCAAGATAGCGCCATGAATAATTCTTGGTTCCTGCACTGCCCCAGGACCTCAACGAATAGGCCCAAATTGGGTAAAATGCACAAGAGGGGCACGGCTTAGGGTGGGGGCTATGTATGGAAGCTGGTAAACCCAATGGTGTGACATTTTATAGAGTGCCGCTTAATTTTCTGCCTTTTTAGGGGTATGAAATATGCATACCTACCTTTTTCAAGCTGCCCAATGCAGGTAAGATGCGCCATAGGGGTGAGGCTTAGGGTTGGGACTATAGGTGGAAGCTGAATAAACCTTACTGTGTGACATTCATAGAGTGTGGCTTTGTTTTCTGCCTTGCTAGGGGTATGAAATATGTATATTTACCTTGGTCCGAGCTGCCCAATGCAGGTAAAATGCGCCATAGGGGTGAGGCTTAGGGTGAGGACTATGCCTAGAAGCCGGTTGCATTGAATAAACCCTACTGTGTGACATTCATAGAGCGTGGCTTCGTTTTCTTGTTTGCTATCTATGAAATATACATAACTACCTTGGTCCAAGCTGCCCAATGCAGGTAAAATGCACCATAGGGGTGAGGCTTAGGGTGGGGACTATGTGTGGAAGCTGGTTGCATTGAATAAATCCTACTTTGTGACATTCATAGCGTGTGGCTTCATTTTCTGCCTTGCTAGGGGTATGAAATATACATATTTACCTTGGTCCAAGCTGCCCAATGCAGGTATAATGCACCATAGGGGTGAGGCTTAGGGTGAGGACTATGCCTAGAAGCCGGTTGCATTGAATAAACCCTACTGTGTGACATTCATAGAGTGTGGCTTCGTTTTCTTGTTTGCTAGCTATGAAATATACATAACTACCTTGGTCCAAGCTGCCCAATGCAGGTAAAATGCACCATAGGGGTGAGGCTTAGGGTGGGGACTATGTGTGGAAGCTGGTTGCATTGAATAAATCCTACTTTGTGACATTCATAGCGTGTGGCTTCATTTTCTGCCTTGCTAGGGGTATGAAATATACATATTTACCTTGGTCCAAGCTGCCCAATGCAGGTATAATGCGCCATAGGGGTGAGGACCATGCCAAGAAGCTGGTTGCATTGAATAAACACTACTATGTAACATTCATAGTGTGGCTTCATTTTCTGCCTTGCTAGGTATGAAATATACATACTTATCTTGGTCCAAGCTGGACCAAGGTAAGTATGCAATGAAGAACATACCTGGAGTTCAGCTTTAACCCGTCTTGCAAACCACCCCCTGTTGTCCAGCAATACTTATACAATCTTTTCTTAACACAAAAGGGACTTCTTTATATTGGTAGTAGTGGTGTGCCCCTGCATATGCGGTGAACGAACACTATACTTTCCAGCAAATGTTTTTTGTTTTTTTTCCATTCAACTCTTTTTATACTTCTATATTGAACATTTGGGGAGTATGCTAAAGTTAAATATTTTAAATTATATTGGTTTTGGGACATTTAAATGTTCAGACATTTAGATTCTGCTATGGTAGTTAAATCTGTAGCTATAAAGCTCCTCACTTCACATTATGAACTAAGTCATTGTTAACAGAAGGGACATTCTGCTTTATTTGTCATATTACAGGATACCCAATACAGAATATATTAGCTTTAGGACATGCCTTCATTAACGACCGTACTGGACACACAGTAACCTGTACTATACAACTGTAACAGGTAATCCACAAATATTTTCTGCTATATTGGAAGTGTAAATGTGCTTTTTTTTTCCCCAGACCAAAGCTGATGTTTTCTGACAGGCCAATAGCTTAGATCAGAGGTCTCCAAACCTTCTAAACGAAGGGCAAGTTTAGTCTCCTTCAGGCGTTTGGACGGCTGGACTGTGGCTAGTGCGAGTAAAAAAAAAAGCATAATGCCTATGGTCAGTAGGGGAAGGAACAATTCCCCACCACTGGTATTAGTTGGAGGAATAGTGCCCCATCATAGGTATTAATTGGAGGAATAGCGCCCCATCGTAGGTATTGGAGGCATAGCGCCCCATCGTAGGTATTAATTGGAGGAATAGCGCCCCATCGTTTGTTATTAATTGGAGGAATAGCGCCCCATCGTTTGTTATTAATTGGAGGAATAGCGCCCCATCGTTGGTATTAACTGGAGGAATAGCGCCCCATCGTTGGTGGTAAGAATAGTGTCCAATCGATAATACCAGTGGAGCTGGTGTCAGTGGAAGGAATTGTGTTCCATCATTTTTGTCAGTAGGAGGAATAGTTCCCTACTGTTTGTCTCTGGGAGGAAACTCATTGTTGGTATCAGTGGGAGGAATAGTACCACAAGGGCCACATACAGGCAAGAAAAGTGCCGCAGTTGGGAGACCACTGCCTTAGATAAAGACAATTACTCAGTAATCTACTAAACTAGTATGACTACTAAAGCCTAAAAAAACAAAACTTATGAGCTGATGGTCTCTTTATTACATAGGAGATATCCAATGTCTCTTGTGAAATAAAATAAACTTACTTCCCTGCTCGCAGTCTTCTGGAGAACCTACACTGAGCAACGCATGAGCAGCTCAGTTTGCATTCCCAACACATTGCTTGTGTGACGGGATGAATAAACTCCCACACCGGCCAATGAAGACAGCCAAAGAGCCGGAACCCAGAAGAAGCCGAGGAGAAAATGCTGGCGCCAACGAGGGATATCACCGACGTAGGGCTATTGAAGCAGAGGTTGGTATGGCAGGCTGTAGTTCCGCTTCAAGTGTGAGTAAGGGTGTCTATACAATAGTAGATTTATTGCTTCAACTGATTGTTAGACAGGCAGCCCATAATCAGATTTTGCCATTCATGTACAGTTGATCAAATTCGAAAGATTTAACCACTTGGATTATGTTGGTGATAATAATGGAAACAATCAATGACGTAGGTTGGAGGTAATGGAAGCAATCAATAGATCAAGGATTGGAGTGGTCATATGTTCTTCCATCTCATCTGAAGGTCCTGGATGGAGAGTGAGGACACAAATTTGGAGCCAGAAATGTGTGTATACATAAAGTAATAGGTGTGTCTGTGCTTTAAATGCAGATTTTAAGCTCTTCTATGTTGAACTCATGGAATTAGCAGTGGATATTCTGTTGATGGTCTTTGTAGACTTTTGTATCAAGAATTAAATCCAGTCTTTATTATGTGTTTGTAATGACTAAAAGCTGTATATTTAAAATACAGATTGCACAGCTTACCTCCGGGGCTTGTTCACACCATGTCCATTGAGTTGAGTTTTTTGGCAGACCAACGCACATCCATGGCGTGACATGATATCCATGTGCCCTGTTCACACTATATATATGCCGAGGTGTGCAGAAAAACGAAACTCAAGACAACGTGTTAACAAGCCCTTAAAGGGGGATCTGTTGGAGGGCTTCAAGCCTTTCATGAAAGCTTCAGTTGGAAGCAGCCATCTCCTGAATTCCCTTTTCGGCATACAAGATCTGGGCCAATGAAGCTAAATCAGTTAATGGTGTACAATCCAGAATGGCTACATCTCGCCACACATTTCCCTTTAATTGGCTGGAAGGTCATGCCTTTAGCCTTTGTTACTGATAGAAAAAAAAAAAAAAGTTTATGAACCATGAAGGATCGATGCACCGGGGGCAGATGTTTTGTGTGTTTTCTTTTTTTCTTTGGACTCGTCTTGATTTTTCCTAATATATTTGTAACCCACCTTCTTTGCACAACGTACAGTTAAACTAACCTTACAACGCAATCACCCTGATCTCTCTGTACAGATATGAATGGGAAGGCGTGTAATTATTAATTTATTTGGTAAAAGGCCATTTCTCTTTGTGATTTTCCTGTGTAAATAGTTTGTTTATATAGTATGTATTAAATTTTCCTACAATGTAAAACTGCTGTACTTTTCATTCTTGTATAATAAAACGTGATTGAGTTTTTCAAACAGCTGCTATTTGTTCTGTGTTTTTGTATTGGAATGGAAAAATTAAAAAGCAACGTGGATCGCCGAGATTCCGATCAAAGCTATTTTTTTTTCTAAAAAAGAAATTTCCAAGGAAAAACAAATTGACACAGAGGGATCCCCCACCTAATGTTGATTCCCTCCCATAAGATAGATTTTGTGCTTGCCTTAGAGAATAATTGTATGTTATACCTGCAGCATAAAAACAGAGTTTACCTGCAGGTGGTACTAGTAAAATTTGACACTGCAGGCCTCAGCCTTTTGGAATACTCAGTGACCATCGGATTAATGGATTCAAGGAATATACAAAATTAGCAGATGTATAATTAAATATCACACGGTCTATAAACTTAGGTTTCTAACTATCTCCTGCTGTATGCTATCTCCCCACAACAATTACCAGATTTTCTTGCTGAGCTCACAAAACCTCTCTCCCAAGGGGTGATTGTGCCATTTCCAAGGTAAAAATGGTTCCAGGGTTTCTACTTGCCCCATTTTGGACCAGAAAGCACCTTTTTGTAAAACGTTCCATATACATGTAGCAAAGTGCCGGGCCCCTCGAGGCCTAATGGTGACCTCCAGAGTTAGGGACAGCTGACATCCTTCAGTGTAGAGTGGGTTGCAAGGCATTGTAAGTGTAAGATTTATTGTCTCTTAAACAGAACTTTAGGAGAGAGGGTTAGGGCCCGAAAACCCTTAGGTAGATGCAATGTTAATTGGCAGACTCCGAGACTTCTATAGGTAGACAGCTAAACAGGTGAAGGTTTGCAGCCCGACACCACTTCTGTATAGGTAGGATCGCTGTCTCCTATGGCAACAATCTCATAGCTGTTACTAACGACAACTGCATTCAACTATTTCTCAGTTTTCCCAACACTCTCACTGTGGGTCTTCAATCAATGAGCTCCCAGTCTTTCACTAGACTTCAGATCCACTAGCCACTGGATCCTCTGAGCTCTTCCACTTTAGCATTCAGTATCTTCCTCAAGCGTCACCCTCGCTTCCCTGCTGGGTCCCTGGCTTGGCACTCACAGATACTCCTCATACTTCTCCCCCGCTGACACGTTAGGTCCCTGGCTTGGCACCCACTGATGCTCCACAAGCATTACCTCTGCTATCCCGCTGGGTCCCTTACTTGGCACTTGCTGATGCTTTCCCACTTCTTCACTGTCCACGGCTGGCGAGAAGTCTGCACTGATACTGGCCTCAGCTTACTCACAATGGTCTCCGGTAGCATGGCAAATGGTCCCTTAGTGGCGACCGCTTCCCCTCTACCTCTGACCACGACTGGTTCCCTGGCCGGCGGAACTGTTACTTCTGGTTGGACTACAAGCCCGCAGTCCCTACCCCGCGCTACTTCTGGATAGGCTCTCAACTAGCCTAGCAGCCAGATGTCCCCGGGATAGGCCTTAGATTTCTAGCCTAGCAGCCCGGGGCAATACGACACGTCCTCCCAGACAGCCATCCAGGTGGCACAGAACCCCGATCACCTGACTCCACCCAAATAAATAGGCTCTCCTGGCAGGCCAAAGGACCCAAAAAAAATTCCTGCCCATTGGCTGAGATACCCCATTCATTCATAATCGGTCCTTGCTATGCCTTTGTCTTATCCAATGTCACCAGGTACTCGGCCACCTAGTAAAAGAAGAGAGAAGCGCAGCAATTCCAGAATTGGGGGATATCAATTGATCTACTAACAATTGGCCAAGGCAACTATGGCCTGGCAGATAAATTTAATATCAGCCCTAATATGTATGTAGCACCCTGCCTAAACATGAGGGTGCTACATACAGTACTGCTCAGTTAAGGCTTCTCCTTCCACAGGAGAAAATCCTAAACCTCTGTTCCCAGGTTCAGACCTTGCAGTTCAAAAGCCATCTTACTCTCCACTCTTGCATGAGAGTTCTGGGTCTGATGGTGGCCTCCTTCGATGCAGTCCACTTCGCCCAGTGAGAGCAAGAAGGCACATTCTTTGGACAATCATGTGCGTCTGACACGGCCTGATGGGTCTTAAAGTCGGCCCTGCCAATTCCTTCCTCCAACTGGCCTCAAAGATTTTCGCAACAGATGCCAGCCTGGCAGGCTGTAACAGTGCAGGGGACTTGGTCATCAGATTAAGCCCATCTCCTGATGAACATCCTGGAGCTACGAGAAATTTGGTTGACCCTCCAATACTGGACCTCTTGAAAACACGGTCATTCAAACCAGGTTCATTTGGACAAAGCTACAGCATTGGCACACAATTCTATGTAAATGATCATCTCCCACCCTTCCTAATATATCGCCCTGGGAAGCCATGATTGCTGCTGTGTTGCTCCTTTATAAGTTAACGTACATCAATCATGGATATCCTTGGAAATTCCATAAAGTCCGTGGATCTTCCAGTAGAGATATCTTCCTGTGTGCTGCCTTTTTCCTCTTGGGGATTGTTTGATGCTCCTTAAGGGCCCTATTGTCTCTGGTTGGTGCCCTCAACCCCTCCCCCCTCTCTTTTTTTTTTTTTATTTTTCATGATTATTCTGCTCCCCACTCTCTTTTCCGGGATAATGATGTTGTTCCCATATATCGACAGTAGTGATTAGTCCTCTGGCTGTATAAGTGATCTTAGAATACATCTCATGCTGGATATTTTTATTTCTTTTGTATGTAAGCCTTGTATGCCCTTATGTTATATCGTGTCAAAGGTTCTTTAATTACCTTGTATAATGTGATATACGGTATTCTCTTTTAATAAAGCAATACTGATTGTTTAATATTGGAAAGTATGGATTATGTAGGACACCAGAAATCTGTTTGATTTTGACATCAACATGGAATGCCAGCTCTATTGCAGGTCATGCTTTCAGCAGGCAAGGTGCTAAAGTGTCAGGCAGTATGGGCATCACACTGCAAATACAGTATCTCACAAAAGTGAGTACACCCCTCAAATTTTTGTAAGTATTATATCTTTTCATGTGACAACACTGAAGAAATGACACTATGCTACACATAGGTTGGACTTGTGTGTCTTTTTTCATCCTCACCTACTATATATGTAAAGTAGTGAGTGTACAGCTTGTATAACAGTGTAAATTTGCTGTCCCCTCAAAATAACTCAACACACAGCCATTAATGTCTAAACCGCTGGCAACAAAAGTGAGTACACCCCTAACTGAAAATGTCCAAATTGGGCCCAATTAGCCATTTTCCCTCCCCGGTGCCATGTGACTCGTTAGTGTTACAAGGTCTCAGGTGTGAATGGGGAGCAGGTGTGTTAAATTTGGTGTTATCGCTCTCACTCTCTTACTGGCCACTGGATGTTCAACATGGCACCTCATGACAAAGAACTCTCTGAGGATCTGGAAAAAAAAGAATTGTTGCTCTACATAAAGATGGCCTAGGCTATAAGAAGATTGCCAAGACCCTAAAACTGAGCTGCAGCACGATGGCCAAGACCATACAGCGGTTTAACAGGACAGGTTCCACTCAGAACAGGCCTCGCCATGGCTGACCAAAGAAGTTGAATGCACGTGCTCAGCGTCATATCCAGAGGTTGTCTTTGGGAAATAGACGTATGAGTGCTGCCAGCATTGCTGCAGAGGTTGAAAGGGTAGGGGGGGGGGGGGTCAGCCTGTCAGTGCTCAGACCATACGGCGCACACTGCATCAAATTGGTCTGCATGGCTGTCATCCCAGAAGAAAGTCTCTTCTAAAGATGATGCACAAGAAAGCCCGCAGTTTGCTGAAGACAAGCAGACTAAGGACATGGATTACTGGAACCATGTCCTGTGGTCTGATGAGACCAAGATAAACTTATTTGGTTCAGATGGTGTCAAGCGTGTGTGGTGGCAACCAGGTGAGGAGTACAAAGACAAGTGTGTCTTGCCTACAGTGAAGTATGGTGGTGGGAGTGTCATGGTCTGGGGCTGCATAAGTGCTGCCAGCACTGGGAAGCTACAGATCATTGAGGGAACCATGAATGCCAACATGTACTGTGACATACTGAAGCAGAGCATGATCCCCTCCCTTCGGAGACTGGGCCACAGAGCAGTATTCCAACATAACGACCTCAAACACACCTCCAAGATGACCACTGCCTTGCTAAAGAAGCTGAGGGTAAAGGTGATGGACTGGCCAAGTATGTCTCCAGACCTAAACCCTATTGAGCATCTGTGGGGCATCCTCAAATGGACGATAGAGGAGTGCAAGGTCTCTAACATCCACCAGCTCTGTGATGTCATCATGGAGGAGTGGAAGAGGACTCCAGTGACAACCTGTGAAGCTCTGGTGAACTCCATGCCCAAGAGGGTTAAGGCATTGCTGGAAAATAATGGTGGCCACCATTATTTTGAGGGGACAGCAAATTTACACTGTTATACAAGCTGTACACTCACTACTTTACATTGTAGCAAAGTGTCATTTCTTCAGTGTTGTCACATGAAAAGATATAATTAAATATTTACAAAAATGTGAGGGGTGTATTTACTTTTGTGAGATGTTGGAGATCATGTAAATAAACTTCACTACTTTGCTCCGAAGACTCTTTTTTAATTGCAAAACATGTTTTGTCCACAAGAGGGAAGCACATAACTTCAACAAATTTCAACACTATCTATACTAACGCGTTTGAAGCATCTTAGAATTGGTGACAGCATAGCAATGCTACCATTAACTCTTGTTTTACCTTTAGGTATAGACAGTTGTGTAGCCCCCCCCCGAGACAAATTTAAAATCCTCCTAGTATTTCTGCAGAGACTCGTCTTGGAGACTCTTACCGTACAGTAAACCATCAATTATTTAGACCAATTAACAGCACTCAGAAAATGTTCCATCCAAGTCTAGAGCTGGGTAAAGGTAAACAGTTGTAATGTCAGCTGTAACTATACCTAGCAATGTCACCCTAACATGGAAGCTGTGTAATAACATTAAACCCCATAGATGGTGGTGCCGCAGTTCTATGTATTACTGTGAATAAGGAAGAAAACTTGTGAGTGTTTACCAAAGCTTTCACCCCAAAAATATACTGGTAGCCATTAAAAATCATTGCCTACATTGTTACTTTACTTTTACAATTCATGGCTAAGGCCCGGCTCACACTGGTGCAACACCAAAGTCGTGCGACTGTCAATCCGACTTTTCCCTGCGACTTCGGTCGGACATCGAACTGACTTTAATGAATGTGATCCGACTTTGAGATGAGGGCGACTTGGGTCTGGTATGGATCATGAGGGGAAACCCCACGCCAGTGGCAGCCCGTCCATTAGGGGCACCACCCCCTCTATTCATGCGTCTATTCCCCCTAATCTACATTCAGGGCGCTGGATGCATGGATTCCAATGGGCGGGGGGGGTTCTTTAGGCTTCAAAATAGGGTGGGCTCAGGGGGCAGAGCACTGCACTCCGAGATCACCCAGTTGTGTGACAATATTCTCACACCGATCCTCCTCCCGGCCAATCAGGAAGTGTAGTTGAGAGACCCGTCACAGGATTGGCTGAAAGGACAGGCGATCCTATTGGGCACCTAGGAGGAGGAGGAGGGACCGTGATGCAGAGAAGGAGGAGACGCCAGCCTGTGGCAGCGCTGCCCGTCTGGAACCTGGATGGGGTAAATGCTGGGTAACCGACAGACTGACCACGAGACCCCCGGGAGGGGGGATGTGCAGCGTATGACCTGACCAGCGGGAGCGGGGGTATTTCATGGAGAGAGGGCGTTAGTTGTTTGCGGCCCTCCCCCCAAAACAAAAACACCAGCCGCCACTGCCCAATGCCAAAAAAATAAATAAAACAGTGTAAGGACCCCCCCCCCCAAAATCTATGCCAGACCCTTTAGCCGAACATGCAGCCCTCCTGAACCATACCAGGACACGCCCCCACGCCGTTTTTTTTTCTCCCAATACATTTTGCATTGAGATTTGACCTCTAAACGCGATGCATGTCACGAGTCGGATCAGTTAAGATGGTGATCCGGCTTGGACGCGACTTCCGTTATATTCTATGGGCTGAAATCGCACCAAAGTCGGACCAAAGTCTTTTCAAAAGTGGGACCGACATCAGTTAAGACGGCTCTCACAGGGAAGCATTGACTTTGAAATGTAATACGACTTGTGTTCTCAAAGTCAGAGAGCGCATGTCGCACCAGCGTGAGCCGCGCCTAATACTATCGCAATCGTTTGTTGGTGGACAACTGTGAATAGTTCTTCTGTTGACTGCCAATATGTCCTTAACCACTTCCCGACCGCCGATGTACGCCGGCAGAATGGCCCGGATGCGCAAAAGGGCGTACCGGTACGTCCCTTCGTAATCCCGGGCAAGCCGGCTTCCAAGGACTCGATGTCCGCCGGTGACCCGCGATCGCGATGAGCAGCGGCAGAACGGGGAGATGCCTATGTAAACAAGGCATTTCTCTGTTCTGCCTAGTGACATGACAGGGATCTACCATTCCCTGTCATTGGGAGCAGTGATCGCTGTCATGTCCTAGGTAGCCCCTCCCCCACCACAGTTAGAACACACACTGAGGGAACACACTTAACCCCTTGATCGCCCCCCAGTGTTCATCCCTTCCCTGCCAGTGACATTTTTACATTAATCGGTGGCTATTTTTAGCTCTGATCTCTGTATAAATGTCAATGGTCCCAAACTAGTGTCAAAAGTGTCCGATGTGTCTGCCTCAATGTAGCAGTCATGATAAAAATCGCAGATCGTCGCCATTACTAGTAAAAAAAAACTTATAATAAAAATGACATAAATCTATCCCTTATTTTGTAGAATACATATCGGCCTAAACTGAGAAACAAAAATGTGTTTTTTTTATATATTTTTGGGGGATATTTATTATAGCAAAAAGTAAAAAATATTGCTTTTTTTAAAAAAATTGTCGTTCTTTTTTTGTTTAAAGCGCAAAAAATAAAAACCGCAGAGATGATCAAATACCACCAAAAGAAAGCTCTAATTGTGGGAAAAAAAAAGGATGTCAATTTTGTTTGGGTGCAACGTCGCATGACCGTGCAATTGTCGCAGTGCTGTATTGCAAAAAGTGCTCTGGTCAGGAAGGGGGTAAATTCTTCTGGGGCTGAAGTGGTTAAGATAAAAAAACCTTCTGTCTTTACAACTCCTTTAAATACGCAAAAAATATCCCTCATAAAATCCCTATTTTTGCGCAATCAAGTGCGGCACGCTTAGGACAGTCCATTCATTTCAATGGGCTTCCTACAAGCAACAACCACAGAAAAGAAGCATGGGCACCTTTTTATTTTTAATGATACTTTGTTACCATAAATTTTGGAGCTGAATTTCTTATGCAAAAATTGTGGCTCTTTTTTTGTTTATAGTGCAAAAAAATAAAAACCGCAGAGGTGATCACATACCACCAAAAGAAAGCTCTATATGTGGGGAAAAAAGGACATAAATTTTTTTTTAGGTGCAGCATCGCACGACCGCGCAATTGTCAGTTAAATGGACGCAGTGCCGAATCGCAAAAAATGCTCTGGTCATTAAGGGGGTAAAATCTTCCGGGGCTGAAGTGGTTAAATTAAAGTCAATAAATACAATAAAGTAGACAGATTACTGGAAATGCGCTCACCAGCCACTTTATTAGGTACACCTGTTCAGTTGCTTAGTAACACGATATGCTAATCAGCCAATTACATGGCAGCAACTCAATGCATTTAGCCATCTAGATGTGGTGAAGACGACTTGCTGAAGTTCAAACCGAGCGTCAGAATGGAGAAGAAAGGGGATATGATTGATTATGAACGTGGAATGGTTGTTGGTGACAGACGGGCTGGTCTGGAAATTTCATAAACTGCTGATCTACTGGGATTTTCACACACAACCATCTCTCAGGTTTACAGAGAACGGTCCGAAAAAGAGAAAATATCCAGTGAGCGGCAGTTGTGTGGAGGAAAATGCCTTGTTGATGTCAGAGGAGAATGGGCAGACTGGTTTGAGATGATAGAAACGCAACAGTAACTCAAATAACCACTCATTACAACCAAGACATGCAGAATACCATCTCTGAACGCACATCACATCCAACCTTAAAGCAGATGGGCTACAGCAGCAGAAGACTACACCGGGTGCCACTCCTGTCAGCTAAGAACAGGAAACTGAGGCTTCAATTCACACAGGATCACCAAAATTGGACAATAGAAGATTGGAAAAATGTTGCCTGGTCTGATGAGTCTCCATTTCAGCTGCGACATTCAGATGGTGGGGTCAGAATTTGGTGTAAACAACATGAAAGTATGGATCCATCCTGCCTTGTATCAACAGTTCAGGCTGGTGGTGGTGTAATGGGGTGGGGGATATTTTCTTGGCACACTTTGGGCCCCTTAGTACCAATTGAGCATCTTATAAACCCCACGACCTACCTGAGTATTGTTGCTGACCATGTCCACCCCTTTATGACTACAGTGTTCCCATCTTCTGATGGCTCCTTCCAGCAGGATAATGCTCCATGTCACAAAGCTCCAATCATCTCACCACTGGGCAATGAGGTCCCTGTACTCCAATGGCCTCCACAGTCACCACATCTCATCCAATAGAGCACCTTTGGGATGTGGTGGAACAGGAGATTGGCATCATGGATGTGCAGACAACAAATCTGCAGCAACTGCGTGATCCTATCATGTCAAAACCAAAATCTCTGAGGAATGTTTCCAACACCTTGTTGAATCCATGCCATGAAGAATGAAGGCAGTTCTGGTGTACCTAATAAAGTGGCCGGTGAGTGTATATGGAAGATCCATTGAGATCCTTTCCTTCTATATACTAGACCAGTGATGGTGAACCTTGGCACCCCAGATGTTTTGGAACTACGTTTCCCATGATGCCCATGTACTCTGCAGTGTAGTTGAGCATCATGGGAAATGTAGTTCGAAAACATCTGGGGTGCCGAGGTTCAGCATCACTGGCCTATACTATTACCAAATATAGAAATGAGTTGTAGTAACACTAAATTAACACTAGATGTCAGCATTGAGACATACATAATGAAATCCAATGCCACAGCACTCAATAAGGACCAGTTCACAGCTGAATGGCACAGGAACACAAGACTACAATTCAGTGCTGTGCAATGTTCGGCCCATTCGTTTGAATGGGCTGAAATCGCACTGGATTGCAACAAAGGCAGTGCATGCACTACTATTAAAAAAATGCACTGCACCGATCGTATGGTAACATGTGATCTGGTGCAGGGAAACGGACCAAGTTTGCGTTCCTGCTTCGCACAAGGCTCCCTTGAGTAAAACAAAAGCAGCTAACTTAAAGTGAAGGGCCACCCTGAAAAAAAAAATCCCCAAAAATCCTAAAAAAAAAAAAAAAAAAAAAACATTTGAAAAAAAAAAAAAATTTTAAACTTACCTAAACCCTTGTTGCTAGGCAGTCTTCCTAATCTGCCTCTTCCTCTTCCGCGGTGTGTTCTGCTCCCAGAAAACCACGGGGCCATTCACAGAGCATTGCGCCGCTCACGTTTGCGCAGTAGGAAACTGGCAGTGAAGCCGCGAGGCTCCACTGCCTGTTTCCCTTAGTTAGGATGGCGGTGCCGGGACCCGAGAGCCGAGGGATGGGTCGGCCTCGGGCGGCCGACATCGCGGGCACCCAGGACAGGTAAGTCTACTTATTTAAAGTCAGCAGCTACAGTGTTTGTAGCTGCTGACTTTTACATTTTTTTTTTAGGACGGAATCCCACTTTAACCACATTCTGTGACATCAAATACTTCCAATACAAAAAAGAAGTGCTTTATTAATTAAATAGTTTTATTCTCACCTTATCACAAAATTAAACATGCCCAGTATATTAAGAATTTAAAATGATCAACCTACAGAGGGCTGAATTCAAAGACACCCCGAAAATCAAAGTGAAACAATGATGCAGCATGCTAATCCATTTTGGTGAAATTTCATTGCAGCAACTCAAAATGATACTCATTAGTATGTATGGCCCCCTCGTGCTTGTATGTATGGCCCCCTCGTGCTTGTATGTATGGCCCCCTCGTGCTTGTATGTATGCCTGACAACGTCGGGGCATGCTCCTAAAGAGACGACGGATGGTGTCCTGGGGTATGTTCTCCAAGATCTGGACCAGGGCATCAATGAGCTCCTGAACAGACTGAGGTGCAACCTGGAGGCGTTGGATGGACCGAAACATAATGTCCCAGAGGTGTTCTATTGGATTTAGGTCAGGCGAGTGTGGAAGTCATTCAGTGGTATCAATTCCTTCATCCTCCAGGAACTGGCTGCATACTCTCACCGCATGAGGCCAGGAATTGTGCACCAGGAGGAACCCAGGACCCATGTCACCAGCGTAGGGTCTGACAATGGGTCCAAGGATTTCATCCGAACACCTAATGGCAGTCAGGGTGCCATTGTGTAGCCTGTAGAGGTCTGTTGGTCCCTCCATGGATATGCCTCCCCAGACCATCACTGACCCACCACCAAACCGGTCACACTGAACAATGTTACAGGCAGCATAATGTTCTCCACGGCTTCTCCGGACCCTTTCTCGTCTGTCACATGTGCTCCGGGTGAATCTGCTCTCATCTGTGAAAAGCACAGGGCGCCAGTAGCGGACCTGCCAAATTTGGTGTTCAATGGCAAATGCCAATCAAGCTCCACTGTGCCGGGTAGTGAGCACATGGCCCACTAAAGGACGTCGGGCCCTCAGGCCACCTTCATGAAGTCTGTTTGATTCTTTGGCCAGAGACATTCACACCAGTGGCCTGCTGAAGATCATTTTGTAGGGCTCTGGCAGTGCTCATCCTGTTCCTTCCTTGCACAAAGGAGCAGATACCGGTCCTGCTGATGGGTTAAGAACCTTTCTACGGCCCCGTCCAGCTCTCCTAGAGTAACTGCCTGTCTCCTGGAATCTCCTCCATGCTCTTGAGACTGTGCTGGGAGACACAGCAAACCTTCTGGAAATGGCACGTATTGATGTGCCATCCTGGAGGAGTTGGACAACCTCTACAGGGTCCAGGTTTAGTCTCATGCTACCAGCACTGCCCCTGACCCTAGCCAAATGCAAAACTAGTCAAAAACAGTCAGAAAAGAGGAGTAGGAAAAAAAAATGTCAGTGACCTCCACCTGTAAAACCATTCCCGTTTTGGAGGTCGTCTCATTGTTGCCCATCTAGTGCCCCTGTTGTTAATTTTATTAACACCAAAGCAGCGGAAAATGATTAACAACTCCCTCTGCTACTTAACTGACCAGATCAATATCCCAGGAGTTTAATTGGCTTATTGCTGTACTCTGAATAAAAAGTGCTCCTTTACATTTTTTGAGCAGCGTATATGAGTTGTCTATAAACGTAAAAAAAAAATCTTGATTCACTGCTAAACAAGTGCAGTAAAACACCTCTAGTACCACCATCTTTTGAAAAGCAGTTCATCATGTATCTTTGACCCTTATTATTAAGAAACCCCTGACAAAGTTCTTGCTGAAATGCGTAGGGTTGGTCCACAGTGATGTCATCATGTTGTTGGTAACTGGTTGGTATTCTGCCAGTCTTTTTGGGTATATGATACCTCATGTCTTCAGCTGAATGTTATGAAGTTTTATCAAAAGTGTCATGTTGCACTATACAAACGTGAGTTTCCATTGTTTTAGTACCAAATAAATGTTTATTGGCAATATCTCACTACGGCAAGGCTCTTGCTCTTCTCTCTGGGTATATACTGTGCAAAAGTTTTAGGCAGGTGTGAAAAAATGCTGTAAAAGGAAGAAAGTTTTCAGAAAGAGAAATAGTTTATTTTTATCAATTAACAAAATGGAAAGTAAATGAACGGAAGAGAAATCCGAATCAAATCAAGATTTGCTGTGACCACCCCTTTGCCTTATTATTTATTTATTTCAGGTACTTATATAGCGCCGTCAATTTACACAGCACTTTACATATACATTGTACATTCACATCAGTCCCTACCCTCAAGGAGCTTACACTCTAAGGTCCATAACTCGCATTCATACATACTAGGGACAATTTAGACAGGATCCAATTAACCTACCAGCATGTCTTTGGATTGTGGGAGGAAACCGGAGTACCTGGAGGAAACCCACGCAGGCACAGGGAGAACATGCAACCTATAGGCAGGTAGTGTCGTGGTTGGGATTCGAACCAGCGACCCTTCTTACTGCTAGGTGAAAGTGCTACCCACTACACCACTGTGCCACCCCTAAAAAACAGGATTCTTCTAGATACACTTGCACACATTTTTGAAGGAACCAGGTAGGTTGTTCTAAACATCTTAAAGAACTAAGCACAGATCCTCTGTGGATGTAGGCCGCCTTAACCACTTGCCGACTGGCTCACGCCAATATACGTCGGCAGAATGGCACCGCTGGGCGAACCGCCGTACCCGTATGGCGGCTCCTTTAAGAGCCGTAGCAGGTGCGCGCCCGCTGCGCGTGGCTGGTGATCGCTGCCGGCCACCCGCAATCACGGGCAGGAGAGCCAGAATGGGGATTTGTGTGTGTAAACAAACACACACAAATCCCCGTTCTGACAGGGGAGGAGAGACAGATTGTCTGTTCTTACTAAGTAGGAACAACGATCTGGCTCCTCCTCTAGTCAGTCCTATCCCCTCACAGTTATAAACCCCTTCCCTGCCAGTGACATTTACACAGTAATCAGTGCATTTCTATAGCACTGATCACTGTATAAATGTCAATGGTCTCAAAAAAGTGCCCGATTTGTCCGCGCAATGTTGCAGTCCTGATAAAAATCACTGATCGGCGCCATTACTAGTAAAAAAAAAATAATAATAATAAAAATGCCATTATTCTATTCCCTATTTTGTAAACGATGTAACTTTTGCGCAAACCAATCAATATACGCTTATTGCGATTTTTTTTTACCTAACATGTAGAAGAGTATATATTGGTCTAAACTGATGAAGAAATTTGTTTTAAAAACATTTTTTTTTTATTTATTATAGCAAAAAGTAAAAAATATTTTTTTTTCTCAAAATTGTCGCTGTTTCTTTGTTTATAGCGCAAAAAATAAAAACCGCAGAGGTGATCAAATACCACCAAAAGAAAGCGCTTTTTGTGGGGAAAAAAGGACATAAATTTTATTTGGGTACAATGTTGCACGACTGCGCAATTGTCAGTTAAAGCGACGCAGTGCCGTATCGCAAAAAATGGCCTGGCCAGGAAGGGGGTAAATCCTTCCGGGGATGAAGTGGTTAAATCCTTCTGTCTCTTCATGTAATCACAGACAGACTCAATGATGTTGAGATCAGAGCTCTATGGGGGCCTTGAATGTAAAATGCCCCCGAAAAGCGGTCAACCACGGATGGCGGCAATTGGTGCTGCTCTTATGTGTGAGCCCTTAAAGTCCACTGAATGTGCTTCTAATGAAAGATTTATTGCGCTCCCCAAATGTTACTTTTTGGAATCTATTAGCACATTAGCAGGAAGTACCCATAGGAATGCCACTTCAGTCTCACTGATTCTCTTTGGATGTAATTTAGTTGTAATTGCAACCAGCTGTAATTACAACCAGGCAGATGGTAGTCACATTGTGCTTCCTAATTATTAAATAGATACACATTTAATTCGCCTTTGGAATATATTCAGAACTAGTGTTGGGCAAACGGTTCAGGCCGAATTGTTGTGACGTTCGACCACTTGTTTGGCCCGCCGAGCGCCCCACAATGCACTGCATGCTGCATAGTGCATTGGAAGCCCTGATTGGCTGAAGCAATTGGATTTTCCCAATCAGAGCACAGTGCACTGTCAGAGCCATGATTGGAAAGTAATGAGGACTCTGCCCAATCATGGCTCATTGCTCATAGACCCAACCCCCACTATAAAAAATTGTGCCTTTTGGAAGAATTTTTCCCCTAACTGAATTGGAACTTGTGGCTCTAAAGGAGAACATTGACGAAAGTTTGAGGAAAGGATTAATTCGCCGTTCCACCTCTCCGGCTGGGGCAGAAATTTTTTTTTGTGGAAAAGAAAGACTACTCCCTTTGACCCTATGTCGACTACCGTGAGCGCAATAAAGTCACAGTCAAGAACCGTTACCCCTTACCCCTGGTGGATACCAACAAAACCTGGGGAATGCCCAGGAAAAAATTCCAAGCCTACTTACCACCAGCTCGCAGACAACCAATTGACCTGTCTAACAGTGCGTTAAAAACAGGGGTTCAGTCCGCACGCATTTGCAAACGCATGCGTAAGCCACAGAGCCACGTCACGGCACCCTGTAATCTGTGGTCCTAACACTAAAATTTGGGTGTCCCCACAGTGGAGGCACATGCATTCTAATGGATAAGTGAGGGCAGGTGGACTGAAGGGAGCCCACCCCTTCTTAAAGGTACAGGGCACACCAAACACCCAGCAGGTGGCACAATGGCTGCAAAGGTGCTGGTGCGTTGCTGGATCAATACACACACCCACGTGATTGCACAAAACTTGCCACCACCCTCACTTATAGCTGGCTATTGCATTGGCATTGGAAGGCCACAAACAGATACCAACAAAACCTGGGGAATGCGTTTGCAAATGCGTGCGGACTGAACCCCTGTTTTTAACGCACTGTTAGACAGGTCAATTGGTTGTCTGCGAGCTGGTGGTAAGTAGGCTTGGAATTTTTTCCTGGGCATTCCCCAGGTTTTGTTGGTATCTGTTTGTGGCCTTCCAATGCCTCTTACTGCAATAGCCAGCTATAAGTGAGGGTGGTGGCAAGTTTTGTGCCCTTACCCCTGGTACCTGAACTGTTTTAAAGGCTTAGGTCAGAAACTATCTTCACAAAGTTGGATCTTCGAGGGGCATACAATCTGGTCCATATATGGACCAGGGATAAATGGAAGACTGCATTCCATAACCGATTCAGGCATTTCAAGTACCTAGTGATGCCCTTTTGCCTGTGTAATACCCCTGCTATGTTCCAGCATTTTGTCAATGACATTTTTCGGGAATTTCTGGATCTTTCTGTTATCTTCTACTTAGACGATATATGATTTTTTTCCTATTCTCTAGAGATTTATAATGGACATGTGAGAAAGGTGCTGACTTGACTCAGACAGCATGGTTTATATGCCAAATCTGAAAAGTGCAAGTTTGAGCACCAGAGGATACACTTTCTGGGTTTTATAATCTCCACAGAGAGTACTGACATGGATCCCCAAAAGGTTACTGCCATGCTGAATTGGCCGGCCCCCACAGACAAGAAAGGGATACAACATTTGTGGGGTTCGCAAACTTCTATCTGAAGTTCATTAAAGGATTTTCAGCCATCCTTTCCCCATCACACAACTAACCAAGCACAATATCAGGTTCTCCAGGACTCCTGAAGCTCAGTCTGCTTTTGAAACCCTTAAAGGGTTGTTCACCTCAGCACCCATTCTAAAGCATCCTGATCCAGCCCTACCATACGTCTTGGAGGTTGATGCATCAGAACAGCAGTATGGGCAGTACTCCCTCAATGGCAGGGGTCCAAGGCCCTTCTACACTCAGTTGCGTTCTTTTCCCATAAACTTTCACTGGCAGAAAGGAATTACGATGTGGGGGACCGTGAACTTCTTGCAATTAAGTCTGCACTGGAGAAGTGGAGATATCTCTTGGAAGGGGCAGCTCACCCAATACTCGTTTTCACTGACCACAAAAACTTGGAATATTTAAAGTGGTTGTTAAGCCACTTTATGTACTTTATACCATCCTCTCTGTTTAATAATCCTATGTGCCCCTGTGTCTGTGTTTTATTAAAACCATTCCTGTTTGCAGAGCGCCGATCGTGTGACCTGCCGCCTCTCTGCTCTCCCTTTCTGACAGCTGTAGGGAGCAGGGGTGAGGATTCCCCACTGACATCAGTCGGGAGGGGAGGAGCAGAGAAGGAAAGAGGCTGCCTGTGATGTGAGCAGCGATTGGCGCTCTGAAAACATGCTTTTGTATAACATGCTTTAAGGGAACAGGATCAATATATATATATATATTTTTAGGTCAACAAACGCTTTAAGAACAGCAACGTGGGCACTATTCTTTTTAAGGTTTGCCTTCCACATAACTTACAGGCCCGGGTCAAAGAATACTAAACCTGATGCTCTATCCCGCATGTTTGGTGAGTCTGAAGAATCTGAGCTCCCCGATTCCATCCTGTCCTCGGGGAACTTCCTTGTATTGCAAGAAGATCTGTTGTCTCAAATTAAGCAGGCCTCTGTGGGAGTTCCCTCACCCCCTAAGACGTCCTTAAAAGTAAGTGATGAACTGTTATAGTACGAAGATAAAATCTTTGTGCCAGAAGATGTGCGTATTCCTGTTCTGGGCTTGTGCCATGATCAAGCATTAGCAGGACATTTTGGAGCCAGTAAAACAACTGAACTAGTACAACGTACCTTTTGGTAGCCCCACCTAGAAAAAAGACTGCAGGAAGTATGTGGAGGCATGCACCGCATGCTTTCGGAATAAAAGTAACAGGACCAAAGCATGGGGTCTGCTTAAACCATTACCAATCCCAGATAGACCCTGGAAGATGATTTCAATGGATTTTATTGTAGAGCTTCCCCCATCAGAAGGTTGTACTGCCATTTATGTGGTTGTAGATCGATTGTCTAAAATGGCACATTTTCTACCCAAGAAAGACACACCATCTGCTCTTGAAACAGCACAAATTTTCATCAAAGAAATAGTAAGGCTCCATGGAATTCCAGCTAACATTGTGTCTGACCAGGGGTTTCAATTCACCTCAAACTTTTGGAAATTTCTCTCTGAAACTCTGAAGATCGAATTGTCCCTCTCCTTAGCCTATCACCTTCAAACGAATGGTCCGACAGAAAGGACCAACCAGACCCTGTTGTTCTTACGCTGCATTTCTTCATTTTCTCAGAATGACTGGGTATCATTGTTACCCCTACCTGAATTTGCATACAATTCCAGGCTCTCCACCACCAGACAATCTCCATTCTTCGCCAATTGCGGCTTTCACCCGTCATTTCTGCCCAACGCAATTCCGGAATGTTCTGTTCCAGCCGTTTTAGAAACAGTGACTTACTTCGAATCCAATAACAAACTGTTACAGAAGCAATAGCCAAAGCGCAGGAATACAGTAAAAAGTTTTTGACCGGAAGAGATGTGGGGAGTTAATCCTGGACCCTGGCGATCAGGTATGGCTGTCCATTACAAACTTAAAACTGGCCTGTCCATCAAGAAAACTAGGATCCAAGTTTGTGGGGCCATTTCCAGTAAGGAGAAAAATCAATGACGTCGCCTATGATGAACTAGAGTTACCAGTCTCCTTCAGAATTCATCTTGTCTTCCACGTAAACCTTACTGAAACCTGCAACTCCTGAACCTTTTCCTGAAAGGAATTCAGGTCCACCTGAGTCGATGATGATTGATGGGGAAGAGGAGTATGAAGTTGAGGCAATTCTAGATTGCAGAAGAAGGAGAAACCAAAACCAGTACCTGATCAAATGGAAAGGGTATGGACCTGAAGAAAATTATTGGGAACCTGAAAACAATGTCCATGCTAAGAGACTCATCTGTGCATTTAACTGGTCCCACCCAGAAAAATTGACCCAGCTGGGAATCCAGAGGCTGCCCCTTGAGAGGGGACAATGTCAGGAAGGGTTTGCCAGAAGACAAGAGGGTTCCTGCAGGCACATTCCTGTTAAAATAGGGGCATTAGCACGTGCTAAAGTGCGCGCGCATCTGCGCACAAATATGCGCCAGAATGAGAATGGATATGCGTGCATTTCGTGACAGATGAGGGCGTCAAATGGGCTATTTAAACTGGGTCAGTACCCAGGATCAGTGCTGTCTTGTCTACAACATTCCCGTGATTGTCCTGTTCCCTGTTTATCTGCATCTACTTCCAGTTATCTACCAAGCTTGTTGTGACTACTCCTGCTCTCCACCTGCACCGACCCTGGCTTGTACCTTGACCACTCCCCAGTCTCCGCACCTGTACCTTATCTGATCGCATTGTGTATGACCCGGCTTCTGTGACTCTGTTCATGTTCCAGCCCATACGGAGCTACCTAGCTGCAAACATCTGTCCACCTGCTGTTGGGATTTGCTCTTCCGCTGACCGCGTCCAAGTACTAGCTTGTTCCAGTTCTCGGGGCATCCGCTGTCGTCTGGCATACCACTCCACCGGAAGCCCAGCAGCTAGCACTACCAACACACGTGTGACTCTGCACTCCTGCACCACCTGTCTACTCTATAAGGGGCCCAGAGTCAGAGGTGTAAGAGAGGCCTTCCTCTGCAAACCAGGCACTTCCTACCAGGTACGTGACAGTACAAGGCCTTTTTTAGCACATGTACAGCCAATCGCACTGTTACAATTTGCAAACTTTGCCTCAAGCAGATCAAGCGTGTCAAAACACCAGCCATGTGGTACATGCTTGACAAGGCATTTAACCTCCCTCTACTCAGCATGTTGCCAAGAGCACCTGAAAGCCACACGAAAGGGACGTAATTCTGCTCCTCCTCACTCCTCACCTTTCAGGTCTACCCCGGCTTAATATCTTATGAGCTCTCAGCAGCCTTCACTGACAGGGATGATGGTAAAGCGAAGGGTGTCAGAGGTCCTTGCAGAATGTCTGCCAGCAGCTGTAGACTATAGCAGGCACATTTCTCTGCCCCAGCTGTTACAGCGAAAATAAAAAATACAGTCACTGCCATTCACCTAGCGTCTAAATTCAACCTTGTCAAAGTTGCTGGCTTTACAACTGCTGCCTTTCCATCTGGTGGATTCTACTCCCTTTTGTGATTTTGCAGAATGTGCTGTACCACAATGGCAGTCGCTATTTCTTTGCTCATAAGGTAATTCTAGCTCTGCACCATCAAGTGAAAGGCAATGTTGTGACTTTGTTGGGCAAGGCAGTCAGCTGCAAGGTCCACATTACTGCTGACATGTGGTCCAGCAAGCTTGGTCAGGGACGCTATATTATATTCACAGAACACTGGGTAACTCTGCTTGCAACTCGGAAGGATGCAGGACTGGGCTCAGTGCTGCAGCTTGTTTTGCCGCCATTTCTCCATACTGGTGGAGATGATGATGCAAGATTTGTTAGCTCCCCCCCCTTCCTCCTCCTCCATGCCCCCCTCTGCTGAATTGTCCTATGAACCACCAGTACCCCCTAAGCATTTAAGGGGTTATTCAATGAGTCAGGCTAAAAGATGCAATGCAGTGCTTCTGCTGGAGCCACACCGGAGCAGAGCTTCTTTCAGCTTTGAGTTGTGGCCTCTGTTATATTCTGTTATATTTGGGAAAGAACTCGTTAAATTCCGCAGCCCCGGCAAGGGTGGCACTACATATGTAAATTTTTATGCTATACCTGTGGAAATCACTGTTGTAGACACCGCTACTCCAGTGATCTCCACTAGCTTCCAGGTCTCAGGCTGAGTGGCTGCCCTGCTGCATTGTGAACACAGGAGGTCGCCCATTTAGGGATGTCCTGAAGCTAAGTACAGCTGGATATAGACGCGAATGGGTGAAGGCAGCTGTTTACAGCTCTTCGCCTCTATTTGTGTACAGTAGCACATGCACAGACATAATGAAACCAAATGCACTTTGAAATACGCAATGTATTTAAGTTGCAAGTGCAAATGCACCATAGGCGTGTGCCAGGGCCAATGATAAGGCAGTACAGCTGGCTCTCGTACCGGGCCCCGGTACATGCCAAGTAAAAGGACTGGCTGTACTTCCATATTGCAGACATTGATCTTCTTGTTCCTCCTCCTGCAGCATTGCTGGCTTCTCCTCCTCTCCCTCCAGCTGCGCTGCAGGGGATCAGTTATAACATCTGCGCCCCAGCCCCCTGCTGTCTGGGCCCCCTGTGTTCCCAGTTTCCCCCACAGGGCTGCTGGCTCCTCTCCCGCAGGTAGCTGCTGCGTGCACTCATGGGGATGTTTAATGATGGAGAGTGGGGAAAGTGGCTCGTAAATATGTAATATACCAGCGCCTTCCTCTTCTTAATGAACACAGTGAGCAATCAGTAGCAATTGCTTTTGTGTCTATTGATCTCTGAAGCATAGTAAACTGTATTTACTATGCTTCAGTTTGTGAATGAATAGGAAGCCTGTGAGCGATTTCCTGTTAATTCATTAGTGCAGCTGAGGTTGCAGAGAAAGGGACTAATGTCCTCAGCCCTTTCTCAGTCTTAAATGTGAGCCATCAGGGATCTGTTTAGACCCCTGATATTTTACCAAAGGGCAGTTAAAAAAAAATTAAAAGTCTAAAAACTTATTTAAAAAAAAAATTAAGGACTCATTCACATGTGCTTTATTCTCTAATTTCTAGACATGTGCATGACGAAAACATGTATTTTATTTTTGTTTTGATGCGTTAATCTAGTTATTTCATTTAGATAAATCGTTTGATTAATTCAATTCATTTTTGGAATTTGTTTTCAGAATTCGTATTCGGAATTTTCATCTTTTCTTCGAATTTACAGTTTTTTTCAATTCGAAACGATCAAATCGATACATTTTTGAATCGGTCGAAACGAAAATGTTGTATTGTTTTCAATTCGAATGCAGCAAAGTGAAGAAACAAAAGAAATATCTTCATCAAGTGATTACAATGACTCTTTAAATCACCTTTGGCTTAACAAAAACAGAAATGATTTAGAAATGGTTCTCTAATAACACACACAGTCTTTGATTCCAGCCATATGTGTAGTGAGACTTCGACTGGAGTTCAATGTAAAATTCGATCTGAAATTTCTTTATGTTATTTGGAGCATTTGGTAAAATTAGTATATATTGTAATTCAGATATATCCAAATCTCTGTATAACGAAAAAATTTGTCTGAATATTAATTCGGAACTAAACAAACCGCACATGTCTAATAATTTCTGCCATGGCTGCAAAGCATAGTATCGTGGCCGTGGCATGTGTACACCCCTTGCCCCTGCCTCTGTTGCTCTGTGTTTGAGCTTTGGGGTGCACACACTAATGCCCCGTACACACGGTCGGATTTTCCGATGGAAAATGTCCGATCGGAGCGTGTTGTCGGAAATTCCGACCGTGTGTGGGCTCCATCGGACATTTTCCATCGGATTTTCCGACACACAAAGTTGGAGAGCAGGAGATAAAATTTTCCGACAACAAAATCCGTTGTCGGAAATTCCGATCGTGTGTACACAAATCCGACCGACAAAGTGCCACGCATGCTCAGAATAAATAAAGAGATGAAAGCTATTGGCCACTGCCCCGTTTATAGTCCCGACGTACGTGTTTTACGTCACCGCGTTCAGAACGATCGGATTTTCTGACAACTTTGTGCGACCGTGTGTAGACAAAAAAAGTTTGAGCCAACATCCGTCGGAAAAAATCCTAGGATTTTGTTGTCGGAATGTCCGAACAAAGTCTGACCGTGTGTACGCCCTATTATACAGTATCCTGTGCACACCTATGACATGCACCCATGTGTGTGAAGCCATGAAGTTGTGTCTTTTGTGTGTCAGATATTACCAAGTAATGGGAATATGGTGTTGGTCATACGAGATATCTATAAACTTTTGTAAGCCAGGTCATTTCTGCATTTTGTATATTTGCTCTGAATGATCAATAACACAGAAATGAGATCTTCATGCAATGTGCAGATGGTGCACAATTTTTAGCCGGTACAATTTTTTATAAATGCCTCTCAGTATGTTAAGCTAAGGAGGGTCACACGGCACAGGGGTCTCGGTGAAAAATGGCATTTTGTTGAGAACAGAAACTGCTCTGTGTATTGTGAGTACAGGTGACAATGACAAACAGTCTTGGCATTTTGGTTCTAACCCTCAGGCTGGAAAGAGATCCCTCACTGCGTTCACATACCAGAACTATCATTAATAACTGAGATACACAGCCGGTGTGAAGGAGAAGAGGCGTGTCCTTTCCTCTCACAATGGGGCTTGAGAATAAAAAATGGCTGAAGGAGGAAATGTTCTTGCTACCCATGGCTGCCATTCAGATTCTCTCTTTTATTCTCCCATACTGAACCAACGACCTAAATGTAAGGATCGGATTGTTTTTTTGCAGGGCTTTTATTCTCAGAAAATAGGTGCAGGAACTTAACCACACTGTGTCTGCATCCGCCAAGCACCCCGGGCACCTGCATCTCCCTTGTTCCCATTCTGCACTCAGTGGGAGCTGCTCAGGAGATAAAATCTGTGGGAGACAAGCTATCACTGGTAAACACAGAAGCCGGACTCCTGTGTTTACAAGTGATAGTGGTGAGCAGGGACCAGAGGGCCTGAGTCAGAGGTGGTGGAACTGAGTTCCACCAAGTTCCAGCTGAAAAAAGCCCTGTTTTTTTGTGGGCAACAAAAACAGTTCTTCCTGCAGAGACCTTTGGCATGAAATCCTAACTCCAGCTTTGCTATCACTTTAAAAGGTTTCTTCGGGCCAAGCGAGTGCAGCGCTTACCCCCACTGGAGCGGCTTGGCATGATGGATTCTCTGTTTTGCAACAACTCTGTAAACCGCTCCATCCTCCCTGACACACCTGGTTGTAACTTGAGTATTGGTGTGCCACACAGCACACGGGAAATAGACCACAAGTTACTTGATGGTAGATAAAGTGAATATATTATTGTAAGGGAGGTAAATGCAGTGCTCAAAGCAATAAACAGTTAACTAACTGTTTAAATGCATTAAACGAAATAACGTGAATACTAGGTCATATTATGGCAATGAAAAAGTCTCACAGTAACTCTCTGCAATAACCAATCAAAACAAATGTACCAGAGTGCACTCCAGTATTATACCACTAGATGTGGGTTTGCATAAGTGTTCCTCAATGGGGTATACCTGGAAGGAGTTTGTATAATACCTGGCACCCAATTTGCAATCTTAAGCTGGTTAACGTTGGGGCCCAGTCTGTACAGTGGTGCACTTGTTACTGTATCTTTAAAATTGTATGCAGTGAATGACTCTTTGGCTGCTAAACATTAGGCAGTCTCTACTGGCATTGAACTGCTGACAGTGGTGGGATAAGCACAATGGATTACACTCAGAAATCCTGGCACATGGCAAATCATGTCCAGGATGCTTGGCAGTCTGCTGTCCCCACCTGCCTGGTGGTTCAGTCCTCACAATCAGGTCCTCACACACACACACACAGCAACAGGTTTCTCAAGCTTCGGTCCCAAAATGTCTATAGCTCCACTTCCTCTAGCAAAAGTACCTGAATGCCTGGGAAAAACCCTCTCTCTCCTTCTATACCAAAGTGTCTCCTGGTTCCTGTCCTCCACAAAGTCTCCTCCAGGCAACAGTTCCAAGTGTCCTTTGCAGGGGCAGGTGGGGGGAGGAGCAGGAACACACACAGCAGCTGCTCTGGCACAGTGTAGTTGCCGAAGAGGGAGAAAAGACAGCCAGAGGAGAACACAGACATATAGCCCAGTGGTAGAATGCCGGGGGGGGGGGGTAAAAGAGGAGAGCGGGTACAGGAGCACACAGCCCATTCCTCCAGCCGGCAGAGCAGCACCTGACTACACTAGCCAACATGCAAGTTCTGTTATGCAGTGTACATTTAGGGCTTTTTCCCATCGGTGGCTGAGCCATGATTTAACTGTCCCCCTTCCCCTCACAAGGCTGCTCACCCGAACTCTAACAGTACATACTGACAGGGCTGTACACATGCCATGGCAATTTTAACTGGGGCTGCAGAGTTTGACAGATGGCACCGTCTGTCAAACTCACCCATTGAGATCAATGGGCCTGCACAGCAACCAAGCATCTGGCTCACAGTTGCGTCCCGGGTCCTGCAATGTAAAAATGCAATTCGCCAATAAAAAAAATATAGGTGTCAGGAGGTGGCAATAATGCCTCCTGAACGCCTGTCATCCACTGCTTTCCTTTACTAATACATGTGGCTACTGTCAGCACTGTGTACACCGTATGTGACATCCGCTACATTCCAGCAGCAGGATGTGGACTTCCCATCCCTTACCCAGAACAAACTTGAGTTGGGCTGAGTGCTGCTCAGTTGTTCACAGGGAGCCTTGTATTTTCATGGATGAATATGAGGCTTCCTCTGGTTGAGGTGGAGAGTTCCTATTTGCTTGTATGAGGACACTTCACTTTGCTCAGACTCTTGAAATAGTCTGTATGTAGATTCAAGTACAGGAAGCTAACCCAGGCAAGAATGCTGTAGGCTTGTTCACCCAGAGGAATACAGCATAACTTCACTAAAAACCCTGGGCTTAGGTCAGTACTACAATGTTTTAGGATCACCAGATGCCTCCTTGCAGTTTCCACTGGACAGTCTTCAACAAGCTCTCCAGACCACGTCAAGTCTCAAGTCACAAAGGGAGCTTGACCAGCTCCAAAAGAGATCCTAAGAGATAGGCCCCCAGCTCTGTCACAGCTGGGACCTTGGTGAATGACTGCTGGAACCAGGATAACTGCTGCAGGTGAGGGTAACCACCCCCACCCAGACAGGTGTGTGGGGAGGTGCAGCGTGGTGCAGCGTGGTGCAGCATCAGTAAACACTCCAGTTGCAGAAAACAGAACTTGCATTAAAGTTAAAGTTCGGCAGTTCACAACAAGCCTGGTGGAAAGGTACCCAACCAGAAACACTCACAGAATGCAACAGCAATGAGTAGTAGAGCAGGTCTCAGATGTGCCGTCAGCATCTGTCCCGAGGGCCGGAATGCAGCCTGGCCAGTCCGTGCCCAAGTGGGGAGGTCTCCAGGAAGGATGGCATGTCCCTATCCGTTCCCTACTCGTCTGGAACCTTTCCTTGCCACTAATCACTGTCCCTGTCAGATGGGTGACCTGTCCCTACACTACCCACACATGAAATGCACTCCAAGCCCGGGAGCCAGGGCCTTAAATAGACTCTGCCTGACCCAAGATGGCCACCAAAGTCACATGGGGCGGCAGCATCCAATTGGATAGTGGCCCAGGAAAACATATAGGAACCATGTTCCTCTTAACTCCCCCCCCCTCCGCAATGCCGCTGAAGTTGAGTGCCACCTGCAGTGGAGAAGGTAGACTGCACCTACCTACACTCAAATTCCCTCCAGCGAACAGCGAAGCTCGGCCCCCCTCCTCCTTTCTCCGCCTACAGGCTTCACTTCAGGCTTCACTGCCAAGTTCCCTTAACGACAATGGTGGCTGCACTTGACAGCCAATCCGAAGATCGGCTGTGATGCCGACGTCGCGGGCTCCCTGGACAAGTAAGTGTCCTTATATTAAAAGTCAGCAGCTGCAGTATTTGTAGCTGCTGACTTTTACTTTTTCGTGGGTTGGGCGGCAGTTCTCAAAGGGGTTGTAAAGGTTTGTGTTTTTTCACCTTAATGCATTCTATGCACCTGGCAATGACGGCCCCCCAGCCTCCCCGTTTACTTACCTGAGCCCGGCCACCTGCTGTGCGTGTCCCCCGGCATCCTCTTCTCCACGGAGTCTGTCCGTTGATTTGATAGATTGATAGCAGCGCAGCCATTGGCTCGCGCTGCTGTCAATCACATCTAATGACGCGGCCCGCCGGGGGGCGGGACCGAATCATACACTCTGTGTCTATGGATGCAGCGTGTATGAGAGGAAGCGCGCCCGCAAGCTAACCCCCTTGGCATAGAGCTTCTCAGAGGGGGGTTAGCTATTGCGGGGAGGAGCCTAAACAGCCACCGAGGGACCCCAGAACAGGACGATCGGGGCCACTCTGTGCAAAACAAACTGCACAGTGGGTGTAAGTATGTCATGTTTGTTTTTAAAAAAAAAAAATCTGAACCTTTAGTATCCCTTGAAGGCAAAAGGGGGTCCAACCCGGTACTAGCAAGGTGTAGCTAAAAAAGTGGCCGTGGAGTATATCTCAAACACATATATTCTGGAAACCCACACGTCAAACTTTTGGGAAATTTTTCACAAGAAAGAACGTTTGGCGGTTGCCTTTCACCTGCACATCCAATGGCTCCCTAGGTAGCTATAGGCTGATGTATTCATAATAGACATTTGACAGACCGTAAAATATTTCTTCTTTTCCAACCTGGTATTGACTGTGAGTAGAGATGCAGCTTACACAAGACTTTGGAGATAAAGCTAAAGCAGTATAGAGAAGGGGCAGAGTGCAAAGCAACTCTCAGAGAGATAGAGATAAGATCCCGCTCCTTTGTTAGATAGAGGGCTTGTTTATCAGGGTTTGAGTACAACAGTGTGAAAAAAAAATGCACAGGTAACTGATAAGCTGTTCATTGCCAGAGGGCTCTTCAAATAGCAGAACTGACAGAAAGGAGAGGAGTAAATTACCACCTGTGATAGAGTGACCTAAATCACCAATTATACCTTCAACTACCGATCCCCGACCTCTCATTTTTTCTAAGAGTAGTTTTTCGAGAGAGCTGTTAAAAATTACTACCCGGGCACAATTTCGCTAAATACCCAAACACAAAACATTTTCATCTCTCTTTAGAAAACCGAATTATGCCGCGTACACACGAGCGGACTTTACGGCGGACTTTGCCCGGCGGACTGGATTTCGTCGGACAATTCGATGTGTGTGGGCTCCAGCGGACTTTGTTTTCTCAAAAGTTGGACGGACTTAGATTTGAAACTTGTTTAAAATTTATCCGTTGAAATCGAGTCCGGTCGAAAAGTCCGCCGTCTGTATGCTAGTTCGACGGACAAAAAGCCACGCTAGGGCAGCTATTGGCTACTGGCTATGAACTTCCTTGTTTTAGTCCGGTCGTACGTCATCACGTACGAATTCGACGGACTTTGGTGGATTGTGTGTAGGCAAGTCCGTTCATTCACAAAGTCCGTCGGAAAGTACGTCGAAAAGTCTGCCGGGCAAAGTCCGCCGTAAAGTCCGCTCGTGTGTACGCGGCATTAGGCCTCGTACACGGTACGAAAATCAGAAGGGTGAAGTCTGAAGACGAGCTGTCCGCGGATTTTCAGATCATTAGTACGGTGCATTCGACAGACGAGTCAAACAAAAGCTGGATGTCCAGGCTACAAAATTTTTGTTGGATGTGAACTCAACGTCTGATTTTTGGATGGTCAGTACAGAAATCGTCACACAAAAGTCGAAAGTACAAACACGCATGCTCGGAATCAAGGAACGACTGGGAAGAGTTCGGTCTTGTAAACTACCGTTCGTAATCTAGAATTAGCATTCGTGACGCAGCAATTGATGGAATCTCGAAATGCAGCACACATTCTCTTCTTCTTTAATGGGATAATAATGAAGCTGCTTTGCTGGTGATACTGATGTAGTTATGCCAAACGTATTTTAAAAGGCATTTGTTTTGTACGATCTGAAAATCGCGAATCAACGCTCAACAAACTTCTACTAACTTCTACTAACATGAAATTAGCAGAAGGGGCCCAAAGGGTGGCGCATGAGAAATTAACTTCCTCTTTATACTCTCATAGTACGTCACTACGTTCGTGTTTGTCAAAAGACAATTTGCGGATAGTTAGTATGCCAGACAAAATCTTGCACACTTTTGACAAAAATCAGATGCTCGTCGTCCAACAATCAGAGGTACAATGTACGAGGCCTAACTCTGAGAAGCTGTAGAAATTAGTAACTACAGGCAGGGCAGCCATCAGAAATTTTTGGGCCCCTTACACAGCTTTATTCCTGGGCCAACACGTCCCCCCCCCCAAGCCTCGACCACCAACATTCCCCAGGGCTTGCCCACGGGCCATCCTACCGAATCCGCACACCGGCCACCCCACCTGTACGCACTCAGTCCTATATATATGTCAGCCTCCCTCACACCTGTATATATATATATCAGCCTCCCTCACACCTATATGTCACCCCCCCACACACACACTGTGCAAATGCAGCTGATCGCAGTGCCTGGAGTCTTGAACTCCACAGGAAAAAAAACATGCTTTTAACTGCGGCAGAATAGCCGTCCGTGTGAAAGGCGCCTTACTCCAAGATCACAACGACAACTCATCCAGGAGGACATAAATGAACCCAGAACAACATTTAAAGAACTGCAGGCCTCATTTGCCTCAGGTAAGGTTGGTGTTCATGATTCAACGATAAGAAAGAAATTGGGCAAAAATGACTCTGCTGATAACAGAGGAATGGAGCAGCAGAAAGACACTACAGATATATGTGCCCAGGTCAGATTTAATGAATGGGGTTTACAACCACTTTTGGTGTGACAAATATCCAAAAAAAAAAAAGATTAAAGGGGTTGTAAACCCTCGTTTAAAAAAAGAAAAAAAAAACAAACATGTCATACTTACCTCCACTGTGCACTTCGTTTTGCACAGAGTGGCCCCGATCCTCCTGTTCTGGGGTCCCTCAGTGGCACTGGTGGCTCCTCACTGCATCAAGTGTCTATGTTGGAGAAGCGCTCTCCTTGGTGGACACCCGTGCGGGCTCGCTTCCGAGTCCCACATCTGTGTCCATTCACCATTCATCTGTGTCCCTGTGCCGTGTCATTGGATTTGATTGACAGCAGCGGGAGCCAATGGCTGCGCTGCTATTAATCTATCCAATCAGGGCACGAGACACCAGCTAGTGCTCGTGTGCTCGTTCCCGGCCGGAGAAAGATCGGGGTCAGGTAAGTGAAACGGTGTGCATTAAGGTATAAGACCATGAGGGTTTACAACCCCTTTAATTCCAGATATGGGTATTTTTACATAGTTATACTGGCCCAGCATGAACTAATGTAACTATGATTATACCAATGCCAGGGGCGTAGCGTGAATGTGTTTAAGAGTCGCCATAGCGACCCCGCATTCAGCTCCAGGGGGGCCCCACAGCTCTCTGCTATGAGCTGTCATCTTACATGCTGCATTTTACAATCACAAAATCCTGGAAACAGAATCCAGGTCCGGTCCATCTTGTGTCTCCCAGGGTCCCAGCCGAGCTCTGGAATCCATTCCGGAGCTTCTAGTTTGCCTTCTCCCCAGACCCCCAGACCACACCCCTCCTCTGCTCTCTATGGCTGGAGCAGAGAAGTTTGAGTTCCCGGCATCCTGGATCGTGAAATATACTTGCTGCTGGAAGTGTGCTCACACTGCTAACAATGGCAGGGGACAGTGAGCTGCCTCTCTACTGCAATGGCCCACACAGACACACAGTGAGGAGAGGAGCTGCTTCAGAGCCGGTGTCCTGCCGAGAAAGGTCCCCCGTCGGATATTGTCCGCCCTGTACTGTGCAGGCACAGCGCTTGCACAGTAAAGAGGACTAAGGAGCCACCGAAAGTCTCCGAACATGAACAGCTGTTCATCAGCTGTATATGGCGCCCGCGCAATTAAGACTACATTGTTTCACACGATCCCAATGCTCGTGCAACTTTGCAAGGGGCGGGTGTATTCGTTGAACTCTGCAAGGGGCGGATGCAAAACCCACCCTTCAGTTGTGTAAACACGCCCCGCAAAGACGTGTAGTTTATTGATAAAACCAACCCGAAAACCACCCCCAACTTATCAGCTCTGCCCATCATTGTCTTTTTTTTCCTTTTCCTTTTAATTTATTGAGAATACAACAATACAATTTTACAGTACTGGTTTTAAATTTATGTAAGGTTACAAAATATGAGGAAAAGGAACTTCTCAATAATAACTTAGAATAATAATACTTAAGTTATCTTGTAGAAATCAGTAAGAAAATCTATTATCCAGTGTACATATCTGAATTATATGGTTATAACAATTAATAGAGCTTTTGTAATTGGAAAAATAAATAAATAAAATACAGCCTTTTCTGTAGGCATCTGCCCCTTACACACTTCCCAATAATACATCCGCCCCTTTGAGAAATCCACCCCCATCGCATGAGCTCTGCCCATCATGCGGCCTCTTCTGTATGCATCCACCCCTTGCAGAGTTCAATGAATAATACACCCCCCTTGCAGAGTTGCACGAGCATCGGGAACGTGCGGGAGCGTGTGGCAGAATGTAGTCTTAACTGCGCAGGTGCCGTATACAGCTGATCAACAGCTATTCATGTTCGGAGACTTTCGGCAGCTCCGATGCGCCTGCGCAGTACAGGGCAGACATTATCCGACGGGGGACCTTTCCCGGCAGAACACTGGGACAGGACTTCATTAACTTAGGTAAGAGACATGCTTCATTAACTTAGGTAAGAGACATCAGTACCTGTATTGACTGCCAACACCAAAGTTGAGGGAGGGTAGCATGTCCTCCACAGACTGGGGGATCCAAAACTCACATTTCAGCACTCTAATGCCGCGTACACACGGTCTGACTTTTCGTCTACAAAAGTCAGACAGCCTGTCCGACAGACTTTCGACAGACTTTTGTGGGACTTTTGGCGGACTTGCGGCAGACTTTCTTATGAACGACTTGCCTACATACGATCACACAAAAGTCAGACGGATTCGTACGTGATGACGTACACCAGACTAAAATAAGGAAGTTGATAGCCAGTAGCCAATAGCTGCCCTAGCGTGGGTTTTTGCCTGTCGGACTAGCACACAGACGAGCAGATTTCTGGGTTCGGCGTAGTTACGACGTAAAGATTTGAAGCATGTCCGTCAGATTTGCGGCTGGAAAAGTCAGCTGAAAGTCCGCTAAAAGTCCGGGGAAGCCCACACACGATCGGATTGTCAGCCAGCTTTAGTCCGTCGGCGTCCGTCGGACTTTTGTAGACGAAAAGTCCGACCGTGTGTACGCGGCATAAGTTTTACCTGACCATCTTCCTGGTAAGCAGAAAGACCAAAAACTATACTCTCTCTGCTAGCACCTACCTAGGAGGGGGCTACATTATTAAAAATGTATACAGGGTGGATTAAAGCAACTTTTAACTGGTGAGTTAACAGTGGTGTAGTGGTTAGCACTTTCACCTAGCAGCAATAGGGTTGCTGGTTCAACTCCTGACCATGACACCATCTGCCTGGAGTTTGCATGTACTCCCTGTGCCTGCGAGGGTTTCCTCCAGGTACTCTGATTTCCTCCCACACTCCAAAGAGTAGATAAGTTAATTAGATCCTGTAGAAAAAAAATTGGCCAAATATGTGTATGTGTTTGTAGGCGCGTTGGGACCCCATGGAGTAAAGGACCATGCTATACCACAGATGGACTTCAGTGGCAAAAAGTGCCCTGAGGTGATTCAGTTCACTTAGGTAGCGCTATACAAGTCACTCATTAACATGAAGCCATTCCTTCTACTTTATAATAATTAACAAAGACCACATATTAAAGTGGAACTAAACTGCATCTGAGCAGCACAAACTAAAAGTGCTATTTAATTCATTTTTTATATTCAGAGCAAACTCGCACATCCATCCACGTCTCCATGCTTTATTTGGTTGAGAAATCACTTTGAAAAACACCCCACCCTAGCATTGCAAGGTATGGCCATTAGGGATGAGCTTCAAGTTCGAGTCGAACTCATGTTCGACTCGAACATTGGTTGTTCACCAGTTCGCCAAACAGCTTACAATTTGGGGTGTTCGCGGCAAATTCGAAAGCCGCGGAACACCCTTTAAAAGTCTATGGGAGAAATTAAAAGTGCTAATTTTAAAGGCTTATATGCATGGTATTGTCATAAAAAGTGTTTGGGGACCCGGGTCCTGCCCCAGGGGACATGGATCAATGCAAAAAAAAAGTTTTAAAAACGGCAGTTTTTTCGGGAGCAGTGATTTTAATAATGCTTAAAGTGAAACAATAAAAGTGTAATATTACTTTAAATTTCGTAGCTGGGGGGTGTCTATAGTATGCTTGTAAAGGGGTGCATATTTCCCGTGTTTAGAACAGTCTGACAGCAAAATTACATTTCAAAGGAAAAAAGTCATTTAAAACTACTCACGGCTATAATGAATTGTCGGTCCGACAATACACATAAAAGTACATTGATAAAAACGACATGGGATTTCCCCACAGGGGAACCCCGAACCCAAATAAAAAAAAAAAAAAATGGCGTTAGTACGGTGCTTTCGACAGCCGATTTCACTTTTTCGTCAGACAAAAGCTGGCTGTGCAGACTATAAATTTGATTTCCATTTCATTGGTACGGTTTTCGCACGAAACAAATCGTAAGAGCGGGACTACACATGCTCAGAAATGAAAGAATGCATACAAAACTATTCAACACGTTACGTCACTTCTGATGTTGTATTCTGTCAAACGAATATTCTCAAACTGTTAGTAACCTCTTCACTTTCAACATGAGACTAGCATGCCACAAAAATCAGACGTTCTGCCATCCGAAAATCAAAGCATGTGTACGAGGCTTAACACTATTTAGTGCTTTTTTTCATATTTACTACCTATGGGGAGTTGGAGATACTTTCCTGGATTCACACCGAGATACCGGCCTGGAGATTGAGCGGGCTGCTTTAAGCACCGCTTAAGGGAGTGTATCCCCAAAAGCCTGTTTGACCCGCTTGTACATAGGGGGTCCACGAACTCTAATAAGAGGACATTTTTTTAGGGTATTGGTGATTGCCCTTTTTGTTGAAGGGGAAGAGACATTTATCTTCGATCTTTTGGCTATTGCAACCATACTTTTTCACTTTTTATTTATGGATTGATTTTCACGGTGAACTATATTGTATTAATATATTGATTACACTGTTTTTTTTTAGCAGCACACTTGATGCTCACATATGTATTATGGTGAATAATATCTCACTGATGTGTTTGCAACTTTTTTGTTATACAATTTGCACACAAGCGCAGTCATTTTTGGTTTAAAAATGCCCATGAAGACTCCTGGCATGTATTCTTGAAGGTTAGAGATCGCACTGGACTGACTTGGTTGGTCACTGGTTGTAGATAGGAGGTCCAAAAGGCAAGGTAAGAAAGGTCTCTTTCCAGAGTTTGATACCTGACTGTTTTGTGAAGATGGTAAACCCCGTTATGGATATGGGCTGCTACCTCAAGGTGTGGCCAGGTGGTCGCTCCCGTAGTGATGAAAGGAGGTGAATTTAAAGGAGAATGAGGTTGGTCCGCTTCATCGCATCATCACGACACACTTCCGGTCCTGGAAATAAACCAGTATACCGCGGCGGCTTACCACTGCTTATGGGCAGATTTCCTGGGAACTTCCTGCTGTTTACACCAGGTGCCAGGCTTTTAGGCACCTTTATACATGAGTCTAATACCATGTTTTTTTATCTGGAATAAATGTTTTAAACGTTGCTTTCCTGTTGCTTTTCCTGTCATTTTTATGAGGAACATCTACCCCAAACATCGCTAGTACATAGAGGAACGAGGCACTCTTTATTATGTCCATTCATATGAGGAAACAACTATCTTAAACCACAGAAAATCCACAGGGACTGCCCCTATGCATGTGTGACCAAACTAGAAATAGTTGGTCCACTTGGAGGGGTGAGTTCATATCTATGTGGGGGCACCGTCTTGTGAGCACATATCAAGCACTTATCAGGCACAGATTCGTATCCACTTTGTACAGCATTAGCACTTTACTTGGGATTTGGAACTTTTATCGCTTCAGGGTTATTGATGTTTGCAACAAACTATCTGCATGGGACTTTTTAGCGTTTTTTTTTATAAAGTCACATCGGTTTCAAATGTGATATTTATTTAACATTTTTGGCACTTAGCGCGGTATATTTATTTTCTTTACTAGAATTTAAAGGAGTGCCCGAAAAGCAGTAGTTGTGAAATAAACCGCTTTATTTGGAGTATAGATGGTAGAATATAGCCAACGCGGACAAAGGCCTCCCCCAGCTGTTTGAATATGGATCCCGTTAGGGTCTGTCTGGGACCTGAACATCAGGTCTGGGAATGTCCGACCGTCAGCAGAGGCTGAATGCTGCCTCTCAAGCCCCAGCTGACGGTCGGACATTCCCAGACCTGATGCTCAGGTTCCAGACAGACCCTACCGGGATCCATATTCAAACAGCAGCCCTGAGGAAGGGGGAGTCCTTTGTCCCCCAAAACACGTTGGCTATATTCTACCATCTATACTCCAAATAAAGCAGTTTATTTCACAACTACTGCATTTCCGTCGCTCCTTTACATTCACCTCCTGGGATGTATGATGTTTTGGCCTAGACCAGAAACCAGGAAGCAACTGGAGAAATGTTTAAAAAAAAAAAAAAAGTTTACCTTTCTGTTTACTAATGCTAGCAGCATGAGGATTTAAAAATAGTTCATGTTGATTGGGTTTAGCTCTTTAATCGGTGCAAAACCAACATTTCAGAAAAGAAACCCGAGAAAAGGGAACCAAGGCCGTGGTCCTGAAGCAGTTAAACCCTTTATTGCTTGTGACAGGCAAAAGGTTAAAATCCATCAGAGTCTACAGCTTGGGAACGGAGTGGATGTTAGAAGATACATTATATACTTAATTAACCATTTGGCAGGGTTACAAGCCTGCACAGAGTATAGAACCTCTTATAACTGCAGCTCCCAATCTACCGTACGGATTATGTATCTTGGCCTTCTAATTCAATGCCGGGAAGTGAACGCTAGGAAAAGCTGGTGAAAAACCTAGAAAAAACACACTGCAAATATGCAGCAAATTGCAAGGCCTATTAAAATGCTGGTTTACATAGGAGTCTGTCCTCCAACACCGTCACCTTCACAATGTATGTATAGTTTATAGGGCAAGAATTTTTTTTTTTTTTCTTGTAAAATCTGCGTGTAGTAGACATCTTGGCCTTACATAATGAACTCTTTGTCGGGTCCCTTAGATTACCTGCCAAGATAGGAAACTTCATAATTACCGAGCCACCTGCATTTAGGACTTGCAGATTTTCTGACATGGGATAAAATGTTGCAGACTTTCACTTCACAGAAAAGGTGGAGTTATTATTAAAGTGACCCTGTCAAGAACAAAGTGCCCCTTCCTAAGAGGTAAGTTCACACTTAAAGTGATTGTAAAGGTGTGGATGCTCTGAGACGAACGTTGGTTGCCGACAAGGTGGGTGGCTGATATCCAGAGCGACACTGCTGCCTCTGCTGAGATGCGTCCCCTTTTTATATCAGTGGACAGGTTGTTACCATAAATCAGGGATATGCAATTAGCAGACCTCCAGCTGTTGCAGAACTACAAGTCCCATGAGGCATAGCAAGACTCTGACAGCCACAAGCATGACACCCAGAGGCATGATGGGACATGTAGTTTTGCAACAGCTGGAGGTCCGCTAATTGCATATCCCTGTCATAAATTGTCTCTATTGTGATTGGTGGATCTCCAGTGAGGATATTCTCCCGCTTTTTCTGGATATTTGTTTGTGGATTGAGCTTGATGGTCTCTTCAGGTGTTCCTCATTTATGCATCAGCGACATACCGATTGATCTATATGTTACCCTTCCAATACCCTATTTCACTCTGACACAATGGTCTTGGACTACATTGCCTATAGGGGCCTTTTAATTGTTACCTTTGCAGTCAAGATGACGAAGCTATGAGTGAAACACGTCAACCTCATATCACACCTGCAAAGTATACGGACGGTGCTTCACCATTGCGCTTTTTGACTGGCATAGTTATATGGCCAATGGCACAAGATACTGTTAAAGCTGTGCAAAAAAAAAAAAACTGTTAATTCTGCTTTAATCTCTTCTGCAGCTCATTTCACCGACCTGCCCTGTATTGCAAAGAAGAAAGTTCATATTTCTATCTATAGATGCTCGCTCCACCAACCTGCCCTATATTGCAAAGATACTACTGCTGCAAAGAAGTGAGTCCATAGTAACCTCTGAACAATCTTAATTATCCAACACATTTCCAGGGGTGTTGGTTGGATGCCAGTTCCCTCACTGCTTTCATTGGTTTGATCCTTTGGCCCCCTTATTCACTACTGTGCTTTGTGGGGATGCCGGCAACGAGGTATGAATTTTTTTTTTTGTTCCTTTATGTGGAGGGCCACTCTATTTTTGATATTTAATTTAGCAACAGTCACTTTGAGCCTCTGTCCCTCCGGGGTACCTGGAATCATCCCATGGAGGGTGTGTGAGATTGGATGTACATTCGAGAGATGATCTGGTTTATTGGGGCGGTTTAACACAAGAGAAAGAAGGAATTCTTAAGCCAGTGTTGGACACGGTGTTGCTTACAGACAGGTATCATGTAGAGGCTGAATTCCATCTATCCTTATTGTGTGATATGGCTATAGGAAGTTGTGTAACAGGCCATTTTTTAATCTGTATGGATGCTGAATATAATTATCTTACTCCAGGTTTCCTGTTTTAGTCACCATAAAAGTCCTGAGAATAGTGGTCCCTATGATCATCAATTTCTTCACTTATGAATGAAATCAACATGTTAAGCGGGTATAATCCTAAGAGCACCCTTACAAACTCCACTTGTCTGAGGTATACTGTTATACATGATATACTATTGGTGCTTGTTCGACTCCAGGAGTCACATATAGGTCTAATTTCTTTGTGGTCAAGAAATTGAGGTCCTGCAGAAGCTGCTTGTGAAACCTCAACAATTTTTGCAAAGAACTACGCTGTGGAGTATATAGGTACTGGCCTATCATGTGAAGTTTTTAAGATAACATTTGCTCTAATATTTTAAACAATTTGTAATAAATATTTTTATACTTGAACTAATGTGGTTAAGTCCTTCTCTGGTACCAGTAAAGTCCGCCTGCCTTGGCTTTTGTTTTTTTTCTATATGGGGTACCTTGAATCATCATGGCGGGTGTTAGGATGGAGAGCATTGTGAGATCAACTAACATATGTTCACTAATCTCTCCTGCAAAGTATGAACCTGGAAGTGCTCAGCGATGAGCATTTCGGGTTCAGCTGCCAAACCATGACCACTATGGCCGGGAAAGAAGCTGATTGAGCCAAGTTTGATCAGATTCAACAGTGTGCAGGGATAACATTAGGGGGTTTATTAGACACCTGGTGCCTTTTAAAGAGAACCTATCATCTTCACTAGGTAGCAATGAAGAAAAAAAAAATGCATTTTGACATATGCAAAAATGACTGGGGTGGCCAAAGAGTTAAGGATGCTTCCAGATCGCTTTGTAGCAAGTTACTACATGTGTGTTGCTCATTATGTACGTTAACACACATTTTTTATTATTATGAGACATGAACCACAATACACGGATGATTCACATGTTGAGGTGTCCTAAAATGTATGTGCATCATAGTGTGTTGGGGTGCCATTCAAAATGAATGGACGATTGAATTGAACATGAATGGCACCACAACACCTCACACATAGTTTTGTGTATCAATGTGAAATGCAGCAATCCATAAAAAACAAAACAAAACAAAACAAAAAATAAACATGTTTTTATGCACATTACTGCAATACATTAGTCTAAATGTGCCCTAAATCTGATATTTCTTGCTCCTGTTAACACAGTATAATATGAATGAGGGCAAACTTCTGAATGTCAGGATTCTATTGGTACATTGTGCAGTACATTAGCCCCTATATTCAGTTTACAAGTAAATTCAATCGATGTGTTAATGGGGATAACCTGTAGCCAAGCACCTCCTAGTATAACCCATCAGCTCCTTCCACAAAGCCACCTCCCCTATATTCACATATTGTCCATTCACTTCACTTATGAATATATCAGGAGTGTAACGTTCCAAGAGTAGATCCAAGTAGATCCAATATTGCAAGCGTTACCTGTCTTTGGTCACAACGGATACATTTGAGTAAAGGCAAATAAGCTGTTCACTTTGCAAGGTAATCTTCCCCTAGCTTAGTGAATGCGATGAAAATTCACCTTGCAAAAAATACCCAATACCCAAGGCAGAAGTTAATTTCATTTAACTAAGCTAGGGTAACTACCTTTGTTAAGTGAAAATTCCCTTGCAAAGTTAACAGTCTGTACAGTACCTTTTACCTTTAGGTAAATCAACCCCATTTTTTGGTGGTGCAAATGGGCCACTGTATATATATTTTTTTCCTTTTCTGACCACACTTCCCCCTTTTCTATTTCCTTTTTGTAAAACAGAAATTGTATCAAATACTTGCTGTAATTTTCCTTTCCCGACACTAATCCATGGCGGCATACATGTGGTAGTATGCTGCCGTGTTGGCGCCAGAAAAACAGAAATTGGATCAAATACCTACCGTAATTTTCCTTTCCTGGCGCCAATCCTTGGCAGCATACTACCGCATGTATGCTACGGTGCTGGTGCCAGGAAAATTATTTACCTTCTAGGTATCACTTGACATGTACCTACATAGCGTGAACTTACTAAAACAAGGCATCATGGGACAGTTTTGAAAATTTCTAGAAAGGCAGATGCAGCAGGGAGAATATATCTAAAGCAGGGGTCTCAACTTTCTAACCAAGGGGCTAGTATACTGTCCTTTAGGGGAGCCACATTGTGGCCAATAATAGTAGAAAATGTTTGGGCATCAGTGGGAGTAAACAATTCCACATCTTTAGTGGGAGGAATAGTGCCCCATTATTGGTGTCCATGGGAGGAATAGTGGCCCCTCGGTGTAAGTGTAAGAAGTAGTGCCCATCATTAGTGTAAGTGGAAAGAATAGTGCGCCATCACTGTCGTCAGTGGGAGGAATAGTGCGCCATCACCGGCGTCAGTGGGAGGAATAGTGCGCCATCACCGGCGTCAGTGGGAGGAATAGTGCGCCATCACCGGCGTCAGTGGGAGGAATAGTGCCCCATCACCGGCGTCAGTGGGAGGAATAGTGCCCCATCACCGGCGTCAGTGGGAGGAATAGTGCCCCATCACCGGCGTCAGTGGGAGGAATAGTGCCCCATCACCGGCGTCAGTGGGAGGAATAGTGCCCCATCACCGGCGTCAGTGGGAGGAATAGTGCCCCATCACCGGCGTCAGTGGGAGGAATAGTGCCCCATCACCGGCGTCAGTGGGAGGAATAGTGCCCCATCACCGGCGTCAGTGGGAGGAATAGTGCCCCATCACTGGCGTCAGTGGGAGGAATAGTGCCCCATCACCGGCGTCAGTGGGAGGAATAGTGCCCCATCACCGGCGTCAGTGGGAGGAATAGTGCCCCATCACCGGCGTCAGTGGGAGGAATAGTGCGCCATCACTGTCGTCAGTGGGAGGAATAGTGCCCCATCACTGGCGTCAGTGGGAGGAATAGTGCCCCATCACTGGCGTCAGTGGGTGGAATAGTGCCCCATCACTGGCGTCAGTGGGAGGAATAGTGCCCCATCACCGGCGTCAGTGGGAGGAATAGTGCCCCATCACTGGCGTCAGTGGGAGGAATAGTGCCCCATCACTGGCGTCAGTGGGAGAAATAGTGCCCCATTCACTGGTGTCAGTGGAAGGAATAGTGCCCCATCATTGGCGTCAGTGGGAGGAATACTGCTCCATCACTGGCGTCAGTAGGAGGAATAGTGCCCCATCATTGGTGTCAGTGGGAGGAATAGTGCCCCTATCATTGGTGTCAGTGGGAGGAATAGTGCCCCATCATTGGTGTCAGTGGGAGGAATAGTGCCCCATCATTGGTGTCAGTGGGAGGAATAGTGCCCCATCATTGGTATCAGTGGGTGGAACAATGCCCCAAGGGCCGGAAAAAGGGGAGCAAAGGGCCGCAGTTTGGAGACCACTGGTCTAAGAGCATCAAATGAAAAAGGCAGGATATGTGCAAACGAGACTCCATTTCTTAGGTAGTTTTTTTTTTTTTTTTAATAAATAATGAAGGCAAACTCAATGATAAAAACCTTTACTTGCAGTTTTTCAATAAATAATTTACATTATCTACATGAGTCAATGTGTATGAAGAGAAGTAAAAACAGGTTTGCTTTCTTTTTCCCTTTTGCTGTAAAGTACATTACTTCTATATTAGATGGTTCTATCTTGGCATCATTTAACCAGGTTTTTCTTTTTAACACAACCACAATAAAGTGCTTCACTTATTCTAAACATTGATACACCAGCAGTTATTTCCTTCTCAACCCATAGAGTTACAACATGAAGTAAGCTACACTAGACAATGTTCGAAGGACAGACACCAATGTCTGTTTAATTGCTGGAGAAACACAGCTGTGCTAACAACTAGCATGTAGAAGGAGCTAGGACAATGTACATAGCAACAACTTCATGGAACCCCCAATTTAATAAAGGCAAATAACTATTTACCCTTTGGAGAACAAAGTGCTGGGGCAACATCAAGGAAAATACAGTTCTAAATCAACTGCAAAATGTGATGCCTTGCAACTCCAGCATCAAGTGGGTCCCCAATAATATTGAAGACCTTTTTGACAGAAAGATTGCCATGACAGACATGGCTCCATTAGCAGTGTAAGTTATTAGTACCACCAGCGGTTTAAATCTAATAGTAGAAGTTAGCAAATTTATTGGGTACCAAGAGCTGGTTGGCCAGTTTCAATTAGGCACAGAGTAATATCCACTGGATTCAATCACAGTGCCAAAAAAACTCAAGATCCCGTCTCAATTTTTAGGTACAACGGTTGCATGGTTCCTGGGTTGTGTCCACCTCTTCATCCATAATAAACCAACTATGGTTTTTACCAGTGGATTGGTGAAGTGAAACCACGTTTACAGTCAAACTATTGGAGCTCAGAGTTACCAAAGCGAGAAAGGGCTTGTCTACATAAGGACTTTCCTATTTGTTTTGTCACCCAGTTCTTAATAGGACTCAGCATAAGCCATCTCTTGTGTTTACTGCATCCTATGCCAGTGTTCATGGGAATACCTAAACACCATTCATGCCATAGGGGCAGCTCCTTTCTTCTAACAAGTGTCCGAAATTGGGTGGAAACCTATCGCCTATGCTCCAACAGAATTTAGTAGATTTTAGGAGTGTGCCATGAGTTACCTCCATTTTTAGGTGAAGATAACTCTGTTCAAACAAGATGTTTGAGCACTTGAATAGATAAAAGTATCCTTGGGCCGGTTTTCACAATGGAGCTCCTGCTGTTGAAATTGAAAAAATGTGGCTGCCGAGATCTACTTGGAACCCAAAAATATACAGAAAAACATCAACAGTTGGAAGACCATCCTGTTTTCTGACACACTATAGAGGAACCCTATAGTGTGGTCTCAACCAAGGTTCCTTAGAATTCAGCTTGTCATACATTGTTAATATTCAATCAATAAAAAAAAAGGGACGAGAATGTTGACGCCATCCACTAAATAGGGGCAGGAAGTGTGTGAAATGGCACTGGTAGATAGAAACTCACAGCTGCCATAACATTTTCTGTATCTGGTTAAAAGAAGTTAAAAATTTTCCCATGAGAGTTCTAGTGTTTACACAGTACATCAGGAAGGTCAAAATTCAATCTAATGGGAATAAAGTAGTTTCCACATCTAGCTTTTTTTTTTTTTTTTCTTCTTTTTTGTTTTCAACACACTGAACACATTACATCTCTATGTACAGTGAAGCTATTAAAAAAAAACAACACAAACTCTCCACATATTATAGACAACATAAATTACATCCAACACGAGTTGCATTTTTTTGCGTTACATGTGACTACTATAGGATATTTACACTTTACTTCTGCTTTAGCAATCAGTGTCATACCAGTAAATGGTGTGTACTATGATCACAGGTTTAAAGACCAGGCTGCTCTGCAAAAAACATTCTGGGATTTATAACCATAATATAACAAGCTGTAGAGTTCTGCTTTTTCTCGCCACTAGAGGCAGTCTCACCATGGTAGGCTGAGCGCTTATAGCACTGACCCCGCCGATGGCGGTAACTATGGATCAGTTCCTCCAAGCTCTTATCAGGATGCAACATCTGCAGCTATGGGAAAAGCATGCACCTTGACCAATATGCCCATAAATGTTCACGTGTAATAGTGACAGCTTGACTTAGTGAAATGTTAACCCAGACATTTCAAAGATTTAATCTGTTCTAGTTTTAAAAACTAACTAGTTAACCAAGATTTTAATCATAGTGTAAACTCAAATGGTTTCGCTATTTGAAGCTTTACAGCTGAAAAAAAAAAAATATATGGAAAAGGTGTAGCCTATAAAAACCACATTGTCCCTTTCATATGCTAGAAACTGAATTAAACCAAATGAAGACTCGGGCAATATCAACCAGTCTTCCTTTGAAGATATGGTCCACTAGATCCTATGGTCCTATGTGACATAAGACCATTACTCAATAAAATATTATGTTTAAACCAAGGCTAGCGTTAAAATGTCAGAGCTGCAACATCTTAGTCTTTACCCATAGTTCTGCAAGGTTAAGTGTTATGGCCAATGCGAAATATTGCTACTTTCACAATTGACAATGAGAAGCATGTTCCCATATGTGCTACTGTTATTATGTCATCTGATACTGACTGAGCACCCCTAAATTGTTCATGCATTTACAGCTTATTATGGATCACAAAAGCCACATTCACAAAACGCTAATTTTCACAGCCACCATGATACTTGCAGTACCACAAATAAACCAGAGGGGAATATTCTTTTCCCCTTTACAACTTCAAAATGTTGATTGAACACATGAGGTATGGTGCACGAATGCTCCGCCAGGCAAATTTAACAGATAAGCGACATCTTATCCATGATTTTTTTTTTGTGTCAGAGATGCATAAACAAGGTTAAAGGCTCTTAATTTCGCTCTCCTAGAGTCCAAATCCTAAAGGATTAAGAAGAAACCTGTTTAAAAGACATCTACTCTATGAGGGTCATCAAATGGTGTTTACGTTTTGGATCAATGGCAGATGTCTCGCACTGGAGCAAACACAGAAGCGGTAGATCACCCGAAGGGAGTGTTGTCGTCTCCTTGGTGTTAAAAAGTATTTAGGTGTACCTTTAGCAAGTTGTTGAACACTTTAAATAAATTATTCATACAGGTGTTAGAACTTGTGCTTTCACAGAAACAAATACACCTTGAGTAGCTAGGCCTGCACCTCTGCAATCATCCCATAAATGTGAAAAGATTTACATGGTAAACATAACTTTACAGCAACACTGAAACAAACACACTAACGCCACGAGAAGCTTGACCATCTCTAGGCCTAACCGTGGAGCAGAATTGCCAGGCCCCAAGTCTGTGGTCCTTTCATACAGATGAATTTTGTCCTTATTGGAGTGTAATAACTTTACATCCTCAAAGGCATAATAAGCAGCTAGAGTGAAATTCACATCTCCTGTAGTAAGGAGGTCAAACACACAGGAGTGAAAGTAGAGGTCTTCCACTGGAAGCTTCTCCTTACACTTGGCTCCTGCCACCTGAGGAGTAAATGGTGGCCCACGTCTCAACAAGCCAGTCTCTGGGGTTTGAGAGTGAAAGGTTCGGAAGTCAATTTGCTGGTTCTGAGGGCAGCCATGAAGACAAAGGTAAAGTCCCTGGTTTTCTTTGTCCTCAACTGCATTCACCACCTCCTCCGGCATACGCACTGCAAAGGTTAGGTAGCGACCGACTTGTCGAACCACTATGGTAGTCCCAATGTATTTGGCTTGAATCTCTATGTGCTGCCCAGAAACCTTCTCAATAATTTTCAAGCTGTTCGCTCCACTCTTATCTCCACCATTCTTGGATCCATCTATAAATGCTGCAGGAAGCTCATCCATCTCAGCTTGGTAGACCTTCTGGTCTACACACTCCTGGAAGTTCTTGAAGATTATTGTGATCTGAGGAAAAACAATAGAATATAAATCAATAAGAGTATAAAAAATGAAAAAAAATGTTTGAAAATTTGAAAAGCCTCCCGCAAGAGAAGATACAAAACAAACTCCAAGAACAACAGCACGTTGTGCCCTGCTGTGGTTCATTGACCCTGTAATTTTGGGCTTTTTCCTGCAAAGAAAAGCACACATGCTGCATTTTTACGCAATGCAGGTCAACACATGTAAGGTGTGCATAGGGCACATAGAGAACAAATGCTTCTATGTGTCCTTGCACTGATTAATGTAGTTCACCGTACCTAGTGTGAACAAGCCCAGTAAGTTTATTTAAGGTCAATATAAAAAAAAACACTGCAACAACTCACAACAACAAATTAGAAGTCAGATTTTAAGTTGTCAGAAGAGTCAAACAAGTGGAAAACTGATTTCTGGTTGGTTCCTCTGAGTTGACACAAATCACTTTTTTAGGAGTTTTGGGCGTTCCCATTTTTTGTGTTCGAGCAACTCAAATGACATTATCATAATCAATAAAAAAAAAATGATTTGGAAACCCCCATACTAGCCATCACAGGTGTTTTAGACCCAGACACTTAAGTGCAGAGATCTCACAAATAAAGTCCACAAAAAGTTGTTAGCTAGCTTTCTAGCATCTACCAAAAACAGTGCCAGTTTGGATTGTACAATGAGTCTGCACCAGCCTTTCTCAACCTTTTTACCCCAGAGGAACCCTTGAAATAATTTTCAGGTCTTGAGTAACCCCTAGTAAGATTAGTCAAGGGTCATTGGTAAAATGTACCTTACATTGCTGGGAGTAAGCAGGAAGAATGCCCTCCCCCTACAGGGGTGGTCAGAATCACCCTTGCAGACATGCCACTGGCTCTGCCAAGTGGCACTGGACCTGAAACTATGCCGTCACTATCAGATAAGTCAGTTAGGCACAGCACAAGGAACCCCTAGCAACCTCTGGAGGAACCCTGGTTGAGAATGGCTGGTCTACACATTTGAATATAAAACTAAATCAACCAACTGTATCACTGATGGTAGCTAAATACAGATGAACCAGATGTGATATCCACATCTTACTCATTTTTTTCCACGCTTTCATAACCTATAAAGCAGTTATTATAGGCTGTTATCTATGACCATAAAAACTAAAATATGAGAAGACACAGGAACCCTAACAGTTTAAATGCTGCTAAAAGCTATACTACGGACTACTTTAAAAGTGATATTAAAGCTTTTTTTTTCTAATAAAAGAATAAACATTTGATACTCACCTGCTCTGGTTCTGCACAGAGCAGCCCCTGATCCTCCCTCCCCCACCCTCGCTGGCGCTCCTGGCTCCACCTCTTCAGCAAGTGCCCCCCATAGAAAGCTGCTTTTTATAGGGACACTCATGCTGGCTCGCTCCCGAGCCACCATGTCTGAGTCTATTGACACAGGCAGGACGGCTCAGCCCTGCTCCCTCGTCACAGGATTTAACAGACAGCAGCAAGAGCCAATGGCTGTTGCTGCTATTAATCTGCCGAGTGAGGAGGGAGAGAGCCAGCTCTCAGGCACAGCGCTGGATCAGGTATGGGCTCAGCTAAGTATAAGGGGGACGGGGGGAGGTTTTCTGTTAAACAGAAGTTTTTTTTACCTTAATGCATCAAGGTAAAAAACCTTTAGGCTTTAGAGCAACTTTAAAAAAAAAAAAAAGTGCAAATCCAATACAGAAAAGGGAAACCCGACACATTTCAAAGGGCACTTAACTATCCACCAGTTTTCCTAGAGCCTGCCTTTAAAACCAGCAGATGTCTAGGTGAGGTCAAAGCCATAGCTCTAAACAAACCTGCCCCCCTCACTCGCACTGGGAGACAGACAGAAAGGCGGTGATCCCCCGGGGTGAGATGAAGAGGCGAGATGTGAGATGAGCTTGCCAAGGGAAGAGCCGTGCTTCTCCTGACGGCCGAACAGGAAGCGCCAACATAAGTCCCAAGACTCCCTGGCCAATCGGGTCTGAGGACCCGCTTCCTGATTGCCTGGGACAATAGCAAATATTAATTTGCTATGGTCACACAACTGGGTGGGCTCAAGGTGCAGTGCTCTGCACCCCGAGCCCACCCTTTTTTGATGCCAATTAGACCCTCCGGGTCTAATCATGTGCTTAAAAATAACCCCATTGAAATCAATGCGTCTGGCATGTAGATTAGGGGGGGTGGCACCCCTGCGCCCCTTGTGGACGAGCCGCTGATGCGTTTTACCCATTGGGCTTAATTATTAAGCTCAATGGGTGAAACATGTCAGAGGGTGCAGTCACATTGCACCAGGGAGGGAATGTTTGTCTGACCAATCTGGTAGTTCAGGTAAAAACACAGTGGAGTAAGGCTTAAGTGTGTGCATGCCTTAACAGAAGGGGAGGTAGATCAAGTATACACTTAGTATGAACACATTCTTATACTTTATACATTTGTACATTTGCAAGCAGTCAGGTCTTAAAAAAAAAAAAAATGTACAAAACAAAATAGACATATCATAGACTTGGACGACAGACAATTAATAAAATACTATTTAGCTTTCAGGCCAAAGGTGTTAAAAAAGTCTAATTGATCCTTCAGCCTGAAGCATAAAAGAATGGAAAGAATGCGAACACAGCGCCAGGAGAGATCTAAAGCTATCTAGAGATCAAATGGCCAACTCTGACTACTCTACACTCAGTATAAGTCTGCAGCAACAATGGTTTAACCCATAAAGCTTCAGACTATTTTTGTTCGCCAAAAACAATCAGAAAATTCCTTGCATTTTCAAACCTAAAATGGAAAATATGCAGCTGAAGGAAGGAAGCCTGATATGGGAAACAAAAAGACTTTCCTTTGTAAGATTTTCCAACATAAGGTACATGGATCTTGCTTCAGCATCCTGTGAGTCCTTGGTACAAAGTTTATGGTCATGCACCAAGATAGTCCACAGGCCACCAATGTAAAAGACTTAAAAGACTTAACTTACCTTGCTTGTAGCAGTTGCAGCAGACCCTGGATGAACAGGAGTGTTGGTAACTTGCACGTTCAAGTAATTATTGTCTATAAGAGGCCATGCCCCCTGTATTTTGCAGGTCTGGAAAGTGTCCGAAAACGTCCTAAGATGGGGATCCCCAAAGAGTCCGCAGTGGGTGTAATTTTGGGCTGAAGCATGCCGGTGAAAATTCTTTTCATAATTACAGACCTCAGGGCTGTCAGACCTTTCCTGGCTGTCCCATGGAGGTGGAGTGCGTACACGAGGCTGAGAGGTGGGGCCATCTTTCGAACAGTTGTGTTGGATCATGAGGTCATCAATGCCATGGACAGCTGAGTGGTAAGCCAAATCTCCTCTACAATAGCGGGCAGTGCGGCGTGTGCAATGGGCGTACGACCTTATCGCTGTGCAAACCTCCACAGGGTCCTCTGCGCCTATGTGGTGATGGGAATTTGATGTTGTTATCCAGAACTCGGAGTTACACTTCAGAATTCTGCACGAGGAGCCAACTGCTGCAAAGACAAAACAAAGTTATCAAAATGTGTGACTTCAAAACTTCACAACAGATGTATAAATCTTGTGATCAAACAAACTCATCATGAAACAGAAGGTACAAAATATGGAAGCAATCTTTGACTTGATTACATCAGCTCTCATCAGCAAGAAATTTCAGGTCTATTCAATAAACTTGAACAGATCTGAAATTCATCAGTCCAAAAAAAATAAAATAAAAAAAATGCAAGTTTCTTTTTTAATCACAATGGATAAAGCCGGCCACACACGGCTAGATTTTCATTCAAACATTTAAAGAAAAGTTGTTAATCAGAACATTTTATTTCGCCGGCGAGTCAACTAAATTTTGTTTGAAAGCCCCTAAAATTTCATCCAGACTTGTTATTTAAATGGAATTCCAGGCATAAATTAAATAGGCTTCACAATATTGGTATTTCCCCAAAACAAACAAAAAAAAAAAAAAAAAAAAACACAATCAGTGTTAGAATTTAGTTTACTCGGAAAAAAAAAAAATTACATCCCAATCTGAATTTTCTCATCACCATGGTTGAAAACAAGGTTCAAAGTAAACATTCGAAAATTGAACGAACATTCCAAAAACAAAAATATTTGAACAAAATTAGGACCAGCTTAAAGCGGAGCTGCACCCAAACGGGAAGCTCCGCTTATTTGCTTCCTCCCCCCCCTCCGCTGCCACATTTGGCACCTTTCGGGGGGTGGGGTACCAGTTTTTAAAAATGTACTCATCCCCCCACTTTCTGGCCGCAGTGAGGTCTCCCGGAAGTTCGGCCCCCTTCCTCCTCTCACTGCACCATTCAGAAAGGAAAGGCCTCACTGCCGGTTTCCCTTACTAGGAAAAATTTAGAAAAATCGGCTGGGAGCCGACATCGCGAGATCCCTCGACAGGCAAGTGCCCTAATATTAAAAAGGTCAGCAGCTACAGTATTTGCAGCTGCCGACTTTTAATTTTTGGAGCTCCGCTTTAAGTATAGAGCTTTTATCAGCTCATTAGAGAGAAAGGAACACTGCAATGCTTGCTGAAGCAAGTATATCTCCCTGAAGACATCTGTGTCCGTCCCAAGAACAACTGTAGATCACCCAAAGCCAATCCAACCTTCTCTCCGATTCAGACAGGTCTTTACCATTGTATAGCAAACTATTATATCCTTTACCTTACCTCTAAATTTGGGGGTCCCCAAACTTTCTAAAGAAAGGTCCAGTTAACGATTCATCAGGCTTTCGGGGGGTACAGGCTGTGGCCAGTGGGATTAGTAAATGCTCTGGTGTCAGCGGGAGTAAATAATGCATCATCATGGTTTTAGTGGAAGGAATAGTGCCCCATTGTTGGATCACTGGAATAAATTGTGCTCCATTTTTGGTATTACTGGGGTGAATGGTGCTCCATTGTTGGTATTACTTGGATGAATGGTGGCCTAAAACTGGTGTTGATTGAAAGAGAGAATAGTGCCCCATCACTGGTATCAGTGGATGGTATGAGGCCTCAATGGGTGGATAAAGGCACACAAAGGGCCACATTCAGCCCACAAACTGCTCTAAAAAGGTTCCAGCTCTGCCCAATTTCACTGCAGAGTTTCATCTGCCATCTGTGGCATTTTTTTTTTTTTATATAAGGAAAATGGATCCAGCATTTTGAGAGTAAAGCTCCATCAATGTCAAAAGCAACTGAGCAAACCTGAGACTAGGCCGCAAGTCAACTGTGACTCTGAAACAAAATACTTTTTCTGAGATGACTGATTGTTTAAAAGAAATCTGTCATGAAAGAAATATGGAGGAGGGCAGTGCTGACCTATCCTTCTGAGAATGCCAATGGCCTGGGGGTCGCCCTGATGCAATCCTGGAACAAGCTCCATGCATGTTTTAGGTCTGTGACTCAGAACCAAGCCAGACAACTAGCTTTTTCAGAAGTGTTTTTTTATTATGCTGAAACATATCTGCAATAGTATGGAGCTTTGCCACCTAAAAACATTTGTCTACATGCCGTCATCATGTAATGAATGGTCAACCTTGGTGGTCGAAACGGTTGAATTGCTGACCATAGACTACACTCCCATTGGCACCAATGGCTGCTTCTGTACTATACTCTCCTTACAAAAAAAAAAAAATAAAAATAAACTTCCATTCCATAAAAAAAAAAACCTCTTGAATTTCCAGGTTCTTACAAGTCTTTTTGACTTTCGAAACAGGACAAGGCAAAAAAAAAAAAAAAAAAATGATCTCTCAAAAAGAGCTTTATCTTCAGACACTGATATAAGCTGACCGTAGGAAACGTCTGCATGGGGCAACGGTCCTCTGATGTCCCCGGGTTTCATAAAGGGGACGCATGAGTTTATAGGTCCAAAGCAAAGTACAAGTGAAGTATATAAGTGTACTGCTATCAGCTAGTATCACATACCAGGCAGTAAAACCGAGCACAAGCTGGAAGTGCTTTGCTAATCCTGACACCAGCCCCCACACCCATATAGCAACCACAGTTTATTTGATGTTTATGAGATACAGCTGCTTATGAGATACATACTTGTGAAAAGGAGGAGGAGGGGGAGAAGAACCATGGCTCTTTGAATCACTGTAATATATTACTGAATCAATAGCCTTGGAGGGTTTTAAAAGCCCACTGTACTCTGTAGGCCAAGTCCAACAAAACCAATTTTTCAGTACTGGGTGGAAGCTTGTGAGTTCAAGCTTAAAACTGCGTTTTTCTCTCTGGGTCCCCCAATCTAAAATCTCTGTATTTTTTTGGCCTTTTCCTGCCTTCTTGTTGAACTATTAGTCCATGGTGGATTGGCTGTTGGAACTCCTTCCTTATGATATTAAAGCAGCCCATATGGTTTGATTGTCTTCCCTTCCCCTACGTGTGGAGGGAAAGAAAATTGCTCGACTCCCCCATCAACACTGACTGTAGTGTTGCCTCCTGTAGTGCTATTGTGTTTTGCCGGTGGGGAGAGGGGTGCAGGGAGCATTACTGGCCGGTAGAACACAATGAATACAGCTAGCAGCTATAGCCACCGGCAGTCATCATATGTAAAAAAAAAACGACAGGCTGGTTGATTGATGGATGGATCGGTTTGGGTACAATCAACCTGCCTGTAGATGGAACAAACCTCAGCTGCTCACGAACCAGCCAAATTTCGATTCATGTATGGCTGGCTTAAGGTCATCGGTTTCAATTCCAACCAGGACCCTATTCTGCATGGAGTTTGCCTGTTCTCCCTGTGCTTGCATGCATATCCCCTGGATACTCTGGTTTTCTCCCACAATCCAAAGACAAGCTGGTAGGTTAATGGACTCTGGTTTAAAGCAGGGTATACATGTCGAGTTTCTTTTTTTTTTTTCCATTTAACCAGTGGGTTGAACGAAAAAATAAAACCTCACAGATCCCCTCATCAACACAAGCAATGTTGATGGTGGGATCTCTCCCACTGTGTCTGTTCTGACAGCAGGGATTCCCTCTCCTCTCGTCAAAACACACCGATCAGCACTGCAGCCATTGGCTGCAAGCGCTGATCAAATGCTGGTTTTCCAGTATAACCATTCGACAAAAGGCGGTTGTTGATCAGACAATGGTAAACACGGATTAATCGGTTCCCTGAATTTTTTTATGTGTATCCCCTGCTATGTGAACCTAGGCTGAGGGCAGGGACTGATGTGAATTAACAGTATGTAAAACACTGCATAAAATTGTAATAAATAAATGGCGAACATCACAACAATGGTCACGTCCTTCTTGAACCCCCCTGGATGCCCACCTTAGGTGCTTCTGTATTACAGAACAGACAAATGCTGCAAGCCTGATTTCAAATTTAAGGTGGTTGCTCTGCAGTTCAGTATTACGGCAATCAAAACTAAATTGAAAACTGAAATCATGACTGTCGAAAGTCATTTACAAAACTGTGGCTGCCTTTACAAAAATTTCCATGCAATGGTCCTTGAAGACCTAATTGCTGGCTGGGTTGCTATTGGGTTAAAGAAGACCCAAAGGGCTGTCTGCGGAAGAAGATATGTGTTCGATTTGGAAGCTGTGTTTGGGCTGCGATAAAAAAAAAAAAAAGTTGCTTATTGCACAGAGTATTAACTTGTGTTTGAGCTGAACGGCGAAATCCAACCCCAGGGCGATGCAGGACAGCTGCGTTCCCAGGTGAGGCTGTTAGAGTCTCATTTCCTCCCACCTCCCTTCCCAAATATCCTCACTATTTAAGAGTCACATACTGGCTGCAGGCATCAAAAGCATACATCTGAATGCTGCAGTGACATCTGTCTTGCAGCTACTAAATAAATTGCTGTGTCCCTGCCAAGAATCTTTTTCTATTATTATTCCATATAAAAATGCAAGCTACGCGATATTCTATCTCTATCAGATTTCACTTGCTCGCTGTTAAAAAAAAAAAAAAAAAAAAAAGGAAGCAACTTGTCACTTTTTTTCCCCCTTTAAAATTTGGCACTGGGAAATACCAGTGAGCGACAAAAAGCAAAAAACAAACATTCACTACTCGCTGGCCGCGGCTTTTCTAGTCCTGGATCTGTGGACACAGCATCTTTCCCTGAGCCCTACTCATAGTTTATATCTCACCACATTATTTCCACCAATGTTCCTGCCTTCCCCTCCATCTTAACCTGCAAACACAGAGAAGTCACCCAGCCTGAACACAGTACAGAAGTAATAAATCACAATGGAATCTGCAGTTGTGCAGATGCTGTACGTGAGCTACGAAGACTCTGCGCCAACAGCATCCAACGATTGTCTTCCGGAAACAAGAGTTCTATGTACAATGCATGTTTATTCAATAAAGTCCGCTCAACGGAAGACTAACCAGTTTGTGTATTACAGTGCCTTGCAAAAGTATTCACCCTCCTTGGCTTTTTTACCTATTTTGTTACATTACAGCCTTTAGTTCAATGTTTTTTTTTAATCTGAATTATATGTGATGGATCAGAACACAATAGTCTAAGTTGGTGAAGTAAAATTAGAAAAATAAATACATAAAACTATTTTTCAGAAATAAAAAAACTGATAATTGACATGTGTGTATGTCTTCACCCCCTTTGTTATGAAGCCCATAGAAAGCTCTGGTGCAACCAATTACCTTCAGAAGTCACATAATTAGTGAAATGATGTCCACCTGTGTGCAATCTAAGTGTCACATGATCTGTCACTACATACACACAACTTTTTGAAAAGGCCCCAGAGGCTGCAACACCACTAACCAAACACTGCCATGAAGACCAAGGAACTCTCCAAACAAGTAAGGGACAATGTTGTTGAGAAGTCCAAGTCAGGGTTAGGTTATAAAAAAATATCAAAATCTTTGATGACTGCTAGGAACACCATCAAATCCATCATAACCAAATGGAAAGAACATGGCACAACAGCAAACCTGCCAAGAGACGGCCGCACACCAAAACTCACAGACCGGACAAGGAGGACATTAATCAGAGAGGCAGCACAGAGACCTAAGGTAACCCTGGAGGAGCTGCAGAGTTCCACAGCAGAGACTGGAGTATCTGTACATAGGACCACAATAAGCCGTACGCTCCATAGAGTTGGGCTTTATGGTAGAGTGGCCAGAAGAAAGCCATTACTTTCAGCAAAAAACAAAATGGCACGTTTTGAATTTGGGAAAACTCATTGGGGAGACTCCCAAAATGTAAGAGGAAGTGCTCTGGTCTGATGAGACTAAAATTGAACTTTTTGGCCATCAAAGAAAAACACTACGTCTGGCGCAAACCCAACACATCACTTTACCCAAAGGACACCATCCCCACAGTGAAACATGGTGGTGGCAGCATCATGCTGTGGGGATGTTTTTCAGCAGTTGGGACTGGGAAACTGGTCAGAGTTGAAGGAAAGATGGATGGTGCTAAATACAGGGATATTCTTGTGCAAAACCTGTACCACTCTGTGTGTGATTTGAGGCTAGGACTGAGGTTCCCCTTCCAGCAGGACAATGATCCCAAACACACTGCTAAAGCAACACTTGGATGGTTTAAGGGGAAACATGTAAATGTGTTGGAATGGCCTAGTCAAAGCCTAGACCTCAATCCAATAGAAAATCTGTGGTCAGACTTAAAGATTGCTGTTCACAAGCGCAAACCATCCAACTTGAAGGAGCTGGAGCAGTTTTGCAAGGAGGAATGGGCAAAAATCCCAGTGATAAGATGTGGCAAGCTCATAGAGACCTATCCAAAGAGACTTGGAGCTGTGATAGCCGCAAAAGGTGGCTCTACAAAGTATTGACTTTAGGGGGGTGAATAGTTATGCACATTTATTTTATTTATTTATTTATTTCAGGTACTTATAATACGCCGTCAATTTACGCAGCACTTTACATATTCATTGTACATTCACATCAGTCCCTACCCTCAAGGAGCTTACAATCTAAGGGTCCCTAACTCACAATCATACATACTAGGGACAATTTAGACAGGATCCAATTAACCTACCAGCATGTCTTTGGAGTGTGGGAGGAAACCGGAGTACCCGGAGGAAACCCACGCAGGCACAGGGAGAACATGCAAACTCCAGGCAGGTAGTGTCATGGTTGGGATTCGAACCAGCGACCCTTCTTGCTGCTAGGTGAGAGTGCTACCCACATTGACTTTTTCTGTTATTTTGTCTTATTTGTTGTTTGCTTCACAATAAAAATAAAAAAATATCTTCAAAGTTGTGGGCATGTTCTGTAAATTAAATGATGCAAATCCTCAAACAATCCATGTTAATTCCAGATTGTGAGGCAACAAAACACGAAAAATGCCAAGGGGGTGAATACTTATGCAAGGCACTGTATATAACAAAATAATTTTGGAAACAAGTTAAAGTAAAAAAATGTTCTCCCATTTTGGGTAGAGTAAGGGAGGGTTAGGGCTAATTTACACTTGCTTCAAAACAAGGGTTCGGATAGGCTTTTTTTTAAAGCTCTCTGAACGCCAGTCACTAAATAAAATGCTTAGCTTACAGTCCTGCTTACACCTTGCTTTTGCTTGGTGCTTCGATGAGCCTTTGGTGAGGCTTTAAGCGACCTTTGCCATAGACTTCTATGGAGGCTTTGAAGACGCTTTGAAGTGCCACTAAAGCAACATGGGGTATAATTTTTGAAGCAAAGCCGAAGCAAAGCAAAAGCAAGGTGTAAACAGGACTGTAAGCCAACCATTTTATTTAGTGATAGGGGCTTTGGCTGGCATTCAGAGAGTTTTAACAAAGCGTGTCGGAAGCCTTGTTTTGAATCAAGTGTAAACTAGCCATTAATGTGTGTTGAAGCCGAAGCAAGTGTAAATGAGCCCTTATACCCCCACTCAGGTTTTATTTTTTTCCATCTGTGTCCCATTGGGGAGATTTATCCTCACTTCCTGTCCCAAAGCTGCAGTAGGAAGTAACAGGTTATACCTTGCAGCTGCACATATACAAAGGGATGGGGATGCTTGTGGCATTGACCAAATATGGCCAAGTTCGAACAACGATATGGACCAAATATGGCCACATGGTCTGATTAGATCAACCATACTGACAAAATATGGGCATGTAACCTTATTACATCAACAATATCAACCAAATACGGCCACATGGCCATATTAGATCAACGACTGACCAAATATGGCCACGTGTTCATATTAGGTCAGTAACATTGACCAAATATGGTCATGTGGCCATATTAGATCAACCATATTGACCATATATGGCCACACATGGCTGAAGTCCCCTCCCACCGCTTCTGAAAGCGTTCCAGCGACTCATGAGCCACTCGGAATGCTTTCAAGAGAAAAAAGCCGGCTATAAAAAACAATACCGGGCTGATATCTTCAGCCATAATCCCGGCAAACCACAACATATATACACATATTGCATTCGGCAAGTGGTTAAGCAAATTTATTTTGTCCACCCCAAAACTCTGGCCCTTGACGACTGAAACGGGGCACTCCCACTATAGCAGACTTTGTAGGACTAAACTACAGCAAACTAATTTCCAAAAAAGCATATTTCACAAAGAAAGAAAGATTTTTTTCTCTGTTGTTGAAGCTTTGTTCATCCATGTCTGTGAATGTCTTGCAGATTTTGAGACGTATTTATTCAGAAAGATCAAAAGGGTAATTTTGACCCCTGATCCACAGCCACAGTAAATTCCTGCCGTACAATGGAAATTTCCTAGATGATGTATAGAAGATGTTGCACATCAGATGGTGTTTATAGAATGTCAGAGAGCCCCTGAAAGATCTTCTAAGCATTAGTGGCTGAAAATTCCCAGCTTTACGTGGTCCCTATTGTGAAGTAAGGATGAAATACACAATGGTCTCTGGTAGTCTTTAAAAGCTAAGAACTAGGAGGTCCATGTCCCCTCTACAAGAACTGCAACTGCTCGAAGAGATCCCCAAAAGGTCAGTATTCCTAGCACAGCAGGTAGTCTGAACAAAATTTTCAAATCCAGATTTATTTCCTTCCACACAAACTATTTAAGGCTCCTTTTACACTAGAGGACCAATTGGATCTGCCTGCCAGTTTTTCAGGTGGACCCGATCGGACCCTCTAGTCTCCTGTATGGAACAGCGGGTGTCCACGGACAGGTGTCCATTGACACGCGCTGACATCCAATCCGCTAAAATAAGATGGATGGCGGACCCGTTCCCCATCTGTCTGGCGATCGGGTGTAAACGGACAGGCAGGCCGTTTACATCTGACAGCCCTTAGAGGGGAGCAGGCTGTGTCTGCTTTGCATTAGCCGATTGGACACGGGCTAGCCATCCGTCTGCTCAGCAAGAATCAGCAGACAGATTACCCACTAAGCTGACAGATTCCGCGGAGTCCGCCCGATGTGGAAGGAGCCTAAAGCAGGGCTTGACAAGTTTGCTTTGAATCTAGGAGCGAGCTATAAAAGTTAGGAGCAAGTTTTTTTAACCACTTTCCTACTGGTTACTTTCACCCCCTCCCTGCCCAGGCCAATTTTCAGCGCTGTCACACTTTGAATGACAATTGCTCAGTCATGCAACACTGTACCCAAACAAAACTTTTATCATTTTTTCACACAAATGCTGGTGGTATTTAATCACCACTGGCTTTTTTTATTTTTTGCTAAAATACATGAAAAAAAGATGAAAAATTCTGAAGAGCTGCACTGACAGGCCCCGATGAGGTTGCACTGACGGGCCCCGATGAGGTTGCACTGACGGGCCCCGATGAGGTTGCACTGACGGGCCCCGATGAGGTTGCACTGACGGGCCCCGATGAGGTTGCACTGACGGGCCCCGATGAGGTTGCACTGACGGGCCCCGATGAGGTTGCACTGACGGGCCCCGATGAGGTTGCACTGACGGGCCCCGATGAGGTTGCACTGATGGAGCTGCACCGATAGCTGGCCTCATCAGCTCCGGGCTGTCCAGAGGGAGGGTAGTGGGCTCTTGGGCTGCCCAGACCCGACTCAAAGCCACTGTAGGAGGAGCTCCATGAGCCAAAAGCGGGAGGCTAGAGTCCACACCGTCATGGGGACACTGAGCCCCAAATGAGACTCTTCCTGCTAGGGGCTCCGCTCTTGTCAGCTCTACTTCTCCCCTGACCCGCCCATCCTACTTCCCTGCAGCCCCACATCTGCCCTAACCCGCTCTTCAGTCCCCGCCCCTCTCCTTTAACCTGCCGTCCCTTCCCTACCCCCAGCCTCATGCACACACAAGGCATAGTGAGACCGGTCCGGCAATGATAGGAGTGTTTCAGGACACCAGATTAGTGACTCCCGTTGTCCCCCCCCCACACATTACACTACTGGGTCCAACAAAGGCCCAGGCGCCAGGACGCAATGGCGGCCTAATGCCTGGGATTTGTCAAGACCTGGCCTAAAGGGTATGATTTTCTTTTGTTTAGAATACACAACTTTAAGGGCCAACTCACACCAGAACGAGGAGCAGGAAACCCGCGGTCCGTGCTCATTTCCCACACTGCATTCAAAACACTGTTTTGTGATCTGCGGTGGGTTTCACTGTTAAATTAATGACACCCCAAACGCATCGCATTTGCCTGCACCGGATCGCATGGTACAGCAGTACCATGCGATCAGGTTCCTGCGCATTTTATAAAGTAGTGCATGCACCACTTTTGCAGCGGTCCAGTGCGATTTCAGCCCATTAAAATTAATGGTCTGAAATCGCACAGGAACACACAGCAATGACATTGCTTCTCCCCAGAAGCCGACCACTGGGGACATCATGTGCCCGGACAACCGTGCCCTTAGGGGAGGGAGCAGGTTTGGTTTAAGCTTACATAGGTATAGACCGGACCTCCAATGTAAATCGGCCATGAATGGATTGAAATTTGGCCATTTCAGCAGAGACCAGCTCAATTTCACTCCATGTGTGGCCACTCCAGAAACCTCCATCTAACCATCCTTTTCTGTCCAACAGGCTTGTTGGAAAATTGATCAATGGCTGCAGGTGCTGATCAATGCAAATCAGGAGCATTCGCACTGTCAAAATACAATGTCTCAGAGGGCAGGATCCCGCCATCCACCTCGATTAAGTGGATGGAGGAATAAATTTGTCTTTTTGCAGCCTTGGGTTAAAGTAAAGAAATTTGCTTGATTCCCCCCTTTGATTGTATATACAGTATTGTATATATTGATATACAGTCAGTGTTGATGGGGGAATCCCTCCCGCAGCACTTGTGTTGTGACAGCGGGACCGAAAGAATACAATGATCATTAATGGCAGCTATAACCCACTGAAAAAAAACCCAAACAGGCTGCTTATACTGAATCAATGGATCGACTTTGGTACAACTAGCATGCTTATAGACAGATCGAAATTTGCCCAGTTCCCATTGAACGGGCCGAATGTCGATCCATCTATGGCCTGCTTTAAAGTGTTTCTAAACCTAGGACCCTGCATTCACTATATCTGGATTGGGGACGGTGGAAGAAGGGGAGGATCAGAGAAGACAGGATCAAACTGCCTTTTTACACAATGCACAGGATTAACCACTTAGGTTCCACAGTGAGTACAAGCATGCTTTACTGCAAATACAGACTGATTTTACTGTTGTGGGTTTATTAACACTTTAAAGTGGTTGTAAAGTCAGAAGGTTTTTTTCATCGTAATGCATTCTATGCAGTAAGATAAAAAGCCTTCTGTGTGCAGCAGCCCCCCCTAACACTTACCTGAGCCCCTATCTCGGTCCAGTGATGTTACGAGAGTCTCGTCTGTCCGGGACTCTCCCTTATTGGCTGAGACAGCAGCGACGTGCCATTGGCTCCCAGGATCAGTCAGCCAATGATGAGAGATTGGACACATGGAGCTGCGGCTCGGGTGCCCCCATTGCAAGCTGCTTGCTGTGGGGGCACTCGGCAAGAGGGAGGGGCCAGGAGCGTCGAAGAGGGACCCGAGAAGAGGAGGATCTGGGGGCTGCTCTGTGCAAAACCACTACACAGAGCAGGTAAGTATAACCAAAAAAAAAAAAAAAGAGAGCCCTTAATATCACTTTAAGATGCTTATAGATCGAAATTCAGCTGGTTCAGTAAGGACCGGCCAAGATTCGATCCATCTATGGGCAGGCCAATTAGACCCAAGTTGGTCCATCGATCAACTTGGGTACAACCAAGCCTGTCAGGTTTTTTGCACGCGACTACTGCTGGCAGCTATAGCTGCTAGCAGTAATCCTTGTCTTCTGCTAACCAGGAGGGCTAAAACACAATAGCACTGCGGGAGGCATTCCCCCATCAACAGGGCTAGGACAAGGATTGGGCACAGAAGGGACGGCTGCCCTGGGCGCAGCGTGTATTGTAGGGATGGGGGGGGCGCAGGTTCTACTATAAGGCGGACAGGAGTAGTGAAAGTGGCATCACTACTTCTGTCAGCCCAGCGATGAAAGCGGCAAGGACAGCAAAGAGCCGGGAGAAGGTGCAGGCTGTGCTCTCTCTCCCCCACCTCCTCATTAGCTTGCACATAATGAAAGGGGGTGCAATCTGGAATCTTTTCCCTGGGCACTGGATGATCTTGTCCTGGCACTGCCCATCAACATTGATTGTATTGATGGGTGAAATCAAGTAATTTTCTTCCTCCCACCACGGCAGGAAGGAAAGAAAATCAAATACTCTATGGGCTGTGTTACGCTCTCTCAACAGGTATTGGTACCTTTAAATATATCTTAAGTTTTATGCAAGATACAAAACAACAGATACCCCCTAGGGCAAATCGTCTTTCTGTTTTCTTCCCTTTTTTGTGTTTAATGAAGGAGGCCCAGTATTCTATGTCTTGTGTCTTCTATCTCTATCACAAAGAGGAGGTCAGCGTGGAAAGAAACTGTATTCACTAAATTTAGGTCAAGTATACCTTAGCATAAATGGACACAAAGAGGAGAGCTCATAAACCCAGCTAGACACCCTATATGAGATGCAGAGTTCAGTGTGTGAGACATTCGCTCAATGGCACGGTTGTTTGAAACCTGGATGGATCACAAAACCTTTCTGTGTGACTCATGCCTGGCAGGAGATGTTGGTATTGTTGGCATCCATACCCTTAGAACTTTATTTACTTGGTTTTGACACAGATGGGGGAAAAAAAAAGGAGAAGACGACAAAGTGCCAACATATCTTGGCTTGTGGCTGCCACATCTTTCAACAGGGAGACCAGAAGATTGAAAAATTAGCTGATTGAAATGAACACTAAAAAGACTTATTCAAGTTTCTCCAGTTCCCTTCGACCAGCAGCAGGGAACAAAGCTACAGCCACATTTAATGGCTTCAAAAGTCGTGGTTTTTTTTTTTCAATAAACTCATTGATTCGATAGAATTTCTCACCTGCGAGAATCCACAATTTTCTACTCTACAGGAATATCAATATTTAGAACCACTTGCTAAATAAATGTTTTCGGAAATCACTAAAAGAGCTAATGTTTTGACAAAATTCATTAATTTCCCTCATCTGCAAGCCTCAGTATTCGTTCCCCTGCTGATTTTGTACGTTTTCCCACCGACAAACAAATGATCAGTCTAGAATTTTAATGGTAGGTATATTTTAACAGTGAGAGACAGAATAAAAAAAAAAAAAATCCAGATAAACGCATTTCAAAAAAGTTATAAATTGATTTGCATTTTAATGAGTGAAATAAAGTATTCGATCTCCTATCAATCAGCAAGATTTCTGGCTCTCAGGTGTCTTCTATACGGGTAACGAGCTGAGATTAGGAACTCTAATTTAAAGGGAGTGCTCACAATCTCACCTTTTTACCTGTATAAAAGACACCTGTTCACAGAAGCAATCAGATTCCAATCTCTCCACCATGGCCAAGACCAAAGAGCTGTCCAAGGATGTCAGGGACAAGATTGTAGACCTACACAAGGCTGGAATGGGCTACAAGACCATCGCCAAGCAGCTTGGTGAAAGAGGGCGATAACAGTTGGTGCAATTATTCGCAAATAGAATTTGCTGGCAGGAGGGGGGTGCAGGGAGCCTTCCCAGGTGGTAGAACACATTGATTACTGTGGGCACAATCAGCCTGTCCATACATGGATTGAAATTCGGGCTGGTTCCTGCTGATCGAGCCACATTTCGATCAATGTGTTGTCGTCTTAAAAAGTTACTAGGGTTGGCTTGAATTTTGTCCAAAATGTGAACTGTGGATGGCCCTATTGGCAACCACCTGGCTCGACAAAAGTCAATTTTTCAAGCGCCTTTTGTTGAAGGAACCAGGAGGACATTTGTTGGCCAAAGAGTAATTGTATTCAATCAGATGTGTCACTGTTCGGGCACTCTAGTCGTGGGTGCCAGAATACAACAGCTGGCAAGGGAGATTCTTCCATCCATGCTAAATCTACATCTATGACTAGCCCTAGAGGAAACCACCTTTGCAGCATTTTACTGGTGTGTGTCTTATTGGAGATTTCTCTTCATTTTCTCTCCAAGTATTGGGTGCCAGGAAGTGAGCGAAACCCCCTAAGGAGACCGTGTAGAAAGGTTCAAGCCTTGGTTAAAATTATATTGTTGCACGTCCCACCATTGGGAAGGCAACTTCTCACTTTCTCTCCTGATGTTGAGTGTCAGGCAGAAGAGAAACTGAACATTTTAAACCCAACACCAGTTTTGAAATCCAGTCTATTGGAGTCAATGTTAAAAAAAAACCCCCAAAAATGCTTGATTCCCCCATCAACACAATTAGTGTTGATAGGGAAATCCCTTCCACAATGTTATTGTGTTCTCTTGAAAGGGAGACTTCCCAGCCGGCAGAACACAGCGATAACTGCTAGCGGCTATAGTCTATATGTAAAAATAATCTGACAGATTGGTTGTACCATGGATTGCCTTGGGTACAACCAGCCTCCCCATAGATGGAATGAGTCTTGGCCAATCACTGCTGAACCAGCCGAGACCCTTGAGGTTTTTCACCTTAAAGCGGCGTTCCACCCAGAAATGGAACTTCCGCTGTCCAGATTCCTCCCCCCACTCCGGTGTCACATTTGGCACCTTTCAGGGGGAAGCAGATACTTGTCCAATACAGGTATTTGCCCCCACTTCCGGCGAAAGATCGCTGCAGTATCCATGGCGATCTACACCATGTCCGGCCCCTCCTCCACGCCGTCCCTCCCGCTGTCTTCTGGGAGACCCACAGGAACCAGAAGACAGCGGGGACCACTCAGAACGCGCAGTGCAACGTACGGGAACCAGGCTGTGATCCCCTTACTTAAGATGCCGGCGCCCCTAACTTAACCCCGGTATCCTCTTCTTCAGCTGGCGGTCCGCTTTCAGATAAAAGTGGTTTCTGTGGCAGATTCGTGGCGAGGTCACCCCGCCCCCTCCGCCACTTACCGGAGCCGTCAGCAGCGGCGAAGGCGATCGGATGTTGCTCCTTCTTTGGCATGGAGACGAGTGAGAGGAAGATGGCCCCCACCCGTATCCATACCATTGCAGGGTGGAAGCGACGTCAAAAGGTCAATTACGCCCATAGCTCTTAAAGCGGAGTTCCACACAAAAATGGAACTTCTGCTTTTCGGAACCCTCCCCCCCCTCCAGTGTCACCTTTCAGGCGGGGGGGGGGTGCAGATACCTGTCTAAGAAAGGTATTTGCACCCACTTCCGGCATAGACTCCCATGGGAGTCTATGCCTCTTCCCGTCCCCACCGCGCTGTCTCCTGGGAAACACACAGCTCCCAGGAGAGAGCGGGGACCACTTGGGACGCGCAGCGCGACTCGCGCATGCGCAGTAGGGAACCGGGAAGTGAAGCCGCAACGCTTCACTTCCTGATTCCCTCACCTAGGATGGCGGCGGCAGCTGCCGAGAACCGAGCGGGTTCTCGGCGTCGCCTGCCGACATCGCTGGACCCTGGGACAGGTAAGTGGCCATGTATTAAAAGTCAGCAGCTGCAGTATTTGTAGCTTAATATGTCTATTATGTCTTAATATTTAAGAGGTCCTGTCATGCTTTTTTACTATTACAAGGGATGTTTACATTCCTTGTAATAGGAATAAAAGTGACAGATTTTTTTTTTTTTTTTTAAGAACAGTGTAAAAAAAAAAAAAAAAAAAAAAAAAAAAAAAGAAGTAAAATAAAGAAGAATTTTTTTTTTTTTTTTTTTTTAAACGCGCCCCATCCCGCCGAACTCGCATGCAGAAGCAAACGCATACATGAGTAGCGCCCGCATATTAAAAAGGTTGTTCAAACCACACATGCGACGTATCGATGCGATCGGTAGAGTGAGAGCAATAATTCTAGCCCTAGACCTCCTCTGTAACTCAAAACATGCAACCTGAAGAATTTTTTAATCGTCGCCTATGGAGATTTTTAAGGGTAAAAGTTTGCCGCCATTCCACGAGCGGGCGCAATTTTGAAGCGTGACATGTTGGGTATCAATTTACTCGGCGTAACATTATCTTTCACAATATAAAAAAAAATTGGGCTAACTTTACTGTTGTCTTATTTCCTAATTCAAAAACTTGTATTTTTTTCCAAAAAAAGTGCGCTTGTAAGACTGCTGCGCAAATACGGTGTGACAGAAAGTATTGCAACGACTGCCATTATATTCTCTAGGGTGCTTAAAAATGTATAATGTTTGGGGGTTCTAAGTCATTTTCTAGCAAAAAAAACAGTTTTTAACTTGTAAACAACAAATCTCAAAAAGAGGCTCGGTCCTTAAGTGGTTAAAGGAGCCTTTAGATATCCTTTAAGGATAGGCAGACTTCTTCCCACAGTTTTTTTTCTTGGGGTGATATCTGCCAGCCTTAAGATGTGAACAGGGTGGCCCCCGATTTCTGGGTTTACAGCTGGCCAAAAAAACCTCCTATACATAAGCCGAGCTGTGAAAACAACTCTTGACGCTTTTATAGGTTTCATTAACCCGAAGAACCTGGCAAAGAACCTTCCTATCCCTACAGCTTGATAAGACAAAAGCACCCATTGTGACTTCATTAATTCACAATTACTACATTGCAAAACAGTGCGGTGAGAATCATTATGCCACGGGACAGGTCTCTGCAACGTGCCCGGATTTTAGAAGCACATTTCCGTGTACTCTCAACTGACACTTCTTTGCCTACTGGCATGCAAACTGCGCAATCAATTCAACTAATTGTAATATTCTGTGGTTGGCACTGAAACCATTTGGGGTTACGGCTCAAAAAAGGTGATTTTGTTCACTTAGCAACGTGTGAAGTTTTAAACCCCCCCCCCCCCCCCCAACACTTTTTAGTCAATCAGCTCTCTCAATGATCACCATCTTAAAGAAGGAATTTGCATTTAAATGTCCTAGTAATTGAATTTTACACAATAGTATTCTAAGGCTAGCTGAAAATAAATCACCAAGGAGCGCTCTACCTCCTTCTGATAGAACTGGAGTTATGCGGGAACTTTCGGCAAAAAAATATGAAAAAACGTAATTTAATTTAAGTCGTCGCGCTTTAGGAAACGCACGATCGGCTAAAACTACTAAGAAGTGTAAAACTTTGAAGAAACAAAAAAAAAAAACAGCAAAGCGTTTACTTTCGAAAAACTTGTTCCCGGGCACTGGGGGTCCTTCCACTGACCTCTTTTGAACTGCTAATCAAGCAATCTTGCGGAATAATGGCCTGATTATTATTGTCTTGTTTGCATAACAAAGCACTCCAATAAACCCGTATTTGACTGTACTCAGAGGGGTGTGAAAGATCAGCTGAGAATAGAGCCTCTGGAATGCAAGCAAGCCTCACTAAAGCTTGGACTCAAGAATAAAGACAATGCAATTTGCCATCAAGAAAAGCCCAATAGGCCAATAAATTACCCCATGTGCAAAAGGATTAGCTCAGGTTTCAGTTACACTGGGGAAGGGGGGGGGGGGGGGGTTGGGTGGAGGAGGGAAGAATGCTTTGCTTCTCTTAAAGACACAGGGGCTCCTTTCATTCAAAAGCCCGCTCAACAGGAGTCTTCGAAGACATATGGTGCAAAGGCTTCATTTATACACTTGATAAAGAAAATGCAAAGCTGAGCCGCCTAACTTGTTTACCAGTCTTGGAACCCCCCCATCCAACATCTGGCGAGGACACCTAGGTATTCAGTTTTAAGTGAAACAGCCCAAAAAAAAAAAAAAAAATAGAAAAAAAAAAAAAAGTAAAAAAAAAGTAAAAAAAAAGTAAAAAAAAAAGAAAAAAAAAAAGTAAAAGTAAAAAAAAGTAAAAGTAAAGTATTTTTTTAGAATGAACAGCAAAACCCACAGTAGACACTGTACTTGTCTTAAACACTTATATCAGTAAAATATATTATAAAATATATTACATAATACATTTCCAATAGAATTTAGTAGAGTTGACAATATACTGGTCTCAAACTTTCCATGGGTAAGCAGCCCTCTTGGAAATGTTGGTATATATATTTTTTATCTGCTTTTCCTTCCCCCATTATATGTCTCTTTTGTAATAGTGTCCACTTGTCCCCCCCCCCCCCCCTTTTTTTCAAAGTTTCATATTATTATTATTATACAGGATTTTTATAGTGCCAACAGTTTACGCAGCGCTTTACAATATTAAAGGGAGACAACACAGTTATAATACAATACAACAGGATTAAGAGGGCCCTGCTCAGAAGAGCTTACAATCTAATAGGGTGGGGCAGGTGGTACAAAAGGTTGTAACTGTGGGGAATGAGCTGGTGGAAGTGGTAGGAGATTAGTTGGAGACGTGATAGGCTTTCCTGAAGAGATGAGTTTTCAGGGATTGCCTGAAGGTAGCAAGAGTAGGGGATAGCCGGATAGATGGAGGTAGCGAGTTCCAGAGGATGGGAGAGGCTCTGGAGAAATCCTGGAGACGAGCATGGGAGGAGGAGATGAGAGAGCTTGAAAGCAGGAGGTCTTGAGAAGAGCGGAGAGGTCGATTTGGGTGATATTTCATATCTTGTATAACTCACTGCATTGTATTTCATCTACAGATACATTTCCTGATGAAGCTGTTTTTCCGCGAAACTAGTTGGAACTCCATGTTATCTGTGCATAATTTTAGTATTTTTTGTATTATTTTGTGTGTTGTATTAATAAATATTGTGTTTTTTTTTCTAAAAACACTCCCTTTTGCTTCTTCACTGCTGTATATTGCCCTCTATGTACCGTAATAGTCCGCCTTGCAATCTTTTCTGGTGAGTTCGTGGTTGGGGCCCTTACTCCCAAATTTCTATTCCTGGTCTCAAACTTTAACATATTAAAATTGTAGATCATTAGAATAAAAAAATCAATCAACTATGCATTTTCTAGATTTGTGATTCTAATGCCCCCGTACACACGATCGGACTTTCCGACAACAAAACCATGGATTTTTGTTCGAAGGGTGTTGGCTCCAACTTGTCTTGCATACACACGGTCACACAAATGTTGGCCATTGTAGTGACCTACAAGTAGTACAGCGAGCTGATAAAAAGGAAGTTCAGTAAGTCATGTGATATCTCCATTACGAACGCTAGTTTTACAAGACCGAGCGCTTCCGGCTCGTACTCGATTCCGAGCATGCGTGGACTTGTGTACACACGATCGGAAAGTCTGACAACAGAAATTTGTTGGCGGAAAATTTGAGTACCTGCTAGCCAACATTTGCTGGCTGAAAGTCCTACAACAAAATGTTCGATGGAGCGTACACATGGTCAGACTTTCCGCCAACGAGCTCACATCCAACATTTGTTGTTGGAAAATCCGATCGTGTGTACGCGGCATTAGACCCGATTTGTCTCAAAATAGCAATCTCAATTCAAAATTGCCTGCAGGATCAAAAAACTGAATTTGTGAATGTTCAGCATGAAAACGTGTGAGCTGCTGCATTCACCCCATACAAGCCAACCAGAAATATTTCTTGGTATTTCAAATCAAAAATATTTCTAACAATTAATTTAAAATGTAATAATAAAATTAAAGTGGGGGTGCCACCCAAAAGTGGAACTTCCGCCCCCTCCCTCCGATGCCACATTTGGCACCTTTCGGGGGGGGGACCTGTTTGACATGTCCCTGTCTCCACTTCCGAGAAACGTGGCCACAGCGCCATCCTTTGGAAGTTCGGCCCCCCTCCTCCTCCTTCCGCTGCCAGTTAGAAAGCGCAGCACGCTTTGCGCATGCGCTGTAGGGAACCATCTGTGAAGCCAAAAGGCTTCACTACTGGTTTCCGTTAGTAAAGACGGTGGTGGCGGCAGCACCCGACAGAGCCCATCCGAAGATTGGCTGCGGTGCCGACATCGCTAGCTCCCTGGACAGGAAAGTTACCTAATATTAAAAGTCAGCAGGCTTTTCCCCAGGCTGGAACACCTCTTTAAAGAAATAATAATCTAGTAATTAAAGGCAACAGAATGGGAAAAGAGCCTAATGGACGTTGGCAAAATTCACATAGAATTATCAGTAGATTAACACCACCACCTCACTGCTTTCAAATATTTACAGAATTCACTTGCTGACCGCCTAACTGTAAATATACGTCATTACTTTGACGTTAAATACCAGGTTTATGGCAGCAGCTAACTGCCAAAACCCTGGTATCTTTTTCGTTAGGCGGCCGGCTTTCCTATAAAGGTGATCCCAGCAGCAGGTTTGCCACAAGATCACTTTTATAGGCGGTGAGAGAGGTGCTCCCCCTTTCTGCCACCTCCTGGTCGTTTCCGGGCTTACCGGAGCCGTTGGTAAGCCCGGAAACGATCCGATTCGGCCGATGGCTAGGCAGGAAGTAAGTGAGGGCAGGAAAGCCCCCACTCGGCTCTATGCCCTTGGAGGACCGGAGCGACCGCCGACATCACTTCCAGTTCTCGGGCTTAAAGACATGATTCATTTATTTAAGTCAAAGTGTCAACATTTTTTTTCTTAAGGGTAAATGAGAGATCTGGGGCTTTTTTGACCCCAGATTGCTCAAAGAAGACCTGTTATGTTTATTTCTATTACAAGGGATGTTTATATTCCTTGTAATAGGACCAGTGACACTAATACAGTGATCAGTGCTAAAAAACCATTGCAACTGTACTAAATGACACTGGCAGGGAATGGGGTTAACATCAGGGGCGATCAAAGGGTAAAGTGTGCTCTTAGGGAGTGCTTCCTGTGTGGGGGATGGCTTAACTGGAGGAAAACAGAGATCCACGCTTCTGCTTAGAAGAAACACAAGATCTCCATCTTCCTCTCTGATGGAACAGCGGTCTGCCTTGTTTAAATAGGCAGACTGCCGTTCTGCCCCTCCTGTCAATGATCGGTGGGTCCCGTCGGACGTGATGTTGGCTCCCGCTGTGTCCAAATCAGAGCAGGAACGGGACGCCGCTGGCGCACGTGCCCCAGACCCTGTGCACAAAATCACATACAGGTACTTGATTTTGCTCAGGAGGGCGGCCCTGCTGCAGTATATCTGCATGGGGCAGTCCTTAAGTGCATTTTTTCCAAAAAAATTGCGTTTGAAAGACCGCTGCGCAAATACAGTGTGGTATAAAATATTGCAATGACTGCCGTTTTATTTTCTAGGGTCTATGCTAAAAAAAAAAAAAAAAAAAAAATATGATATAATGTTTAGGGGTTCTAAGTAATTTTCTAGCAAAAAATACTAATTTAAGCTTGTAAACAAATGTCAGAAAAAGGCCTGGCCTTTAAGTGGTTAACATCAATTCCTAATGTTATTAATCAGATATAATTAGGATTTGAATTTTTTTTTTTTTTTTTTTTTTTTTTAGATTGTAAGCTCTAAGTGCTCTTTGATTCCACTTGTATTAAATTGTATTGTAACTGTACTGTGTCTCTCTTTGCACACTGTTGGTGCAATACAAATCCTACATAATTATAAATAATGATATGAAATAGGGGGACTGAAGACAAAAGGACTGTTCACTTTGCAAGGGAATTTGCAATGAAAATTTACGTTGCAAAGAATACCTGATCGCGTGCAAGGAAAAGAAATAAATATATAGAATTTTGCTGGGACGCGATTGGATGATAGAAGACAACAGAGCGTCACCTCATTCAAGGGAAAGTTTCCTTTGCAAAGCGAACAGCCTATTGGCCTTTAGTAAATGGACCCCACAGACCTTTTAATAGTGCCAGACTAATCTAAAGCTGGCCATAGATGGATCGAAATTTGGTCGGTTCAGCAGAGACAGACCCAATTTTGCCCCATCTCGATCGACTTCTGTTGAATGGGAATGTTGGAAAGCTTTTCTCAAGAAGCGATTTTCTCGACCAGCAAATGGCTGCAGCCGCTGGTCAGTGTATTCTGACAGTGGAGACTCCTGATATCAGAATACAATGGGGGGTATTTACTGAAAATGGAGAGTGCAAAATCTGGTGCAGCTCTGCATAGAAACCAATCAGCTTCCAGCATCTTAATGGAAAAAGCTGAAGTCAGAAGCCGATTGGCTACCCTGCATAGATGCATTCGATTTTGCACTCTCCAGTTCTGGTAAATAACCCAAATACCCAGGTGGGGGGATTCCTCCATCCCTCTCATTTGTGTGCATAGAGCAGTGATGGGGAACCTTGGCACCCCAGATGTTTTGGAACTACATTTGATGAATAGACACAGGAGTGTTTGGTACTGATCGCTCACTGTGTTCATTCAGAAAAGGAAGGGGCCAGTAAATTACATATTTATTGGCCCCTTCCCCTGCTCTCTACACTGAAACCCGCAGCAGCTGCCAGCAGGAGAGGGGGGAAAGGGGCACACAGGGAGACCGAGACCGCAGGTGGCAGGGGCACATGTGCTAGGACCAATCCCCCTGCAGAAAGAGGAGGAAAAGCTGGCAGTGCTGCGGTGGGAGGCAGGAGAGGATCGGTGTCTGCAATAAGACAGCACAGCCAGCCCTCCTGTTCAGCAAGTCCCTGCCCCCCCCCATTGAACTGATGGTGCCCGGGCCCAGTATAGGAAAGCTGGCTGTACTGCCTTATCAGTGCCCCTGGTGCTAACCACTAGGCACTTCCATTTATAAAGTGACAGTTGGAATTTCATAGGTCCCTATGGGCAGTACGATTTTTTTTTTCCCTTTTTTCATACGGAGGCCTAATGTTCGGAGATGAGGAATATTTCCAGCTACAGTCACATTCATTGCTTGTAAACCACTCAATCTGGGTAACAGGAGCTCAGGATTCTGCTAGCCTAACAGCTCTCTTGTCACGAGTATCACTTTACCATGTATCCTGTCCCAGAATCCCTTGCATGGAAAAATGAAAAATCAAAACACCAGCTAAGCATAATTCCCGTCTCTGTAACAGGGTCATCATCTTGTAATAGTCACACCGATAACTGCGCTGTAAATGATTTAAAGTGCACGTGGGATTGCTAGCTAACCATTGCTATTCAAGCGCAAACATCAGTAACTCATCTCCAATTGACTAGAAACCGGTTCCCAAATTAATCACCATTGAGATCTAACTAATGATGCGAGGACAAGTCTCGGCGGCAAGGCAATGCGGTCGTGGACGGACAAACGTTTTACTGCTCGTCATTTTTAACGAGTCACTCTCTGTCCAGCCTTAAATGTTATATAGACACCAAGATAAAACTCGGCCAAGAAACTGACTTTTATATCAAGTGAGGAGAAAAATACTAATCTTTTTTGGCACACTGGAGAACTCTCAGACAATGGTACTTTTCGACAATAAAAAACTCCAACTTGGCTACGGCCAGAACAGGACATGATATATACAGGTAACGCGCCACACGCTGGGAAAAAGTTTTATCTCAAGATTTGAAGAGAGTCATAGAAGCTCCACAAGACTTTTAACAGCTTGTCCTTCTCACCTTATAAAACTTCACACGGTCCTAAATATGCTTGTACAAATCCCACATGACACACTTATCTCGAGATAAGAAAAATGCTTCCCAAAGCTGTCACCATATTCTCAGCACAAAGCAGATCATTAGACAACACACTTAACCATGTCTAGGGAAACCCAAGAAGTCTGCTGCCACGTAAGGCGACTCAGCAGGACCATCGAGATGAAGCGCGTTTTCTTTTCTTTTTTTGGCTTGTGAAGCTTTTTCAGCAGAACTGCCCATGTCTTAATTTGGCCATACATGGTTTAGTTCAGCCTTTCTCAACAGTTTCAACACAAAGGAACCCTTGAAATAACTTTCCAGTCTCAGGGATCCCCCAACAATTACTATATTAAGATACATTAGTCTGATGGTCAGTGAGAAGAAAGCTTCTTGCACTTGTGGTCATTGGGAAGAATGACCCCCTTACAGAAAACTAAAAAGATCAACAGTGTCAGTGGGAACTTATCTAAAAGGCAGAAATTGCCCATTGCTCAAGGAACCCTTAGGAACCCTGGTTGAGAATGGCTGGTATAGAGCAAAGCTGGACCTGGATCTACGAAGGCACCATCAACGGCTGGTAAACCATTCACATCTCAAGGAACCCCCAACAACCTCTGGAGGAACCCTAGTTGAGAATGGCAGGTATAGAGCAATGCTGAATCTGGATCTATGAAGGCACTATCAATGGGAGGTCAATCATCCACAGCTCAAGGAACCCCTAACAACCTCTGGAGGAACCCTAGTTGAAAATGGCAGGTAGAGCAATGCTGAAATTGGATCTATGAAGGCCTTTTTTGTCACCAATCGAGCGCCCTCCCCCCCTAAACTGCACAGGCAGTGCACAGCGTTTTACATGCTGCGGCCCTGATGCTTTACACCTGCGGCATAGTTGACCTGACATGTAGCGATCAGCAAGTGGCAAGCCATTGCAGAGCATCGGTTGGTAAAAATGGGGTTAAATGCCTGTTTTAAATGGGGTTAAAACAGGCAGCCAGGAGTTGTTGCATCACTTCTCACCGCCTGTTAGTAGCCTCTGAAGCACAATCTGAATGCTGAATGAGCTACAGGGGCAAGGAAGAGTTAGACACGTCTAAATCTATTCTAAGGCAGGACATAGATTATAATGCAACCCTAACGGGTTTCAGGAAAGAAAATCACCCAATTCCCCCATCAACACAGTCATTGTTGATGGGAGAGTCTCTCCCACGGAGCCATTGTGTTCTCCTGGCAGGGGGCGCAGGGAGTTGTCCCTGCCAGGTGAACACAATGATTATTGCTAGCGTCCATAGTCCACTGGCATTAACTGCATGCTAGAAATCTGGCATGCTGGTTGTGCCAAGGTCGATCAATGGATCAACTTGTGTACAATCAGCCTGCCCATAGATGGATCAGCAAGGAGCGGCCGAGATTCTTAACGTCTATGGCTGGATTAAAACGGCTTTTCCATATGCATGGTTCGGCCCCAGTCTCTTCCAGCTTGGACATTGCATTGTTGGCCTTGGCAGACCCGGCATTTAGGCAACTTGTCCAGGCGGACGGAAATTCCGTAGTCGACAACCTTACTGAGGTTGCTTCCAATCAGCTAATGAACCATGTGTGAGCATCTTGTTATAGATATGTGAGCAGTAACTTACTGTAATTCATGGTATTTCAAGGCTTTATATGCTTTAATCAATCTTATGCCCCGTACACATGGTCGGACATTGATCGGACATTCCAACAACAAAATCCTAGGATTTTTTCCTACGGATGTTGGCTCAAACTTGTCTTGCATACACACGGGTCACACAAAGTTGTCGGAAAATCCGATCATTCTGAACGCGGTGACGTAAAACACGTACGTCGGGACTATAAACGGGGCAGTAGCCAATAGCTTTCATCTCTTTATTTATTCTGAGCATGCGTGGCACTTTGTGCTTCGGATTTGTGTACACACGATCGGAATTTCCGACAACGGATTTTATTGTCGGAAAATTTTATAGCCTGCTCTCAAACTTTGTGTGTCGGAAATTCCGATGGAAAATGTGTGATGGAGCCTACACACGGTCGGAATTTCCGACAACAAGGTCCTATCACACATTTTCCGTCGGAAAATCCAACCTTGTGTACGGGGCGTTAGAGTTATGTATCCACTATCGTTCCTAGTTAAGGTGGGAACCCTTCTATTCTCGGCTCGTAGGGGGGAGGTGGTCTGTCCACATGGACCGAACATCCGGGACAGGGGAGGAATCCCAAATGTCATAATATGTTGATGTATCTCACTGCTTTTTATCATTGCTCTCCTTGAACCATGAATGACGATCCTTTTTTTTGTTCCTCTCCTTTTCTTTTTTTTCCTTCTCTATTTTTGTTGCAATGCCAAAAATGTTAAACTGAATAAAGATTAAATGTATAAAAGATGTAAACCAGCATTTAACCCTGGCAGTGTGCAGCAGTCCCACTTCAAGGAAGGAATTTTGCTTTCCCTGGAGTTAAGCTTTAGAAAAGCACTTGCTATTGCTTCATTCTCCGAACCCAGAAGATTTATGAAAGTGAGTGAAATTTTGACATTCCATAAATTTATAGCAGCCTGACCTCTGTGGGATTATTAGTAAAAACGTAACCTCTGGTGTTTTGCACACTATGATGTAAGCCCGGCAAATATCTTGATGCAATGAACTGACCCCATCTGTGAAGCTCAGGGCAATGGAGCAGTTACAACTCAACTGCAATAATTGGCTGTTAATGGGACCAATTATTTGACCAGGTGTATACACAGCCCTCTGTGTTAGCACAGGAAACAAACCGAGTTTGGGTTGTGTGCATGCAGTGTACACAGGTGTTAGAACCTAAGAAATGCACACAGAGGAACCCACCGCCAATTACCCATCCAGCTAAATGTAGCCGTCTGCTGAAAGAAGGGTCTACAGCACGCTGACCACAATAAATTCCTCATCTATCCCTTAACCAAACTCTTGGCAGCCGAACCCAGCCTGCGGTGGTTACCCTTTGCCTGTACATTATGCCCCTTATCGAAATCTGTGAGAACCTCACAACAAACCAGCTTTTATGGAAGGGAAGTGTGTAAAAAAGCGCCTGCATTCGCTATGACCTCTACAGCAATATCTGCATTCGTAGTCCTGACAGATAACCGAGGACCTGATTGATCTGTCCTTGCAATGCAAATTTACTCAAGCACCTAATCTCCCCTTTCTGAAGGCAGCCTTGCCATGATTTCAAATCAGATTCCTGGGTGTTGGAAGGTCGCCTTATACCTTCCTATTGCAGGATTAACCTAGTCCTGGGATACCGAAGCAAGAAGGGAAATGTAGACATCAAAACACAATTGCTATATGAAAGGAGGATCAGCGTACACCGAACATCAACTCGTAATAACCGCTTTAGACTTAATTGCAGAGTAGCAATAAAATAAGCTCTTTAACTTTTATTACACCATGAATAGAAAAAAAAGAACTGCCAATGTGATAGCGTGGGGGTTATGAATAATTTGTAGCATTATTATATCACACAGGGAGCTCGGCATTCATGCATCTTTCATAAGGCCTCAAGTACTGAACCAATCATGCTGTAAATTGACAGGTAATTTCCTCCCAATACAGGTCTGATAGTGGACCGTTCTCCTAAACGAGGGGTCTCCAAACTATCACCTGTAGATCAAACCGGCCCGCTACAGGACTACATCCAGATGGGGTCAGGTTCCACCCACTGCGCTGTCCTCCTTCGTGTCAGTTGGTTGCTTGTGGTTATCACAAGTTAAGGGCGGACAATTCATAGGGAATCTGATGTAAGGGGGGCTCTGATGTATGGGGGGAGGACTCTTAAGGCTGACTGATGTGATGGGGACCCTGATGTAGGTGGATTCTGATGGGGACCCCGATGTAAGTGGGAGACTTCCGATTCAAAAGGGGGGACCCTGCTGGGAGCCTTGATGGAGACCCTAATGTAAGAGGGGACTTTAATGGGCACTTTGATGCAACAGGGATCCTGATTTATGGGGTGGGGGAGACTACTAAGACAGACTATGCTGTAAGTGGGGACTCCTAAGGTGGACTCTGATGTAAGGGGGGCTATGATGAGCACCCTGATGTAAGTGGAATTTGATGGGAACCCTGATGTAAATGGGGAACTCTGAAGCAAGGTTGGACTCTGCTAGGATCCATGATGTAGACCCTAATGTAAGGGGGTCCTTTAATGGAGACTGTCGTGAGGGGGGGACCCTTCTGAGAGCTATGATGGAGACCCTAACGTAAGCGGGAATTTTAATGAAAACTCTTTTAACAAGGACCCTGATGTAAGGGGGGGACTTTTAAGATGATCTCTGATGTAAGGGGGGCTGTGATGGGGACCCTGATGTAAGTGGGAGTCTGAAGCGAGGGGGGGCCCTGCTGGGAGCTTTGATGTGGACCCTAAAGTAGGGGAGGACTTTAATGGGGATTCTGATGTAACAGGGACTCCTAAGACAGACTATGATGTAAGTGGGGACTCCTAAGGTGGACTCTGATAGGAACCTTGATGGGGACCCTAATGTAAGGGGGGGGGCCTTTAATGAAGACTATGATGTAAGTGGGGACTCCTAAGGTCAACTTTGAGGTAAGGGGGGGCCTGATGGGAACTCTGATGTTAAGTGGACTCTGATGGGGACCTTGATGTAAGGGGGGAACCTTAATGGGGACCCTAATGTAAGGGGGGCCATTAATAGGGACCATGATGTAAGGGGAACTCCTAAGGTGGACTCTGAAGTAAGGGAAGGCTCTGGTGGGAACATTTTTCACGTTTAGGAGTAATCTGCTGAAACTCATGCATTCAACGATCATTGCATACAATTATTGTGAAACAAAAAGTTGCGTTTTCGCTGCATCGGCCACAAAAAGAAAACATTTGGACAAAAACACGAAGCAATTGCCAACAACATAATGATTTGGCTAGTAACCTGTCCTCCGAATGTTGGATTTATCTCTCCATCCATACTCCGGTGCACCAAGTACCTCACCCTACCATGTGCAACAACAACTCAAAAGAAGCAGAATCCAAGAGCCCTATGGGGTGCACGACCTCCAAAGAAAAATATTTTCACATCTGTGCTTCATCTGGGAATGTAGAGACGTGCTGTCAGTGGAGGATTTGAAAGGTGCTGGTTTCACCATTTGTGGAGGCCGCTCTATTTTTTCTGCACATCCCCCCCCCCCTTCCCTGACAACACAAAAGGGGATTTATCAGCCAACAAAGTCCCAACAAGACAGATCTGCATCTAACAACAACAACAAAGCTGAATCGGCGAAGCTCGGAGGTGTGCAGCAACCTCTAAAAAGCCCTTCAATAAATGACGGATGTCCTAAACTTCATGGCTGTAGGGGGTCAGGCCATGTTCCCATCCTCTACTGTTTCAAACAACAAAAGTTAAGCTGGCCAGATCTTCGTAGATTGTTGAACATTCTTGCAAAAATTCAGTACATTCGATGACTTGTTGCATGTTGTTCAGAGGTACTTCAAAATTTCGTTTGCATCTAACTTTCGATTTTTTTTAAAGGATGGACTTCCCCAAACGAAAACCACATTCAGGCTCGGTTCACACTGCTGCGACCCCAAAGTCATGCGAGTTCCAGTGCGTCTTGATTGCGACTTCAATGTGACTGATGTTTTGAGACTGTGGCCAATCATAACAATACTGAGTGTCACATATATTATTGAACTTACAAAACCCTCTAAAGTCGCAGCGTAAAGCGGTCCTTCAGCCATTTTTTCATCTTTCCATCTTTTAAACCTTCTGCCCTTGTTGTTTTAGCTTTGGATAGTAAAACATTTTTTTTCTGCCAGTAAATACCTTATACAGCCCACTTCTTTTTTCTTGTCTGGTAAAAAGCCTAGGCTTATGACATCATGCACAGCTCTCTCACTCTTGGGAGGGGGGATGAGTCACAAGAGGGCCAATGAGATCTGCAGAGCTGGAGGTGTGCCTCTGTGTGTCTGTGTAAATCCAGGAGGTGAACAGGCAGCAGCTGCCCACAGTTAAAATGGCTGCAGCCAGACTCAGTGGAGGGAGATTTCTGCAGCATATTTGGCAAGTACAAAATCACAGTATATATAAAATAATATGCAAAGTGGTTGGAGGGAAGCTTCAGAATGGCAAAGATGTTTTTATTACAAGTTATGTGAGCAGACTGCACACGCATGCGATTCGGACAGGAAATTGCACCACATTCCTGTTCAAAGCACATGCGATTCTTTGCGGTGCGATTTGAGCCCATTTATATTGTATGGGCTCAAATCGCACCGCAAAAGTTATCAGTTTCTAGAAGAGGATTGCGATTTTGACACCAGTGTGCAAAATTCTTAAAATGAGAATTCAAGAAGCCAGATTTGTTTTCCCCTTACATTTATTATTCTCCATAAATCTAATTTTTGAACTGTGGAAGAGCTTCTCATTAATTAGCGGGATTATTCTTTCACCCAGAGTAACACTTGAATGATACAAGGAAAATCCATTAAAGCAGAGAATCTGAAGAGTAGTTAGGAAGGTAATCTGCATTAAACAGAAGTTATTCCTTCTACATATGGCTGGAGGTGATCAGAAGCATTTTTCAGTCTTTGAATTAAAAATTTTCTTTAAATAAAACAAACTGCTAACCTGAAGATCAGTCCATTGCGTTTTCATCTGTGGGGCAATGAAATCGCATATGAACCCCTTGCACACAGTACTGATGTTTTTAACACTGGATCTTCCTTATAGAAAGTTCCTGCGTTAAAAATACCAGCAAACGTTTGCGTCTAGACATCAAAAGAAATTCTGGACAGCCGCACTCCAAAAATATTTGCCTTTATTCAATAAGGTGTCATCCAAAATACAGGTCACAGCAAAATGGAACAAAGCTTACGCGTTTCGCACTACAAGGAGTGCTTAGTCATAGCTCATGACTAAGCACCCCCTGTAGCGCGAAACGCGTAAGTTATGTTCCATTTTGCTGTGACCTGTATTTTGGATGACACCATATTGAATAAAGGCAAATATTTTTGGAGTGCGGCTGTCCAGAATTTCTTTGATGTCTAACTGCGATAGCATTGCCAGCACCTGGACTTCTAGACTAAGGGAGATGCCTTTTAACTTGATCTGACCCACCTGGAGCGGTGATACTCTCTCTCTACTTGGATTCCTAAACGTTTGCGTCTACACGTGTAAAACGTCCATAAACATATAAGCACATTCAATTCTTCTATCTCCCAGAATGATCTTCTGCATAAAAATAATCAATATTAAATTCTAATATTCAAATGATCATTTTGGCACACTTTCCTTTTTTTTCCTTTCTAGGGGGTGTTACTTGCGCACGTGCGCATGTATATGCAAGTTTGCATATAAAATATGGACCGGTAATGCAAGTTTTTTTTTCCACTTTTTTATCGAACTACAGTGCTATTTAACTAACAAACATTCACGTGGCTGTGTGCTCAGACCCATAGAATGCAATGAGCTGCATTCGAATCATTGGAAAAAAAAAAAAAAAATTTAAAAATACCTGAAAGCTGAAAAAGTTGTGTTTTTGTCGCTCACGTACCATGGCCCATATGGCAGTAGACAGATTAAACTTTTTTTTTTTTTTTTTTTTTTTTTGCTTTTCTGATCTTTAAGCAGGGATTTAAGATTAGATGATCAGTTTTATTTAAAAAAAAATGCATCTCGCATGCCTTGCTAGCTCTGTAATCAAATCAATAAAAATAATAATAAAAATGTAATATAATTATTGTTATTTTTTCATTATTATTTTTGATTGATTACAGCTAGCAAGGCATGCAATAGGCATTTCTAAGAAAACTGATGATCTAATTTTCAACCACTATTTAAAAACAGAGAACAAAAACAGTCATTTTAAAAAAAGTACTATACATATATACACATATATATATATATATATATATATATATATATATATATATATATATATATATATATATATATATATATATACACATACACATATATATATATATATATATATATATATATATATATATATATATATATATATATATATATATATATATATATATATATATATATATATATATATATATATATATATATATATATATATATATATATACATACACACACACACACACACACACACACACACACATACTTTTTTTTTTTTTTAATAACTTTTTTTTTGTTCTCCGTTTTTAAATAGTGGTTGAAAATTAGATCATCAATTTTATTAGAAATGCCTATTGCATGCCTTGCTAGTTGTAATCAATCAATAAAAATAATAATGACAATATTTTCTTTATTTCTTTTCTTTATTCTGTTTTTAAACAGGGGTTGAAGATTAGATCATCCGTTTTATAAAAATAATAATGTAATAATAATAAAAAAAGTAATCTAATAAAAATAAATTCTGTTTTTTAAAATTTATTATTACATTATTATTTTAAAATATTTTTATAAAACTGATGATCTAATCCTCAACCCGTTTAAACACAGAATAAAGAAAAAAAAATTATTAAAACACAAATATATATATATATATATACATACATACACACATTAGGATAGAGAGAGTGTATATATTCATATAAATATTATTTGTTATAATAATAATACTAATAAAATAAACCCTTCTGGGAAAGCACTTTTTCCCTTTATAAATCCAGCCTGATCTGCTTTCTGCAAGCATGTTTCAGTTTGCTCCAAAAAGTTACAAAGAATCGGTAACAAAGGTCTGTTACAAAGTAATAATCTTCCAGGTAAATACCCCCGGAGGTCCTGTACACACATATTGGGCTTCTGATCAGACAATTACAAATCTCAGCAGAGTGTTCCCTAAGTTTTCAGCAACTCGACATCTTTGCAAAGAACAAAACCCCCAGTGTGGAGCCGTGCCCTCCTCCCCCAACAAAAACAAGGCTGGCAGGAATTCGCAGGCAAGGCTCAACCCAGCAAAACACTGGGAATCATTAGAAACAGATGCCTATTTCTGGCCTGATTCTATAGGTTCTACAGCCCTACCTTGAAAAGCAATAAAGGCGGCATTGCAATGCTGTGCGTCTGTTTACTACTAAAGTCTAAGGGTCACCATACACATTACAATCTGACCGTACAATCTTTATACACTCAACTTTAGATTTAGCAAATCAATGTTAAAAGAAGACCTACCTAATCTGTCCAATTCATTTCCATCCACTTGGGGAGGCCATAAGGCTGCGTTCACACCTGCGCTTTTCCTAAACCCACGACAAAAAAACACACAAAACCGTGCGTTTTGCAGTACGTTTCAGAAATGCACTGCAATCGTGAGTCAAGCTTGCAGTGCCATTTATTGTTGGCACCCTAAGCGCAGGTCGCAGAAGCGTGTTTTGCCGCATGACAAACATGCCAAGATGTGCAACTAAAAAACGCTCAACGCTCCGCTACCAAAAAAGTTCTGGAGCTACTTTGAGATGTTAGTTGCACTGGGATAGCTCATTTAAGTGAATGTGCTGCCCTAAGCACAACACGCCTGCGTAAAAACGTGCAACAAGAAACGCATGCTATGCTCAGGTGTGAATGGGGCCTAATACATAGTTGTCGACAGATCTGATGGCGATTGTACAATCAGATTAAAATGTGTGTGGTTAGCGTAGGAACCTGACAATGGTTGGAAGGTATTTCCTTCAAGACTTTACTCCAAGATCCGCATAAACCTCATTAGAACACATAGACACTACATTGCAGAGCTGCCCTGCTCCGGACTTCAGGGGCTTCATACAGGCCAGACATACTTGTGCTTCATGAACTAAACCTGAATGCGTGGTGTGCCCAAGCCATACATTATAAAAGCTCGATTACACCGAAAAGTCTCATTAATGCAACTGTGTGATTGCTGGAGAATCTAAAACACAAGGTTACAATTTCCGCGGTTTGGGTAGTAAATTGCATTGATTTGACTTTCACCAATCACAGTGGGATTTACACAATACTCAATTCACACAACTGTCTGAACTGTAAGATACACAATACAATGATGTAGAGCAGGGGTCTCCAAATTTTCCAAAGAAAGGGCAAGTTTACTGTCCTTTAGACTTTAGGGGAGCTGGACTGTGACCAGAGGGAGTAAACAATGCCCCACCTTTGGTATTAGGGGAAAAAATAGTTGGGGGTCAGTGGAAGAAACGATACCCCATCGTTGGCGTCAGTGGAAGAAACAACGCCCCAACATTGGCGTCCGTGGAAGAAACGATGCCCCAACGTTGGCGTCCGTGGAAGAAACGATGCCCCAACGTTGGCGTCCGTGGAAGAAACGATGCCCCAACGTTGGCGTCCGTGGAAGAAACGATGCCCCAACGTTGGCGTCCGTGGAAGAAACGATGCCCCAAGGTTGGGGTCCGTAGAAGAAACGATGCCCCAACGTTGGTGTCAGTGGAAGAAACTACGCCACAACATTGGGGGTCTGTGGAAAAAACAATGCCCCAACGTTGGGGTCAGTGGGAGAAATGATGCCCCAATGTTGGGGTCAGTGGGAGGAATAATGCCTCAAGAGCCAGATAAAGGCAAGTAAAGGGCTGCATCTGGAGACTACTGATTTAAAGCACCCATGCATTAATAGCAATGATAACAGACTGTTGGATTTAGTTTATATATATAGCATGCATGATCTAACAGCAATGTCACCGGACTGTTGGATATATCAGTTGTGTATAGCATGCATGGTTTAATAGCAATATCACAGACTGTTGGATATAATTTAGGTTTTCCAAGCATGCTTTAATAGCAATGCCACAGGACTGTTGGATTTTGGTTTATACAGAGAATTCTTCAATAGCACTGCAACTGGTCTGTTGGATTTAATGGTTATATACAGCATGCATGCTCCAATAACAATGTCCCTGGACTGTTAGATAGAGGTTTATAAATGGCATTCTTCAATAGCAATACCACTGGGCTGTTGGATATAAATGTATAGCATGCATCCTTCAATAGCAATGCAACCAAACTTTTGCGTACAAGTTTATGTATAGCATCCTTCAATAGCAATGCAACAGCACTGTTGATATATAGAATGCTTTAAGAGCAATGCCACCAGACTATTGGATATACTGGTTATGCATAGCATGTATGCTCTAATAGCAATGCAACCAAACTATAGTTATAAAATAAAAAAAAAATAAAAATAAAAAAACTTTAGGGATAGCATGCATGCTTTAATAGCAATGCCATTTGACTGTTGGATATACTTCTGTATAGCAAGCATAAAGTTTATATGCAGCATCCTTCCATAGTAGTGCAACTGAATTATTGATATATAGCAAGCTTTGATAGCAATGCTGTTGAAGACTGTTGGATATATTGGTTATGTATAGCATGCATGCTCCAAAAGCAATGCCACTGGACTGTTGCATTTAATATATTATTATTATTATTATTATTATACACAATTTATATAGCAACAGCAGTTTTTGCAGCGCTTTACAATGTAGAAAAGCAAAATCCTTCAATAGCAGTAACACCGAACTACTGGATATAATCATTACGTTTAATATGTGTGGTTCAATAGCAATGCTACTGGGCTGGATATAAAAGTTTATGTAGACTACGTAGAGGGTTCTTTACTGTAAGAGCGGCAAGGATGTGGAATTCCCTACCACAGGCGGTGGTCTCAGCGGGGAGCATCGATAGTTTCAAGAAACTATTAGATAAGCACCTGAATGACCACAACATACAGGGATATACAATGTAATACTGACATATAATCACACATAGGTTGGACTTGATGGACTTGTGTCTTTTTTCAACATCACCTACTATGTAACTATTTAACATGTATCCTTTCAACTTCCATAGCAATGGGCTGTTGATGAATAGGCTCCAATAGCATTACAATTGGACTGTTGATGAAAGTTCCAATAGCACTGCCCCCGGACTGTTGGGTATATGTTAATATATAACATGCATTCTTCCATAGCAATGCCTTTGGACTGTTGATGAATAGGCTTCTAATAGCATTACAATTGGACTGTTAATGAATGCTTCAATAGAATTGTCCCCAGAATGTTGGATATAAGTTTAATTAAAGCATGCATCCTTCCATCATAGCAATGGCTCTGGAGGGTTGCATTTAATATATAGCATAATCCTTCAATAGCAGTAACACCGAACTATAGGATTTATTCATTAGGTTTAATATGTGCGGTTCAATAGCAATGCTACTGGGCTGGATATAAGTTTATGTAGAACATGTATTATTCCATAGCAATGGGCTGTTGATGAATAGGCTCCAATAGCATTACAATTGGACTGTTGATGAAAGTTCCAATAGCATTGCCCCCGGACTGTTGGATATAAAATAATATAATATATATATATATATATATATATATATATATATATATATACATACACACACACACACACATATCCTTCCATAGCAATGCCTTTGGAATGTTGATGTATAGGCTCCAATAACATTACTATTGGGCTGTTGATTTATGCCCCCCGGACTGTTGGATATAAGTTTACGGATATCATCCAAGCTCCACTCGCAATGCCACCAAATTCCTCCCATTTCATACACTTGTCCGCCAATGTTTTGGCAAACACACTAACCGGTTGTATAAAAGCATCGTTGTGCAATAAGCATGCAATCCACCAGTGTGTGGGCCAACTTTATCACCATAACCAGCGAAGATCTCCCTTACCTGTGTGCAATGAACACAAGAAGACGGTGAGGATTTTGAAGAGTCCCAGGGCTTTGGGTCCTGCCCCTCTCCCCATACCCATCCATCCAGCTCGGGCTTTAACCACAATCCTCGCCCTGGACAAACAGAAAGGAGAGAATGGATCACACTCCAAGCAAGAGATCAACTTTGTGCAAAGCTCCCCCGGCCAGCAACTACTGCAATGAAAGATTACCCTGTGCTTCCCCCCCCACCTCCTCCTCCTCCTCCCAGCACAACACAAGAGCTATCAATCACCTCTGCTGCCTTCCAATGCCTGGCCAGCGACTCCTTCCTTCCCAGCCCCCATCCGTGTGTGATCTCAGTGCAATCCACCCACTGCTGGGCTCTTGTTACACAGCAGGAGGAGCGAGGCACAGATTCCTCCTCACACCTCCAGCAACTGAGAAAACACTCAGGCTTGCACACAGCCCAATAAGTAAAACCCCTGAAGGGAAAATAAACACAGGCTGTACCTATCCGGGGAGGGTTGTCACCAGATGTCACACTCTCCGAGAAGGGAAAAATGTGTGACCTTTACATGTAACAATTAACACAAAGCGGCCTTCTCCGTCTCTACACAAAGTTACCAACAGGAAAAAAAAAAACACATGTATGTATGTATGTATGTATGTATGTATGTATGTATGTATGTACGTATGTATGTATGGTGGGTGATCGGCTACGATAAAACAAATCGCTCATTTTTATTTTTCCATTAGTAAGTAGCATTACTCAGCCAAAAGATGTCAGGAACCTGCTTTCCCCATTAGTGCTCCCAACTTCCATTACACCTCTCTATTGGCCCTGCCTGGAGCTGGACGTGGGATTTCATTTTAACCACTTAAGGACTGGAAGATTTGCCCCCCCCTTAATGACCAGGCCATTTTTGGGCGATTAACTGACAATTGCGCGGTCGTGTGACGTTGCACCCAAACAAAATTGACGTCTTTTTTTTCCCCCCAGAAATAGAGCTTTCTTTTGGAGTTATTTGATCACCTCTGCGGTTTTTTTTTTTTGTTTTTTTTTTGCGGTATAAATAAAAAAAGAAGAGCAACAATTAAAAAAAATAAAATAAAAAAAAATAATATTTTTTACTTTTTGCTATAATAAATATCCAAAAAAACAAAAACAAACAAATTTCATCAGTTTTGGCCAATATGTTTTCTTCTACATATTTTTGGTAAAAAAATAAAAATAAAAATCGCAAAAAGCGTATATTGGTTTGCACAAAAGTTAGAGTCTACAAAATACGGCATAGGATTTATGGCGTTTTTATTTATTTATTTTTTTACTAGTAACTGCAGCCATCTGTTTTTTTTTTAGCGGGACTGCAACATTGCGGCGGACAGATCGGACACTTCTGACACTTTTTTGGGACCAGTGACATTTATACAGCGATTAGAGCTATAAATAGCCACTGATTACTGTATAAATGTCACTGGCGGGGAAGGGGTGAACACTAGGGGGCGATCAAGAGGTTCCCTAAGGAGGTGTTTCTAACTGTGGGGGGTGGGAATATATAGACAGGGAATAGAGATAGATCGCTGTTCCTGATTACTAGGAACAGCAGATCTCTCTCTATTTCCCTGACAGAACGAGGATCTGTCTGTTTACATTAACGATGAGCTCAGGCGTGTTCGCAGCCGCACGAGCCCACCAGGAAGTCGACACTGCACAGCGCTTATCACAGGCAATGAGACATTTCCTGATCCGCGGCCGCAGAAATGGGAGGAAATGTCTCGCTGCCTGTGATAAGCGATGTGCAGTGCTGACTTCCTGGCGCACATGTGCGGTTGCGCATGAGCTCATCTTTCGTTTACATTGACAGATCCCCGTTCTGTGTCTCTCAGGAGCAATCGCAGGCCACCGGCGGACATCACGGGCGCCGGCCAAGCAGATCAGATCCAACGTCACACGCCCCCTCTATACCCCTTAAAAGCGTCCGACGTACAGCTACGGCGATTCGCGCAGGGGGGAGCCAACCTGCCACCGTATAATGACAGAGGCTGGTCGGCAAGTAGTTAATCAGCTCTCTTCTAATTGTATGTTTCCTACATAATGATACTTTCGCAACATGGTAATTACCAATCCAGATGCAAAGGAAAAAGTACCTAAGGCCACATGCACTCGGGTACCTGATACCGCTCAACGGAAGGCCACATAAACACGGATACATGAGCCTGCTCAACGTAAGGCCATTGGAACACAACACCTGAACCTGCTCAACATGGAGGTCACATGCACATGGGTACCCAAGCCCACTCAACGTAAGGCCATTGTAACAACACCTGAACCTGCTCAACATGGGGGTCACATGCACACGGGTACCCAAGCCCACTCAACGGAAGGCCACATACACACGGGTACACGAGCCCGCTCAACGTAAGGCCATTGGAACACAACACCTGAACCTGCTGAACATGGGGGTCACATGCACATGGGTACCCAAGCCTACTCAACGTAAGGCCATTGTAACAACACCTGAACCTGCTGAACATGGGGGTCACATGCACATGGGTACCCAAGCCTACTCAACGTAAGGCCATTGTAACAACACCTGAACCTGCTCAACATGGGGGTCACATGCACATGGGTACCCAAGCCCACTCAACGGAAGGCCACATACACACGGTTACACGAGCCCGCTCAACGTAATGCTAATGGAACACAACACCTGAACCTGCTCAACATGGGGGTCACATGCACATGGGTACCCAAGCCCACTCAACGTAAGGCCACTAGCACACGGGCACCTGAGCTTGCTCAACATAAGAGAATATGCACATGGGCACCTGAGCCCGCTCAATGCAAGACCAATAGTACATGGGTACCTGAGCCCATTCAACCTAAGGCCACATGCACACCAGGTACCTGAGCCTATTTATTGTAAGACCACTGGCACACAACACCTGAGTTTGCTCAACATAAGACCATATGCACATGGGTACCTGAGCCCGCTTAATGTAAGGCCACTGGCACACAACACCTGAACCCACTCAACTTAAGGTCACATGCACACAGGGTACCTGAGCCCACTCCTCGTAAGGCCAATGGCACACAACACCTGAGCCCACTAAATGTAGGGTCACATGCACACGGGTACCTGAGCCCGTTCAACGTAAAGCCACATGCACACCGGCAATGGAGCTCACGCGAAGTAAGGTCACCAGTACATGGGGGCACCTGAGCCTGCTCAACCTAAGGCCATATGCACATGGGTACTAGAGCACTAGAGCCTGTATGATGCAAGGACCCTTTACAAATAAGAAGAAAAATGTTACCTTGCGTTAAGGGGCATTTAAAGCGGTATTAGACCTCAAACCAAAAAAAAACATATATTGCAGCTTACCAAATCACTAGATGTGGTGGCTGCATTAGTTTTCTTTTTTGTAACACCCCCCCCCCTCTGTTTTCACCAGGTGATCTGGCCAGTAACACACCTCCTGTATTCAAGCGCTCCCACTCTGGATGAAGGAGCACAGTGGGCACCTTTGGACAGCAGCATTGTCAGTCTGGGGGGGGGGGGGGGGCAGTATTGAACGTACGAGCAGATTTAGATACACTAACAAATTCCGGACAAACTCCAGCTCACACAAAGCAGTTACGACAGTTTCTTCCTTTTGGGATAAAAGTTTTACATAAATAAATGAAAAATCTGATCATTGTAAGCACCTGTGTCAGTAATGAATGGTTTGTCTCAACCCCCTAACTGCTACATTTGCTGGGCAGGTTGCCCTTTTGAAAAACAACAGACCTATTGGCCAGATCACCAGATAAAAAAAAAAAAAAAAAAAAGGTTAACCACTTCAGCCCCGGAAGGTTTTACCCCCTTCCTGACCAGAGCACTTTTTACAATTCGGCACTGCGTCGCTTTAACTGCTAATTGCGCGGTCATGCAATGCTGTACCCAAACGAAATTTGCGTCCTTTTCTTCCCACAAATAGAGCTTTCTTTTGATGGTATTTGATCACCTCTGCCGTTTTTATTTTTTGCGCTATACGCGGAAAAAGACCGAAAATTTTGAAAAAAAATGATATTTTCTACTTTTTGTTCTAAAAAAAATCCAATAAACTCAATTTTAGTCATACATTTAGGCCAAAATGTATTCGGCCACATGTCTTTGGTAAAAAAAATGTCAATAAGTGTATATTTATTGGTTTGCGCAAAAGTTATAGCGTCTACAAACTAGGGTACATTTTCTGGAATTTACACAGCCTTTAATTTATGACTGCCTATGTCGTTTCTTGAGGTGCTAAAATGGCAGGGCAGTACAAAACCCCCACAAATGACCCCATTTTGGAAAGTAGACACCCCAAGGAATTTGCTGAGAGGCATGTTGAGCCCATTGAATATTCATTTTTTTTGTCCCAAGTGATTGAATAATGACAAAAAAAAAAAAAAAAAAAAAAAATTACAAAAAGTTGTCACTAAATGATATATTGCTCACACAGGCCATGGGCATATGTGGAATTGCACCCCAAAATACATTTAGCTGCTTCTCCTGAGTACGGGGATACCACATGTGTGGGACTTTTTGGGAGCCTAGCCGCGTACGGGGCCCCGAAAACCAAGCACCGCCTTCAGGATTTCTAAGGGCGTACATTTTTGATTTTATTCCTCACTACCTATCACAGTTTTGAAGGCCATAAAATGCCCAGATGACATAAAACCCCCCCAAATGACCCCATTTTGGAAAGTAGACACCCCAAGCTATTTGCTTTGAGGCATGTTGAGTCCATGGAATGTTTTATATTTTGACACAAGTTGCGGGAAAGTGACAAATTTTTTTTTTTTTTTTTTTTTTTTGCACAAAGTTGTCACTAAATGATATATTGCTCACACAGGCCATGGGCATATGTGGAATTGCACCCCAAAATACATTTAGCTGCTTCTCCTGAGTACGGGGATACCACATGTGTGGGACTTTTTAGGAGCCTAGCCGCGTACGGGACCCCGAAAACCAAGCACCGCCTTCAGGATTTCTAAGGGCGTACATTTTTGATTTTACTCCTCACTGCCTATCACAGTTTCGGAGGCCATGGAATGCCCAGGTGGCACAAACCCCCCCCAAATGACCCCATTTTGGAAAGTAGACACCCCAAGCTATTTGCTGAGAGGCATGGTGAGTATTTTGCAGCTCTCATTTGTTTTTGAAAATAAAGAAAGACGAGAAAAAAATTTTTTTTTTTCTTTTTTCAATTTTCAAAACTTTGTGACAAAAAGTGAGGTCTGCAAAATACTCACTATACCTCTCATCAAAAAGCTTGGGGTGTCTACTTTCCAAAATGGGGTCATTTGGGGGGGTTTTGTGCCACCTGGGCATTCCATGGCCTCCGAAACTGTGATAGGCAGTGAAGAGTGAAATCAAAAATTTACGGCCTTAGAAAGCCTGAAGGCGGTGCTTGGTTTTCGGGGTCCCGTACGTGGCTAGGCTCCCAAAAAGTCCCACACATGTGGTATCCCCGTACTCAGGAGAAGCAACAGAATGTATTTTGGGGTGTAATTTCACATATTCCCATGGCATGTTTGAGCAATATATCATTTAGTGACAACTTTGCGCAAAAAAAAATAAAAAAAATAAAAAATTGTCTCTTTCCCGCAACTTGTGTCACAATATAAATTATTCCATGGACTCAACATGACTCTCAGCAAATAGCTTGGGGTGTCTACTTTCCAAAATGGGGTCATTTGGGGGGGGTTTGAACTGTCCTGGCATTTTATGCACAACATCTAGAAGCTTATGTCACACATCACCCACTCTTCTAACCACTTGAAGACAAAGCCCTTTCTGACACTTATTGTTTACATAAAAAAATAATTTTTTTTTGCAAGAAAATTACTTTGAACCCCCAAACATTATATATTTTTTTTAAAGCAAATGCCCTACAGATTAAAATGGTGGGTGTTTCATTTTTTTTTTTCACACAGTATTTGCGCAGCGATTTTTCAAACGCATTTTTTGGGGAAAAAACACACTTTTTTACATTTTAATGCACTAAAACACACTATATTGCCAAAATGTTTGATGAGATAAAAAAGATGATCTTAGGCCGAGTACATGGATACCAAACATGACATGCTTTAAAATTGCGCACAAACGTGCAGTGGCGACAAACTAAATACATTTTTAAAAGCCTTTAAAAGCCTTTACAGGTTACCACTTTAGATTTACAGAGGAGGTCTACTGCTAAACTTACTGCCCTCGATCTGACCTTCGCGGCGATACCTCACATGCATGGTGCAATTGCTGTTTACATTTGACGCCAGACCAACGCTTGCGTTCACCTTAGCGCGAGAGCAGGGGGGACAGGGGTGCTTTTTTTTTTTTTTTTTTTTTTTTCTTTATTATTATTATTTTTTTATCTTATTTTTAAACTGTTCCTTTCATTTTTTTTTTTTTAAATCATTTTTATTGTTATCTCAGGGAATATAAATATCCCCTATGATAGCAATAGGTAGTGACAGGTACTCTTTTTTGCAAAAATTGGGGTCTATTAGACCCTAGATTTCTCCTCTGCCCTCAAAGCATCTGATCACACCAAGATCGGTGTGATAAAATGCTTTCCCAATTTCCCAATGGCGCTGTTTACATCCGGCGAAATCTACGTCATAAAATGCTCGTAGCTTCCGGTTTCTTAGGTCATAGAGATGTTTGGAGCCACTCTGGTCTCTGATCAGCTCTATGGTCAGCTGGCTGAATCACCGGCTGCATTTTCAGGTTCCCTGTTGAGACAGGAGAGCCAGAGAAAAACACGGAAGATGTTGGGGGGGGGGGGGGGCATTCCCTCCCACTGCTTGTAAAAACAGTCTAGAGGCTAATTAGCCACTAGGATTGCTTTTACATGAAAGCCGACCGCTGGCTGAAAAGAATGATACCAAGATGATACCTAAAGCTGCAGGCATCATTCTGGTATAACCACTCAAAGTCGTGAATGGCGTACCTGAAGACAAAAAAATGGTTAACAATGGTTAACAATAAAGCACAGTAAAGTGTAAATAATTACACACCTGAAAAACAAACATGATAAAACATAATAACAATAACAATAACAATCAATAACAATAACAATAACAATCAATAACAATAACAATAACAATAAAACATTGCAGAATAGAATACAGTAAAAAAGAGCAGAACAATAGAGAGAGAGAATAGAGAGAGAGAGAACAATAAAACAACAACTATTTTTTTTATTTCATATATTTTTTTTTTTTTTACACTTTTTTTGTAACTAACTTTTATAACGGTAACCGGTTCCAGGTTCGGGTCTCTCAAAATGCGATGGCATCTTGGGAGACCCTGTGAAAGTGCGCCTAGTCTGTGCAATGCTGTACCCTACGCTAATAGTCAACTAGTGCATGGTAGCGTTCAAAACATTCACCAATGCAAAGACCAGGATTGTCAGGACAGGAGGGACAATAATAGCGGGTGTCACGTCTATATCCGCGCTTGCTGCAGACACAACATCTTTTTTTGGGGGGTTCGCTGGGTAGGGGTACTCGGGAGGACATAAAAATGCCTCTCATGCAGCCGACTGCATTTGGTTGGGGATGTGAATGGGGGAAGTACGGGCGCTGCAGAAGCGGTGGGTTCCCAATTAGGATTGGCGAATGCAGCAGGAAGGGCACTATGGGCACGACGGGCCTGTGTTTGTCTTTTTGGTGGCAGCGGGACACTACTTGTGCTTGCCACCTCACCAGCTTGAACTGCACTTATGGGACTCGCCACGTCACCACGTGTTACTGCAGTGCTGGTTTGACTACGACCGGGGTGTACTAGGCCGCTGGCGCTTGCCAGTTCACCAAAACGCTACCAAAAAAACTGTTAGCGATCGCAGGGATCAGGCCTGACTCTGCGAACGCTGCAGTTATGCGTTTAGTATTTTGTAAGTGACAGTGATCGATCGATACTGCACTTGGGTGGGCTGGGCCGGGCTGGGCGGAGGGGCAAAACGCAGGTGCTAGCAGGTATCTGGGCTGATCCCGCTAACACTGCGTTTTTGGGAACCCTAAACTGCTGGGGACACTAGTATAGATCTAATCGGATCAGATATTGATCCGATCAGATACTATACCACTAAGGGTGGTGTACAGTGCGTGCGTGGGTGTTAGCGGTACTGGCGCTAATCTGACGCTGCCTGGGGCTGGTGCTTGCCAGTTCACCAAAACGCTACCAAAAAAACTGTTAGCGATCGCAGGGATCAGGCCTGACTCTGCGAACGCTGCAGTTATGCGTTTAGTGTTTTGTAAGTGACAGTGATCGATCGATACTGCACTTGGGTGGGCTGGGCTGGGCCGGGCGGAGGGGCAAAACGCAGGTGCTAGCAGGTATCTGGGCTGATCCCGCTAACACTGCGTTTTTGGGAACCCTAAACTGCTGGGGACGCTAGTATAGATTTGATCGGATCAGATATTGATCCGATCAGATACTATACCACTAAGGGAGGTATACGGTGCGTGCGTGGGTGTTAGCGGTACTGGCGCTAACCTGACGCTGCCTGGGGCTGGTGCTTGCCAGTTCACCAAAACGCTACCAAAAAAACTGTTAGCGATCGCAGGGATCAGGCCTGACTCTGCGAACGCTGCAGTTATGCGTTTAGTGTTTTGTAAGTGACAGTGATCGATCGATACTGCACTTGGGTGGGCTGGGCTGGGCGGAGGGGCAAAACGCAGGTGCTAGCGGGTATCTGGGCTGATCCTGCTAACACTGCGTTTTCGGGAACCCTAAACTGCTGGGGACGCTAGTATAGATTTGATCGGATCAGATATTGATCCGATCAGATACTATACCACTAAGGGAGGCATATGCTGCGTGCGTGGGTGTTCGCGGTACTGGCGCTAATTTGACGCTGCCTGGGGCGACGCATATCACCGCCGGGCGATCAGGGGGCTAAACCTTTATTCGGTAATAAACGGCGGGTGTCCTGACACTATAAAAAATAAACGAACTAACCAGCGTCAACCGTAACGGTTATACAGTGATCAGTGGTGAAAGGGTTAACTAGGGGGCAATCAAGGGGTTAAAACATTTATTAGGTAGTATAGGGGGGTCCCTGACGCTATAAAACACTGACGGCGAACCTAAATATTTACGTTCCTAACTAGCGTCACCAGCGACACTAATACAGCGATCAGAAAAATGATCGCTTAGCGACACTGGTGACAGGGGGTGATCAAGGGGTTAAAACTTTATTAGGGGGGGTTAGGGGGGTATCCTAGACCTAAAGGGGGGTAATACTCACTGCCCTAACACTAACTGTCACAAACTGACACTATGCAGTAATCAGAAAAAAAAAAAAAAAAAAATACTGCTAATGTCAGTTTGTGACAGGGGGGGGGGGTGATTGGGGGGGGATCGGGGGGCGATCGGGGGGGGATCGGGGGTGTAAAGTATGCCTGGCATGTTCTACTGTGTGTGTGTGTGTGTTGTGCACTCACTTGTCATCTCCCCTCGGCGCTGGAACGGAAACTGCCAGACCGAGGAGAGATGACATCACATCCTCTGCCTGTGTGAAACGACACACAGGCAGAGGAGCATTTCCATTGGCTGGGAGCGATCGCGAGGGGGGGGCCACGATCGGATGGTCTCCCCCTCGCCTCCCGACGCTCCCAGTCAGATGCCGACCGCCGATGGCACCGGGGGGGGGTCCGATCGGACCCCCCGCCCGCGGGAGGCAGATCACGTATGGGTACGTGATTTTGCCTGCCCGTGCCATTCTGCCGCAGTATATCTGCGTTAGGCGGTCGGCAAGTGGTTAAAAAAAGAAAACAAATGCAGCCACCACATCTAAGAATTGGTAAGCTGCAATATAATAAATCTTTGATAATGGGTTTAATACCACTTTAATGCCAGGCAGTAGGATGATAATACGCCTGGTTTTGATAGCATGTTGGAAGACAAGATCTTATTATTGCGACTGAAAGCTTTTTTTTTTTCAAAGTTTTTGGACAGCTTTTGGAGTGTAATGGAATTAAAACATCTGTCAGGATTTTATTGCTTTCTGTGCAAGATTCATCCTCTCTACCTCTGCTTACTGTTATCATCGAAAGTGAAAGAAAAAAAAAAAAAACAATCTAATTTTGGGTTGTCACCAGAATAGGAATAGAGAGGAAATCTCCCAATGGGGACACTAGTTCTGGTGACAGCCAGAGATTTCCCTCCCTGTCCCATAGTCAAAACAGGAAATTCCTTTAAATGGGACACAGATAAACCTGACAGGGGTTATAACCCTCCCTTAACCTATCCAAAATATAAAAAAAAAATCCTTAAAGTGTTACTAAACCCACAGCAGTAAAATCAGTCTGTATATGCAGTAAAGCATGCTTGTTATACTCACTGTGGAACCTAAAGGGGTTAATCCTCTGCATGGTGTAAAAAGGCTGTTTGATCCTGTCTTCTCTGATCGTCCCCTTCTTCCACCGTCCCCAAAATATTTCCTGATAGTACAGAGCCTTAGGGACACTCTGCACATGCTCAGTTTGTTGTGTATTGCTAGATAGCTTTTTTTTTTTTCTTGGGAGGTTGCATGTGATCAGCACAGGGCCAATCAGCACTGTCCAGACAGAGGGTCGGGGGTCCTGCATCCTCATAGGACAGTCAGAATAGAATGAAAACTCCTCCTACAAGCTTTAACCAGACACAAATAGAAGTCACAAGACTGCTATATACTGCTGATGAGAAAAGTTATGTAGAAGCTTATATTTACTAAAATAATTGCATTTCCATGTTCTGTGTACTGTGGGAGACCAGATGAACTCTCTCAAGGTAAGGTTCTTACCAGGAGATGAACTGGGGACAGTAGAAGAAGGCAGATCAGAGCAGACAGGATCAAACAGCCTTTTTACACAATGCAGAAGGTTACCCCCTTAGGTTCCACACTGAATAAAACAAGCATGTATTACTGCATATACAGACTCTTTTTACTATTGTGGGTTTAGTAACACTTTAAAGTCAACTGTAATGAGTGATAAAACTGTCCTTTGACTCAAATTGTCTGAGCAAAAACCTGTCTTATAAACCCCATTAATGAAGCCTATAGAGAACATTGGCACAAAACAGCAGCTATCTGCCAAAACAACCAATCAGCTTGCATCTTTTCTGCTCACAGATGCAGATCTAACATGGTTCACATCCTTCCTACAAAAATCGCTCACAGTGAAACTTGCAGCCTTCACATCTGAAACTCGCGCAATTTCTTATGCAGTCCCTCAAGGTTCACTCTTATCACCAGTGCTCTTCATCTACATCCGTCCACTCCTCAAAATCATTAGAAAATCGGACCTCTGCTTCCACTCATATGCTGATGACACCCAACCCTACTTTCGTATCACCGGACAAAAAGACCACTACCAGCGACTAGAAAAATGCCTCACATTGATAGACGACTGGATGACCACTAGCTCCCTCAAATGCAACGGATCCAAAACAGAGCTTCTTCTCCTCCTCCACGCAAACCGTAATACAAAAAACTAAGACCCCTTGGACACCACCCACCATCCTTGGACAGACTATATCCCCAAGCACCAAAGCCAACAGTCTCGGAGTCATCTTTGACTCAGAAATGTCGATAGATGCACAAATAGGATCAGTAGTCAGTGGATCTCACCATCTCCTTCGCCTACTACGAAGACTCATCCCCTTCATTCCAGAAAAAGACAAAGCAGCAGTAGTTGGAACAATCATCAATTCCCGGCTTGATTACGCAAACTGCCTCTACATAGGACTACCTAAATACCAGATTGCACGCCTACAAGTCATCCAAAACACTGCAGCAAGACTGGTAACAGGAAAAAAAGCCCTGGGAATCCATCTCCCCATCCCTGAGGAGCCTACATTGGCTAACCGTAAAGGATCGGATCACTTTCAAGACCCTCTGCCTCACCCACAAATGCACTCAAGGAAACGCTCCACAATACCTATGCGAGAGAATAAAACACTACACACCCAATCGCAGTCTTCGATCAACTAACCAAAACCTCCTCCTCATTCCCAAGTCCCGCTACAAATCAAAGGGAGAATGAAGATTCACAGTCCAAGGACCAAGGCTATGGAACGCTCTACCCACCAACATCCGCATAGAAGAAAACCATCGGGCCTTCAGAAAAAAACTCAATACCCATCTCTTCTAAGAAACAGGACTAACAGCACGGATCAAGCGCCTTGAGGCGATTCAGTTCACATTTGAAGCGCTATACAAATCATTCATTCATTCATTCTTGGAACAATGCTTCTGATTGGTTCAGCTTCTCTTTTGCATCAGTTTTCTTTGCAGGATCTTATTCTGAATGCCGTATGTCTCAGCATGCATGCGTCCAAAAGAGCCGTTTACGAAAAGTCAGTCCTGCAAAATTCGAAGACGGAAGTCATACGTTATTTTAATATTTATCCGTCCTCATAGAATAATATCCTACATGTACACAAGGATATTTGCATAAGAATCCGTCAACCATAAGGAACACGTCGTGCAAGTTCCAGAGGTGAAATGTTTGAGTTTGTGGTCTTAACAGAAACATGAATGCAAGGCACTAAATATCCTTTTAACTCTTTCTAGAGCAGCACATCAAGTCAAAAAAGGAAATGACTTAAAAGGAGAAGTCCACCTTTTGCGCAAAAAAAAAAAAAGAAAGAAAGAAAAAAAAAAAGTATAAATAAATTATATTAATATATCAATGAAAAAATATTTTTGTTTTGCATTCGAGCCTGCAAAGCATTGCAACCATAATCCATGGATTGCAGGTTCCATTCTCTGGCTCCTGCAGACTATTCCTCCTGCGCAAGTAGGTACTGAGGTTTGGACCTTCAGCTATGGAGTTAGTAATACTGCCGCCCAAGCCTTTAGCATTCTTTGGGAATCTTAAATTACAAAGGGATATGATAGATAGATAGATAGATAGATAGATAGATAGATAGATAGATAGATAGATAGATAGATAGATAGATAGATAGATAGATAGATAGATAGATAGATAGATAGATAGATAGAAAATATAAATATATACTATATCTATATACTCGAGTATAAGTCGTTCCGAGTATAAGTCGAGGCCCTAATTTACCACAAAAAAAAAAAAATGGGAAAAACGTATTGACCCGAGTATAAGACGAGGGTGAGAAATGCACAGCTACTGTAAGTGGAAAAGAGGCTCAACAATGCCCATTTGCAGCATCACTGTGCCCATTTGCAGCCTCACTGTGCCCATTTGCAGCCATAGGTCCCCTGAACTTCAAACTCGGTAGTTAAGGGTTCCTAGATGCCCCCTAGCTGCAGCCAAAGGGTCCCGAAATGACATTGCTGCAGATTGACACAGTTGACCAAATTTGGGGCCCCCTATCTCGGGGCCACTTAGTGCTAAGAACCCCAAATTTGGTGTGCAAACCCAGTGGAACTAGCACCATAAACATTCCAAAGCTGGTGTTTCTAGCACCAAGTGGCCCCGAGATACAGGGCCCCAAAATTCAGTTCAGAAAATGTCAAGCACTTTTCTGCAGCAGAGAATGACATTTTCTGAACCGGGTTTGGGGCCCCGTATCTCAGGGCCACTTGGTGCTAGGAACCCCAGCTTTGGATATGTTATGGGACCAGTTCCACTGGGTTTGCACTCCAAATTTGGGGTTCCTAGCACCAAGTGGCTCTGAGATACGGGGCCCCAAAATCGGTTCAGAAAATGAAATTTTTTGCTGCAGAAAAGTGCTTGACTCGAGTATAAGTCGAGGGGGGCACTTTCAGCACTAAAAAATGTGCTGAAAAATTCGACTTATACTCGAGTATATACGGTATATATCAGAGAGAGATTATCTATCTGTATATATTGTTTCCTTCCTTTCTCTTGCAGGTTGCCATTGGTTTAATGCACTGCAAAGGTTCACCAGCAACTGCACAAATATTGGCTATTTTTGTCATGCACTGCCTGCAGCATACACTATTACTAAAATTATTGGGATGCCTGCCTTTACACACAAACTTTAATGGCATCTCAGTCTTGGTCTGTAGGGTTCAATATGGAGTTGGCCCACCCTTTGTAGCTAGAACAGCTTTAACTCTTCTGGGAAGGATGTCCACAAGGTTTAGGAGTGTTGCCTATGGGAATGTTTGACCATTCTTCTAGAAGCACGTTTGTGAGGTCCTACTGTTGTAGGATGAGAAGGCCTGGCTCGCAGTCTCCGCTCTAATTCATCCCAAAAGTGTTCTATCGGGTTGAGGTCAGGATTCTGTGCAGGCCAGTCAAGTTCCTCCATTAAGTTTGGCCATCCCCAAACGGTTCCCACAAAGTTGGGAGCATGAAATTGCCCAAAATGTCTTGGTATGCTGACGCCTTAAAGGGACTGTAAAAGGTAGAAGGTTTTTTTTTTTTTCTTAATGCATTCTATTCATTGAAATAAAAAACCTGTATGCAGCACCACCTCAGCCCCTCTAACACTTACCTGAGGTCCCTCTCTGTCCAGCGATGTCCACAAGTGTCTCAGCTGTCTGAGATTCTCCCTCCCTGATTGGCTGAGGCACAGAGGACCACACTTTTGGCTTATCATAGTGACATCTAGTGGCCATAATGCAATATTTTTGGCATTCACACATATGAGTTGCAGAGCATTAGCCTGGAAACATTCGATTTTGGCATACAATTGCATGCATTTTCGATGGGCAGACAGCTATACACTTTTTTTTTTATTATAAATAAATACACTCTTAATAGTCTTCTGAATGTTTTAAAAGATGTGGAGTGGAGCATCATCTGGGGTTTGGCAGCTAGGACCCGGAAGTCATCTGGCCTCCTCATGATATTCTAAGAGGGATGACTGTTAGCACCCAGAAGGACCTAGAGGAGTCTACTGGCCTCCTGATGTTATTAGGGGGTGGCTGCAAGGCCCAGAAAAGTCTGCCGGCCTCCTAAAGAGGTCATCAGGGGGCTGGCTGCTAGGAGCCGAAGGAGTCAACTTTACTCCTGAAGAGACAGCTGGCCTCCTAAAGATGTCCGCAAAGAAGATGGTGATGGGAGCCTGTGTGCAGTGGCCTGGAACCAGAAGAGACAGCTGACATCATCCTGATGACATCATTAGAGGGCCAATCACTATGTCCTGGAAGATGTAGCCGACCTCCTTATGAGGTCATCTTGGGCCAGCTGCTAGGACCTGCAGGAGTCAACCGGCCTCCTGATGACATCATTAGGTGATGGCTGCAAGGCCCCAGAGGAGTCAGCCGGCCTCCTGATGATGTCATCAGGAAGCTGGCTGCTAGAACCTGGAGGAGTCAACTGGACTCCTCATGATGTCATCAGGGGCTGGCTGCTAGAACCTGGAGGAGTCAACTGGACTCCTCATGATGTCATCAGGGGCTGGCTGCTAGAACCTGGAGGAGTCAACTGGACTCCTCATGATGTCATTAGGGGGCTGGCTGCTAGACCCTGGAGGAGTCAACTGGACTCCTCATGATGTCATCAGGGGGCTGGCTGCTAGAACCTGGAGGAGTCAACTGGACTCCTCATGATGTCATCAGGGGACTGGCTGCTAGCACCCCTGAACAGACAGGTGGCCTTCTAATAATGTCATTAAGGGGCTGGCTGCTAGGAACCAGAAAAAAAAAAGATGATGGTGATGTCAGCAAAGAATACGGTGGTGGAGAACTCTGTGTGTGGTGGCTTTTGGCAGATTATTGGAGGGCAATGCTGGATTCACTGGGCGGGTATGTTATTTGCACTCAATCCAGCAGACCAAGTAAGAGGAAACCTGACCCCGGGAGGGAGGGTGAAGTTCCCCTATTAAGCTGTGTGTCCCCATGTTGTAGACCCATATGACTGTCCAGAGGGTATGCACACACCCAGGCAGGATATGGCAGTTACATGGTACTTTATCTGCATCTGAAGCCTGTATACAGCAAATCTGATATGGAGTGAGAAACTATCTTAAAGTAGTTATTTTTATCACATTTAATGTTTAAATACTTTGTGACTCCAATCGGGTCTATCAGACTCTGTGATCAGATAATAATTGAAGTGAATGTCCATAGAGAAGGAAGTAGAGTTGATATTTTGTTTCTTTACACTTCAGAAATGACAATGCTGGTTGCTTTGTTACGGTTCAGCTTGTTATTGTTATGGTGACAGTAACAACTTTGTGATAAAAAACAATATGGCAAAGCTCCATAAAAATGAATGAAGATGTTCCCCATCTGATGGAAGGTGTCACTGAACATGGATCCTTTGAAGGCCGGCACCACAGCAGATATATTCTGACATTCTATAGAGTCAGCAAATCCTTTGTTTTATTGATCTGCCATTCTGACACAGGAATGAGAAAGGTGCAGAGTCTCTGATCAGTTAGTATTTCTCAACTGGCCTGTTGCTTTCATGAATATATCAGTTAATCTGAACTAAAAAGTAAATTTATGACTTTAAAGTGGAGTTCCACCCCAATTTTTTTTTTTTTTTTTGCAATAAGACTCCTTTTAACCTAGAAAAAAAAAATTTGGAGGAAGAACATTTTTTATACTTACTAGAAAGGCCCTGTTGCTATGTAGTCCTCGTAATCTGCCACTTCCTGGTCCGCGGAGCTCCTCGTGACTTCCTCCCTCGTCTATGCTCCTGGGAAATGATCATTCTACGTCTACATCTACGTTACCGCCGCCGTTGAATCACGCATGCGACAGACCGATCGGTTACCCAGCATGCACCTCTTAAAAGCTATTCCAGGACGTGATCTCGATTGGGCTTCACATGCCCACATTCATGATGGAAACGGCCACAAACGGAGGAATAAATAATTACAGTAAGAAATGTATATTATTGAACAATCGATCACGATAATTGTATACCGTTTTTTGAATTTCATTAGCAATGCTAGGATCCCTAAAAAAAAAAAAGAAAAACACACATTTTTTTGCCGTAACTCCGCTTTAAGGGTTCATTCACACTAGCGGTTGAGGGTGGTAAAACCCCCGCAGTCGAGTCACGCTGCCCCTGCTCTCCCTTTAGCTGCAGGGGCAGCAGCTGGGGGTGTACACATGCAGTGGCAGAAATTATATCCTCTTTCACTTTCAGTGGTCGTAGCACCTACCAAGTGCAACCCATTCAAGTGAATGGGGCTGCTCTGCACGTGCAGAGCTATGCACGTGGTTGCAGCAAACTAGTGTGGGGTACCTCCTAGTGGGGGTAAAAGCAGGCTGCGAGGAGGTGATACAATGCCAACTTCTTCTGTTTACTTTCAAAGGGTCCTTTTCGGTGCCTACCTGATGTGGACATCTCCTATTGATAGAGGCAACACTTCCATCAGCCTGGTCCTCTCTCACAGGCTCCCTCTAGAGGCAGGAGAACGCACTCTGGTGGTGAGGGGACCATTGTCTAAGAAGATAATGAGCTGGGAAACATATCTGGTTCTCAGGGCAAGATATTAGTTTGGTTCATAGAAAAAAAACCTCAACTTTGATCCATTACACTGCAGAATGTATAGGACAGCCTTTTCAACAGAGGAACCCTTGGAAAAAAAACAAAAAAAAAAAAACTTTCCGGTTCCAGGGAACCCCTGCTAAAAATGATATCTACAACTCATGATACATTAGTGTGATGATCAGTGGGAAGAAGGTTCCTTACACTTGTGATCATTGGGTGGAATTACCACCCTACATAGAGCTAAAAAGATCAATGGTGTCAATGGGAACTTATCTGAGATACAGTAATTGCTCAAGGAACCCCTAGCAACCTCTGGAGGAACCCTAGTTGAAAAACCCTGGCTTAGGAAGAGGTTTTTGGGACCAAAAGAAGTAAGGTAATAGATGCTCAAAGCTCTATTTAAAATTTGTGCCTGCAGCTTGGTTTACTTTGCCAATACCTCTGGATCTCCAGATCATTGGGTGAGCATTTTTTCACTGTAGGCGACCTTCTCCTTGTCCTTCATACCCATCCCAGGCTCCATGTAAATTGCCCAAGTTTATGACAGATCTACTCTATGACAAAGTACATCATTTACAAACTCACTTGAAGCTTTTGGCCTTCTCCAACGTCAATCTTTCATCAAGTGCTGACAGGACTCCCGGGGGGACAATCATTAGCAGAAGTAGAGGGCTCATTATTGTGGAGCAGCTGTTCCAGAGCTGGAGGGCCTGAGGTGTGACCACAGCCCACAACAAGTCCCGCTGACAACGGGGGTCCTGCTTTAGAGTGCCATGGCCGTCTATGACTAGGACGACCCAGTCTATGGGGAAGCTGGTGTTTAAAGCAAATTTTAACTCTGTCGGTCGCTGGCCTAGTATTAAACCCTCTGCATTTTTTAGTTTAACACATTGAGCACAATAAAATAAACAAACATTCTCCAGTAAGCCATTTGTTAAAATTCTTACCCCGGCATTTGCAGTGTACAACTATCAATGCTGCTGGCTCGTGCTCTTAGTGCTGCTTCCCTGAACTTCCAGTCTTCACGGGAAGGAGCTAACAGTGGACAGAGCAGTCTACAGTTGGCCTATTAGCTTAGAGAAGGGAGGAGGAAGAGGAGGGAAGTGCAGGTCATTCTAGGCCAGTGGCCTTCAAACTGCAGCCTGGGGGACAGATGCAGCCCTTTGCTCACTTTTATCTGGCCCTTGGGGCAATATTTCATACACTGTTACCAACGGCATAATCCGCCCCCCCCCCCCCCCAATAAAAGGAGCGCATTCCTCCCAATGACACCAGCAATTGGGCCCAATGTCACCAATGATAGGCCACAATACCTCCCAATAACACCAAAGATGGGGCATCCTTTTTTCCCACTGATGTTGGGACTTTTCTACTCCCAACAGCTACAGTCCAGCCTCCCAAAAGTCTGAAGGACTGGCCCTTTGTTTAGAAAGTTGGGAGGCCCATGTCCAAGGCTATGGGGCTTTTTCTATTGGCACACACAGTGTAGGGGGACTGAACTGTGGTCCATGCATGCAAGGTAGCTCCGTTACATGGGGGGGGGGGGGGGATAGTAGTTTACAGACGGAAGACAACATTGCTCTTGCTCTCTCTCTTGAGCTCACAGGAAGAAGTGACAAGGCCACAGCCTTTCTGGCAGGATCAACAAAGTATCTTCTCTACCTACTGAAAATGTTCCCATGGGCTCGTTCGCACTTGTTTTGATTTCTGAAGAGGGATCTGCAATGTATTACCTCCTGCTGTAAGACTTTGAACCCTGCACTGCGGTTGTGAGCTGCTTTTAGAGTGGCCCCACTCACTTGACTAGGTTATGCTCAGCGGCGCTTTGACAGGGGGTATAATTCCTGCTGCGGAATGTGTACACCCCTGGCCAGTACCTCTGCAGCTAAAGGGGCAGCAGTTAGGGAGGGTTGAAGCCGTGTCTCATCTATGGCCTTTTACCGCCCCCCACTAGCGTGAATAAGCCCTAAAGCCTTAAAAATGAAAGCTGATCCACCACATCCAAGGACAATTAAGCTGCAGTATATTACATTTTTGTTCTTGGGGTTATATACTCTATATTACCAAAAGTATTGGGATACAAGGTCCATAAAGATATGGATGAACAAGTTTGGGGTGGAGGAACTTGACAGTCCTGACCTCAAGCCAATAGAACACCTTTGGGATGAATTCAAGCGAAGACTGCGGGCCATACCTTCTCATCCAACATCAGTGCCTGATCTCAAAAATGTGCTTCTGGAGGTATGATCTAACATTCCCATAGACACACTCCTAAACCTTGTGGACAGCCTTCCCAGAAGAGTTGAAGCTGTTATAGCTGCAAAGGGTGGGCCAACTCAATATTGAACCCTACGGACTAAGACTGGGATGTCATTAAATGTCATGTGTGTATAAAGGCAGGTGTGTCCCAATACTATTGACAATATAGTGTATCTTTTAACCAAAATCTCCTTCGGTAAGCAGGAGGTTAATAAGAAGTGTCAAATCAAGGTAAGATGAATCATTGTGAGCAGGCGGGTAGTATAAACATTTATAAATACATTATACAGAGCGCTGATAAAAGCAGGTCCATGGTGAGGAAAGATAAGCACAACGTCATCCCGATCCATTAACACGTATGGGGGAGATCAGTCAGAGAGAGGACTCTTCGCTGCGCGCTGGCCATGTGTACACCTTTAGGTATATCTGCAGTCCATATGTTCAGTGCTCTCTGGGCTGCCATATGAGGACAAAGCCAAAAAGAGCACACACTGCAGCTGAATTCCCAATATTTCGAAATCAGCAAAAGAAAAAACATTTAATCAGTTACAGAAATAAAGGCGCTGAAAGGTCTGCGATCAAAAAAAAAGAGAATGCTAACTAGGCTTTAAAGTGGACCTCCAACCATTAAAGATCACTTCCTGTCCTCTGACTCCTCTACCACCCCTCTTAAAAAATAATATTTTTTTAAATAGGATGACGAATACTGTGTGATATCTGTGCATACCTCACGCATGTACAGGTCTATAAGACCTGGCAGTGACCTGCAACGTGTCTGCATGTGCGTGAAATCGCACTAAACGCTCCATACATGAGCAGACATGCCCGTAAGTCTATTGGGTTAGGGAAACAGGATTAGAGTCCCAAGGAAGGACTTTGGGCTGGGACATGACAATGCTGGACTCCATGGACTAGTAAGTAAGTATCTGTTTTTCATTTACATACAGGCAGGAAGAATTACCATGGATTCAACATATAACCACTTTCCAGAGGGCGGTTGAAATTGCCAACCATGTGAAGGAAAAACGGAAATTGAAGCGCCATACAACCGCTAAGAGGCTGAAATACAGCTTTTATCCAAAATAAAAGTTAAGGGGGAGAATCCAAAAAGTAGCCAATTTATGTTTTGGAGGTCCAAGAGCGCCCCCTTCATCAGGGTTTGATTGACTACAATGAGAATGGACTAGAAGTAAACTGGACCTTTCATGTTTGATATGGAGATACTTTTCAGGTGCCAGGTCGCATTTTAGTTGTCATGGCCATGGTGAAGAAGATTCCCCCAGCCCTGCTCTATACAAGCCATTCTCAACTAGGGTTCCTCCAGAGGTTGTTAGGAATTCCTTCAGCTGTGGATGATGAACCTTCCATTGATGGTACCTTCATAGATCCAGGTCCATCACCACTTGGTCAGTAGTATGACACAACGATCTTTAAAGCTGTATTCAACAAAATGTTTTGTAGGTCCAATAGCGCCCCCTTCATCAGGGCTTGAATGACTACAACGTGAATGAACTAGAAGTAAACTGAAGCTTTCATGTTATTTTTTCCAGTGAGCTTGCAAGCACAGGCCTTGTCAGCACCTGGTTTGAAGTCGAAAGGCTCCATCACACCGTTGGCCAGGGGGTGGTAAAAACCAAGGTCAGTTTTCCTTTTTTTCCACCTCCAAATGACCACCTTTTTTTGATCATGTCAGCCAGGTGGGATTGCTGCAGCCATGATGATTTGCTTCATGGCTGTAGCCAATGTAACTCTCCAGGCTGAGTTTGACAGGTGGCATTACCTATTGAAATCAATACAGCTGTGCTGCAATCATGAGCCATGCGGCACAATGTATATAAAAAAAAACAAAAAAAAAAAAAAACACCACACACAAACACAAAACAAAAAACACCCAAAAAAAACCAAAAAACAAAAAAAACACCCCATGCATTCAGAAGGCGATTATTGAAGTAGAGCAATGTGGAAATACTTTAGACATCCCAGGTCACATTTTAATTCTCTTGGCCATGGCAAATAAAACACCCCCTGCCTTGCTCTATACCAGCCATTCTTAACCTGGGTTCATCCAGAGGTTTCAAGGGTTTCCTTGAGTTGTGGACGATTAGCCTTCCATTCATGGTGTCTTCATAGATCCAGGTCCAGCCTAGCTCTATACCAGCCACTCTCAACCAGGATTCCTCCAGAGGTTGTTAGGGGTTCCTTGAGCTGTAGACAACTGACCTTCCATTAATGGTGCCTTCATAGATCCAGCCTTGCTCTATACCAGCTATTTTCAACTAGGGTTCCACCAGAGGTTGTTACAGGTTCCTTGAGCTGTGGATGATTGACCTCCGATTGATTGTTCCTTTAACGATCCAGGTCCAGCCTTGCTCTATACCAACCATTCTAAACCAGGGTTCCACAGAATCCTAGGGTTTCTCCAAAAGGTTGTTAAAGGTTCCTTAAGCTGTGGATGATTGACCTTCCATTGATGGTGCCTTCATAGATCCAGGTCCATCACCACTTGACCAGTAGCATGACACCAATGATCTTTAAGCCATCTTTTAACTTCTCACCTACCACCAATATAAGGGTTTTTTTTTTCTAGAGTCCTTTACCAGGGGTTCCCCAAGACTTAAAAATATTTTCAAGGGTTCCTCTGCAGTAAATTGTTAGAGAAAGGCTGCTCTATACCCTTCCAGATATCATTCATTTGCAGAATCCAAGTGCGTATAATACAATAGCACACCTTTATGGAGTTTGTAAAAAGTTTTTTTTTTTTTTTTTATAAACGTTTGATGCTTTTCAGTTCCTTTAACGCGTCATTTGCGCGGAGAAAGGAATAAACCCAAACAGAAGCTATTGAGCCCCGAGGGGGAAACTGCAGAGGAGTGCAGACTTTCTAAAGCAAGTGACAGTTATTTAATGTTGGGAATGGAATATTCACTTGGACAAATACGGCCTCATTTATCAAACTGTCTTTTATACAAACTGCCTGTCTTACCTTATGGCAACCTTTCAGCTTAACACTCGGAAGGCACCACGGCAGCTGAAAAAAAATTAAATGCGACTGTTTGCAAAACAGACAGCTATTGTGAAAAAACACTTTGATAAATGGCGCCAGTATAGTCCACTACGGATAACTGTACACCGCTGTAGATAACATGGCTGTACTTTTCTTAGTGCGGTTACTTCAAAAGACAGCTTAAAGCTAAACTCCAGCCTTCCTTTCAGGCTTGCACAATTGTACAGGCTCCTCTCCTGTACTGAAATTTCTTACTCTGGTTTCACTGCACACTGTAAGCTTCTGGCAGTATGCATTAGAAGCTGCAGAAATTCAGATACAGCCTGCCTCATTTCCTGGCTGTGGGATGTCTAGCATCATTTACGCCACCCCACTGAGCACATTTAACACACGCAAAAAGTAAAGGCTGGCCACAGTTCGTACCCCCAGTACAGCTTGGCACTGGAGCAGCTTGGTACTTGGCATGTACTGTAATTAAAGCGGAGTTCCACCCACAAAATTAACTTTACATTAATTAACTGGAAAAAAACATTAGAAAAAAAAATTGATTTTTTATTTATTTATTTTTTACACATACTTATTCCGGGCTGTTGCTATGGGGTCTGTTGTAATCTGCCCCCTTCCTCTCCATGGCGCCTTACGTCACTTCCCTCGGCGCCTGTGTTCGCTAGTTCTCCTGGGATATGTGTGTCATCATTTACCTGGAGTCAATGGGCAGCGCCGAGGGCTAGAATCCCAGTATTTGATAGGCTTATCATGGGTGCCATCACAACGGGGAGTGCACGTCCGCCACCGCCGCCTGTTGTGATGGCAACCTGATAAGTTTCCTGCGCTGCTAAATGAGCTTACTGCGCATGCGCGAGAATGGGCGATGCATGCTGGTTATTCAGCAGCACCGAAACCCGGAAGTTTATGCTTGTGGGCTTTGTATGCCCACAAGCAACATGGAACCGCGCAAGACAGGGAAATATAAGGTTACCGTATATACTCGAGTATAAGCCGAGTTTTTCAACACTTTTTTTGTGCTGAAAATGCCCCCCCTCAGCTTATACTCGAGTCAAGCACTTTACTGCAGCAGAGAATTACATTTTGCAAACCGACTTTGGCTGGTGTACGGGGCCCCAAAGTTGGTTCGGAAAATGTCATTCTCTGCTGCAGAAAAGTGCTTGACATTTTCCGAACCGACTTTGGTGTGCAAACCACTGGGTTTGCACACCAAATTTGGGGTTTCTAGCACCAAGTGGCCCAAAGTCGGTCAACTGTGTCCATCTGCAGCAATTTCGGGAACCTTTGGGTCCAGAGACCCCAAATTTTGGTTGCAGCTAGGGGGGCATCTAGGAACCCTTACTACCAAGTTTGAAGTTTGGGGGACCTATGGCTGCAAATGGGCACAGTGAGGCTGCAAATGGGCACAGTGAGGCTGCAAATGGATGCATTGTTGACCCTCTTTTCCTCTTACAGTAGCTGCGTATTTCTCACGCTAGGCTTATACTTGAGTCAATAAGTTTTCCCAGTATTTTGTGGTAAAATTAGGTGCCTCGGCTTAAATTCGTCGGGTCGGCTTATACTCCAGTATATACGGTAGTTTTAAAAAAAATAATAACAAATATAGCGGGGCTTATAGTAAGAATAGTGATTGCAGCATTGTAATAAGATCATCTTAACAGATGCCTTTAGAATTTTTAATATGTCGGTGGAACTCCGCTTTAAGTATATTTCATACCTGTGGGTGGTTGGCACTATTACAGCGATAGCAGCTTCCTCTCTGCACACTGGCCACAAATGGTCGCTTGCTCAGTACTGCCACAAACCAATTTTTTTAAAAACAAATATTTTTCAAATTTTTAAAAAATTGCCACCATTTTTAAAAAAAAATAAATAAAATACAAGGTGTTCCCCCGATTGGACGAAATGGAGAGAAGGGGTACTGACGCCACAATATCCACCTTGTCCAATCAGAGAACGCCTTGTATGCATTGAAAAAAAAATACAAGGCTTTCTATGAATGGAGGCAGCGCCAAGCGAGCATACCACTGTGGTGTATTCAGAGGGGAAGCTGGCACAGGTGTCAGAAGATTGCAGCAATCATTGTAGTAGCACCGACTACTACAGAGATTGTCCGCTTCCCAAGCAGACCCTTTAGGTAGGAGATATGCAGACTTAACATTGTGCCAAGCTAGACCAATGCAATAAAAGATCATACCTGGAGTTTAGCTTGAAAGTAGTATTAAACCCTCAATGTGGTTGGAAACCCTTAGCCAGTGAAGTGACCAATCTTGGGTGATACACAGAGATGAAACAAATACTTCTACATACGTTGTACCTGTTTTTCTGCATCGCTCTCTACTCTACAGCCATGCAAAGCGCGCAGTTTATAAAGCATTTCTGAGCTTCAGAAAAGCTGGGGGGCCGGGATCTGATGTCCAGTGTTAATTTTGACATCAAAATTTCCATTCCATTTTAGTTATAGTCTTTGGACTAAAATGCCATTTTAGTTTTAGTCCTATTTTAGTCATCTGAATTGTTTAAGCTTTAGTCGTATTTTAGTCGACTAAAATCTCTAGGACATTTTATTTGTCTAAAATCGAATGGATGGAGTTAAATTTTAATGCATTATTCTTTAGAATTGCCAAACTCATTATGGACTCCTGGAGTAAAAAAAACCAAAAAAAAAACCACAACATTTATGGTATGACGATTTGAACACGCACTACAGATACAGATTTAGTGGTATATAACGCAAAGTTTTATAAACAAACAGAAATATAGCTTTTTGACAAGCAGAAGTACAACTTGAAATGGAGACTAACACTTTTAACGTGCTGATTCCCGAGACGTCAGATTGTGACGAAACGCTCGCAGGGAGATTGACGCTATCACGCCTACTCAGTGGATGGGTGTTCGCTTGCTGGCCAGCTGTATTTTACGATCGTTTTATCTCTTTGTTTGTAAGTGCAATCCTTTTATTCTATTAAAATATCTTTTGGTACGGTATACACTATGGAGTCTCTTTTTATATTTTCTGGGTACCACCTGAATTTGCTCCTTGGGTGGCCGATGCTCGAGTTTTCCAGGCCATTTGGTGCCCATTATAAAGTTCCTTCCCAATACTAGCGGTGGATAACCATCTTCCTTTTTGGATAAAGGCCCTGGGTGAGTATATAGCCGCAGGCTCCTTAAAGCTTGCCTTCTGGTAAGCACACAATTCATGTGGTGGAGGTACACTGTCGTCTAGAGGTGTTTTTTCATAAGGACTCACTTTATGTGCTATATATGGACTGTTCATTTATTATCTATGTCATACTCAATTACTGATTTAGACTTATTCAATTTTAAAATTTTTCACTTTTTATTACATACATATTCACGTTTGTTTCAGCGCTGCTACTTTGTATTTTTTTATCGGTTTCTGTGTGTCTCCCACGGTTTTAGCAGCTGCTTTTTTTACATTACTTCATGTATTTATATATGTTTTTAGCGTGGTATTTTCTAACTTTTTTTTTTTTTTACTTTTAACGAGAAATTTTAGATTTCAGTTTTCTTTTTACCAGTCTCATTTTTCTCTATTATGTTTGAATGAGTTTTTACAGCAGAAAAAAGGGGATTTCGGACTTATGGAACATTTTTTGAAGTCTTCTTTGACACAAGGTAGCCTCCCCCACCAGGTCCCAGAGAGGTGTAAGCGAGCCGCGCTCACTGTAAAATTAAACAAATTATCCAACAAGACAAATTGGTTTGTATACATCGTCCCCTTTACTGACTATTCTCCATCCCTTGTAAAAAAAAAAAAAAAAAAGTTGGAGAGATGAGACACCTGGCAGCTTGACAGGATCCATCTTCTCATAAAGGCGAGGTGAGGTTTATGAGCCTTGTAAAAATACACAGAATTCTAGGTGCATTAGCAGGGGAAACATTTCCTTTAATTTCCAGAATATAAAAAAATAAAAAAAGGCAGGCAATGGCAGAGAGGCTACAAATAACTTCTGATAGCCTCGTTTTACAAGCTTCCATTTAGCCGCCTGATTCACAAATTACAAATTGGGAGACTTAAATGCTGGAGATTAGAGCCCCCGCACACTAATAAACGGGATTTCCCAGAGTTATATTACTGGGTTCCCTTATGCAGGGCAGTACGGCATTCACCATTCATAAAGTTAAAACATCTTAAAAAAGGAAAAGTTTCTTTGACTACATAATTTTAGCTATTTTTGGCATTCACCTTAAAAATATTTTTTGATGTGCTTTCACAGATTTAAAAGCTTGCTTCTCTTTATTTTTATTGTTGTATATAAAACATTTGTATATTCGTCACTAGAGGGAGCTATCATGAGCTCAGTGCAATTACTCTTGACTAACAACTGCTGAATAAAAGCCCAAGTTTAGACAAAAAATAAATAATAATAAGCATAAAGGGACATTGGGGGTTGTTTACTAAAACTGGGAGTGTGCAATATCTGCTGCAGCTCTTCTACCAATTGCTAATCAGCCAATCACATGGCAGCAACTCAATGCATTTAGGCATTTAGGACGTGGTAAAGATGACTTGCTGAAGCTCAAACTGAAGAAATCAGCTTCCAGGTTTTATAGTAAAAATGTAATTGAACAAGCCAAACTCAGATGCTGATTGGCTACCATGCACAGCTGCACTATATTCTAAGTCAGGGGTGTCCAAACTACGGCCCTCCAGCTGTTGCGGAACTACACTTCCCATGAGGCATTGTAAAACTCTGACATTCACAGACATGACTAGGCATGATGGGAGTTGTAGTTCCTTAACAACTGGAGGGCCATTGTTTGGACACCACTGTTCTAAGTGCAACAAGTTTAGTAAATCTACCCCAGCGTTTACTACCAGGGTGGATATAAATCAATGACAAAAAAAAAAAAAAAAACACACACAGGATTTTTTGATTTAAATCGATTTTTTAAAATTTATCAAATTTATTTTAATAAATGCTAATAATGCTTTGGGAGTAAAAATCTATCTAAAAGATAGTTCCTTTTGTGTTTAGGATACATTAATAATTTAGTTTATTCAGCATGAAATGGAGCTTAGTTATGTAGCATGAGGCTGTATAATCTGCAATAGTTACATTTTTGGTAAACTCAATGAATCCAAGCTCTGCAAGCTGAGATAACATGCACTGCATTGATGCATTCACACAATTTCACAGTAACCATGAGATAAACCAAAGTTCAGGAATATTCCTTTATCCCATTGTTTTGCAAATCTATGTACACTACAAACTGTATGATTGAATTGGTTCCGATATCACTGTTTTACTAACCTTACAGCTTATTATCCTAAATAGGAAACCTTAATTTTGTTTGCAAATATTAAAGATTCTAACTAGGAGGAGGAGCCAACAGCGGGTCAGAGGAGCAGCCAACAGCGGGTCAGAGGAGCAGCCAACAGCGGGTCAGAGGAGCAGCCAACAGCGGGTCAGAGGAGCAGCCAACAGCGGGTCAGAGGAGCAGCCAACAGCGGGTCAGAGGAGCAGCCAACAGCGGGTCAGAGGAGCAGCCAACAGCGGGTCAGAGGAGCAGCCAACAGCGGGTCAGAGGAGCAGCCAACAGCGGGTCAGAGGAGGAGCCAACAGCGGGTCAGAGGAGGAGCCAACAGCGGGTCAGAGGAGCAGCCAACAGCGGGTCAGAGGAGCAGCCAACAGCGGGTCAGAGGAGCAGCCAACAGCGGGTCAGAGGAGCAGCCAACAGCGGGTCAGAGGAGCAGCCAACAGCGGGTCAGAGGAGCAGCCAACAGCGGGTCAGAGGAGCAGCCAACAGCGGGTCAGAGGAGGAGCCAACAGCGGGACAGAGGAGGAGCCAACAGCGGGACAGAGGAGGAGCCAACAGCGGGACAGAGGAGGAGCCAACAGCGGGACAGAGGAGGAGCCAACAGCGGGTCAGAGGAGGAGCCAACAGCGGGTCAGAGGAGGAGCCAACAGCGGGTCAGAGGAGGAGCCAACAGCGGGACAGAGGAGGAGCCAACAGCGGGACAGAGGAGGAGCCAACAGCGGGACAGAGGAGGAGCCAACAGCGGGTCAGAGGAGGAGCCAACAGCGGGACAGAGGAGGAGCCAACAGCGGGTCAGAGGAGGAGCCAACAGCGGGTCAGAGGAGGAGCCAACAGCGGGACAGAGATGACAGTTGCTCTTTAAAAATTAAAACTTAAAATCGGATTTAAAATCAAGCGTTTTTACTAGTGATTTAAATCAAATCCACCCCGATTACTACTAATCCAATATGTCCCTTGTGCTGCTGGCTTCTGGACCTCTTCCAATCCTAATCCCCCATCCCCTGGCCTATTCCCACCTCTGTAATCTTCCAATGCAGCAGAGGTTAAAACGGTATTAAAAACACAAAACCAAAAATTATATGTAATTAATAACATTTCACGGGATTTATATATAGTGCCAACAGTTTGCGCAGCGCTTTAGAATGTAAAGGGAGACAATACAGCAACAATACAATTCAATACAGGAGAGTTCAAGAGAATTACACTCACCGGTCACTTTATTAGGTACACCTGGGGAAGAAAGGGATTTAGGTGACTTTGAACGTGGCATGGTTGTTGGTGTCAGACGGGTTGGTCTAAGTATTTCAAAAATTGCTGATCTACTGGGATTTTCACACACAACCATCTTTCATGTTTACAGAGAACGGTCCGAAAAACTTAAAATATCCGGTGATCGGCAGTTGTGTTGAGGAAAATGCCTTGTTGATGTCAGAGGAGAATGGGCAGACTGGTTTGAGATGATATAAAGGGAACAGTAACTCAAATTCCCACTTGTTACAACCACGGTATGCAGAATACCATCTCTGAATGCACAACACATCGAACGTTAAAGCAGATGGGCTACAGCAGCAGAGGGCCACAGCAGGTGTCACTCCTGTAAGCTAAGAACAGGAAACTGAGGCTACAATTCACACAGGATCACCAAAATTGGACAATAGAAGATTGGAAATACGTTGCAGAGTCTCAATTTCAGCTGTGACATCCAGATGGTAGGGCCAGAATTTGACATAAACAACATGAAAGCATGGATCCACCCTGCCTTGTATCAACGGTTCAGGCAGGTGGTGGTGGTGTAATGGTGGGGGGGATATTTTCCTGGCACAGTTTGTTCCCCTTCGTACTAATTGAGCATTGTTTAAATGCCATGGTCTACTTGAGTATTGTTGCTGACCATGTCCATCCCTTTATGACCACAGTGTCCCCATCTTCTGATGGCTCCTTCCAGCAGGATAATGCACAATGTCACAAAGCTCCAATCATCTCACCACTGGACAATGAGGTCCCTGTACACCAATGGCCTCCACAGTCACCAGATCTCATCCAATAGAGCACCTTTGGGATGTGGCTGAAGGGGAGATTCTCATCATGGATGTGCAGCCAACAAATCTGCAGCAACTGCCTGATGCTATCATGCTAAGATAGACCAAAATCTCTGAGGAATGTTTCCAACACCTTGTTGAATCTACGCCACCAAGAATGAAGGCAGTTCTGAAGGCAAAAGGGGGTCCAACCCGGTACTAGCAAGGTGTACCTAATAAAGTGGATGGTGAGTGTATATTACAGCTTACCAATCATTAGATGTGGTAGTTGCATTAGTTTTCTTTTCTTTGTTTTTTTTTTTTTCTATGGTATGACCACCCGGTCCAGAGTGATTGCCCAGGCTTGGGAGATACTGGGAAAGGTGTACAGGCAAATGAATCTTCCCCAATCCGATCGCGACATTTACCTACATCTGATAGCCATTCAGATTTTGGCAATTTAATGTCACCTTATCAACAATTCATCACCACACACCGGAATTGGCACTTGTGGTAGTGACGTCACAATGTAAAACCCCACCCAATGTGTTTCGTCTGGTTTGACGTCATCAGGAACGGACGAATGCACGCTGGAAGAAGGGGACGACAAAGTGCCATCTTAGAAAGGTAGATAGATAAGAGAAGCCACACTAGAATAGTCCCAATTGATTAATCAGGATAATTGATTGAACGTAATAATGATATGTTTCAGTATTTGAAGCTAGTGGGATAAATCCTTATGATAATAATGACACCACAGTGATCCACTCCAAGAAGTGCACCACCACCATACGAAAAAACTCGCTTACCAGATAGCAAGCAAAACCAGGCATGTGGCTAAAGCCCAGCCAAGGCCTTTACTTGCACAGAAGATCTTAGCAATAAATAGCACTGGATAGATGGCTGCAATGATTCCTCACACATCGGCACCACTGTAAAGTCCGTGATCATCTCGTTAAGCAAAAGGACCCAAAAAGAGAGACTGACCATAGCGTAATATTGTCTAACTTTTTAAACATAGAAAAAAAAAATTGCACTTACATTTATGTGTTTAAAAATTGCGTGTAAAAACAGAGCCGGCCGGCTCGCAACAAACTCCCGTCCTCCTAGTAAGACAGCTTGGTGATGTCAACACGTAACCTCCTCTGGACGCGTTTCGTCATAGGCGAAACAGACATATGACGAAACGCGTCTGGAGGAGGTTACGTGTTGACGTCACCACGCTGTCTTACTAGGACGGGAGTTTGTTGCGAGCCAGCTGGCTCTGTTTTTACACACATAAATGTAAGTGCAATTTTTTTTTCTATAATTAAAAAGTTAGACAATATTACGCTATGGTCAGTCTCTTTTTGGGTCCTTTGCTTAACGAGATGATCACGGACTTTACAGTGGTGCCGGTGTGTGAGGATTCGTTGCAGCCATCTATCCAGTGCTATTTATTGCTAAGATCTTCTGTGCAAGTAAAGGCCTTGGCTGGGCTATAGCCACATGCCTGGTTTTGCTTGCTATCTGGTAAGCAAGTTTTTTCTTAAGGTGGCGGTGCACTTCTTGGAGTGGATCACTGTGGTGTCATTATCATAAGGATTTATCCCACCAACGTCAAATACTGAAACATATCATTATGTTATTCAATCAATTATCCTGATTCTTCATTTGGGACTATTCTAGTGTTGCTTCTCTTATCCATTCTACTTGTTGTGCATCTCACATTAAGCTGCTGCTTTTTTGATGATTTTTTTGTTGACGCACTAGCGCGGTTCTAACCCATTCTATTCATCTTGGAAAGGTATTTGAATGCACATGGTTTGAATATTTGATGCAAGAGCACACTTTGAAGATATATTTTTTTAATTACTAAAAAGAGTAATACACTTTAGTATTTCTTATTGCATTCTTTTTGGCATATGTGAATCCTCGGGGTGAAATGGCACCATAAAGCACCTGAAGGACCGGGAGGTTTGGAGGCCAGGAGAGCTGTCCTAAGGGACAAAAATTTACATGTGTGGCTAGACCCATTTTAGGATCAAATATTCTGGAGTGCGCATAGCAACTGGTGGTGGAATAAGGAGCACAAGGTGTATCAACTAACTGATATTATCACTGGATATGGAAGAGAGGATGTGTCATGTACCTGGGTGTCTTCAAACCGGGATGTTCCTGGTCCCACAGCTGGAGTCTTACCTGTTGTGCCACAGAAGAGCTCTGGAGTTATTGCAATGTTCTCCCAGCTTGATGCATTGCATTGGACACACCAGCTCCACTTGCTGCCAGCTGCGGACAATGTAAAATTAAGCAGCCCGTAAATAGCAGCACTTACAGTTACTCAGTGCCCGTTTGTTTGGACTAGCTCCCTGGGTGTATTGATAGCGCTGTGATTTTGACTACAGTGTATTGAACCTCTGCCCGAATTCTTGACCATTCTCCAGCCTGCTGATTTGGTACTTCACCGCCAGCTCGTGTTTGACCTTCGCCTGCCTGACCATTCTTTGGATTTCGATTTTGTACTGCTTTGCCTGATCTGTTGCCAACTTGACCTACTGCCTGACTACGTCTTCGTCTGAATCCTCAGCATACAAGCTCCACTTCGGACACTACCGACCACAGGTACCTTACAGCAGTGGTCATCGACTCCTGTCCTCAGGGCCCACTAACAGGCCAGGTTTTATGTATTACCTTTATGAGATGCAGACTAGAATACTGCAATCACTGAGCAGCAAATGATATCACCTGTGATGTATTTCAGTTATCTTGCAAACCTGGCCTGTTAGTGGGCCCTGAGGACAGGAGTTGATGACCACTGCCTTACAGGATGTGGATCAAGTTTTGAAGATACACGGGAGGACTCTGTTTGATGGACAATGAATCACTTTCATATAATTTAAATGTGCTGTATTTTATTCACATGGTGAGAATTTGGATTTGGTAGCAAATTTAAGAGTATATGCACACATTAGTTTGGATAGTTGTTTAAAGATGATCAAGTTTTATGTCATATTTATTCTATTTTTGGTTTATGTGGTTATCACACTGGTGATAGATACCATAATAGGGGGTAGCGCAGCACATACGGCATTTTATACACATCTTAACAACGAGGACGTGATGTTGGCTTCTATACCTTATTTTTTGTCTAATTTATCTAGGAAAAATAAACCTGAACATATATTATCCGCTTTACATTCAAAGATTATTTTGCCATAAGCTCTTTATGCTGGTACACTGATGGAAGCTAATCCTGTTGTTGCTTATTCATTGCATTTGGATTAAATTTATTAGTAGGGATTTTAGCTATAAAAGGGCTTAGTATAAGCTCTCCAGGTATAAGATGGCCAAACCTTGAAACATTAGAGGATGGTTGTTTTCCCACTATCTTGAGAGGTCTACCAGGTTGGCTTCTTGCATAAGTATGAGAGCACGGCTCAACCAAGGGATAGCGTTCATGGCTTTGAAATGAAGGGGAGTCACAGAAACAAATCTGGAAAATCTCCGAGAAAACGGCAATGATTAACAAAAGTTTCCCTGACCAATATGTGGGTACTGTTGGTTGCCCATCAGCAGACCGGCCAACTGTCATCTTAAGTTATAACCTACACAGGTAATAAGATTTCCTAGAATGGTCACGTTGGAAGGCAACCGCAGAAATTTGTTGAATAATTGCTGTAAGGCCTGATGATTCACACCTATGCAGGTTACAGTTTGCATGTTGCAGGTGCATTTTTCAATACACGCTTTTGATCCTTCAAAGTCTATGGAACCAAAATCCAGGAAAAAGTTCCTGGCCCTTTCCATAAAATGCACAGATGTGAACTACATCCATAGGAAACCACATTAAATGAACTGTAGTGTGTTTCTGCAAAAACTGAAAATGCACTAAAAAAAATGCATAGGTGTGAACCAGGCCTATGATTGGTAGTAGTCATCACATTCATAACAGCTTTAAAAAAGTCCTTGTGTATCTAAAAGCTTAAAAAGGACCTCCAGGTATAAACATTTTATACATAGTATTAGTTACAATGGTCCAGCTTGGACCAATGTAACCATGTTTATACCATACTTGGCTGATGCCCCTTGAAGCTGGAAATCACTTAAGTAGACACTGTTATTCTAGTGATCTGTACTTGCTCTCGGTTCCCATGCTGGGCGGATGCCTTGCTGCATTGTGAACACAGGAGGTTGGCCACTCAGCACGGGTGCCATATAGAGAGAGATTTGCATTACCGGAATGAACGCAATACGTTCCATGAATGGACAAGATGGACCTGACCTGATGATGCCTGCCTAATTCCAGGCCCTATGCGATGTGGCAGCACCAGTTGCATGACACCAAAGAGCTTTTCAGTAGTCTGTAAGAGTGGAATCTTGACAACTGTAAGCAATGTATTTCTCCCACTGACCGCCAATGTAAGGGGCATTCTTCCCCCTGACCGCCAACGTAAGGGGCATTCTTTCCACTGACCGCCAGCGTAAGGGGCATTCTTCCTACTGACCGCCAAGGTAAGGGGCATTCTTCCCACTGACCGCCAACGTAAGGGGCATTCTTCCCACTGACTGCCAAGGTAAGGGGCATTCTTCCCACTGAACGCCAACGTAAGGAACATTCTTCCACAATGATCTCCAATGTAGGGGGAGCATTTTCCCAGTGATCTTAATGTAAGGGGCAATCTTCCCAATGATCTCCAATGTAAGGGGCAATCTTCCCAATGATCCCCAATGTAAGGGGCAATCTTTCCAATGATCCCCAATTTAAGGGGCAATCTTTCCAATGATCCCCAATTTAAGGGGCAATCTTCCCAATGATCCCCAATTTAAGGGGCAATCTATCCAATGATCCCCAATTTAAGGGGCAATCTTCCCAATGATCCCCAATTTAAGGGACAATCTTCCCAATGATCCCCAATGTAAGGGGCAATCTTTCCAATGATCCCCAATGTAAGGGGCAATCTTTCCAATGATCCCCAATGTAAGGGGCAATCTTTCCAATGATCCCCAATGTAAGGGGCAATCTTTCCAATGATCCCCAATGTAAGGGGCAATCTTTCCAATGATCCCCAATGTAAGGGGCAATCTTCCCAATGATCCCCAATGTAAGGGGCAATCTTTCCAATGATCCCCAATGTAAGGGGCAATCTTTCCAATGATCCCCAATGTAAGGGGCAATCTGAGACCTTAAAATTATTTCAAGGGTTCATCTGGGTAAAAAGTTGTATAGAAGCTGGTGTAAACCTAGTTCTATACATTCCCTGACTAGTTTTTCTCGAAAAGAATTACAGTCCACGGAGGATTTACACTATAAAAGCAGAACAAGTGCCGCTCGTCACATTTTGTATGATACTTGGCACTTCGGCTTCCTATGTTATTTTTTTTTTATTCCTTTCTGAGCATTCCAGAAAGAGACTTGTATAGTTTTATAGACCTGAACCTGTTTGATGTGGGTTCATGTCAATGACACAGCAGATAAGATGGACTTTTACCCACAGCAATAAAAGGATCTTTTTTTTTTCAATAATTAATGACATTGTACACACACTTAAAGCAAATGGACTTGTAACCCGGAAGAGAAATGGTGAATGGATACTGACTAAGCTAAATAATATGTGAAGGGAAAGAGAATTATAAAACCAAAACAAACATTCACAACAAGAATTATAGCTCAGTTTCTGAATTTAAGCAAAACCTTCTAGCCATTTTAAAAACAGAAAGTCCATTGGAAAGCTGGTTATACACATACATTTTTTATGCTCAGCCTATGGGCTAGAAAATATTGAATAGTTTCCTCCATCCATGTTAGGGGCCTGGCTATGGTATCCTGACAGCTAGCCCGGCCAGCTGTCAAAATACCTGAACAGTGGTATTAATTAGATGCCGGCACCGTTCGGCCAACAATTTGTCCGCCTGTCTGCTCTGATTTTTCAATCCAGGGATGTTGGGTGGGAGGTTGCCAACAGGGCCACCTATTGAATTTCAGCCGCTTTATCAAGAATTGGCTAAAATCTGCTCCTTGTATGGCCAGCTTAGGTGCAATTTGTCTGCTTTCACTTTTATAAACCGGAAAATCCTCTGCACCTTTCTAATTTAGTTTCACTCTATTATTAAAGCCTCCACTATTCCCTGCTCTAAAGCTCTTTCCCTTTCCTTTGTTGCTACTTCATTTGTCATTATGGGCACTTTTATTGAATAGGATACAGGCATGAAAATGGAGGACTAAGCCAACCTCGGTCTTCAACTACCCCTAAACAGGTCCTACATGCACCTTTACGATTTAGTTTCACTTTATTACTGAAGTCTGAGCTATGCCCTGCTCAAATTCCCTTTCCTTTGTTGGTACTTCATTGGCCATTATGGGCACTCTTATTTAAAAGTGTACAAGCCCAGTAATGGAGGACTAAGTCAGTGGATCCCAACCTTCGTCTTCAAGTACCCCCAACAGGTCTTATGTGCACCTTTCTGATTTAGTTTCACTTTATTACTGAAGTCTTCCCAAATTCCTTATCTTTTGATTTGACTACAGTGGCCATAAAGGGCACTCCTAATAGGGTACAACCACGAGAATGTGGTTACCAACCTCAGTCCTCAAATACCCCGAACAGGTCGGTTTTCTGAATCCCCTTCACCTTGCACAGGTTCTTTAAAGCAATGTCAAGTACTTGGCATTTATAACAGCTATTTTATCTAAAGGGAAAGACCCAAAACATGGCCTTTTTGTGGTATTTGAGGAATGAGGTTGGGAAACACTGGTCTAAGCCATGAAGGGCAAGGTCCCCAGAGAGGCACAAATAAGTGCCCCCCCCCCTAAAGTGGTTGTAAAGCCTAAATATTTTTTACCTTAAAGCAGAGTTCCACCCAAAAATGGAACTTTTGCTTTGAGGGAGGTGACCCCTGACATGCCACATTTGGAATGTAATTTTTTTTTTTGTGGGGGGGAGGGGAGCGGGTACCCTCTTTTCCCAGGGTCCCAGCTCCCACTTCTGCCCGGCGCACTGCGACACCAGAAAGGAGATCAACCCCCCCCCCCCTCTCGGCAATCATCTGGGACATGTCACAGGTCCCAGATGATTGCCCGGCCAGCCACGGCACGGCTCGCACATGTGCAGTGGGTGCCCGGCTGCGAAGCCACAGCCGGGCGCCCACAGTTACAATGCCAGTGCCGCAGAGAGGAGGGGGTGACGAGCGGGGCTTCATTCCCCCGCATCGCTGGATCCTGGGACAGGTAATATCCGATTATTAAAAGTCAGCAGCTGCAGTATTAGTAGCTGCTGGCTTTTTTTTTTTAAAGCAGAACTCCGCTTTAATGCATTCCTTGTATTAAGGTAAAATATGTTTGGGTGTCAGTATCCCCCCTCACCCCCTCTTCTCTAGAACTTCAGAAGTCTCTAGAACTTCATTTATAATATACACAACATACCTGGGCTCTCCTGAACTCCCCAGTGCTAAACAGAACACTCCATTGTAGGTCAATTGAAGGACAACACAAGAGTAATCTCAGTGTTGACACACCACCACAAAGGAGCATTATTTTTTTATGCTGTTGGAACAAATATAACGTTAATACTGGCATTGATGGCAGAAGAAAGTCTTTGCTTACAGTGAGATAAAGAGAAATTGTAAGTTGGTTTACACAAAACAGTTACCGGAAAAACCTTTAGAAGCACACACGTAACGCAAGTGCAGCTTTCACAAGCTTAGAAGTGCTGGTAGTCCTGATTAGGGAAAAACTCAGGCTTGGACTGAATGAAGAAAGCCCTGACTCCTGCCAATGCTGCCCAATCAACTGTGGCCAGGGCATTCCCAGCTCCATTTTTTTTTTTTTGGGGGGGGGGCGGCAAACAAGTCCCTCACACCTGCTCGCCCCCGCAATTACCCCATTCAGGCCGCGGGTGGCTTTGTCACCCGAAATCAGCTGACAGTGGTCTAAAGTCCGCTGTTGACAGACACCATAAAGCTACTCGGGGCTTTGGAAGGAATCCGACAATGTCGGGATCCACCCAGATTCCGGACTGGCAGCTGACCCAGCCTCACAGTGCACTGAGAGCTTAAGCCAGTCGCTCCCGCCCTCTCCACAGCTCGACACTCCAGTGAGTGCTGGAGGAATAGAGCAATCATCGCTCTCTGCTCAGAGTTCTCGAGGACTGAGCGATCAGCTGTCATTCAATCGCTCAGTTCTCAGGCTTAGAGCCGGCAGGAGGCAGCTTCAGCAATGGACAGATGATGCAGCAGGTAGGTATGTTGGTTTTGTTATATTTCCGCACGTCTCCTTTAAGGATCGGTAAGCTGCAACATATTCATTTTTTGTTTTTTGGGTTTAACATCAATTTAGATTGCTCTCACATCTGCGATTCTAGAGTGTGTGAAGATGCATGTTACTGTGCCTGTTCTTGGAACAGGTGTAAAATGTGCGCCCCACTTGTGGTGCCATTAATTCTTAATTGCTTCCAGAATGCTGCCAGCGGATGTGCATTTTTGCATGCTGCAAACGCGCCAAAATGCACAGTGAAAAAAAAAAAAAAGGTAAAGCTTAACGCTGAAAAGGTGTGAGACCTTCTTTGATGCTTTTGTAATTGCATAGGGCAGCCTATTCAAATGAACGGGTTGCCCTATGTGTGATGTGCACAAAAACATGCGTTCGGGCTACGCTAGAGGTGAATGGAGCCTTCATAAGGAATATTCCGGTTTTCAATATGTACTGGATTTGCCTTTCACGAATAGCAACAATACCAACCCTGAATGATACAGAAAAGTAGAAGATAAAGACCCGACTAACATACAGTACATACATACACACACACACACAATATATATATATATATATATATATATATATATATATACACATTAAGGATGGATAGATCTATCTATTGAGAGATCGAAAAAGTTTTAAGTAGTTTGCCAATGATGGATGTGCAAAGTGATGACATAAGTACAACCTTGCTGAAATACTACAGCGAATAAATTATTTAAAATGGCGATCGGTCGCCTGTCCAGCATCTTTGGTTTGCTATATACATCTCCTCAAAGCAAAAGAAAAGTTTTAATGATGCAGAGGAACGCAAGGTGGCCATAAGGCTATTCATGTTTATTTCACAAGAGTGCTCTACATGCCAGACATTTGGGATCTTGTAGAATCTGCACCCTGGTGATTTTTCCATGATTACGGAATGCTGTTTCACCTTGATTCACACTTCGGTATTTGGCAGAACGCAGCGGTCAGCGGTGCCAGAAAAGTGGAGATCACACCCTTATATGTGCATGAAAAGACATCTGAAGCTCAAATCACGATGCAGATTTGTACGGAGACAGCGACTGTTCCCGATTCATACTGACTGGCTTACGCTAGATGGAGCAGTTGTTATACAGCTTAGAATATACACAAGAGGTTGTATCTCTGCCGGCAGCACCGCATTTAACTCTGTGCACACCCGAGAACATGGCTAGGTAGGCACAACATCCGAATGTGCCTGAAAGTGTCCACCAATTTCCTTACAAAAATAAAGAACTGCTCATAGACCAAGTGACACGAATCTCTGGAAAAAAAACACATTTATATTCAAGTATGTATTCCTAACTCAAAAAAGTCCCTTCTTTTGCGCTCAGCCTCCTCCAATCTTTTTTTGCTGCTGTGATCCGATCTCCTGTTAAAGGGTGGCTACAGTCTCTCTCTATAGTCTCACTGTATGTAGGAATGTAGCCACCCTCTCTTGTTCACCCCTAAAATGGACTATGGATATAGGATGTGTAGTGTGCATAGAGCAGAGCACATGACCACAACTAACATGCACTGATCACTCCAAACAAACGGAAGGGAGTTGGAAAAGGAGACATTCCAGGAGCTGGTCAGAGACTGCAGACAAGATACCAGAGATGGTCAGAGACTGCAGACAAGATACCAGAGATGGTCAGAGACTGCAGACAAGATACCAGAGATGGTCAGAGACTGCAGACACGATACCAGAGACGGTCAGAGACTGCAGACACGATACCGGAGACGGTCAGAGACTGCAGACACGATACTAGAGACGGTCAGAGACTGCAGACACGATACTAGAGACGGTCAGAGACTGCAGACACGATACTAGAGACGGTCAGAGACTGCAGACACGATACTAGAGACGGTCAGAGACTGCAGACACGATACTGGAGACGGTCAGAGACTGCAGACACGATACTGGAGACGGTCAGAGACTGCAGACACGATACTGGAGACGGTCAGAGACTGCAGACACGATACTGGAGACGGTCAGAGACTGCAGACACGATACTGGAGACGGTCAGAGACTGCAGACACGATACTGGAGACGGTCAGAGACTGCAGACACGATACAGGAGACGGTCAGAGACTGCAGACACAATACTAGAGATGGTCAGAGATGGCAGACACGATACTAGAGATGGTCAGAGACTGCAGACACGATACTGGAGATGGTCAGAGACTGCAGACACGATACAGGAGACGGTCAGAGACTGCAGACACGATACAGGAGACGGTCAGAGACTGCAGACACGATACAGGAGACGGTCAGAGACTGCAGACACGATACAGGAGACGGTCAGAGACTGCAGACACGATACAGGAGACGGTCAGAGACTGCAGACACGATACAGGAGATGGTCAGAGACTGCAGACACGATACAGGAGACGGTCAGAGACTGCAGACACGACACTAGAGATGGTCAGAGACTGCAGACACAATACTAGAGATGGTCAGAGATGGCAGACACGATACTAGAGATGGTCAGAGACTGCAGACACGATACTGGAGATGGTCAGAGACTGCAGACACGATACTGGAGATGGTCAGAGACTGCAGACACGATACAGGAGATGGTCAGAGATGGCAGGCACGATACTGGAGATGGTCAGAGATGGCAGGCACGATACTGGAGATGGTCAGAGACTGCAGACATGATACTAGAGATGGTCAGAGACTGCAGACATGATACTACAGATGGTCAGAGACTGCAGACATGATACTAGAGATGGTCAGAGACTGCAGACATGATACTACAGATGGTCAGAGACTGCAGACATGATACTAGAGATGGTCAGAGACTGCAGACATGATACTAGAGATGGTCAGAGATGGCAGACATGCTTTAGAAGTTGCTGGAGACCGGAGACATGCTTTAGGAGACAGTCATAGATTTGAGACACATTACATGAGACTGCTAGAAATCACTGCAATAATAGGGAAATAAGGAAACAAAGATTAGTGTCTGCAGGGGCCCCGAGAGCCACACAGGAAGTGACAAAGGGCCACTTGCAGCCCCTGAGACGTAGGTTGGGCACCAGGTATCTACACCTATAAAGTGGCTCTATGAGCTTTATTATTTTTGGTCTATTCCCTCCAAAACCAAATCAAAGAAAGAAAACTGGACTGTCTCTACAGCTATGAAGTGTGATCTATGAAGCAAGAAACTCAAAATGTGCAGAACATACCTACTTGATCCCTCACAAAGTCTGCTTAATCAAGGGCATACAGTATCTGGGCTCCAAAGTCAATGCATCCCTTAGGGCCCCGTCACACTATTGGGCACGCTTTTGTGTGTTGATGCATGGGCACCATAACAGAAGGTGAATTGGCATTAATTTGAAATGACACCGCAACGCATATACAAAGTGTAATGAAAAGCACTTCCCCCCTTTACTATAGTGTTGCATATGTCAAAATTCATGGAAGGTACGTCTTTTCCTTTGTTGAGACTTCTGGAGGTCCCATTTGAAGTGAATTGGCTGCCTTAGTATAATGCATGAGAAAAACACACATAGTGCGAATGGGGCACTTAAAGCTGAACTCTGGACAGATATAAAAAAGACACAAGGTAATACAACTCTGCAATCACTTAATTAATCAATGTATTTTTTTTTTTTTTTTTAAGGAAAACCAGTGCAAGTACGTAAAATTCTGCAATGAGCCTCCTGCAGTCCCTGGGCTGGGCTGAAGTGTAACAAGAAGCAGCAAGCCAAATCAGTTTATCTATACCAAGGAGCACTCTGATAGGAGGAAAAAGAAGAGTGACAGAGATGAACTCACTGTACTGCTTCTCCTTTCACTGACCAGTCACAGGCTGGGCTGAATGAGGCTGGCCATCTGACTGAGAACATCTATTGGCAGAAAAATAATTTTGCGGGGGGGAGGGGCATCTATGAATTAAAGTGGTTGTAAACCCTTACATATACCCAGTGAAGTGACTCGCCTCAGGTGATACACAGAGATGACACAAATCCTCCTACAGAAGTTGTTGTACCCATTTATCTGAATTCTTCTCTTCTCTACAGCCAAAGTGCTGAATTATAAAGCTTGTCAGAGTTGAGAAAAAAAAGGGGATGAGATCTGAAGTTACACTCTGCAGAGCTCAATGAGGAGAGCTCTGACAGCTGATTGGAGAAAAGGGACACCTCCCCCCTTCACACAGGAATGGAGCTGAGGCTGTCAAACACAGACTGTGTGCTGGAGATCCCTCCCCCATTACCTTTTTTCTCTTAGTGTCAGGAAAACTTGTCAGAAGCAACTCATGAAGAACGAAGCCGCAGACAAAAGTGACATTTTGTGCTCTTAATTGAGATAGGTACACACTATAGAGGGATAGGCTTTGTTCATACATTTCATTCTGAGGTTTACAACCACTTTAAAAAAGATAAATATTGCAGCATAAGCTTTGCTTTTAATGGGCCATTCATTTTCATTATGTTATTTCAGTTTTGCCAACCTCCCGCAGCATTTTTTACTGACAAAACATGGAAAATCTACTGATGGAGCACTTTTTTTTTTTTTTTTTTTTTTTTTTACACTGACAACCTGAAAAATGACAGAACTCCTATTAAAAAGGAAGACAATCAATATTTAAACCATAAAAACAAAATATAGCAACACTGACAATACCCATTACAAGTAATCTGCCTGCTTTACACTTAAAAAGTCATTGATATTTACAGACAGTTGTAAAATAATTTTTTTTTTTTTTTACAAACTGTCCCTAAATTTACTGACGGCTGGCAACCCTGTGTTACTTGTGGCTGGAGTTCTGCTTTAAAAAATATATGTAAACCCTAACAACGAACTTCTCCTATTTCCTTCTTTAGTCAAATATATCATAGAAGTGTTTTTTTAGATAATAAAAAAAAAAACAAAAAAAAATAAAATAACTGTTGATCTTGCCTAAAATCCATTTTTTTTTTTTTTTTTTTTACTTTTTGAAAAGGTTTGTAAATTATTAACCCCTTCCCACCCAGCCACAGCACCCAGAGTATTTAAGCCTGGGGTGCAGGAAAGATCAGGTGATCATGTGATCAGTGGTGGCTGGTGCTCCATTTTGGGGGGCCCAAATAAACCCCCCCCCCATGTTCGGTTGGTAAACCCCGCACTTACCCCACCTAGGTCATGGGCCTGCGTCTCCTCCTCCATGTTCAAAACGATTGCTTCTCCTCTTAGCCAATCGGGTCTCAGGACCCACTTCCTAATTGGCCGGGAGGAGAATCCGAAAGACAATAGCAAATATTAATTCACTATAGTCACACAACTGGGTGGGCTCAGGGCACAGTGCTCTGCGATCGAGACCACCTTTTTTTTAAGCCAATTGGAGCCTCAGGCTCTAATCATGTGCTAAAAAATTAAACAGCACCCCATTTAAATTCATGTGTCTGGTGCCCTGCATGTAGATTAGGGGCTGGGTGCATGGATTAGGGGGGCGGTGCCCCTGCCCCCCCCCCCCCATATGGACAGGCCGCCACTGCATGTGACCACTGTGATTGGATGCCACAATTGTCATACGTTCGGGAGCCGGTCTCGCCAGCTTTCAACCATGTCTTTGAAACATGCAGTGGGAGTGCTCTCAGCACAGAACTCTCGGCTGCCCATGGACGCACCTTTTCTGACACCACAAATTTGCTAGCACTTCTGCCTAGCAGCACTGGGGTCATTGGTTTGAATCCCAACCACAACTTTACCTACCTGGGGTTTGCATGGTCTCCCTGGGCTTGCGTGGGTTTCGTCCGGGTACACCGGATTTGTCCCACACTCCAAATATATGCTGTAGGTAAATGGCTCCTGTCTAAATTGGCCCTAGTATGTGTATGTATTAATGTGAGTTAGGGACCTTAGATTGTAAGCTCCTTGAGGGTAGGGACTGATGGGAATGTACAATAGATATACTGTACGTAAAGAGCTGCATAAATTGACAGAACTATACAAGTACCTATAATACTGTAAATATGCATTATGTGGGCAGTAGCAGGTTACATTTTAAATAACCTAAACCTTAAAAATATATTATTCCAGTACTATTCTTTGCACTGTTGTTGGAATATTAGAAACTTGTGTCTGTATCATATGATGTCATTGTATCAGAGGTATGAACCAGGCCACACAACTAGTTATGGGAGTAAATGACGATGTTTAAATCACTATATAATGAATGTGCTTTTCTCCAACATGGATAACGTGCCACAGCAGTGTCAATGGTAAGAAAATGCACCCAGAAGCAATTCTTGACAGCTGTAATGTGATTACAGCTTAGTATCGAATTAGTGGTCTTGGCCTGCTACTCTAATTGTGAAAAACTGCAAAACACACAATACAGCGAGCGGCAAACACAGGCAACTTGTTTCCAAACCATCCTTCAGAGATAGCTGCAGGAAAAATTCAACCAATAGCTGTCAACAAGAACCATACGCTAGCCTGTTCGAGGAAGACATGGGCTAAGGAGAGGTAACATGTGGCTCTCTGGGTTCTGTGGAACTACAAATCACGGCATGCTTTAATAGAACAAGAGCTTTTACAACAGCAGGAGGGACACAGGTTGTCTACAGGTCCCCAATGATGTACATGAAAGTCTCTGGATCTGGCTATCATCTGGTTGGGCAATGGAGGCCAATGGAAGCCAATAGTTGTCAACAGGAATCGTATGCTAGCCTGTTGGAGGAAGACATGGGCTATCTAAAGGCAACATGTGGCTCTATAGGTTCTGTGGAACTACAAATCTCAGCATGGTCTAATGGATGGAACCAGAGCTTCTACAACAGCAGGAGGGACACCGATTGTCTACAGGTCCCCATTGATGTATATGAAAGTCTCTGGATCTGGCGATAATGTGGTTGGGCAATGGAGGCCAATGGAAGCCAATAGTTGTCAACATGAATCATTTGCTAAACTGTTGGAGGAAGACATGGGCTACCTAGAGGCAACATGTGGCTCTCTGGTTCTGAGGAACTACAAAATATTAGCATGGTCTAAAAGAGCCAGTACTTCAACACCAGCAGGGGGGACACAGATTGTCTACAAGTCCCCACTGGAAAGTCTCAAGATCTGGCCATTATCTGGTTGGGCAATGAAAGGGTCGGGCAATGGACGCCAATAGCTGTCAACAGGAATGGCATACTAGCCTGTTGGAGGAACACATGGGTTACATAGAAGCAACATTTGGGACTCGGTTCGGTGAAACTACAAACCAGAGCTTCCACAAAAGCAGGAGAGACACAGGTTGTCTACAGGTCCCCACTGACATACAGTACATGAAACATTGGATCCAGTCATTATCTGGTTGGGCAATGGAGGCCCAGGGAAGGGTTAGACAATGGAAGCCAACAGCTGTCAACAAGAATTGTATCCTAGCCTGTTGGAGGAAGACATGGGCAATGTAGAGGTAACAGGTGGCTTGCTGGGTTCTGATTAACTACAAATCTCAGCATGATCTAATAGAACCAGAACTTCCACAACAGCAGGAGGGACACAGATAGTCTACAATTCCATATAAAATTATATTATATTATATTATAATATATATATATATATATATATATATATATATATATATATATATACATACACACACACAAAACAAACAGTCTCTGGATCTGACCATTATTTAGTTGGACAATGGAGGCCAACAGGTGGGGTCAGGCAATGGATCTCTGGGGAGAAGGCTGTAGGTGCTCTAGAAAACCAAATTTGATCACTACTGTCCTTGTGATAAGCCAGCATTAGAGTCCTCTTCTATAGTCATCAACAGGAAAGCCATCCAGGCATTCCAGTTCATATCCAAAGCTAAAAGTCTTCACAACATGCTCAGATTGTGCCACATCTACCTTTATTTGAAATCTGTAACCAGCTAGTTTTCTCATTTTGCTGTTTTACAGTAAGGATCTCTACAATTAAACCCTATTGGGTGAAACGCATGAAGGGGTGGTCCTAGGGTGGGGACGGTTATAGTGGTTATTCTATGAAATAAACTTGGATTAGAGTGATGTCATCGGTGTGCAGTGGTCTCTCATTCCTGTACTGTGTTAGGAGCATGGAAGGCTCCCATGTTTCCCACCCAGCATTCAGGTGACAGTGAGAGGGTCCAGCAGAAATGAATGTGTCCTGTCATTGTTATGTAGGGTAGGTGCTTACCTAAATCAGGCCAGGGCAAATCTCAACCAGAAACAGAAGCCTGGTTGAAAAACCTAGGGAGTCGGCACTATGCAACCTGCCTGGAACTACAACAGGGTGCTGCTAGGTTCTAGGCCCAAGGGCCACAAAAGGGAACCACCAAGAGCCATGAAAATTACATCCTATTCCACATATTCACCCCAAAGTTCAATGCGCTTGGCACATCGTTTCTCAAGTTTCTTTAACTCTTCACAAAATATTCTGTCTGGTCATTGAAATACTGCGGACAGCTGAAAAGTCACTGGAGTAGTTGGTGCTACTACAGTGATAGCCGGAATCTCCTGGGTCCTGCTGGAGTTCTGTGCAAGCAGGCTTCCCCTCTGAATACTGACCACAGAGGCGAGTCGTTTGCTGGGGACTCCTGCCATTCATAAGCTGCCTTGTATTTTTTTTAAAGGAGAGCAAGGCGTTCGCCGATTTAAAAGGACAAAGAGGAGGGGTGGTGACATCACAGTCTTCACTTTGTCTAATCACAGAACACCTTGCATTCCCAGAAAATAAAAGGCAGTCTATAAAATGGTGGCAATGCCTTGCAAGCAGCCCCCTGTGGCGAGTATGCAGCGGGGAAGCTGCTCGCACAGAACCCAGAAGATTGTGGCTATCATTGTAGTAGTGCCAACTACTACAGCGATTGTCAGCTTCCCCAGTGGCTCATCAGCTATGAGATATCTACAGTATACTTACACCGTGCCAAGCTGGGCCAAGTTAAGCATGCAATATAGATCATACCTGGAGTTCAGCTTTAAAACAATTGTATTCTTACTTTTTTTTTTTTGAAAGGTCTCTCAAGCAATCAATATGTAATATACATTTCCAAATCTTCTCAGAATGTAACATAATGATGATCTAATGGCAGTTAATACTTATAGCTGATTACCTTTCCAGTGGTCCTATAGTAAAACTGCCAGCTGTTACTTAAGTCCCTAAAGTATACAGCCATTAAAACCTTTTAGCGTTAGGCATAGGTGAAAACAGTTGGAACCTCTGTCATTTTTGTACTGCTATCCAGGGAATGTTTCACTTTCTCACTTGCTGTCGCAGTGAGAAAAACCCTCCAATGGAGCCTTAGATAGCAATAAAAGCCCAACAGGAATTATACATTTTCCCCAAAACTTAGAAAAAAAAAAGTTTTGGCTGTATTGACATCTTAAATTTAAAGGGTTCATGCACAAAGATGGTAAGAGGCACAAAAAATATGCTCTAGTGTAAAAATCAAGGTGACTTTAGGGAGCCATAGGTGGCTCATACAGGTGGTCACATAGGTGAATGGCTGTACTCAGGTAAAAAGCGATGCTTTCTCGGATCAGCATTTACAACGCACATGACGCATTTCCCGAATGCAAAGTTCTGCATTTGGGAAATACGTCATACACACATCAATACTGATGTATGGAAGAGGAAGAGGGCATTGTCTATCCCCAAGCAAATACTGACATTGAGAAAGTGTGTACCTGCACAGGATTCTCCAGCAGCTAATCCGGATGATGGGGGAAGCATGGGGAGATGAGAAATGTGTACCGTATCATGCCTGCTATTCAGTCGCACTATTTCCATACATTTTTTTTTTTGGTTTAATGCAGGTTTATTCCAACCCATCACGTTTGGAGCATCATGATGAAGAGCAGAAGGACACAATGTTGAAACGACGTCTACTTTTTAAAACCACATTTTCAATACCAAATCGATCGGTAATGAGCTTTTTGCATCAAAATCACCAACTTTCTAAAAGGAAGCTGCATGGAGTCAGAAACTCGCTGCGGAGTGTCTGGACACTGCAGATCATCACTCAAAAGTAATCACACCCTGAGCGAGTTTTGTACTACATACTGGAACATTTATGTTATTAGGAGTTCTAAAAAATAAGTTATTTTCCTTTTTTTGTCCTTAGAATACAATTGTGATTGAAGGTATTTTATAAATTATTAGATGATATAGTGAATACATTGATCTGTCAATCCATCCATCCATTTCTCTTTGCATCCAACAATCTGTCCATCTAACGATCTGTCTGTCTATCTGTCCACCCATCAATCTATCTCTCCATCACTGTATCTGTTTATCTATGTCTCTGTCCATCCATTCATCTATCTGTCCTCCCATCCATCTGTCTGTCCATCCAGCGATCCATTTGTCCACCTATATATCCATCCATATATGTCTATCTATCCATCTGCCCATCCATCCATTTCTCCATCAATGTCTCTGTCCATCCATTTATCTATCTACCCATCTATCCATTATCCATATATTTCTCTTTGCATCCAACAATTTGTCCATCTATCTATCTGTCCAGACATCAATCCATCTCTCAAATCACTGTCCATCCATTCATCTATCTGTCCTCCCATCCATCTGTCCACCTATATATTAATCCATATGTCCATCTATCTGTCTGCCCATCCATTTATCTATCCATCCATTAGTCTATCTATCTAATAAATTTGCCAGTCATCCATCCATCCACCCACCCACCCATAGATACCATCTATCCATCTGAATATCCTTTTATCTGTATAACCTATCTAGCCATCCATCCATATGAATACCTATCTATCCATCTATATATAACCTATCCATCTATCTATATGTATGTCCTATCTATCTGTTCATCCATCCATAGAATCTATCTATCTATCTATCAACATTAAGCAACTTTTTATGTATCTACAGTTCGGCTCTTTGCAGCACAGCTGCTATGCAGTTGATCAGCTAACATTTTGTACAGAACTCCAGAGGTTGCATTCACTGGGAAAGATTAGCTTTACATATGCCTGCCAACGGTTTTTGGAGAACGTACAGATTACAGATATCCTGGTCCCTAACAAAACCAAAACTCACTAAGCTAAAGATACTGAGCATGCATTTATTATCATATATACTGATTACTTCCAGTAGGTGGCAATATTAACCCTAACCTATGAAGTACAGATTTTGCCTTCATCATACAGAAGCTATTTACATGTCATCACTTCCATCACAAATCCTAAATATAAGGGTTCATTCCTAATTCAAGGATAGGGGCAGAGCCATGAAATGGATCCCTTTCTGACCCAGTTGCCAACTATG